>NC_069460.1:30952805-30962805 GCF_026875155.1 Cherax quadricarinatus | reverse complement strand
CTCTACTGATGGTCCTAGTCATGGTGACTCTACTGATGATCCTAGTCAGGGTGACTCTACCGATGGTCCTTAGCCAGGGTGACTCTACCGATGGTCCTAGTCAGGGTGACTCTACCGATGGTCCTTAGTCAGGGGTGACTACCGATGGTCCTTAGTCAGGGGTGACTCTACCGATGGTGCTTAGTCAGGGTGACTCTACCGATGGTCCTTAGTCAGGGTGACTCTACCAATGGTTCTTAGTCAGGGTGACTCTACCGATGGTCCTCAGTTAGCGGTGACTCTAACGATGGCCCTTAGTCAGGGTGACTCTACCGATGGGCCTTAGTCAGGGTGACTCTACCGATGGGCCTTAGTCAGGGTGACTCTACCAATGGTTCTTAGTCAGGGTGACTCTACCGATGGTCCTCAGTTAGCGGTGACTCTAACGATGGCCCTTAGTCAGGGTGACTCTACCGATGGTCCTTAGTCAGGGTGACTCTACCGATGGTCCTCAGTCATAGTGACTTACCGGCGGTCCTCAGACGGAGTGACTTTACAGACGGTGCTCAGTCACAAAGTTTACTCAGAACGATGGGATGCCTTGGGGGGTAGCGCATATCACATTCAGAAATGTTTATTGAAGGAAAAAAAAAAAAGGAAACCTTTCATATGGTCGAGTATTGTCTCCTGACATAACCTGACCTGTGTGACCTCGACCCAACAGAGGTAACCTGGACTCTTAGATTGTACATTAACGTTATACAGTACCGATAATTAGACAAGTACGAGACATGTCCACTCTCCTGTCTCTGGTTCAGACTACCAAGGATGAGGGATTGATTACCTAGTCTTCAACTCTCTCTAGTATTATGTAATTTCTGTATTAAATTGATAAAGCCACTGGATGACGAAGCAGCTGCATAATAAAGAGTCCCAGGTGTTGCACGTGTTTTAGCCATCATAGGAAGATTTATTAAGTAATATTTAATAGATGTCGCCCATAACCGTGTACAATCAACTGGATATTCACCGCTGACAGAACTAAGAAACAGCACAGAGTATATATTGTGCTTATTAAGCAGAGGTTGCGATCGTGGCTTATTAAGTAAAGATCGAGGACTTCACACTGACAGCCTAACCCTGTAGACTAAAACAAAAGCCTCACAATGACAGCCTCGCCTCATTTATTGGACCGGGAAACTACCAATGACAGCTGCTCTGATCACTGCACCAGTGCAATAGAGCACCTGTAAGGATGTTTCATTATTGTTCCCCAGTACATAAGTCTGTCTCATGAGTAAAACAAACGTGGACCAACTGGTATCTTTACTGACCAAACGTTTCGCCTGCGCTGAAGGAATCATCAGTCGAATAAAGACTGAACTATCTCTCAACTTCGACTACTGTCTCTAGGATTGTAAGTCAACTCTATTCGACTGATAAAGTTTACAGTGCTGGTAAACACTTGTTTGAATTATTCTGCTGTAATTTTTCCTCAGGCTGTGTATATTCTCGTGCTGTAATCCTGGGAGAGTGAAAAATTGGTGGTGTTAAGGATTTATGTGCACAAGTGCGCTGCAAAACTGATACCTCAGTTCTCGTGTATCAAGACCAGAACTGATACCTCAGTTCTCTTGTCTCAAGACCAGAACTGATACCTCAGTTCTCTTGTCTCAAGACCAGAACTGATACCTCAGTTCTTTGTCTCAAGACCAGAAACTGATACCTCAGTTCTCGTGTTCAAGACCAGAACTGAAAACCTCAGTTCTCTTGTCTCAAGACCAGAACTGATACCTCAGTTCTCGTGCATCAAGACCAGAACTGATACCTCAGTTCTCGTGTATCAAGATCAAAACTGATACCTCAGTTCTCGTGTATCAAGATCAGAACTGATACCTCAGTTCTCTTGTCTCAAGACCAGAACTGATACCTCAGTTCTCTTGTCTCAAGACCAGAACTGATACCTCAGTTCTCTTGTCTCAAGACCAGAACTGATACCTCAGTTCTCTTGTATCAAGACCAGAACTGATACCTCAGTTCTTACATATCAAGAACAGTAGACGAGAAAATTATTTTCTTCTACTATCAGTCTTTAAAGTTCTCATTCTCTGTGTTCCTCAGAACAAAGTCATTTTGTATTTATACAACTTAACACACATCATTACAGAGCTGTGTATTTCTATACAAATTAATATACAGCCATATACATTGATATCGAGCCAGACACATTAATACTCACCTGTAAACAACCCAACACCTCCATACAAGGCCATACACATTCATACACATCAATAACAATCTATACATTTCCATACTCATCTATACATAGATATACGCAGCAGTAAATCACTATACGGCATGGAAGTTGCATTTGCATTATACAGTGTGAGAATTTGCATATATACAAGTTTGGTGTACATTGTGTGTCCTCATACACATGGTGTTGTCTGTGTAATACTCTGACAATAATAACTGTTATCGTATATCAAGTAATTATATTCATTATTGGGATCTAAATTACACATTCTCCTTGTAAATACACAAGTAACCTGCATGTAGGGGAGAGAAAGTTACGTCGACGTTTCGGTCCGACTTAGTTAATGGTCCGAGTTGGACCGAAACGTCGGAATAAGTTTCTTTCTCTTATGTGTGGGTTATATGTGTATTGTTCCAGTCACAGCATTGTGACTTTGTTCTTCCATATATTGTAATTTTTAAATACCTCAATAACACATCTGCGCATGTGGCTATTTTATGTGTAAATATATATATATAAAATGAAAACAATTAATAAATTTCTTCCCAAAAGAACTTTAGAAAACTTACCTAACCATATTATAACAAGCGCAATTTAATTTAGCCTAATCCAACTAAATATATTTCAGATAAGTTTACAATAATTTAATAAAAAACAAACACAATGAAATATATTCATTTTCGTTAGGTTCAGAATGATTTTTGCGAAATTACTGCATACACAAATTTTCGCTTGCCTTATTCAGCAAGAAGAGTGATATCTTCCCTTTACAAATAAATTATTCTGTATATATGTGAAAATTTATAATTGATAAAGCAGGATGATCTAAGTTCTATTTCCTGTGTGTGTGTGTACTCATGTATTTGTGGTTGCAGGGATCAAGTCATAGCTCCTGGCCCCTGGTGTGTGTGTGTGTGTGTGTGTGTGTGTGTGTGTGTGTGTGTGTGTGTGTGTGTACTCATGTATTTGTGGTTGCAGGGATCAAGTCATAGCTCCTGGCCCCTGGTGTGTGTGTGTGTGTGTGTGTGTGTGTGTGTGTGTGTACTCATGTATTGTGGTTGCAGGTCAAGTCATAGCTCCTGGCCCTGGTGGTGTGTGGTGTGTGTTCTCATGTATTTGTGGTTGCAGGGATCAAGTCATAGCTCCTGGCCCCTGGTGTGTGTGTGTGTGTGTGTGTGTGTGTACTCATGATTTGTGGTTGCAGGGATCGAGTCATAGCTCCTGGCCCCTGGTGTTGTGTGTGTGTGTGTGTGTGTGGTGTGTGTGTGTGTGTGTGTGTGTGTGTGGTGTGTGTGTGTGTGTGTGTGTGTGTGTGTGTACTCATGTATTTGTGGTTGCAGGGATCGAGTCATAGCTCCTGGCCCTGGTTGGGGTTGTGTGTGTGTGTGTTGTGTGTGTGTGTGTGTGTGTGTGTGTGTGTGTGTGTGTGTGTTTTGTTGTGTGTGTGTGTGTACTATGTATTTGTGGTTGCAGGATCGAGTCATAGTCCTGGCCCCTGGTGTGTGTGTGTGTGTGTGTATCATGTATTTGTGGTTGCGGGGATCGAGTCATAGCTCCTGGCCCCTGTGTGTGTTTTGTGTGTACTCATGTATTTGTGGCTGCAGGGATCAAGTCATAGCTCCTGGCCCCTGGTGTGTGTGTGTGTGTACTCATGTATTTGTGGCTGCAGGGATCGAGTCATAGCTCCTGGCCCCTGGTGTGTGTGTGTGTGTGTGTACTCATGTATTTGTGGTTGCAGGGATCGAGTCATAGCTCCTGGCCCCTGGTGTGTGTGTGTGTGTACTCATGTATTTGTGGTTGCAGGGATCGAGTCATAGCTCCTGGCCCCTGGTGTGTGTGTGTGTGTACTCATGTATTTGTGGCTGCAGGGATCAAGTCATAGCTCCTGGCCCCTGGTGTGTGTGTGTGTGTGTGTGTGTGTGTGATGGGCCATCGTGAGAGGGGTTAAATTAATGCTATCTCTGCTGGAAGGTAACTTTTAAACCTGCCATAGCTGGTGAACCCATCATGCAATGCTTCACTATATCCTCCGGCTGACACATTCCATTACCTCGTGTGTGAAACCTAGCCTGTGTGATGGAATATGACAGGAAAACATAACTAGCTTTTGTCCCCTCAATATACATTATCATATAGAATATAACCCTGGATTATAACAGGGGAAATATAACCTGGTTTTGTTCCCCAATATAAGTGGCATATAGAATATTAAATTAGAATTCGAGGGGGATATACAGCTAGCATTTGTTCCTATAATATAATTATCATATAGAATTTAACCTGTGAAGTGCCTTCTACTTGCTTGATCAACTACGCTGTTGCTGCAGGGTTGGCACGCAGGTCAAAATAGCCATAACAGGTGAGCGGCTCTGTAATTTCCTTCGGACAATAGTCCAGCTACAGTTTAAAATCTGGGTTTCTTCTGACAATGTTTGTAAATAATCTTTTAGAAGGGTGAGTCTGAGACCACAGCTCCTGGCCCATTGTTCTCCAGTGCTGGATTGCTAGCCGCACACATCTCACACACTGATGTCCGTGGTTCGATCCTTGGTACGGGTGGAAACATTAGGACGTGTTTCCTTAAGACACCTACTGTCCCTGTTCACCTAGCGGTACATAGGTAACTGAATGTTAGCTGACTGGTGGGTTGCATCCTGGGAACAAACTGACCAAATTTGCCCGAAATGCTCTGCATAACAAGCGGCTTTCTATATATTAATATGTCACTGATGTCAGCTAGGTCTGTTTACCTTGTACAAGTGCTTGTAGAAATAAACATTATTATTACAATTATTATTAATAATAAATATTATAAAACACTTCATCGTGTATCTCTGACTCCAGTAAGCGGTCATGGCAGAATATTGATCAAGGACTGAGTATTCTTCATTCACATATCAAGTATCTCTCTCTTTTCCTTCCCAGGGAATACACGCCAAGTTCCCCGAGGCGTTAATTCCATTGACTTTATGCAGATAGTAAATAATATCTGTATATTTTCTAGTTTTGATGTTTATCTTGCCCTGAAAGGAGTTGTGATCACAGAACAATACTGCTGACGCCAGAACATTTTAAACAGTGCCAACATAAGAACATAAGAATGTAGGAACACTGCAGAAGGCCTACTGGCCCATACGAGGCAGGTCCTTATCAAAACGACATCTGAACATTAAAATGGTATAAAATACCGACAGATTGTTAGGTAAGACACATATGCAACAGTTAGGTATCTTTATTTCGAAATAAAGATACCTAACTGTTGCATATGTGTCTTACCTAACAATCTGTCGGTATTTATACCATTTTAATGTTCATTCTGTCGACACTGCAAAACAAGGGTATCTTGGTACAGACCATCAACTTCGACCTCTACTAGTGAGAACGGCTGGGTTTGAGAGGGACCTGCCCTCCCAAAGCAACCTACGTCTCACCTCCTGGCACTATATAAAGGCTCCATCCTTTCACTTCAACCTCATATTGTTTTTAGACAACGGAACAATGCCTTTTTCCAGACTGAGGACTGACCACCTCAAAACTTTAAGGTGATGGACTGATTACATCGTCTTCAAGTATCTTCTGCTTCTATCAACTTTTCTGTACTCGACTGAAGAAGCCTACTGTGTAGGCGAAACGTTTCGAAATAAAGATACCTAACTGTTGCATATGTGTCTTACCTAACAATCTGTCGGTATTTTATACCATTTTAATGTTCATTCTGTCAGACACTGCAACACAAGGGTATCTTGGTACAGACCATCAACTTCGACCTCTACTAGTGAGAACGGCTGGGTTTGAGAGGGACCTGCCCTCCCAAAGCAACCTACGTCTCACCTGGCAATATAAACACAAATGCAGTATAATGTGATCCTTTATTGACTACGTTTCGCCCACACAGTGGGCTTTTTCAAGTCACAAACAGAACTACCTGGGGTGGAAGGAAAGCGAGTATTTATAGTCCGGCTGAGGTCAGGTGAAGAAAGCTGCATCTGATGATGTACCGAGTTGGGTTGTAGAGTCTAAAAACTTGGGTAGCTTGGAAAGGAGACTGGACAAGTTTGTGGAGCAATTCTACAGTGTTCTTATGTGGGATAGCGATGAAAAAGTTTCTTTGGGAAGTGGTTCAGCTATGTTATAGAAGCCACATTCTGGTTGAAGTTGTCGGATATAAAATAAGTGATGATTCCAGGATTCTTCGGTATTGGGTGTTGTCTTCTGTGGCGATAAAGTCTTGAGTTTCTGTAGTTTATCAAGTGGTTGTGTGAATTACGGTGTTGTTACGCATGCATTCCTTGTGTCGTCAGACTGCTTGCGTATTGGTGTTCTGAAATACGTGTTTGGAGGTCCCTTGATGTTTCGCCCAAAGTATAACTTGTTGCGTCATTACAAGGGATTATGTATACCCCCGCAGAGGGTGGAGGCTGTCCTGCCTACTACTGGTGATGTCCTTGATGGTCGTGGTTGTGGAGGTAGATACTTGGAATGATGTTTTGGCAAAGATGTTGGAAACATGTTTGGCAATGGAGTTTTTTGGGAAGGACTTGTATCTCTTCTCGGCAGTGTCTTCTCTGGGTGTGTTGAAGATGTTTAGTGCTCGCCGTCTGCAGTCTTGATGAAGTGACGAGGATAGTGGGGTTTGGAAAATACCTGTTCAATTATAGTGCATTCTTCCCCAAGGAACTCGTTGCTGCAGATTCTGAGTGCACGCAGGAAGAAGCCTATAATTACACCACGTTTGGTTTTGGTGTCGTGGTGAGAGTAGAAGTTTGGGGAAGTTTGTTTGGTTGGTGGGTTTTCGATAGACTTTAAAACGAAGTTCGTGGTCAGCTTTGCAGAGTAGAACATCAAGGAAAGGAAGAGTGTTGTCGACCTCTTCTTCAAGTGTGAACTGGATTGAAGGCTCGACCTGGTTTAGCTTGTCTTGGAGAGCTCGAACGTTGAAGCGTTTAGGAGTTATGAGGAGAATGGGCGTCAACATAACGGAGCCAGGTGACAAAACGAAGGAATAATGGTGGAGAAAACGTTCGGCTTCTAGATGTTCCATGTATAGGTTCGCTAGGACTGCAAATGAGTGGGCGAACCCATGGGTAGTCCCAAAAGTCTGCTGAAAGAGGTGATTTTCAAAAGAGAAACAGTAAAGCCAACACATAGTTCAACCAGGTCGATGAAGTCGCTGGCTGGAATGGGAAGATCAAGTGAATCGTCAATTTTCTTGCGCAAAAAGATCGATGTTGTTTAGTAGGTACTTTTGTGAATAGGGAAGTCACGTCAAGGCTGGAAAGTTTCTTGTTCCTGATGTTGATGTTGCGAATGCGATTGAGAAGATCACCTGAGTGTTTGAGATGTGCTGGACTGATAGTGCCCAAGAGTTTCGAGAGGTGTTTGGCGAGAATTCCTGAGAGCTTGTGGGGAGCACTGCCTATTCCCGAGGATATGGGCCTCAGTGGGATACCAGGTTTGTGAGTCTTTGGCAGGCCGTACATTCTGGCAGGTCTGGGGTTGCTGGGCATGGTGTGCAGAAGTTTCTTCCCTTGTTCTGATCACTTGATCTTCCCATTCCAGCCAGCGACTTCACCGACCTGGTTGAACTATGTGTTGGCTTTACGTGTTTCTCTTTTGAAAATCACCTCTTTCAGCAGACTTTTGGACTACCCATGGGTTCGCCACTCAGTGCAGTCCTAGCGAACCTATACATGGAACATCTAGAAGCCGAACGTTTCTCCACCATTATTCCTTCGTCTGTCACCTGGCTCCGTTATGTTGACGACATTCTCCTCATAACTCCTAAACGCTTCAACGTTCAAGCTCTCCAAGACAAGCTCAACCAGGTCGAGCCTTCAATCCAGTTCCCCACTTGAAGAAGAGGTCGACAACACTCTTCCTTTCCTTGATGTTCTACTCTGCAAAGCTGACCACGAACTTCGTTTTAAAGTCTATCGAAAACCCCCCAACCAAAACGATCTTCTCCACTTCTACTCTCACCACACCCAAAACCAAACGTGGTGTAATTATAGGCTTTCTTCCTGCGTGCACCAGAATCTGCAGCAACGAGTTCCTTGAGGAAGAATGCACTATAATTTGAACAGGTATTTTCCAAACTCCACTATCCTCGTCACTTCATCAGAGACTGCAGACGGCGAGCACTAAACATCTTCAACACACCAGAGAAGACACTGCCGAGAAGAGATACATAGTCCTTCCCACCAACTCCCTTGCCAAACATGTTTCCAACATCTTTTCCAAAACATCATTCCAAGTATCTACCTCCACAACCACGACCATCAAGGACATCACCAGTAGTAGGCAGGACAAGCCTCCATCCTCTGCAGGGGTTTTACATAATCCCTTGTAATGACTGCAACAAGTTATACGTGGGCGAAACATAAGGGGCCTCCAAACACGTATTTCAGAACACCAATACGCAAGCAGGTCTGACGACACAAGGAATGCATGCGTACAAAAACCGTAATTCACACAACCACTTGATAAACTACAGAAACTCAAGACTTTTCGCCAAGAAGACAACACCCAATACCGAAGGGAAACCTGGAATCATCACTTATTTCTATATCCGACAACTTCAACCGGAATAGTGGCTTCTATAACATAGCTGAACCACTTGCCAAGAAACTTCTTCATCGCTATCCCACATAAGAACACTGTAGAAGGTCTGCTCACAAACTTGTCCAGTCTCCTTTCCAAGCTACCCAAGTTTTTAGACTCTACAACCCAACTCGGTACATCATCAGATGCAGCATTCTTCACCTGACCTCAGCCGGACTATAAATACTCGCTTTCCTTCCACCCCAGGTAGTTCTGTTTGTGACTTGAAAAAGCCCACTGTGTGGGCGAAACGTAGTCAATAAAGGATCACATTATACTGCATTTGTGTTTATATTGCCATTGTGTCGGTATTTTATACCATTTATTTCCAACGTCTCACCTCCTGGCACTATATAAAGGCTCCATCCTGTCACTTCAACCTCATATTGTTTCAGACAACGGAACAATGCTCTTCTCCAGACTGAGGGACTGACCACCTCAAAACTTTAAGGGTGATGGACTGATTACATCGTCTTCAAGTATCTTCTGCTTCTATCAACTTTTCTGTACTCGACTGAAGAAGCCTACTGTGTAGGCGAAACGTTTCGAAATAAAGATACCTAACTGTTGCATATGTGTCTTACCTAACAAAACGACATCTACCTAAAGCTACTCAAGAAATAACTCCCGTACCCCTTGACACCAATCAAACCCAGCCCCTCCCACTCATAAGAACATAAGAACATAAGAAAGGAGGAACACTGCAGAAGGCCTACTGGCCCATACGAGGCAGGTCCAGTCTCTTCTTAAAGCTACCCAAGGTCCTAGCCTCTATCACCCCACTGGGAAGACTGTTCCACGCATCTACAACTCTGTTAGAAAACCAGTACTTACCTATGTCCTTTCTAAATCTAAATTTATCCAACTTAAATCCATTATTCCTGGTTCTTACCTGGTTCGACACCCTCAGTACTTTATTAATGTCTCCCTTGTTTATGCATTGACGTTACTTCACTTGTTTCCAAAGTTCTCAAAAGATTATCTACATTTCCTTTCATGTATTTGCCTTGATTTCTTCTCTAAATGATGCGTAGCTGCAATGTTGTTTTTGAACATTAAAATGGTATAAAATACCGACAGGTTGTTAGGTAAGACACATATGCAAAATTAGGATCTTTATTATGAAAGTTTTCGCCTACACAGAGGCTTTTTTCTCAAATACAG
>NC_069460.1:30929513-30952305 GCF_026875155.1 Cherax quadricarinatus | reverse complement strand
GTCTTCAAAAACCCCTGGGTTTTCAAGCCCCCGGGGGTGTCTTCAAAACCCCGGGGTGTTTTAAAGCCCCCTGGTGCTTCAAGACCCCTGGTCCCTTCAAGACCCCCCGGGACAGACACCTATCAGTTCCTGAACGAACCAGGGTGTTTGTTGATAAAGGGTTTTCAGAGAACCGACAGGGTTGATAAATTAGAACAGTGCAATTTGGGTATCTTTAGGGGAAACGTTTCGCAACACAGGGGCTTCACAGTCCATAAAAAGGGAATTTTGAAGAATAAGGGAATGAGGAAATCACTGACCACATCGACCAAGGTTGAGGGACTGATTCCCTTTTCCCCCCTATTCTTCAAGTTTCCCTTTGTATGGAGATGAAGAACGGTGGCGAAACGTTTCCTCAAAAAAAGATACCCAAGAGTTGCCATGTGTCTAAAACGAACCGGGTGTAGTTGACTTTGGGTTTGTGTGCGCCCAGCAGTAACAACCGGGTGATCAACCCTGAGCCATCGTTAGCCTGGCCAGGACCGGGCCCGGGGGCTTTGCCCCCCAAAAACACGTAAAGGGTATACTTCAGGAAAATATGACTGGGGGCCCCCAAAACCCTAAAATATCCTACATAACAAAAGGGAAAAATACGCAAAAAACTCGGTAACACTGTACAGTGAGGAAAGTACATCTATGTGATACACACACACACACCAACACAACACACACCACTACAAAGAGACCTGGACAGGCTGGACGGGTGGTCCGCAACTGGCTCCTCGAATTTTAACCCCGCCAAATGCAAAGTCATGAAGGTCGGGGAAGAAAAAAAAAAGACCGCGACGAGTAGGGGGTGGGGGGCCCAAAGACGCAAACCCGCTAAAGGAGAAAGATTTGGGGGTGAGTAAAACATGAGCAGTCCCTAGGCCAACATCAACCAATAGTGCAGTAGGGCCATGGAAAACCCTGGAATAGCTTTCCCGATACCTTAGTAAGGAATCGTTCAAGTACTGTAACCGTGTACCAGGTCATGGGGGTAGCAGAACCATTTTGGAACCCACACCGGGCCAAGCACGTCAAAAATTAGAGAAAGTGAAAAGGTTGCAAAAAGGGTTAGTTCCAAGCTGGGGGGAATGTCCTAGAAAAAGGTTAAGGGAAATGGGTCGACGACACTGGGGGACAGAAGGGCCGGGGGAAATGTTTTAAACGCATACAAATACTGCGTGGAATGAAAAGGTGGACAGAGCAGGATGTTCCAGAAGGGGACACAGAAAACGAGGGGCACAATTGGAACTAAAAGCTCAGATATCAAAGGATGTTGGGAAGTATTTTTCCACGATTTGTTAGGAAGGGGATTTATTGAAGTGATTTAGTGAAGGCAGGGAAATATCATAGTTTTAAGAGGGGATGAAAAGCTCAGGACAGGGAGAGGAAGACCTAGCAGCGATCAGTGAAGAGGGAGGGCCGGGGGCGATCCGACCCCTGCAAAACCCCAAATTTGGTGGTCACACACCCACACACACACACACAAAACACACACAACACCACACACACACACACACACACACACACACACATTACGCACACACCACACACACAAGACCACACACACCACACACCCACACACACACACACACACACACACACACACACAACACACACAAAAACACACACCACACACACAACACACATACGCACACACACCACACACACACACACACACACACACACACAAACACACACACCACACCACACACACACACACACCCAAAAAAAAACAAACCCTTTTCTCTCGTACCTCTTTTCTATTTGTAAAAATGTATAAGCCCGCTTTTTTGAGGAGAGAACCAGACAACCATCGGGTTTTTAGTGGCAGGGGAAGGGGGGGAATGTGGGAAGAGGAAAAGGGGGGGGGAGGGATAGGCGGGTGAGGGGAAAAAAGGGGCTGAAGGGGGAGAGAAGGGGGGGGCCTATGAAGGGGGGGCGAAGAGGACATAAAATAGGCAGTAGTATGCAGACCCGCTCCTGTCTGCGCACGCATCACAGGAGTATGGACCATCCTGGATTCGTGTGGCCACCCGGCACCACTGCCACTCTGTTGTGTGGTTGTGTGTGTGTGTGTGTTGTGCTCACCTTTTTACTCACCTATTTTTTGGTTGCGGGGTCGAGTCCCAGCTCCCGGCCCGCCCCCTTCACCCCTTGCTCTAACCCTCTCTCTCCCCGCTCCATGCTTTATCAAACCCCGTCTTAAACTTTGGATTTTTTCCTGCCCCCCTACGTCATTTTTAGGCATTCCCTGCCTTACAACCTTTTGACTGAAAAATAAATTTCCCACTACTCTTGACTCATTTGGTCTTCAACTTCCAATTGTGGCCCCTTGTTTCTGTGCCCCTCCCGGGAAAATCCTTTTCCCTTGTCCACCTTGTCTATTCCCGCATATTTTATATGTCGTTACATGTCTCCCCTGACCCCCCGTCCTCCATGTCGTAGGCCGATTTCCCTTAATCTTTCTTCATAGGACTTTCCCCCTTAGTCTGGAACAACCTTTTTGAAAAACCTTTTGTACTTTCTCTAGTTTTTTTGACGTCTTTATCAAGTGCGGGTTCCAAACAGGTCTGCATACCCCATTGGGCCTGACATACACGTTTACAGTTCTTTTAAGACCTTTTTAAAGGGTCGGAATGCTGGTTCTCAGGTTTGCCCGGCGCCATATGCTGCAGCAGTTTTTGATTGAGTGTGCTTCCGGAACATCTCGGTGTTATACTCACCCCCAAACTTTCTCCTTATGGGGTTTGCCCGCTTTTGGGGACCTACCTATACTCGTCCCCGTGGGCTTCTGTCCCCCCCTATCTTCAGACTTTGCTTTGGCAGGGTTAAATTCGAGAAACCATTGCTGGACCCGTGCCCGTCTGTCCAGGTCCCCTTTGAAGTCCTGCCGGCCTCACAGATTTTTAAACCCCTCATTAATCACATATCGCAAACAGGGAAAATTTTGATCTAACCCCCTTGTCATGTTTGTTCAATATACAAAAAAGCACTGGTGTGTGTGGTGTGGTGGGTGTGCTGGAGTGTGTGTGTGGTGTTTGTGTGTGTTGGTGTGTGTGTGTTGTGTTGTGCGTGGTGTGTGTGTGTTGTTTGTACTCACCCAGTTGTACTCACCTGTTAGGTTTCGGGGCCCCTCCCAAATCCTGGCCCCCCTCTTCACTGTCGCTGCTAGGTCATTCCCCCTGAGCCTGAGTTTTTCGTACCTCGCTTAAAGCTATGATGGACCTGCCCCACTACACGCTTCCCAAACTATTTACTTCCTGACTACCTGGGCGAAGAAAACTTCTTAACATCCCCATGATTCATCTTGTCTTCAGCTTCCAATGTGTCCCCTTGTTTTGTTGTGGGCCATCTCTGGAACTCCCGCTTTGTCCACCTTGTCAATTTCTCTCAGTATTTTGTAAGTCTTTATCATGTCCCCTATCTCTCTATCCTCAGTGTCGTCGATTGATTTCCCTTACCTTCTCCCATGAGGGCATACCTCTTAGCTTCTGGGGACTAGTTTGTTGCAAACCTTTGCACTTTCTCTAGTTTCTTTAGTGCGGGCTAGGTGTGGGTTCAATCTGGTGCCGCATACTCAAATATGGCCTAACGTACACGGTGTGTTACAGGGGTCTTGAACGATTCTTATTAGATGTCGGAATGCTGTCTGAGGTTTTGCTAGGCGCCATATGCTGCAGCAGTTATTTGGTTGCAGGTGGGATCTGCGATCTGGAGATGTGCTTTGGGTGGTTGTGTGTGTAGGTGGGTGCGCGTGTTTTGTGTGTGTGTTTGTGTGTGCATGCGTTATGTGTGTGTGTGTGTGTGGTGCATATTTGTGTGTGTGTGTGTTTGTATGGTATGTTGGTGTATGTGTATATGGGGATGTTGTATGCTGTGTATGGGGCTGATGTATGTGTGTATGGGGATGGCTAATATGTGTGTTTGGGGATGCTTGTATGAGTGTTTGGGGATGTTTGTATGTTGTGTTTTGGGGATGCGTGTATGTTGTTTTGGGGGATGCTTGATATGTGTGTTTGGGGATGCTTGTATGTGTGTTTGGGGAGGATGCTTGTCTGTGTGTATGGGGATGCTTATATGTGTGTTTGGGGATGCTTGTATGTGTACAGTGCTATGTGTAGCATCGACCCATGAGAGGGTAACTGGACTCACATGCGCATTATGATACAAAGCTTCATAATATTTACCAGCTCTAATTAAGCTGAGTCCCCCCCCTCGCTGGGGAGGGAGGTAGAGAGGTAGGAAGGAGGGAGGGAGGGTGTTTGAGTGGGAGGGAGGGAGAAGGGAGTGTGAGGGAGGGCCTCTGGATGCCGTGTCTGACATGCAAGTCAGGTGCTGACACATATTGACGTCGGCTGACGCATAATAACGCATTTGCAGATTAACTAATACAGTTAGTATAGTATTTAGCTCATAAATTTTGTTATTTATCTCATGCTTCATACTGCCATCTGCTGAAATATTCTGTCAAAAACATAACAAAACGTTCACTTTCTCTTACTCCTGTACCATTCAGACTTCAGTTTTCATTCCCTATATCTACTTGCTCTTATCATCTTGTAGTAGGATATGTTTACTCATGTATTGAATTAATTGCTTACAATATTGTATTTACTTTTGTCATACTACTACTACTACTACTTATACTACTATACTACTTCCCACTAGTGAGCACGTCGAACTGGTACCTCCACTATGTTATTGCACCTCACTCTGAGCTTTATATACCTCTGTGTCCATGTATTGTTTGTTAAATGGCTTGATAAGCTCTGGAGAGCGAACGTTGCCACATAAAAATGTCACATTAGTTGCACTTGTGTCCTTTTACTTTACATATTGTCGGTAATTCTACCAACTTTATTACAAGATAAGTTTGAATTTACTTGTTTTCATACACTGTTTCAATTTTCTCCAACCTCTCTTCTGAGTCTTCTAACAGCACCGCGTCATCAGCAAATATCAACTATGAAATTATCATTTGATCTCATTGTGGTTAATAATTGCACTTCTCCCCAACACTAGTATCAAATTCTTCAACACTGGAAATAAGGCATATTTAAGAATGTGTTGTTCCTGCGTGTAGGAAGTGTTTCTTGTGTTACTGTGGTAAGCCAGAGGATGTTTTTAACCACGGGTAGTTAATACCTGTGCCCCAGACGTTGTTACATTACTGTTACCCAAAACTGCTATGCCATGAGTAACTTAATTTGCTTGGGAAGGCATCATGTGACAAGGACCCTCGTCACATAACACTTACTTGTAAGTTTAGATTTTTATAAATGTCTCATTTTAATAACGTGTTAGTTTATTTAGGAAATTTCAATATAATCAAGCAAAGTGATTAATTTTCGTGATCATTGACACTTATGTACAGTTCAGAACATTTGTTTTGCTCCTAGTGACTTCTTCAGTCTTGAAGAATTCTGATGAAACCACTCGTGGCGAAACGTTTTCTTTAATAAATGTCTTGAGCTGTGCGTAATGTCATTATCCACAACTTGTCGGCATCACCAGACCATTTGTAGTCAATGATTTACTAACCAACAAGCACGACCTGTCGTCATTGCGCCTCTCAGCAATGACTGCAGGTCGGGGACTCACTACCCACAGTTTCCTAACTCTCTTTATTGCCTCATAAAGCCGTGTAGATTGTAGAGGCGGAGGAGCAGGCTTTCCCCTCACTCTGGACAGATATAACCCTAATACAAATGGCTATTCTTGTTAGTTGCCGCGTAATTTATAAAGTCTGAAAGAAATTCTGTTGTTTAGCTTTCAATCGAGGTTAGATGTAAGGTAATTAAACACTTGTGGTTGACGTGCATCAGTAGTTCAGAAATTTATATTTTAAGTAGTAAGCGTAGAGTTGGTCAGATGCATCATGTTACATAATTTGTGTTGCTTCGTGGTAACTGTGTGAGGTGTGGTAGTTGTCTGTTGGTGAAAAACACTGTATATGAGGCACCTGGTGCTAGTTTTACTGTGACTGACAGTCTAGCTCACTGACTGACTGACTGACTGTCTAGCTCACTGACTGACTGATCACTGACTGACTGTCTAGCTCACTGACTGACAGTCTAGCTCACTGACTGACTGACTGACTGTCTAGCTCACTGGACTGACTGACTGTCTAGCTCATGACTGACAGTCTAGTCATGACTGACTGACTGATGTCTAAGCTACTGACTGACAGTCTAGTCCTGGATGACTGACTGACTGTCTAGCTCCACTGCCTGACTGACTGGACTGTCTAGCTCACTGACTGACTGACTGACTGTCTAGCTCACTGACTGACTGACTGACTGTCTAGCTCACTCACTGACTGACTGACTGTCTAGCTCACTGACTGACTGACTGACTGTCTAGCTCACTGACTGACTGACTGACTGTCTAGCTCACTGATGGACTTTGTCTCGCTCAATGACTGACTGTTAGCTCATGACTGACTGACTGACTGTCTAGAATCTCACTGACTGACTGACTGACTGTCTAGCTCACTGACTGACTGGAAGACTGTCTAGCTCATCATGACTGACTGATGTATAGCTCCTCACGACTGACTGATGTCTAGCTCACTCACTGGACTGACTGACTGTCAGCTCACTGACTGGACTGACTGATGTTAGTCCCAATGACTGACTGTCTAGCTCACTGACTGACTGTCTAGCTCACTGGACGGACTGGATGGCTGTCTCGCTCACTGGCTGACTGACTGGACTGTCTAGCTCATGATGACTGACTGGACTGTCTAGCTCACTGATGACTGGACTGGACTGTCTAGCTCATGATGACTGACTGGACTGTCTAGCTCACTGGACTGACTGACTGATGACTGGACTGATTGTGTCTGCTCATGACTGACTGACTGGTCTAGCTCATGATGACTGTCTAGCTCACTGACTGACTGACTGGCTGTCTAGCTCACTGACTGACTGACTGACTGTCTAGCTCACTGACTGACTGACTGACTGTCTAGCTCACTGACTGACTGACTGACTGTCTAGCTCACTGACTGACTGACTGTCTAGCTCACTGACTGACTGACTGTCTAGCTCACTGACTGACTGACTGACTGTCTAGCTCACTGACTGACTGTCTAGCTCACTGACTGACTGACTGACTGTCTAGCTCACTGACTGACTGACTGACTGTCTAGCTCACTGACTGACTGACTGACTGTTAGCCTCACTGACTGATGATGACTGTCTGGACTGTCTAGCTCACTCTGACTGACTTATGTCTAGCTCACTGACTGACTGGACTGTCTAGCTCACTGACTGACTGACTGACTGACTGACTGTCTAGCTCACTGACTGACTGACTGTCTAGCTCACTGACTGACTGACTGTCTAGCTCACTGACTGACTGACTGGCTGTCTAGCTCACTGACTGACTGACTGACTGTCTAGCTCACTGACTGACTGACTGGCTGTCCAGCTCACTGACTGACTGACTGGCTGTCTAGCTCACTGACTGACTGTCTGTCCTAGCTCACTGACTGACAGATGTCTCTAGCTCATGACTGACTGACTGACTGTCTAGCTCACGACTGATGCTAGCTCACTGACTGGATGATGACTGTCTAGCTCACTGACTGACTGCAGATGGCTAGCGCACTGATGACTGTTAGCTCATGACTGACTGTACTGGACTGTCTAGCTCATGACTGATGACTGTCTAGCTCACTGACTGACTGACTGTCTAGTCAACTGGACTGACTGACTGTCTGTCTAGCTCACTGAGCTGACTGAATGTTCTAGCTCACTGACGACTGGACTGTCTAGCTCCACTGACTGACTGAGGCTGTCCTAGCTCACTGACCGGATGACTGACTGTTAGTCATGACTGTGAATGGCTGTTCCAGCTCACTGACTGACTGATGGTGGCTGTCTGCTACTGTCTGACAGACAGCCGGTTAAACTGACATACTGACAAACTTCGTTATTTGCCCATTCTTGATAAACTCCACAGTACGGTTGAGTAAAACTTTTAATCTTCTACTACAAAGGCAATAAAGATCTATATAACACATTAAATCCTTTATTACAAGACAGAAAATTCTATACAACAAAGACTGGACAAAATTATTAGCTGTGTCGTATAACATGAGAACAGCTGAAGAGGAAACTAGGAGAGACTGACTTAAGAGAGTAGCATGTCTTGATAGACAGTAGGAGATCCAGTAAACTCATGGGTTGTTAATTTAGATTCTTGATGTGTACGACAATCCCAACACAATTAGTAACACAGTATACCTGGAATAACTAAAGTGTATTAAACACTTGTCAGTGCTCAGTAATAACCTACATGGAGACAGAAACTCAGAAGATTAATTGATCTGTATATTACGTCGCAGGTGGAAATCGAAATACACAGATTCAATTAATCTTCTTGGGGGAGGGGGTTTTTTTTTCTGTCTCCTTGTGGGCATTATTGAGCATAGGAATACATGATGAATGTGAAGAAACCCTGTGATACCACGCAATGATACAAGGTACAGATATGTCTTAATAACAAGGTAACTGTCACATTTAATTGTTGTATTTGCCCTTGATCACAGACTGAGTCGCCTCACCTCATTCGTAGTGTTTGTCGAGGTAAACTTATGCTTGGCGCAAAATTTTTGTTCATATCACGGCAGTGTAGGTGTGAGTCAGGCGAATTACTCTACTGATAGTGCTTGAATGTGTGTTTTGTGTGTTTGTTGGTGGTATACAGGGGACGGGTCCTTCCAGGCTAGAAAATAGCTCTTCATCCAGGTAATGGTGCGTACTCACCACTTAACTGAATCAAAGCTGGTTACTTCCCACTTCTTAGGAGATGTGTAACTTCTTAAATGTTAAGCGCTTTCCAGTTAATAAAATAATAATAATAATAATAATAATAATAATAATAATAATAATAATAATAATAATAATAATAATAATAATTAATAATAATAATAATAGTATAAGCTACTTCGGGCAAGTGGTCCTAGCCAGGCAGGTACACAAAAAAATTCGGTGAGTGTACCACAGTGGCTGTATTTCTCAGTGGTGTGACACCTGCCATCAGTGGTGTGACACCTGCCATCAGTGGTGTGACACCTGCCATCAGTGGTGTGACACCTGCCATCAGTGGTGTGACACCTGCCATCAGTGGTGTGACACCTGCCATCAGTGGTGTGACACCTGCCATCAGTGGTGTGACACCTGCCATCAGTGGTGTGACACCTGCCATCAGTGGTGTGACACCTGCATCAGTGGTGTGACACCTGCCATCAGTGGTGTGACACCTGCCATCAGTGGTGTGACACCTGCCATCAGTGTGTGACACCTGCCATCAGTGGTGTGACACCTGTCATCAGTGGTGTGACACCTGCCATCAGTGGTGTGACACCTGTCATCAGTGGTGTGACACCTGCCATCAGTGGTGTGACACCTGCCATCAGTGGTGTGTGACCACCTGTCATCAGTGGTGTGACACCTGTCATCAGTGGTGTGACACCTGTCATCAGTGGTGTGACACCTGTCATCAGTGGTGTGACACCTGTCATCAGTGGTGTGACACCTGTCATCAGTGGTGTGACACCTGTCATAAACAAACTACTATACTGAGACAGTGAATGATATTTTTGCTGTTTGGGCTGGACGTGCAGTGTGTTTGTTTGTGTGTGTGTACTCACCTATTTGTACTCACCTATTTGTGGTTGCAGGGGTCGAGTCCTAGCTCCTGGCCCCGCCTCTTCACCGGTTGCTACTAGGACCTCTCTCTCCCCGCTCCATGAGCTTTATCAAACCTCGTCTTAAAACTGTGTATGGTTCCTGCCTCCACTACGTCATTTTCTAGGCTATTCCACTGCCTTACAACTCTATGACTGAAGAAATACTTCCTACTATCTCTCTGACTCATTTGTGTCTTCAACTTCCAATTGTGGCCTCTTGTTTCTGTGTCCCCTCCCTGGAACATCCTGTCCTTGTCCACCTTGTCTATTCCACGCAGTATTTTATATGTTGTTATCATGTCTCCCCTGACCCTCCTGTCCTCCAGTGTGGTCAGGCCGATTTCCCTTAATCTTTCTTCATAGGACATTCCCCTTAGCTCTGGAACTAACCTTGTTGCAAACCTTTGTACTTTCTCTAGTTTCTTGACGTGCTTTATCAAGTGCGGGTTCCAAACAGGTGCTGCATACTCCAGTATGGCCCTGACATACACGGTGTACAGTGTCTTGAATGATTCCTTACTAAGGTGTCGGAATGCTGTTCTCAGGTTTGCCAGGCGCCCATATGCTGCAGCAGTTATCTGATTGATGTGTGCTTCCGGAGACATGCTCGGTGTTATACTCACCCCAAGATCTTTCTCCTTGAGTGAGGTTTGCAGTCTTTGGCCACCTAGCCTATACTCTGTCTGTGGTCTTCTGTGCCCTTCCCCTATCTTCATGACTTTGCATTTGGCAGGATTAAATTCGAGAAGCCATTTGCTGGACCAGGTGTCCAGTCTGTCCAGGTCTCTTAGAAGTCCTGCCTGGTCCTCATCAGTTTTTAATTCTCCTCATTAACTTCACATCATCTGCAAACAGGGACACTTCTGAGTCTAACCCTTCCGTCATGTCGTTCACATATGGAAATAAATGGTATAAAATACCGACACAATGGAAATATAAACACAAATGCAGTATAAGTGATCCTTTATTGACAACGTTTCACCCAAACACAGTGGGCTTTTTAAAAGTCACACACGGATCTCCCTGGGGTTGGAAGGTACGGGAGTATTTATAGTTTCAGAACGTTGAGGTCAGGTGAAGATTGCTGCATCAGATGATCTACCGGGTGGGGTTATAGAGTCTTGGGTAGCTAGGCGGGGATATTGGAAAAGTTGTGAGTAAGACCTTCTGCAGTGTTCTATGTTTCTTATGTGGATAGCGATGAAGAAGTTTCTGGCGAGTGGTTCAGCTATGCTATAGAAGCCATTGTTCGGGTTTTGAAATTGTTGGTTATAGAGATAAACGATGATTCCAGGATTCTTCTGTATTGAGTGTTGTCTTCTGTGGCTAAAAGTCTTGAGTTTCTGTAGTTGATTAAATGGTTGTGTGAATTGCGATGTTGAAACACAGGCATTCCTTGTATCGTCAGTCCTGCTTGCATATTGGTGTTCTGAAATACTTTTTTTGGGAGGTCTCTTGATGTTTCGCCCACATAAAATTTTTTGCAGTCATTACAAGGGATTATGTATACCCCTGCAGAGGATGGAGGCTGTGCCCTGTCTACTACGGGTGATGTCCTTGATGGTCGTGGTTGTGGAGGTAGATACTTGGAATGATGTTTTGGCAAAGATGTTGGAAACATGTTTGGCAAAGGAGTTGGTGGGAAGGACTATGTATTTTTCTCGGCAGTGTTCTCTCGGGTGTGTTGAAGATGTTTAATGCTCGCCGTCTGCAGTCTCTGATGAAGGACAGTCACTTCATCAGAGACTGCAGGACGGCGAGCATTAAAAACAAGACTTATAGCCACAGAAGACAAAACTCAATACAGAAGAATCCCGGAATCATCGTTTTTTCTCTATAACCAACAATTTCAACCAGAACAATGGCTTCTATAGCATAGCTGAACCACTCGCCAAGAAACTTCTTCATCGCTATCCCACATAAGAACATAGAACACTGCAGAAGGTCTACTCACAACTTGTCCAATATCCCCGCCTAGCTACCCAAGACTCTATAACCCCACCCGGTAGATCATCTGATGCAGCAATCTTCACCTGACCTCAACGTTCTGAACTATAAATACTCTCGTACCTTCCAACCCCAGGTAGATCCGTGTGTGACTTGAAAAAGCCCACTGTGTGGGTGAAACGTTGTCAATAAAGGATCACATTATACTGCATTTGTGTTTATATTTCCATCGTTCACATATACCAAAAATAGCACTGGTCCTAGGTTGTGTGTGTGTGTACTCACCTGTGTGTGTGTGTGTGTAAATAACACCCAACTTTCACCTGGTCAATACACAAAACTAAATCACTAATCACTGCGTAATTTTATCTTCTTAAAATTTCAAAATGGAAAAAGATAGCTATCAGATTTCTCTTTTTTTTTTTTAACATTTTCACCCAGAAAAAAATTACTATGGAAAAAATATGCACTTTTCTCTTACAAAAATGTGGACAAATATGTTCAGATTATTTTCAGAACTGACTCAGTTCTTTGTTATTCAGCGAACTGTTATAGTCCTGTCATGGTCCTGGTGGCTCGTGTCATGGTCCTGGTGGGTCGTGTCATGGTCCTGGTGGCTCGTGTCATGGTCCTGGTGGCTCGTGTCATGGTCCTGGTGGCTCGTGTCATGGTCCTGGTGGCTCGTGTCATGGTCCTGGTGGCTCGTGTCATGGTCCTGGTGGCTCGTGTCATGGTCCTGGTGGATCGTGTCATGGTCCTGGTGGCTCGTGTCATGGTCCTGGTAGCTCGTGTCATGGTCCTGGTGGCTCGTGTCATGGTCCTGGTGGATCGTGTCATGGTCCTGGTAGCTCGTGTCATGGTCCTGGTAGCTCGTGTCATGGTCCTGGTGGATCGTGTCATGGTCCTGGTGGATCGTGTCATGGTCCTGGTAGCTCGTGTCATGGTCCTGGTGGATCGTGTCATGGTCCTGGTAGCTCGTGTCATGGTCCTGGTGGATCGTGTCATAGTCCTGGTGGCTCGTGTCATGGTCCTGGTGACTCATGTCATGGTTCTGGTGGCTTGTTTCATGGTCCTGGTTGCTCGTGTCATGGTCCTGGTGGTTTGCGTCATGGTCATAGTGGCTTGCGTGTATGTGTATGTGTATGTATGTGTATATGTATGCGTGTGCGTGTATGTATGTATGTGTGGTGTAATTCTGGACAGTAATGTTGGCACCGGACATTGACAGTGGACAATTTGGTACGTATTAATGGCTACAATGTGGTAATAATGTTCCCATGTGATGTGGCGTTATGCATGTAAATGACTTGAAATTGTCGAACACAGCGTCCTAATCACAGAGAACTAGACGGGTATATCCTAGAGTGAGAATGTTTAGTATGTAGATATGAGATATAGCAGAGGTATGTTAATGTCAAGGTTGGTCCCTTGATTCCCGTGAGGGGCTCTTGATCCTAGAAGCTGGACTTACCCTTTTTGGATCTTATCTGAATGATTCTCATTTTTGCAGGTGCTATATGACCCCTTGAGTTATTACAAGAGTTCCTTGTTCCTTCATGATGGGGGACCACACTTTAGATTGACACACTTCATTCACAGCCTTGGCTGTGAATGAAGCAATAAACGAATGTTCTTTTAAAAGTGATCAGTGGAGTTGTAAAGCGCAGGAATATCTTTCACCTGTATAGTTTACATACCCATCTCCCATAGTTGTTTAACAGATTATTGTTACTAGCAATCTCCTCCCCACAACATTGTGTTATTCCCCTGTTAGTAATCATGCATAATTTATACTTTCCCATTTATTGTATGTTTCTCAACTTTCACTATTACTGTAATAAATAATTGTATTCAGAATATATTTGTATACAACTTTCAAACGTGTATTTTGCCCTGTCATACTAGGTGCAGAATAGGGAGATTATAAGTGGTAATAGGTGGCTATAGGGAGGTGAGGATGGGAGTTCACACTCCACACTACTTCTAGGTAGAGTACTAGGGTAGAAGTGAGGGATATGAATGAAGAGGGAGCT
The DNA here is from genome assembly GCF_026875155.1 of Cherax quadricarinatus. Lineage (NCBI taxonomy): Eukaryota > Metazoa > Arthropoda > Malacostraca > Decapoda > Parastacidae > Cherax > Cherax quadricarinatus. Next base: position 30,938,598 of record NC_069460.1, on the reverse strand, counting down.
GGGGCAGTGAAGGCACAAGGATATTCAATATATCTAATTATTAAAAAAAGTTAATTATTAAGTTGCCTGCAATCAAAATAATTAGGTAATCACCTTCTCCTGCAGTCCGCTGAACGCAAAATTATGTATAATTAATAACCAGGTCTTCGTGTTACGACTGAGGACTTTCAAGGTGCAGGCTGAGAAATTTGTAAGTTTTGATGTTAACTTACTTTTTACAAAATTCCCAGGAAAAGAAATGATCGACGTTTTCATAAAATTTTGATTATATCTATATCTACCTATACATAATAAGCAAATTAATTTAATTAGTGATTCTACAACTTGCGTATTAAGGACAACAACTCAGTTATTGATACATTATGCAGGAAAAAATAAGGAATGACACTAAGAAAAAAAGTCTTTTTTCCCTAATCTTGACAAACTTATTTAGGGACAACTTCAAATCCAAATTGCTCGTACAGATAATGTCCCGCTGGGTACTTTTCATTGATTTACGTAAAGCTTTTGATACAGTCGACCACGAACTGCTGTACTCCAAATTAACGCACTATGGTATCAGAGGCCACTCCCTCAACTACCTAAAGTCATACCTTAGTAACAGAACTCAATATGTGTATGCAAGTGGTGCAAACTCCTCCACCCAACCAATCACAGTAGGAGTCCCACAAGGAAGTGTCCTTGGACCACTCCTCTTTCTCATTTACATCAATGATCTACCGAATGCATCACAGCTACTCAAACCCATATTATTTGCAGATGACACAACATACGTCTTCTCCCACCCAAACCAGTTATATTAGCAAACACTGTCAATGCCGAATTGCAGAAAATATCTGCCTGGATGATGACTAATAAACTTACCCTGAATACTGATAAAACATATTTCATTCAGTTTGGAAACAAAGCTGTAAATCATCCAATTAACATAACGCTAAACGGATCATCAGTCACAAGACTTACAGAGGGAAAATTTCTAGGTATCCACCTTGACAGTAGCCTTAAGTTCCAGACACACATACAACAAATCACCAAGAAAATCTCCAAGACTGTAGGTATACTATCAAAGATAAGGTACTACTTTCCACAATCAGCTCTCCTGGCACTGTACCATTCACTAGTATACCCTTACCTCACCTATGGAATTTGTGCATGGGGATCAACAACATCAATCACCTAAGACCACTAATAACCCAGCAAAAGGCAGCAGTCAGAATGATAGCAAATTCCCACTCCCGCCAGCATACTCCACCAATTTTCAAAAGTCTGAATCTGCTCACCATTAAGAACATCCATACTTATTCATGTACCTACTATATGCACAGAACAATACACGCAAATATAAACCCTCCACTCAAACTTCTCCTCACCAACCTTAGCAGGACACATGACCACAACACAAGACACAGATCTCTTTTTGATATACCTCGTGTCCATATCACACTGTGTAAAAACTCTATGCACATAAAGGGCCCCAAAATTTGGAATTCATTACCAGAAGATACTAAAGTAACCCGATCTGAAAATCAATTTAAGACTCTTCTCGAAAGTCACTTAATCACCCTAGACTAAATGCTAAATACGCAGTACTCACATACTCACTTATGTTCTCCCACATCATAATTTCAACAATTACTTTGAACCTTTTATCCTTTGTTGACAGGAATATAATTCATTGTTTTCACAAAAAGCATTTTTTTAATATATGAATATATCTTTTGTCTTATATAAATTAGATTCACTTATAATTAATAATCTACTGTACAACTATGATACAATTCTTAGAGTTAAGTAGTCAGTAAACCAATAATGTTAAGTTGACCCATAATACCTAAGCAGAATAGAGGCAATCTTTGCATTGCAACCATTATTGTAAATACATAATCTCAGTGTACTATTTGCAAATACGTAAATAAATAAATAAATAAATAAATAAATAATCAAACTTTTTCAAAATATTCAGATGAAGACTTGCCAGTATGGAGAAATAGGCAGATTGAAACATTGTCTTTAATCAACTGTTATCTGCAGCACATTGTTGAGTTCCCAGTTCTAGAAATATTATAAAAGATGTATATCCTCGGAGAAAAGAATAAATGGACTTTGGGAAACTTACGTTTTCTCTTTTGAGTTCTTTAAAAAAAATTCTATCGCCTCATTTGCAACAATTCCTTATTAATTTCGAGTTTACAGATGGATTTAAGATTGCAAGACATAAATGTATATATATATATATATATATATATATATATATATATATATATATATATATATATATATATATATATATAAACAGATGATCTTTAAAGTATCTTATCTTAATCCAGCTCCTGGGAGGCAGGTCGTGTGCCTAGAGGGCCAGTCATTACTTCTTTTTTATCGTAGCATTAAGGCGCTGACACAAGAAAATGTCTGCTCTGGGTTCTTTGGCTTCCCTAATGAACTTACTGCAAAACTCTTCCAGAAACTTAAGCACTTATTTTCTCCACAGGCCGAGAATCTCTGAACCTACTAGGTAGAATATGCAACAAAGTGCAAGGCCCAAGTATGTTTTGGTCTTTTGGGGGTTGGTAAAAGTGGAGTCGTCCATTGTGGATGAGCATGTGCTGTCCACCACCTTTGCTTACCATCCAATCAGCGTAATATACTTGATTCATCTGAATATCTTTTGATATTATTGGTTCTGCATAGTCAGAGTTTACTTCTTGTTTGGCAGCGTGCTATGGCAAGGCGTCTCTTAATGATATCGTTAACCTCTTCATGTCTGTCATTCTCCCTCTTTAACTAGTGACAGATGAGACCACTAACATCGAACTGGTCTTCTGAAAAGCTTGCGCAGATTCACCCAAGTTGATGAGGGGCTGATAGGTAAAGGATTACTCCAGTGTGAGTATTCTGAGGGCGAATGCGAATGACTATGGAAAAGCTAGGCACATGTAATGGTAAATCCCTAGCATGGGGAGCTATTGTAGTTAGAAGGTGAACGCCTCCTTCCCTGACACATTTTCAAACAATGTTAAGTGGATCTTCTCCACACTGGGTTATCTCACTGCGAGTGTTTGCTTTGTTCAGGTGAAAGTAGTGTTGTTGGTTCCAAGGCAACCTATGAGGGACGGTCGAAATTCACTGCATCACATATCTCTCAAGCATCCTGGTGTATTTCGAATAATTTTGCTATCTAACAGTGTCTCTCCTTATTTTTGAGTGCTTTTATTTATAAGAAGATAAGAATGGAGGAACACTGCTGCAGGCCCACTGGCCCGTACAAGGCATGTCTTTCTCAAAGCCAACTATTCCCACCTACATATTTGTCTAACCTTTTCTGTTATCAACAAATTAAGACAGTGCTTATGAACTCCCTTCCCAATTAGCTTAGTGCCTGTGTAACGTCTGCTTAGTGGCAGTTTAAGGGCGTGTAAGTGTGCATGGCACTACAACTCACGAGCCTTACTAGTGTCTTGGGGTTGTTTCCAGGATGTTAAGTGGTTAGTTAGTTCCGGCAGACTGAGTTTGTGGTCGTTGAGGAAGCAATGCTGCTAACGTCTCAGTGTTAATTTCATTAAGAAAGCCAACTGAGTTTCGTAGGTTCGTAAACTTTTAATTACATCTGTACCATTTGTTACCAGTGAGATGTGTTGAAGCCTGTGTTCTCATTGGTCAAACTCTTTTGTGACACGAATGTAAGAGTATGTGCATCCTCAATTAATATATTTATGTGCAGCGTGAGAGTCATCCAGCACCAGAGATAAACATCACTTTGGCAGCCAGACTTCCTCCTAGCAGCCGGACTTCCTCCTAGCAGCCGGACTTCCTCCTAGCAGCCGGACTTCCTCCTAGCAGCCAGACTGCTGTGCTAACTGACTTCTTGAGTCGAGTTTTGTGAATCTTTCATAGATAGTATTACGCTCGTACTGCGAAGTAAAATTTCGAATTAATTTCGGCTTACCCCGCTCACACATACATACTGGTGATATATCTCAAGACTTCTCACCTTCCAGTTCTTCCTTCGAGGTCTCTTACACCTCCTTCTATCCGTCCAAGATTTATTCACTATCTAACATATTCGCATTTTCGTATCTGACTAATTTCTTTCTTTCCAGAGATCTTTCAGTTTTTCTGTTGCTTTTTCTCTCATTTATTATGTTATTCATCTCATCTTCCATGACTCATCTGCCGACACTTCTACAATCGTTGGCTTCTACATAGTCTCATCATTTTTCCTTTTATTTCTTCGTTTTGAACTTTATTTTACATTCTTTCAAACTCTTCTACTGATTTTTTTTCCCTCTCAATCTATAAGAAGTATTGTGATATAAGCGTGTCGTTATATTTTAAGACCTTACCATCCTCAAAGTTCTAGAAATAACTTTGTATAAATACATGTATATAAATACATGAAATAATCATAGTGATATCTCCCTGTCTAAGACCTACTCTTACCTGACAGTGTTGATCTTCTCTCGTGCACACACTCACATCACCACCACCTTCCTTTAATAACTCTCAGAAGTTTATTACCTCATATTTACACTAAAAGCTCCATCACTCCCCAGTTCACAAACGTAACAAACACCTCCTCCTACTTATATAAATATTGCTCAGTTATTTGCTTCAATATCCTCATCCTTTTCTAAATCCATTTTGATAATTTGCAATAATTTGTTCTGTCCAATAATTCTTTTGATGATAATTCTCTCATACACTTTACCTGGCATTCTAAATAAAATAATTTTCTGTAATTTCTAAACTATTATTTTGCCCCCTTATATATATATATATATATATATATATATATATATATATATATATATATATATATATATATATAATATATATATATATATATACTGAGAGATATATGTCTTTGTATATACGCTGAGAATTTACCTTAATGTCAGTGTTATGAATCAAAGCATCCTTGCCTGATGGTACCCAATACACTGAAAGATCTATGTTAATAACTTGCAGTAGTGAGACACAAATCAGGAACGAGGCGAAGATTAATTTTGTGGCTGTGATGAACATAATGATTCCTAACTTTCGAGGCGCTGTGGGCTGAGCCTGTCAATGTGGAAGGTGGAGGAGGGACCAGGCCTAAGGTGGAGTGCTTGGGTCCACCAGGTGGAGTTATTGAGCACCCACAGGGGAATAGGTCGATTTAATTATTGAATAAGCCGTGAAAGAGGTGAAGGGGGTGTGTGGGGGTGTATTGGAGTGAGGGGGTGTATTGGAGGTGTGGTGTGTGTGTTGAAGGTGAGAGAGGGATAGAGGTGAGGGAGGGCTGGAAGTGAGGCAGGGATGGAGGTAAGGGAGGGATGGAGGTGAGGGAGGGAGCGTAGGAGGCAAGATGGAGGTAACTACAAGTGTTACTCTCAAGTAAAAGGTCAGGTGGGTGGTGTGGCCAATATTTAATGTGGTCCACAGACCAGCACTACTATTGATCTGTGAAGCAACACCACCCCCACCACCACCACAACCACCACCACCACCACCACCCCTCTTGATGGAGGATCCCCATCAAGATATATATATATAATATATATATATATATATATATATATATATATATATTATATATATATATATATATATATATATATATATGTATGTATATATATATATTGTGTATGTGTGTGTGTATAACATTCTACCCCCCGTTTAGTGTGTTATGTGTAACACTGATGTCAATACTGCCGCCCCCACACCTCCCCATTACATAACAAAAACTTCTCCCCCTCCCCTCGCCCCACCCCTCAACAACAACATATTATCCTGGGATATGTTAAGGACCTTCCCGGATATATAGATTTTGGATATTGATGTATTGAGCAGTGTGGGTGCAGGCATGTTCCCTAGACGTGTTTGTCCTCACTGCCACCACCATAACAGCCAAAACTAGACGTTAGCAGCAAGATAACCTGATTATCAGGCAAATGTCTGAATTTTAAGGTGGAGTTCTGAATTATCAGTTATTTGATTTACCAGGTAGGTGTCTGAATCAAGAGGCAGATGTCTGAATCAACAGGCAGGTGTCTGAATCAACAGGCAGATGTCTGAATCAACAGGCAGGTGTCTGAATCAACAGGCAGATGTCTGAATCAACAGGCAGATGTCTGAATTAACAGGCAGATGTCTGAATCAAGAGGCAGATGTCTGAATCAACAGGCAGGTGTCTGAATCAACAGGCAGATGTCTGAATCAACAGGCAGGTGTCTGAATCAACAGGCAGATGTCTGAATCAACAGGCAGGTGTCTGAATCAAGAGGCAGATGTCTGAATCAACAGGCAGGTGTCTGAATCAACAGGCAGGTGTCTGAATCAACAGGCAGATGTCTGAATCAACAGCAGATGTCTGAATCAACAGGCAGATGTCTGAATCAACAGGCAGATGTCTGAATCAACAGGCAGATGTCTGAATCAACAGGCAGATGTCTGAATCAACAGGCAGATGTCTGAATCAACAGGCAGGTGTCTGAATCAACAGGCAGGTGTCTGAATCAACAGGCAGATGTCTGAATCAACAGGCAGATGTCTGAATCAACAGGCAGGTGTCTGATCAACAGGCAGATGTCTGAATCAACAGGCAGATGTCTGAATCAACAGGCAGATGTCTGAATCAACAGGCAGGTGTCTGAATCAACAGGCAGGTGTCTGAATCAACAGGCAGATGTCTGAATCAACAGGCAGATGTCTGAATCAACAGGCAGGTGTCTGAATCAACAGGCAGATGTCTGAATCAACAGGCAGGTGTCTGAATCAACAGGCAGATGTCTGAATCAACAGGCAGATGTCTGAATCAACAGGCAGGTGTCTGAGTAACCAGACAAAGGTTTGATTCACTTTCATGTATCCTGATAATCAGGAAAATGTCTGAGTTTACAGGTATAATTCTGAGTCATTTTTCAAGTGTCCAGATGTCTTAGTGAAGATATAAGAACAATGTTTCTTGATTCTTATTATATGTCAAGATATATACATTAACAGTGGCCTGTTTCTTTATTCTCTGTGATAGTTACTCTGTGAGAACCAGAACTGAACGTTGTGTAGCTGTGTGTACTCACCTATATGTGGTTACAGGGGTCGATTCATAGCTTCTGGTCCCGCCTTTTCGCTAGTCGCTACTTGGTTCACTCTCTCCCTGCTCCAAGAGCTTTATCGTACCTCTTCTTAATGCTATGTATGGAGCCTGCCTCCACTATGTCACTCTCCAGATTATTCCACTTACTGACAACTCTAAGGCTGTGTGTATGTGTGTGTGTGTGTGTGTGTGTGTGTGTGTGTGTGTACTCACCTATTTGTACTCACCTATTTGTGGTTGCAGGGGTCGATTCACAGCTCCTGGCCCCGCCTCTTCGCTGATTGCTACTAGGTCCTCTCTCTCCCTGCCCCATGAGCTCTATCATACCTCGCCTTAAAACTATGTATGGTTCCTGCCTCCACTACATCACTTTCTAGGCTATTCCATGGCCTGACTACTCTATGACTGAAGAAATACTTCCTAACATCCCTTTGATTCATCTGAGTCTTCAACTTCCAATTGTGACCTCTTGTGTCTGTGTCCCATCTGTGTGGTGTGTGTGTGTGTGTGTGTGTGTGTGTGCGCGTGCGTGCGTGCGTGTGTGTGTGTGTGTGTGTGTGTGTGTGTGTGTGTGTGTGTGTGTTTTTGTGTGTGTGTGTGTGTGTGTGTGCGTGTGTGTGCGTGTGTGTGTGTACTCATCTGTTTGTACTCACTATTTGTGGTTGCAGGGGTCGAGACATAGCTCCTGGCCCCGCCTCTTCACTGTGTGTGTGTGTGTCGCAGTTCTCTTTTCTCGTTCACGAATTTACACTTTTTATAAACTTAAAAGTTCCAGGGAGTTTTAACGTAGAACTTTGGGACAGAGTGTAATGACCCGAAACTTTAGTTAGGAACACTGAAGGTTAGAATCTCTAGCCAGGATACTTCTGCTTAGACAGGATTATTAACTTTGGATTACAGCCTCGACGACTCAACTTAGAAAGTTTCCGCTGAAAAACTTTCTCCGTCCAACTTAAACAAAGTTCACGTCTCCACTTCGAGAACTTAGTGAAGAACGAGGTGTGAAGGTGTGAACAAGGCGTTAAGAACGAGGTGTGAACACGACGTGAAGAACAAGGTGTGAAGAACAAGGTGTGAAGGCGTGAAATAAACGAAAATAAAGGAACGAACTGGAAGGAAGTAACTAACAGGAACGATGAAAGACGAACGAACATAAAGGAACGAACAAAGATGAAAAAACGGACGGGAGAGAACGAAAAAGAAGGAACAAAGAGGAAGAAGCAAAACTTACGAACACGGAGAAACAAAAAAAAGACTTAAGAGGGAGGAACAATCATAACGAAACTAACAAACTGAAACAAGGACTGAGAAACGAGGAACGGACAACGAGGAACAAGGAACCAACAAACACGTACGTTGAACGAGGAACGGACAACAAGGAACATGATAGCACTGCATTGCAGACCAGAGCATCAAACTTATAAGTGTGATGTTCAGGTCTCTCACCCTGATTCACCCTTCTCCATCCTACTCCCTTTCCTTAATCCCTCCCTCTTTAACTAGTTGATTTATTAGGTAAATTAGATTAGATGAAGGCTTTGACAAGGTGACGTGTGTGGTGTGTGTGTGTGTGTGTGTGTGTGTTCCAGAACACATGGGTACCGTCTAGTAATACCGCTGTAGATGCTCAAGTATTATGACAGGGTATTTTGGCAGAGTATTATGGCTGCGTATTATGGCTGGGTATTACTGTTTTGGGTTTTAAATACGGGTATGTTTGGTTATAAGTTATTATTTGTTATTACTGGTGGGTGTCACAGGCAGCCAGGGTTGGGTATCACAGCTGGCAAGGGTTGGTATTACAGGTGGCCAGGGTTGGGTATCACAGGTGGCCAGGGTTGGGTATCACAGGTGGCCAGGGATGGGTATCACAGGTGGCCAGTGTTGCAACCCCTGAATGGGTTACAATGTATATGTATATAATGTATATTACCTTTTCATATAATTTTATATTGCTTATATTTGCGGTAATAGCTAAATCGTAAATATATTGCTTTATATTATTAT
>NC_069460.1:30917013-30924513 GCF_026875155.1 Cherax quadricarinatus | reverse complement strand
TAGTATCTTCCATTATCCCTTTTAACTGATTTAATGACTTTTTATTCGTATAAATAATATATAGATCAAAACCCAGCAACCATGACGCTTTGAGTTTATTACAAAATGATTTTTTTTTCTGGGGAGAGGAGGGGTTGAAATCCATCTCCCAGTCTCAGTCAAGATGGAGGGAGGATAACTGGAGATGAGGAGGCTGGAAAAATGAGGAGACAACATGGCAGTAGGGAGAACAGACAAAAGGAGGAGACGAAGGAAGGTGAGTTGAAGGAAGAGAGGGAGACTGGATTAGAAGGAGACGAAAGATGAAGTGAGTATTAGTAGAGAAAGAGGAGGAGGCTTTGGAGTGGAGCAGTACGAAAGAAATTAAGAGGCTTACGAGGAAGATGAGGAAGAGAAAGAGGAGGAGGAAGAGGAAGAGGAGAGCAGTGTTTTCATTTGGACATGCAGGAGATTCCTACGGTGTGGACTGGTGTGGTCCTGACTTGTGGCCCTATAGTGTGGTCCTGAAGTGTGGCCCTGAAGTATGGCCCTGTGGTGTGGCCCTGTAGTGTGACCCTGAAGTATGGCTCTGTGGTGTGGCCATGTAGTGTGGACCTGAAGTGTGGCCCTGAAGTATGGCCCTGTATTGTGGCCCTGTTGTGTGGCCCTAAAGTGTGGTCCAAGTTCATCGTAGTACCTGCATCGCACCGTGTACCAGTACCTACATCGCACCGTGTACCATTACAGCTTGCGTTTAGGTGAATATACTTCGGGTTGCATCCTTGTTTCACATCAGCAGGACGGAGGATCGAGCCTCCACCACTCCTTCAGTAACCCACCACTCCTTCAATAACCCACCACTCCTTCAATAACCCACATGGGTTTACCGCTTCGCAAAGTATAATGCATCCATTTTATTTTGCTCAATTCACTTTGAATTTAAGCAGAACCAAAAACATGGCCTTGCCTGACGCCGGTCAAATAACCTGGAGAGTCACACATGATTAACGGTATGTATTGTTGTGATTGATATTATCTGCATCAATGTCTGGTAATTCTTTCACTGTAATAGTTCATTTTTGTTTTACTGGTTGTAAAAGAAGAGGAAGAAGAAGAGGAAAAAGGAGAAGGGGGAGGAGGAGCAGGAAAAGGAAGAGGGGGAGGAAGAGAAGAATATTTTTCCATAGGGTTAATAACCCGGAAAGAGATTAACCCCGGATAATCCAAGAAAGCCAAGCGGTGTGGTTTATATCCATTGGGGTCAGCAGGTAATCTTCCCTTGCATGCGACCCACAACAACCTACTAACACCTGGGTAATATTCACTAGTACAGGTAACAGGTGAAAGAGGTCTTAATCACTGGTCCTGGTCCTCTCATTCACTAAATCTTTCTGGTTTCCTAACACACCGTCTGCTTCCCACCAAGGTACGGTGACCGCCTCGCAAAAAAAAAAAACATAGACCATCATTCATTTAATTGCTGTCTTGCTAGAAATACTCAAACATCAAAATTGAAATGATCATCTGGACAGCAACGTCCCCACCCATCCTTCAGAGTGCAGGCCCTCAACTTCCCACTCTCAGGAGAGCAACATCTAAACCCTTTCCTAGAGTACAGGCACTCTACTTCCCACCTCCAGGGCTCAAGTCCAGTTAGCTAGTTAATAATAACAAACAACTAACATAAAAACAAAATAATACTTCTACTAATAATAGCAAATTATAATACTACTACTACTACAAATAATACTACAATATAAAGTATTAATAGCAGTGATGCATCATCACACAACAGATGACAAAGACAAGGCTATAATGAATATAAAATGGCAGCAACAGTGAAAATACACAGGACAGTCATTGTTGATAATAGAAAGAGAGCGAAATTCATATTCCCGGGGAAGGAACTTGAGGTAATGGGGAACAGAATAGAAGTTGAGTGAGGAGGAATAGGGGACTAAGTATGTCACTGCTGATAGAAGAGCTGAAGGTCTTATATACAAGTAAACGATAGTTACATATTTCTGATATATATATATATATATTTATATATATATATATATATATATATATATATATATATATATATATATATATATATATATATATATATATATATTATATATTTATTTTATTATCACACCGGCCGATTCCCACCAAGGCAGGGTGGCCCGAAAAAGAAAAAACTTTCACCATCATTCACTCCATCACTGTCTTGCCAGAAGGGTGCTTTACACTACAGTTTTTAAACTGCAACATTAACACCCCTCCTTCAGAGTGCAGGCACTGTACTTCCCATCTCCAGGACTCAAGTCCGGCCTGCCGGTTTCCCTGAATCCCTTCATAATGTTACTTGCTCACACTCCAACAGCACGTCAAGTATTAAAAACCATTTGTCTCCATTCACTCCTATCAAACACGCTCACGCATGCCTGCTGGAAGTCCAAGCCCCTCGCACACAAAACCTCCTTTACCCCCTCCCTCCAACCCTTCCTAGGCCGACCCCTACCCCGCCTTCCTTCCACTACAGACTGATACACTCTTGAAGTCATTCTGTTTCGCTCCATTCTCTCTACATGTCCGAACCACCTCAACAACCCTTCCTCAGCCCTCTGGACAACAGTTTTGGTAATCCCGCACCTCCTCCTAACTTCCAAACTACGAATTCTCTGCATTATATTCACACCACACATTGCCTCAGACATGACATCTCCACTGCCTCCAGCCTTCTCCTCGCTGCAACATTCATCACCCACGCTTCACACCCATATAAGAGCGTTGGTAAAACTATACTCTCATACATTCCCCTCTTTGCCTCCAAGGACAAAGTTCTTTGTCTCCACAGACTCCTAAGTGCACCACTCACTCTTTTTCCCTCATCAATTCTATGATTCACCTCATCTTTCATAGACCCATCTGCTGACACGTCCACTCCCAAATATCTGAATACGTTCACCTCCTCCATACTCTCTCCCTCCAATCTGATATTCAATCTTTCATCACCTAATCTTTTTGTTATCCTCATAACCTTACTCTTTCTGTATTCACCTTTAATTTTCTTCTTTTGCACACCCTACCAAATTCATCCACCAATCTCTGCAACTTCTCTTCAGAATCTCCCAAGAGCACAGTGTCATCAGCAAAGAGCAGCTGTGACAACTCCCACTTTGTGTGTGATTCTTTATCTTTTAACTCCACGCCTCTTGCCAAGACCCTCGCATTTACTTCTCTTACAACCCCATCTATAAATATATTAAACAACCACGGTGACATCACACATCCTTGTCTAAGGCCTACTTTTACTGGGAAAAAATTTCCCTCTTTCCTACATACTCTAACTTGAGCCTCACTATCCTCGTAAAAACTCTTCACTGCTTTCAGTAACCTACCTCCTACACCATACACTTGCAACATCTGCCACATTGCCCCCCTATCCACCTGTCATACGCCTTTTCCAAATCCATAAATGCCACAAAGACCTCTTTAGCCTTATCTAAATACTGTTCACTTATATGTTTCACTGTAAACACTGGTCCACACACCCCCTACCTTTCCTAAAGCCTCCTTGTTCATCTGCTATCCTATTCTCCGTCTTACTCTTAATTCTTTCAATTATAACTCTACCATACACTTTACCAGGTACACTCAACAGACTTATCCCCCTATAATTTTTGCACTCTCTTTTATCCCCTTTGCCTTTATACAAAGGAACTATGCATGCTCTCTGCCAATCCCTAGGTACCTTACCTTCTTCCATACATTTATTAAATAATTGCACCAACCACTCCAAAACTATATCCCCACCTGCTTTTAACATTTCTATCTTTATCCCATCAATCCCGGCTGCCTTACCCCCTTTCATTTTACCTACTGCCTCACGAACTTCCCCACACTCACAACTGGCTCTTCTCACTCCTACAAGATGTTATTCCTCCTTGCCCTATACACGAAATCACAGCTTCCCTATCTTCATCAACATTTAACAATTCCTCAAAATATTCCTTCCATCTTCCCAATACTCTAACTCTCCATTTAATAACTCTCCTCTCCTATTTTTAACTGACAAATCCATTTGTTCTCTAGGCTTTCTTAACTTGTTAATCTCACTCCAAAACTTTTTCTTATTTTCAACAAAATTTGTTGATAACATCTCACCCACTCTCTCATTTGCTCTCTTTTTACATTGCTTCACCACTCTCTAACTTCTCTCTTTTTCTCCATATACTCTTCCCTCCTTGCATCACTTCTACTTTGTAAAAAAACTTCTCATATGCTAACTTTTTCTCCCTTACTACTCTCTTTACATCATCATTCCACCAATCGCTCCTCTTCCCTCCTGCACCCACTTTCCTGTAACCACAAACTTCTGCTGAACACTCTAACACTACATTTTTAAACCTACCCCATACCTCTTCGACCCCATTGCCTATGCTCTCATTAGCCCATCTATCCTCAATAGCTGTTTATATCTTACCCTAACTGCCTCCTCTTTTAGTTTATAAACCTTCACCTCTCTCTTCCCTGATGCTTCTATTCTCCTTGTATCCCATCTACCTTTTACTCTCAGTGTAGCTACAACTAGAAAGTGATCTGATATATCTGTGGCCCCTCTATAAACATGTACATCCTGAAGTCTACTCAACAGTCTTTTATCTACCAATACATAATCCAACAAACTACTGTCATTTCGCCCTACATCATATCGTGTATACTTATTTATCCTCTTTTTCTTAAAATATGTATTACCTATAACTAAACCCCTTTCTATACAAAGTTCAATCAAAGGGCTCCCATTATCATTTACACCTGGCACCCCAAACTTACCTACCACACCCTCCACACACACATACTTATACTCCCACACCGTGTATCAGTGGTGGTGGTAGTTGTGGTGGTTATGGCAGCGCTGGTAGGAATGTTCCCACATGTGTCATTCATTCCATCACTGACGCAGGGAGAGTGCCACCACCAACACAGGGAGGATGCCACCACTAACCCAGGGAGGGTGCCATCACCAACACAGGAAGAACGCCACCACCAACACAGGGAGGGTTCCACCACCATACAGGGAGGGTGCCACCACCAACACAGGGAAGGTTCCACCACCAATACAGAAAGAGTGCCACCACCAGCCCAGGGAGAGTGCCACCAACATAGGAAGATTGCCACCACAACACAGGATGAGTGCCATCACCAACCCAGAGAGGGTGCCACCACCATCAAAGGGAAGGTTCCACCACCAACAAAGGGAGGGTGCCATCACCAACACAGGGTGTCACCACCAACACAGGGTACCACCACCAACACAGGGTGCCAGCAACAACACAGGGTGCCACTACCAACACAGGGTGCCCCTACCAACACAGGGTGCCACCACCAACACAGGGTGCCACCACCAACACAGGGTGCCAGCAACAACACAGGGTGCCACCGCCAACACAGGGTGCCACCGCCAACACAGGGTGCCACCACCAACACAGGGTGCCACCACCAACACAGGGTGCCACCACCAACACAGGGTGCCAACAACAACACAGAGTACCACCACCAACACAGGGTGCCAGCAACAACACAGGGTGCCACCACCAACACAGGGTGCCCTTACCAACACAGGGTGCCACCACCAACACAGGGTGCCACCACCAACACAGGGTGCCACCACCAACACAGGGTGCCAGCAACAACACAGGGTGCCACCACCAACACAGGGTGCCACCACACCTCAATATCGACTCCCTCACCTCACGACCATGTGACAAGTGCGTGACCTTCCCCTTTGTTACTTTGTGGCCCAGCGTGTTATGTGGCACACGGTCACACACACATATACACCTGTACAAGACCCCTACATATCTGTACAAACCCCCCCACACCTGTACAGTACCTGCACACACCTGTACAAGACCCCCACACATCTGGACAAAACACCCACACACCTGTACAAGACTCCCGCACACCTGTACAAGACCCCTACACACTTGTGCAAGACCCACACACACCTGTACAAGACCTCCACACACTTGTGCAAGTTCCCCACACATCTGTACCAAACTACACCACACCTGTTATAAAGCGAAGTCAGGTACATGTACCTGAGAACACCTGGCTTTGTTCTCAACAGTGTTGTATAACGTACCTGCCCTCTCTCCCACCCTCCCTATCCATCCTTCCCTCCCTTGCTCCCTCCTTCCCTCCCACCCTCCCTCCCGCCCTCCCACCCTCCATCCATGACTCCCTCCCTCCCTCCCTCTCTCTCTCTCCCTGCCACCATCACTGCCTCCCTCCCTCCCTCCTCTCTCTCTCCCTCCCTCTCTCTCCCTCCCTCCCTCCCTCCCTCCCTCCCTCCCTCTCTCCTCCCTCTCTCCCTCCCTCCCTCCCTCCCTCCCTCTCTCCCTCCCTCTCTCCCTCCCTCCCTCCATCTCATTATCTATTGTTAATTTTATATATTAGTCATTTTTTTTACTGTGTTCTGTTATTCCATCTTCACTGTGTTCTGTCACACCATCTTTACTGTGTTCTGTTATTCCATCTTCACTGTGTTCTGTCACACCATCTTTACTGTGTTCTGTTATTCCATCTTTACTGTGTTCTGTTATTCCATCTTCACTGTGTTCTGTCACACCATCTTTACTGTGTTCTGTTATTCCATCTTCACTGTGTTCTGTCACACCATCTTTACTGTGTTCTGTTATTCCATCTTCACTGTGTTCTGTCACACCATCTTTACTGTGTTCTGTTATTCCATCTTCACTGTGTTCTGTCACACCATCTTTACTGTGTTCTGTTATTCCATCTTCACTGTGTTCTGTCACACCATCTTTACTGTGTTCTGTTATTCCATCTTTACTGTGTTCTGTTATTCCATCTTCACTGTGTTCTGTCACACCATCTTTACTGTGTTCTGTTATTCCATCTTCACTGTGTTCTGTCACACCATCTTTACTGTGTTCTGTTATTCCATCTTCACTGTGTTCTGTCACACCATCTTTACTGTGTTCTGTTACACCATCTTTACTGTGTTCTGTTATTCCATCTTCACTGTGTTCTGTCACACCATCTTTACTGTGTTCTGTTACACCATCTTTACTGTGTTCTGTTATTCCATCTTTACTGTGTTCTGTCACACCATCTTTACTGTGTTCTGTCACACCATCTTCACTGTGTTCTGTCACACCATCTTTACTGTGTTCTGTTACACCATCTTTACTGTGTTCTGTTATTCCATCTTTACTGTGTTCTGTCACACCATCTTTACTGTGTTCTGTTATTCCATCTTTACTGT
This sequence comes from Cherax quadricarinatus, assembly GCF_026875155.1. Lineage (NCBI taxonomy): Eukaryota > Metazoa > Arthropoda > Malacostraca > Decapoda > Parastacidae > Cherax > Cherax quadricarinatus. Next base: position 30,917,252 of record NC_069460.1, on the reverse strand, counting down.
GTTCTGTCACACCATCTTTACTGTGTTCTGTCACACCATCTTTACTGTGTTCTGTTATTCCATCTTTACTGTGTTCTGTCACACCATCTTTACTGTGTTCTGTCACACCATCTTTACTGTGTTCTGTTATTCCATCTTTACTGTGTTCTGTCACACCATCTTTACTGTGTTCTGTCACACCATCTTTACTGTGTTCTGTTATTCCATCTTTACTGTGTTCTGTCACACCATCTTTACTG
>NC_069460.1:30902013-30912013 GCF_026875155.1 Cherax quadricarinatus | reverse complement strand
TAAAGTACTGAGGGTGTCGAACCAGGTAAGAACCAGGAATAATGGATTTAAGTTGGATAAATTTAGATTTAGAAAGGACATAGGTAAGTACTGGTTTTCTAACAGAGTTGTAGATGCGTGGAACAGTCTTCCCAGTGGGGTGATAGAGGCTAGGACCTTGGGTAGCTTTAAGAAGAGACTGGACAAATATATGAGTGGGAGGGGCTGGGTTTGATTGGTGTTAAGGGGTACGGGAGTTATTTCTTGAGTAGCTTTAGGTAGATGTCGTTTTCATAAGGACCTGCCTCGTATGGGCCAGTAGGCCTTCTGCAATGTTCCTACATTCTTATGTTCTTATGTTGGCACTGTTTAAAATGTTCTGGCGTGAGCAGTATTGTTCTGTGATCACAACTCCTTTCAGGGCAAGATAAACATCAGAACTAGAAAATATACAGATATTATTTACTATCTGCATAAAGTCAATGGAATTAACGCCTCGGGGAACTTGGCGTGTATTCCCTGGGAAGGAAAAGAGAGAGATACTTGATATGTGAATGAAGAATACTCAGTGGTGAGTCCTTGATCAATATTCTGCCATGACCGCTTACTGGAGTCAGAGATACACGATGAAGTGTTTTATAATATTTATTAATAATAATAATTGTAATAATAATGTTTATTTCTACAAGCACTTGTACAAGGTAAACAGGTCTAGCTGACATCAGTAACATATTAATATATAGAAAGCCGCTTGTTATGCAGAGCATTTCGGGCAAGTTAGGTCAGTTTGTTCCCAGGATGCAACCCACCAGTCAGCTAACATTCAGATACCTATGTACCGCTAGGTGAACATGGACACCAGGTGTCTTAAGGAAACACGTCCTAATGTTTCCACCCGTACCAAGGATCGAACCACGGACATCAGTGTGTGAGATGTGTGCGCTAGCAATCCAGCTACTGGAGAACAATGGGCCAGGAGCTGTGGTCTCAGACTCAACCTTCTAAAAGATTATTTACAAACTTTGTCAGAAGAAACCCAGATTTTAAACTGTAGCTGGACTATTGTCCGGAGGAAATTACAGAGCCGCCCACCTGTTATGGCTATTTTGACCTGCGTGCCAACCCTGCAGCAACAGCGTAGTTGATCAAGCAAGTAGAAGGCACTTCACAGGTTATATTCTATATGATAATTATATTATAGGAACAAATGCTAGCTGTATATCCCCCTCGAATTCTAATTCAACATTCTATATGACACTTATATTGTAATAAAGTTGGTAGAACTGAGGTATCAGTTCTGGTCTTGTGATGAATGGTTTGAAAAACCGACAAGTTGAAGATTGAGACACTTATGCAGCATATGGGAATCTTTATTCAGGAAACGTTTCGCCACACAGTGGCTTCATCAGTCCAATACAAAGAGGAAGGCGTAAGGAGAGGAGGAGAATGAGGTAATCAGTCCCTCAACCTGGAGTCGATGTGTTCAGTCCATCAATCTTGTAGACATTCTACAAGATTGATGGACTGAACACATCGACTCCAGGTTGAGGGACTGATTACCTCATTCTCCTCCTCTCCTTACGCCTTCCTCTTTGTATTGGACTGATGAAGCCACTGTGTGGCGAAACGTTTCCTGAATAAAGATTCCCATATGCTGCATAAGTGTCTCAATCTTCAGTTCTGGTCTTGATGCACGAGAACTGAGGTATCAGTTCTGATCTTGATACACGAGAACTGAGGTATCAGTTCTGATCTTGATACACGAGAACTGAGGTATCAATATAAACACAAATGCAGTATAATGTGATCCTTTATTGACTACGTTTCGCCCACACAGTGGGCTTTTTCAAGTCACAAACAGAACTACCTGGGGTGGAAGGAACGCGAGTATTTATAGTCCGGCTGAGGTCAGGTGAAGAATGCTGCATCTGATGATGTACCGAGTTGGGTTGTAGAGTCTAAAAACTTGGGTAGCTTGGAAAAGGAGACTGGACAAGTTTGTGAGCAGACCTTCTACAGTGTTCTTATGTGGGATAGCGATGAAGGAGTTTCTTGGCAAGTGGTTCAGCTATGTTATAGAAGCCACTATTCTGGTTGAAGTTGTCGGATATAGAAATAAGTGATGATTCCAGGATTCTTCGGTATTGAGTGTTGTCTTCTGTGGCGATAAGTCTTGAGTTTCTGTAGTTTATCAAGTGGTTATGTGAATTACGGTGTTGTACGCAGGCATTCCTTGTGTCGTCAGACCTGCTTGCGTATTGGTGTTCTGAAATACGTGTTTGGAGGTCCCTTGATGTTTCGCCCACGTATAACTTGTTGCAGTCATTACAAGGGATTATGTATACCCCTGCAGAGGATGGAGGCTTGTCCTGCCTACTACTGGTGATGTCCTTGATGGTCGTGGTTGTGGAGGTAGATACTTGGAATGATGTTTTGGCAAAGATGTTGGAAACATGTTTGGCAATGGAGTTGGTGGGAAGGACTATGTATCTCTTCAACACACCCAGAGAAGACACTGCCGAGAAGAGATACATAGTCCTTCCCACCAACTCCATTGCCAAACATGTTTCCAACATCTTTGCCAAAACATCATTCCAAGTATCTACCTCCACAACCACGACCATCAAGGCATCACCAGTAGTAGGCAGGACAAGCCTCCATCCTCTGCAGGGGTATACATAATCCCTTGTAATGACTGCAACAAGTTATACGTGGGCGAAACATCAAGGGACCTCCAAACACGTATTTCAGAACACCAATACGCAAGCAGGTCTGACGACACAAGGAATGCCTGCGTACAACACCGTAATTCACACAACCACTTGATAAACTACAGAAACTCAAGACTTATCGCCACAGAAGAATCCTGGAATCATCACTTATTTCTATATCCGACAACTTCAACCAGAATAGTGGCTTCTATAACATAGCTGAACCACTTGCCAAGAAACTCCTTCATCGCTATCCCACATAAGAACACTGTAGAAGGTCTGCTCACAAACTTGTCCAGTTCTCCTTTCCAAGCTACCCAAGTTTTTAGACTCTACAACCCAACTCGGTACATCATCAGATGCAGCATTCTTCACCTGACCTCAGCCGGACTATAAATACTCGCGTTCCTTCCACCCCAGGTAGTTCTGTTTGTTACTTGAAAAAGCCCACTGTGTGGGCGAAACGTAGTCAATAAAGGATCACATTATACTGCATTTGTGTTTATATTGCCATTGTGTCGGTATTTTATACCATTTATTTCCACTGAGGTATCAGTTCTGATCTTGATACACGAGAACTGAGGTATCAGTTCTGGTCTTGGGGAACAAAACCAGGTTATATTTCCCCTGTTATAATCCAGGGTTATATTCTATATGATAATGTATATTGAGGGAACAAAAGCTAGTTATATTTTTCTGTCATATTCCATCACACAGGCTAGGTTTCACACACGAGGTAATGGAATGTGTTAGCCGGAGGATATTGTGAAGCATTGAACATCAAAATGGTATACAATACCGACAGGTTGTTAGGTAAGACACATATGCAACAGTTAGACAACTTTATTCCGAAACGTTTCGCCTACACAGTAGGCTTCTTCAGTCGAATACAGAAAGTAGGCAGGAACAGTAGAGATGTGAAGACGATGTAATCAGTCCATCACCCTTAAAGTCGTAGAATTTGAGGTTGTCAGTCCCTCGGCCTGGAGAAGTTCAGTTCCATAGTCAGGAACTATCTGAGATAGTTCCTGACTATGGAACTGAACTTCTCCAGGCCGAGGGACTGACAACCTCAAATTCTACGACTTTAAGGGTGATGGACTGATTACATCGTCTTCACATCTCTACTGTTCCTGCCTATTTTCTGTATTCGACTGAAGAAGCCTACGTGTAGGCGAAAGTTTGGGAAATAATTTGTCTAACTTTTCATATGTGTCTTACCAACATTGTAAAAGATTGCATGAGGGGTTTTCACCAGCTATGGGGGGTTTAAAAAAGTTACTTCCAGCAGGGGGGGTTTAATTTCCCCCTTCACGATGGCCCATCACACACCCCCCCCCCCAACAACACCGGGGGCCGAGCTATGCTTATCCCTGCAACCAAAAATACATGAGTACACACACACACACCACACACACAACACACAAAACCACACACCAGGGGCCAGGAGCAATGATTGACCCCTGCAACCAAAAAATACATGGTAACACACACACAGGAAATAGAACTTAGTCACCGCTTTATCAATTATAAATTTTTCAATATAACAGAAATAATTTTTTTTAAAAGGGAAGATATCATTTTCCCTTCTGAAAAAAGGCAAGCAAAATTTTTGTGTATGCATTTTTTTTCGCAAAAATCATTCTAAACCTAACGAAAATGAAATTTTTCATTGTGTTTGTTTTTTTTTTTAAAATTGAAAACTTATCTGAAATTATTTTAGTTGGTTAGGCAAATTAAATTGCGCTTGTTATAAAGGGTTAGGTAAGTTTTCTAATTTTTTTTTGGGAAAAATTTATAATTTGTTTTCATTTTTTATATAATTTTACATAAAATAGCCACATGCCAATTTTATTGAGGAAATTTAAAAAATTAAAATATTGGAAGAAAAAAGCCCCAAAATGCTGTGATGGAACAATACCAATAACCCAAATAAGAGAAAGAAACTTATTCCGAGTTTCGGTCCAACTGGGACCTTTAAAAAAGTCGGACCGAAACGCGACGAAATTTTCTCTCCCTACATGCAGGTTATTGTGTATTTAAAAGGGGAAAATGTAAAATTTAGACCCCAATAATGAATTAATTACTTGATGTACGATAACAGTTTTTTATTGTCAAGTTTTACACAGACAACCCTTGTTATGGGGACACACAATGTCAAAAAAACTTGTATAATGAAAAATTCTCACACTGTTAATGCAAATCCCCACTTCCACCCCGTATAGTGATTTACTGCTGGTATATTTTTTTGGATTTGGGAAAATGAAGATTTTTATTGAGGTAGAATTTAGGGCCCTTGTATGGGGGTTTTGGGGTTTTTTTTACAGGTGAGTTTTAATGTGTCTGGTCGATATCTTTTTATAGGCTGTACATTAATTTGTATAGAAATACCAGTTCTGAATGATGTGGTTAAGTTTATAAATAAAAAAAGACTTTGTTCTGAGAACACATAAAATGAGAATTTTAAAGACGATAGCAGAAAAAAAAATTTTTCTCTACTGTTTCTTGATATGTAAGAATGAGGATCGTTCTGGTCTTGAGACAAGGAACTGGGGTACAGTTTGGTTGAGACAAGAGAACTGAGGTATCATTCGGTCTTGTACCGGAACGAGGTTCATTTTTTGATCTTGATACCAAAAATGGGGTTCAGTTCGGGCTTGTACACGAGAACGAGGTATCATTTTGGGGTCTTGATACAAAAATGAGGATCATTTTTGATCTTGATACACAAAAAAATGAGGTATCAGTTTTGATTTTGATACACAGAACTAAGGTATCATTCGGTTTTGAACACGAAATGAAATAGTTCGGGTCTTGTCACGAGAACTAGGAAATAGTTTTCAGCGCACTTGTGCATAATCCTTAACCCCCCAATTTTTCATTCCCGGGTTACGCACGAGAATTACACACCTGGGGAAAAAATTACAGCAAATATTCAAACAAGTGTTTCCCAGCACTGTAAATTTTATCAGTAAATAGAGTTGACTTACACCCTAGGACAGTATCGAAGTTGAGAGATAGTTCATCTTTATTCGACTGATATTCTTCAGCGCAGGCGAAACGTTTGGTCAATAAAGTTTCCAGTTGGTCCACGTTTGTTTTACTCATAGACAACTTATTATGGGGAACAATAATAAAACATCCTACGGTGTTATTGCATGGTGCAGTTCAGAGCACTGCATTGTATTTTCCCGTAATAAATGAGGCGGGCTGTCTTTGTGAGGTTTTTTTTTTTTAGTCTACAGGGTTGGCTGTCATGTGAAGTCCTCGATTTTTAAACTTAATAAGCCACGTCGCAACCTTGCTTAATAAGAAATATATACTCGTGTGTTTTTAGTTTTTTGTCAGCGGTGAATACCAGTTGATTGTCCGGTTATGGGCGACACTTTTAAAATTTTACTTAAAAATCTTCCTTGAGGGCAAAAAACATGCAAACACTGGGACTCTTTATTACAGCCGCTCGTCATCCAGTGGCTTTACAATTTAATACAGAAATTACATAAAAGAGAGATTTGGGGAAACTAGGTAATCAATCCCCACCTTTGGTAGCTAACCGGGACAGGAAGGGACATGCCCGAAATTGTCAAATTTCGTACTGTATAACTTTAATGTAAATTTAAACCCCCGGTTACCTCTTTTGGGGTGGGGTAAAAGGGTTTCTTTTTTTTCCTTCAATAAAACATTTTGATGTGATATCCCTACCCCCCAAGGCACCCCTCTTTTTGAGTAAACTTTTGACTGGCCCGTCTGAAAAGTCACTCCGTCTGAGGCCCCCGGTAAGTCCTAGATGGGACCATCGGTAGGTCCCCCTGATAAGGCCCATGGTGAGTCACCCTGACTAAGGCCCATGGTAGAGTACCCTGACAAAGGCCCCACGTTAGAGTCCCGCTAATGAGGACCACGGTGAGTCCCCCTACTAAGAACCATTGGTAGATACCCTGACTAAGGCCTGGTAGATCCCCCTGACTAAGGCCGTGGAAAAGGTCACCCTGATAAGCACCAGGGTAGAGTCCCCCCTGACAAGGCCCATGGGTTTCCCCCCTAAAAGGACCACGGTAGAGTCACCCTGACTAGGACACGGTAGATCACCCGGGCTAAGGACCTCGGTAAGGTCCCCGCTGGGATCACATAAGCACCCTGAAGGACCATCGTAGAGTCCCCCTGACGGGACCATGGGTAGACACCCGACTAGGACCTGGGTAGAGTCACCTGTAAGGACCATCGGTAGTAACCCTGCAGGACCATCGGTAGAGTCACCCTGACTAGGACCATGGGGAAAGGTACCGACAGGACCTCGGTAAGTCCCCTGCTAGGCCTGGTAGAGTCCCCCCTGATAGACCTCGGTAGAGTCACCCGACTAGGCCCCATCGGTAGAATCCCCCCTACTGGGGGACCATCGTAGAGCCCCCCTGCGGGGACCATGGGTGTCACCCTACGGGGACCATCGGTAAGTCCCTGACTAGGAATCGGTAGAGTCCCCCTGTGGGCCCTCAGTAGAGTACCCTGACGGGGCCCAGGGGTAAGTCACCCGACTAGGACCTGGGTAGAGTCACCCTTTACTAAGGCCCATCGGATCCCCCGACTAGGCATCGGTAAGTCACCCGTGGCCCCGGGTAAGTCACCCGGAAAGGGACCTGGGTAGATCACCCGACTAGGATCATCAGTAGAGTCACCCGACTGGACCATCTTTGGGTTCCCCCCCTGCTGGGACCATGGGTAGAGTCCCCCTGACGGACCATCGGTGGGTCACCCTGACAGGCCATCGGTGGTTCCCCCTACGGGGGACCATGGGGTAGATCCCCCTGACTAGGAAAATCGGTTAGAGTCCCCCTGACTAGGACATCGGTTTTCCTCTGTACTTCAACAAAAAATTTAAATTTTGTCTTTTTTCCTTAGTCTTGTCAGCGGTTCTTGGCTTTCATATTTTTTTTCCCCGCATTTTCAAGTTTTTGCATGCATAACTTGCAAATTTATATAAACTGGTTTTTGTTAACGACAAACTAACTAAACAGGTTGAAAAAGAAACTGGTGGAAGATTTTGAGTCAAAAACAACGTTGGTTTGGGCGACAGCTTTCTAAAATTCACCATTTTTTTGAAAGCACTAAACGCGAGGCGAGGAAGTGGGGAAGAGCAAAGCTTTTAAGTTGCCTTTCACACTTTTTGCTCCCTTACTAGCCGGTAGATTTTCCTGCATCTGGTCGCTACCTTTCCTGGGAGACTTTTTGCTGCATCTGGTGCTACCTAGCCGGTAGATTGTTCGTGCATCTGGGCGGCTACCCACTGGAAAATTGTTCGGCATTGGGCCCCCTACCCTCTCAGTGTGAAGAATTGAGACACTTTTGCCCAAACCCGGGAACTTTTATTGAGAAAAGTTTTGCCACACAGGGCTTCATCAGTCCAAAACAAAGTAGAAATGGGGAAGGAGAGTAAAGTATGAGGTAATCAGTCCCTCAAACCCGAGGGAGTTTCCTCATATTTACTTCCTTCCCATTTCTACTTTGTATTTGGGCTGATAAGCCCCTGTGTGGCGAAAAAGTTTTTCAAAAAAGATTCCCATGTGTTGATAAGTGCTCAATTCTTCAACTTTCGGTTTTCAAAAAACCCTTTATACTTTCAGTGTGGTATGGACGCAAGACTTGTTTTTTTCGAAATTTTTCGAACCATTTACTCAGTGAGGGACAACGATGAAAGTGTTCCCTTTCACGCAAGTTTCTGACACAGACTTACTTTTAAGTTGTTTGTTACTCGATGAATTTTTACATAGATTCCTCGTTTGTTTTGTTACTATTTGGTCGAGAGAAACCCCAGCAGGTAGGTCAGCCTGACAAAAGTGTTGTTCTTTAAAACCTGCGAGTGGATAAAAAAAGTGTTCTGTAAAAACCGTTAAAGGCAAAGTTAGTAAGAGAAAAAAGGTTAAATTGCCACATGTAGGCCGACCACCCCCACCTTTACACCCACCACCACCCACCCCCACCCCACCACCACCACCACCCACCACCCACCCCCCCACCACCCCACCACACCTCCCCACCAACCCCCCCCCCCCCCACCACCCCCCACCCCCCACCCCCCAAACCCCCCCACCACCACCACCCCCCCACACCACCACCACCACCACTACCACCACCCCCCCACCACCCCACCCCACCCCCCACCATACCAAACACCACCCCCCACCACCCCACCACCCCACCACCACCACCACCACTAAACCCCCACCACCCCACTACCACCACAACCAACCCCACCACCCCCCACCACCACCACCCCCACCACACCCAACCCCCACCACCCCACACCACCACCACCACCACCAACCCCACCACACCACCAACCAACCCCCCACCCCACCACCACACCACCACCACCCCCACCACCCCCCCCCCCCACCACCACCACCCCCACTCCACCACCACACCACCACCACCCCCTAACCCCCCACCACCACCACACCACCACCCACCACACCACCCCCACCCCCCCAACCACCACCCCCACCACCACCCCCACCCCACCACCACCACCACACCACCCTACCACCACCACCACCACCCCCACCACCACTACCACCACCCAAACCCCACCACCACCCCCACCACCACCACCACCACCACCACTACCCCACCCCACCACCCCCACCACCACCACCACCACCACCCCACCCCCACCCCACCACCCCACCACCACCCCCACCACCACCCACCACCCACACCCCACACCACCACCCACCACCACCACCACCACCACCCCCCACCACCACCACCACCACCACCACTCCACCACCACACCACCACCACCACCCCCACCACCACCACCACCACCACCACCACCACCACCACCCCCACCACCACCACCCCCACCACCACCAACACCAACCCCCCCACCACCCCCACCCAAACCCCACCACCCCCACCACCACAACCACCCCCACCCCCCACCCCACCCCCCAACCACCACCACCAAAACCACCCCCCCACCAAACCACCACCCCCACACCCCCACCACCACCCACCCACCCCCACCACCAAAAAACAAAAAAACAACCACAAATAAAAAAAACCAACCCCCACACCAACTTGAAATGGGGGTGCTGGAGGGGGTTTATAAACATAGGGAGCAGTAAGGATGTTATAAATTTTGGGAACCCAGGGGATGTCTAACTTTTAGATCAATTATTCAGCTGGTAAGAAATACAACCGCATTACCAATTATCCCCACACCAGGGGCCCTAACATACGTTTATTCCCCTATTATACATATTAAAACTCCAACCCCACACCCCACCACCACCCCACCCCACCACACCCCC
>NC_069460.1:30864513-30894513 GCF_026875155.1 Cherax quadricarinatus | reverse complement strand
GTCTCTTGTCTTATGAATGATTTTTCCTTGTACTGTTGTTGTTCCTGTTGCTGTTGTGGTTTGTGGGTCTTGTTGGCTGTTGTTGTGGACAGTGTTGTTGGTTGTTGTTGCTGCTGTTGTTGCTGCTGCTACTGTTACTGCTGTTGTTGTTGTTCAAACTGCTGCTGTTCATATGAACGTGATCTGGCACACAGATCTGATCCTGTTAATCCGGCATAAATTTCTTACTTGCGGATCTTTATTAGTTCCTAAGTTAACTTAGATTATGCTGCTCGCTTCCACTCTCCAAATAACAGAATGGACATAAATGCGCTTGAAAACATACAGTAGGCCAACTAAACTGATTCTATGTATCAGAAATCTTATCTAAGAATACTGACCAAAGGCTGTGAATTTCGACTCTTCGGAAAAAAAATCAATTAGGAAGACGTAACTGAGGTGTACAAACAGTAAACTAGAATTAATAAAAATGATACAAATATCGTGCTGAAAACATCTAACCAAGACATGAGTCGCAACCATGAGATTAAAATGAACAATTCTAGCTTTAGAAAGAATGTAGAACACTTGCTTGCCAACACAGTTGTGGATGAGTGGGTTAAACTTCCTAAGTAGCGTCATTGAAGCGAGAACCTTGTGTAGCTTTAAAAATAGGGTAGAAACGTACATGAGTGGGTGTGGGTGGGTGTGAGTTGAACCTTACTAGTATGGGCCACTAACTTACTACGGTGTTCCTCCATACTTATGTTCTTTTGTTGACCTTATGCACTCTCTCAACAGTCTTGCGCGCAAAACTGGCTCTCGTAGACGTAGATCTGAACCACGTACTCTCAGACCTGACTCTTACGGGTAGAACTGGCCTTCTTACGGGCAGTTCTTACTTTCTAATGCGCTGTCCTGAGCTTAAGCGCTATCTTGAATCTCGTACGCGCAGACCCGCGCCTCCGAAGCGCAGTTTTCTTGAATGGATTAATTCCGCGTTCTGTAAAAAATATGTTTATCGTAATTAAAATCTGCGCGATGCAGCCTTTCCCATGAAGACATCATACTTATCTGTCTTCGTCCGGGATACCTGAGGCGCGCATGGATATATGTGTGTGTGTGTGTGTGTGTGTGTGTGTGGTGTGTGTGTGTTTGGTGTGTGTGTGTGTGTGTGTGTGTGTGCTCGTGTGTGTGTGAGTAGTGTAGGGAAAGACCTTACAAGGGAGGTTAAAGATACGAGGGAGTAGTCAAGTGACTGAGTAAAGGAGAAACGGTGAGAAGACGACTACAAGAGGGGTGGATAAAGAGCGAGGTGAGGAGTAATGCACCATTTGACTGAGAGAATAGGAGAAAAGGGTGTCAAGTAGGCCTACAGGACTGGGGGTCGCCCTGACAAGGGGCGGAGGATCACGAGGACCCTCAACTTCACACAAGGTTCAAGACTGAAGTTGGACACACTTCCAGGCAGAGGAACTGCCCACCTTAAACTACTTCAAGGCAGAGGAACTGCCCACCTTAAACTACTTCAAGGCAGAGGGACTGACCACCTTAAACTACTTCAAGGCAGAGGGACTGACCACCTTAAACTACTTCAAGGCAGAGGGACTGACCACCTTAAACTACTTCAAGGCAGAGGAACTGCCCACCTTAAACTACTTCAAGGCAGAGGGACTGCCACCTAAACTACTTCAAGGCAGAGGAACTGCCCACCTTAAACTACTTCAAGGCAGAGGGGATTTGGACCACCTTAAACTCTTAAGGCAAAAGGACTGCCACCTTTAAAAACTATTCAAGGCAGGGGACTGACCACTTAAACACTTAAAGGCGAGGGATGACCCCAAACTACTCAGGCAGAGGGACTGACCATTTAACTACTTCAAGGGCAGAGGGACTGACCACCCCAACACTTCAAGGCAGAGGGACTGACCACCTCAACTACTTCAGGCAGAGGGATGCCACCTCCAACTACTTCAAGGCAGAGATTTGACCACCTCCAACTACTTCAATTCAGAGGGATTTGACCACCTCCAACTATTCAAGGCTAATGGACTGATTTACATCTCTTTACCTCGCACTGCTTCTCCTGTCTTTATATTTACACCTCTGTATTGGCTGAAGAAGCCTGTTGTAGGTGAAACGTTTCAGAAAGATACCTAACTGTTATAAACAAGACCTTGTGCACAGTTATGTATATTTATTCTGGAATAAATTACATGTTACACAAAGTTGTGTCATTTATCAACTTACGGTTTCCTAAACCAATTATTCATGTCCCTAACTATAGCACACTCTTATGTGAAGGTCACTATGCGTGCCTTCGTCAGGTCGAAGGAATTGCGACCTGAACCAGTGAATGACTTTAGTAATATTAAATTAAACAGGTAACTAAAAAATATAAATATTGAATATTTTAAAAATAGCAAATAAATTGATTAAATCCTGAATGCACAATTTTAATTGCATGGTGCAAAATGTAATTAAGGAATGCAATGGTGAATTAATTAACAAAAATAATAAATATAGGAATGCAGTGATTGCATAAGTGGAAATAGGAATCAAATATCGAGGCTTAAGTCTTTCGAATGTTGGTTTAGTTAGCAGAGTTTAAAGAAAGTCAAGAATCACTGGTTGAAAGGTTTGGTCAAGTGGTTTGAGGAAAAACCAGGTATTAAGAAAAAGGGAGAAAGAGAGAAGAGAGAGAGAGGAGAGATGAGGAGAGAGGGAGAGAGAGAGAGAGATGAGAGAGAGAAGGAGAGAGAGAGAGATAGAGAGAGAGAGAGAGAGAGAGAGAGAAATCATAGGAAAGACAGACATCAGAGAATTTGCAAGTCCACACCGATGCTATCTGCTGAAAAGAACTATTTACTTCTGCATAGATTAAGTACTATCGTGTATCATCTAGGCGTATGAGTCAAGGATTAAAAATCAAAAGGCCCTCTCCCCTATATAAACTAACACCACTGCCTTATATAAATTTTAACTCCGCCACCCTCTCTAACACCGTCACGTGTTATAGAGAGGCAAGTTGGGTGAATATTAGTTTAGCATGGTAAGCTAATTATAGCCTGGTAAAGGGACAGGCTTTGTCAGCACATGATGAGAATGACAAGGATGAGAATGAGAAGGATGAGAATGACTCGCCTAATTTGTACCAGTTGTTTTTCTTAAAGCTGATGGAGTTATCCAGCCTCGTGGGGAAGCATGATGGAGTTACCCAGCCTCGTAGGGAAGCATGTTGGGGTTACCCAGCCTCGTGGGGAAGCATGATGGAGTTACCCAGCTTCGTGGGAAGCATTTATGGAGTTACCCCGCCTCGTAGGAAGCATGATGGAGTTACCCAGCCTCGTAGGGAAGCATGTTGGAGTTACCCAGCCTCGTAGGGAAGCATGATGGAGTTACCCAGCCTCGTAGGGAAGCATGTTGGAGTTACCCAGCCTCGTAGGGAAGCATGATGGAGTTACCAGCCCGTAGGGAAGCATGATGAGCCCACCAGGCCCCGTAATGGGAAGATGATGATTACCCAGCCCCGTGGGGAAGCATGTGGAGTTACCCAGCCTCGAGGGAAGTGCCCGAGTTACCCCGCTGTAGGGAAGGGATGATGAGTACCAGCCTCGTAGGGAAGATATGAGTTACCCAGCCTCGTGGGGAAGCATGATGGGGGTTACCAGCCTCGTAGGGAAGCATGCTGAGTTACCCAGCTCGTAGGGGGAAACATGATTGAGTTAACCAGCCTCGTAGGAAGCACGATGGAGTTTACCCAGCCTCGTGGGGAAGCATGATGAGTTACCCAGCCTCGTAGGGAAATATGGCCTTGTGTCCTGTGTTTGTTTAATTCGTGTGTTTGTTTAGGATGTTGTAGTCCTGGGTGTGGGAAGTACAGTGTCTGCCCCTCTGAAGGATGAGTGGGGATGTTTGGGGTCCTTTGGGTGTGGGAAGTACGTGGGCGCACTCTGGGAAAGGGTGAAAGGGGATGTTGTACCTGGGTACCTGGAGGTTATTCCGGGGTCAAGCCCCCGCGGCCCGGTCCACGACCAGGCCTCCGATGGATCCAGGCCTGATCAAACTAGGCTGTTACTGCTGGCCCACGCGTTTCCGACGTACGAGCCACAGGCCCGGCTGATCCGGCACTGACTTAGTATCTGTCCAGCTCTCTTTGAAGGCAGCCAGGGGTTTATTGGCAATTCCCCTAATGCTTGATGGGAGGCTGTTGAACAGTTTTGGGCCCGGACACTTATGGTGTTTTCTCTTAGTGTACCAATGGCGCCCCTACTTTTTATTGGCGGCATTTTGCATCGCCCTGCCCAGTCTTTTACTTTCGTAGGGAGTGATTTCTGTGTGCAGATTTGGGACCTTTCCCTTTCCCAAGATTTTCCAAGTGTAGATTATGATATATCTCTCCCTCCTGCGTTCCAACGAGTACAAGTCAAGTGCTTTTTAAGCGTTCCCAGTAGTTAAGGTGCTTGACAGAACTTATACGTGCAGTAAAGGATCTCTGTACATCTCTAGATCTGCGATTTCACTGCTTTGTATGGAGATGTTAATGTACAGCAGTATTCCAGCCTAGAGAGAACAAGTGATTTGAAAAGGATCATCATGGCTTGGCATCTCTCGTTTTGAAAGTTCTCATTATCCATCCTATCATTTTCTTTGCACGTGCGATCGTGGCACTGTTGTGATCCTTGAAAGTGAGATCCTCAGATATTACTACTCCCAGGTCCCTACATTATTTTTCCGCTCTATTGTATGGCCGGAGTCAGTAGTATACTCTGTTCTAGTTATTATCTCCTCCAGTTTTCCATAACGGAGTAGTTGGAATTTGTCCTCATTGAACATCATATTGTTTACCGTTGCCACTGGAAAACTTTGTTTATATCTTCTTGGAGGTTAACCGCGTCCTCAGCAGATGACAGCCTCATGCAGATCCTAGTATCATCCGCAAAGGATGATACGGTGCTGTGGTGTATATCTCTGTTTATGTCTGATATGAGGATAAGGAATAAGATGGGGGCGAGTACTGTGCCTTGTGGAACAGAGCTCTTCACTATGGCAGCCTCCGATTTAACTCTGTTGACCATACTCTTTGTGTTCGATTTGTTAGGAAGTTGAAGATCCATCTCCCACTTTCCCAGTTATTTCCTTTAGCACGTATTTTATGGGCTATTACACCATGATCGCATTTGTCAAATGCTTTTGCAAAGTCTGTGTATATTACATCTGCATTCTGATTTTCTTCCAGTGCATCCAAGGCCATGTCATAGTGATCCAGTAGTTGTGAGAGGCAGGAGCGACCTGCCCTGAACCCATGTTGCCCTGGATTGTGCAGATTTTGGGAATCCAGGTGATTTGCAATCCTGCTTCTTAGCACTCTTTCAAAGATTTTTATGATGTGGGACGTCAGGCTATTGGTCTATAGTTCTTAGCTAATGCTTTGCTGCCACCTTTATGGAGCGGGGCTATAATCCGTTTTTTTAAGTGACTGTGGAATCTCGCCCCCTGTCCAAGCTCCTCCTCCATAGTGTACTTAGGGCACGCGAAAAGGGGTTTCTTGCAGTTCTTAATGAAAACAAAAGTTTTCCCCGAGTCTGGGCCGGGGCTGAGTGCATAGGCATGTTGTCAATGGCTTTTTCGAAATCTATCGGAGTTAGGGTAATGTCGGAAATCTGGCATACATTTATGGAGTTTTGAGGCTCATTCATGAAGAAATCATTTGGGTCGTCGATCCTCAGACCGATTAGTGGTTCACTAAACACAGAGTCGTACTGGGATTTCAATATTTCACTCATTTCCTTGTTGTCGTCTGTGTAAGTCCCATCCTGTCTGAGTAAGGGCCCGATACTGAGATGTGGTATTTGCCTTGTTTTTGGCATATGAAAAGAAATATTTTGAATTTCTTCCAATTTCACTAATAGCTTTAAGCTCCTCCTGCCTCTCCTGGTTCCTGTAAGAGTCATTTAGCTTAAGTTCGATAGTTTCCACTTCCCTGGTCAGCGCCTCCTTTCGTGCATCAGATATTCTAGCACTCCTGGGTGTGGGAAGTACAGTGTCTGCACTCTGAAGGATGAGTGGGGATGTTGGGGTCCTGGGTGTGGGAAGTACAGTGTCTGCACTCTGAAGGATGAGTGGGGATGTTGAGGTCCTGGGTGTGGGAAGTACAGTGTCTGCACTCTGAAGGATGAGTGGGGATGTTGGGGTCCTGGGTGTGGGAAGTACAGTGTCGGCACTCTGAAGGATGAGTGGGAATGTTGGGGTCCTGGGTGTGGGAAGTACAGTGTCTGCACTCTGAAGGATGAGTGGGAATGTTGGGGTCCTGGGTGTGGGAAGTACAGTGTCTGCACTCTGAAGGATGAGTGGGGATGTTGGGGTCTGGGTGGGGGAAGTACAGTGTCGCACTCTGAAGGATGAGTGGGGATGTTGGGGTCCTGGGTGTGGGAAGTACAGTGTCGGCACTCTGAAGGATGATTGGGGATGATGGGGTCCTGGGTGTGGGAAGTACAGTGTCTGCACTCTGAAGGATGAGTGGGGATGTTGGGGTCCTGGGTGTGGGAAGTACAGTGTCTGCACTCTGAAGGATGAGTGGGGATGTTGGGGTCCTGGGTGTGGGAAGTACAGTGTCGGCACTCTGAAGGATGATTGGGGATGTGGGGTCCTGGGTGGGGGAAAAGTACAGTGTCTGCACTCTGAAGGATGAGTGGGGATGTTGGGTCCTGGGTGTGGGAAGTACAGTGTCTGCATTTGAAGGATGAGTGGGGATGTTGGGGTCCTGGGTGTGGGAAGTAAGTGTCTGCACTCTGAAGGATGAGTGGGGATGTTGGGGTCCTGGGTGTGGGAAGTAAGTGTCTGCACTCTGAAGATGGTGGGGATGTTGGGGTCCTGGGTGTGGGAAGAAAGTGTCTGCACTCTGAAGGATGAGTGGGGATGTTGGGGTCCTGGGTGTGGGAAGTAAGTGTCTGCACTCTGAAGGATGAGTGGGGATGTTTGGGGTCCTGGGTGTGGAATTTAAAGTGTCTGCACTCTAAAGGGAATGAGTGGGGATGTTGGGGTCCTGGGTGTGGGAAGTACAGTGTCTGCACTCTGAAGGATGAGTGGGATGTTGGTCCTGGGTGTGGGAAGTACAGTGTCTGCACTCTGAAGGATGAGTGGGGATGTTGGGGTCCTGGGTGTGGGAAGTACAGTGTCTGCACTCTGAAGGATGGTGGGGATGTTGGGGCCCTGGGTGTGGGAAGTACAGTGTCTGCACTTGAAGGTTTGATGGGGATGTTGGGGTCCTGGGTGTGGGAAGTACATGTCTGCACTCTAAAGGATGAGTGGGGTGTTGGGGTCCTGGGTGTGGGAAGTACAGTGTCTCCCACCTGAAGGATGGGGGGGATGTTGGGGTCTGGTTTTGGGAAGTACAGTGTCTGCACTCTGAAGGATGATGGGGATTTTGGGGGGTCCTGGGTGTGGGAAGTACAGTGTCTGCACTCTGAAGGATGAGTGGGGATGTTGGGGTCCTGGGTGTGGAAGTACAGTGTCTGCATTTGAAGGATGAGTGGGGATGTTGGGGTCCTGGGTGTGGAAGTACAGTGTCTGCACTCTGAAGGATGAGTGGGGATGTTGGGTCCTGGGTGTGGGAAGTACAGTGTCTGCACTCTGAAGGATGGGGGGGATTTTGGGGGGTCGGGGTGGGAAAGTACAGTGTCTGCACTCTGAAGGATAAATGGGGATGTTGGTCCTGGGTGTGGGAAGTACAGTGTCTGCACTCTGAAGGATGAGTGGGGATGTTGGGGTCCTGGGTGTGGAAGGGTACAGTGTCTGCACTCTGAAGGATGAGTGGGATGTTGGGGTCCGGGTGTGTGGAAGTACGTGTCTGCACTCTAAAGGGATAAAGGGGGGAAATGTTGGCCCTGGGTGTGGGAAGTACAGTGTCTGCACTCTGAAGGATGAGTGGGATGTTGGGTCCTGGGTGTGGGAAGTACAGTGTCTGCACTCTGAAGGATGAGTGGGGATGTTGTTTCCTGGGTGTGGGAATACAGTGTCTGCACTCTGAAGGATGAGTGGGGATTTTTGGGTCCGGGTGTGGGAAGTACAGTGTCTGCATCTGAAGGATGAGGGGGGATGTTGGGGTCCTGGGTGTGGGAAGTACAGTGTCTGCACTCTGAAGGAGGGAGTGGGGATGTTGGGGTCCTGGGTGTGGGAAGTACAGTGTCTGCACTCTGAAGGATGAGTGGGGATTTTTAGTCCTGGGGTGGGAAGTACAGTGTCGCACTCTGAAGGATGAGTGGGGATGTTGAGTCCTGGGTGTGGAAGTACAGTGTCTGCACTCTGAAGGATGGTGGGGATGTTGGGGTCCTGGGTGTGGGAAGTACGTGTTTTGCACTCTGAAGGATAAATGGGGATGTTGGGGCCCTGGGTGTGGGAAGTACAGTGTCGGCACTCTGAAGGATGAGTGGGGATGTTGGGGTCCTGGGTGTGGAAGTTACAGTGTCTGCACTCTGAAGGATGAGTGGGGATGTTGGGGTCCTGGGTGTGGGAAGTACAGTGTCTGCACTCTGAAGGATGAGTGGGGATGTTGGGGTCCTGGGTGTGGGAAGTACAGTGTCTGCACTCTGAAGGATGGGTGGGAATGTTGGAGTCCTGGGTGTGGGAAGTACAGTGTCTGCACTCTGAAGGATGAGTGGGGATTTTGGGGGTCCTGGGTGGGGGAAGTACAGTGTCTGCACTCTAAAGGATGAGGGGGGATGTTGGGTCCTGGGTGTGGGAAGTACGTGTCTCCCACTCTGAAGGATGAGTGGGGATGTTGGGGTCCTGGGTGTGGGAAGTACAGTGTCTGCACTCTGAAGGATGAGTGGGGATGGTGTAAATCAAAGGGTCATTCCAACCGTGATTCATTACACTTCTGGTAAGACAGCTGTTAAATGAATAATGAATAAATTTCATTGTTGGGTCTCTATATATAATGTTAAGTATCTTATCTTACGAAAGATAAGATACATAAAACCATTTTTGTCTCCACAGTGATGGTGGTGGCGCCTCTCTCAACCTTCCTGATGTTGAGCGTTGAGGGTGAGGGCAGTGTGGGCGTGGGGCGGCTCCTGCCTGACCCCGCCCAAACCGCCCATGTCTGTCAGAGCCCAGAGGCTGTCATCTTGGCAACATCACCACTGAGAGCTGTGTGGAGGCTGCAGCCTGGTGACCATCCTCACAAGGTCATCTTCAGGTAGGTCCTGTTGATCAGGTCGGTTCTTTCTGTTGTTGAGCAGGTTGGTCCTTCCTGTTGTTGAATAGGTTGGCCTTCCTGTTACTGAACAGGTGACTTGGCTGCCACTGAACAAATAGAATATTCCTGTTGAACAAGAACATCCTAACAGCTTATCCCAGATGCTGTTGAACAAGTAAATTCCAGCCGTTGTTGAACAGCACCAGGGAGTAAGTAAGTAAGTAAATAAGTTTATTAAGGTATACCCAAATACAGTTACAAAGATTATCATACATAACAACATATGTATAGAGAACCTGGGACAACATATGTGTAGAGAACCTAGGACAACATATGTGTAGAGAACCTGGGATAACATATGTGTAGAGAACCTGGGATAACATATGTGTAGAGAACCTGGGATAACATATGTGTAGAGAACCTGGGATAACATATGTGTAGAGAACCTGGGATAACATATGTGTAGAGAACCTGGGATAACATATGTGTAGAGAACCTGGGATAACATATGTGTAGAGAACCTGGGATAACCTGAAAAAGTCACACTGACTTTGTTCCACTGGGGTAGTTCACAAAAAGAGTACCAGAGAACAAGTGACAGGGAGAGTACCAGGGAACAAGTGAAAGGGAGAGTACCAGAGAACAAGTGAAAGGGAGAGTACCAGAGAACAAGTGACAGGGAGGGTACCAGGGAACAAGTGACAGGGAGAGTACCAGAGAACAAGTGAAAGGGAGAGTACCAGAGAACAAGTGACAGGGAGGGTACCAGGGAACAAGTGAAAGGGAGAGTACCAGAGAACAAGTGAAAGGGAGAGTACCAGAGAACAAGTGACAGGGAGAGTACCAAGAACAAGTGACAGGGAGAGTACCAGAGAACAAGTGAAAGGGAGAGTACCAGGGAACAAGTGAAAGGGAGAGTACCAGAGAACAAGTGAAAGGGAGAGTACCAGAGAACAAGTGACAGGGAGGGTACCAGGGAACAAGTGACAGGGAGAGTACCAGAGAACAAGTGAAAGGGAGAGTACCAGAGAACAAGTGACAGGGAGGGTACCAGGGAACAAGTGAAAGGGAGAGTACCAGAGAACAAGTGAAAGGGAGAGTACCAGAGAACAAGTGACAGGGAGAGTACCAGAGAACAAGTGACAGGGAGAGTACCAGAGAACAAGTGAAAGGGAGAGTACCAGGGAATAAGCGACAGGGAGAGTACCAGAGAACAAGTAACAGGGAGAGTACCAGGGAACAAGTGACAGGGAGAGTACCAGAGAACAAGTGACAGGGAGAGTACCAGGGAACAAGTGACAGGGAGAGTACCAGAGAACAAGTAACAGGGAGAGTACCAGAGAACAAGTGACAGGGAGAGTACTAGAGAACAAGTGACAGGGAGAGTACCAGGGAACAAGTGACAGGGAGAGTACCAGAGAACAAGTAACAGGGAGAGTACCAGGGAACAAGCGACAGGGAGAGTACCAGAGAACAAGTGACAGGGAGAGTACCAGGAACAAGTGACAGGAGAGTACCAGAGAACAAGTGACAGGGAGAGTACCAGGGAACAAGTGACAGGGAGAGTACCAGAGAACAAGTAACAGGGAGAGTACCAGAGAACAAGTGACAGGGAGAGTACTAGAGAACAAGTGACAGGGAGAGTACCAGGGAACAAGTGACAGGGAGAGTACCAGAGAACAAGTAACAGGGAGAGTACCAGAGAACAAGTGACAGGGAGAGTACCAGGGAACAAGTGACAGGGAGAGTACCAGGGAACAAGCGACAGGGAGAGTACCAGGGAACAAGTGACAGGGAGAGTACCAGGGAACAAGTAACAAGGAGAGTACCAGGGAACAAGTGACAGGGAGAGTACCAGGGAACAAGTGGCAATGAGAGTACCAGAGAACAAGTGACAGGGAGAGTACCAGAGAACAAGTGACAGGGAGAGTACCAGGGAACAAGTGACAAGGAGAGTACCAGAGAACAAGTGACAGGGAGAGTACCAGGGAACAAGTGACAGGGAGAGTACCAGGGAACAAGCGACAGGGAGAGTACCAGGGAACAAGCGACAGGGAGAGTACCAGGGAACAAGCGACAGGGAGAGTAGCAGGGAACAAGCGACAGAGTACCAGAGAACAAGTAACAAGGAGAGTACCAGGGAACAAGTGACAGGGAGAGTACCAGGGAACAAGTGACAGGGAGAGTACCAGGGAACAAGTGACAGGGAGAGTACCAGGGAACAAGCGACAGGGAGAGTACCAGGAACAAGCGACACGGAGAGTACCAGGGAACAAGCGACAGAGAGAGTACCAGAGAACAAGTAACAAGGAGAGTACCAGAGAGCAAGTGACAGGGAGAGTACCAGGGAAGAAGTGACAGGGAGAGTACCAGGGAACAAGCGACAGGGAGAGTACCAGGGAACAAGCGACACGGAGAGTACCAGGGAACAAGCGACAGAGAGAGTACCAGAGAACAAGTAACAAGGAGAGTACCAGGGAACAAGTGACAGGGAGAGTACAAGGGAACAAGTGACAGGGAGAGTACCAGGGAACAAGTGACAGGGAGAGTACCAGGGAACAAGCGACAGGGAGAGTACCAGGGAACAAGCGACACGGAGAGTACCAGGGAACAAGCGAAAGAGAGAGTACCAGAGAACATGTAACAAGGAGAGTACCAGGGAACAAGTGACAAGGAGAGTACCAGGGAACAAGTGATAGGGAGAGTACCAGGGAACAAGGGACAGGGAGAGTACCAGGGAACAAGTGACAGGGAGAGTACCAGGGAACAAGTGACAGGGAGAGTACCAGGGAACAAGTGATAGGAGAGTACCAGGGAACAAGTGACAGGAGAGGTACCAGGGAACAAGTGACAGGGAGAGTACCAGGGAACAAGTGACAAGGAGAATACCAGAGAACAAGTGACAGGGAGAGTACCAGGGAACAAGTGACAGGGAGAGTAACAGGGAACAAGTAACAGCAAGAGAACCAGGGAACAAGTGACAGGGAGATTACCAGGGAACAAGTGACAGGGAGAGTACCAGAGAACAAGTGACAGGGAGAGTACCAGGGAACAAGTGACAGGGAGAGTACCAGAGAGCAAGTGACAGGGAGAATACCAGGGAACAAGTGACAGGGAGAGTAACAGGGAACAAGTGACAGGGAGAGTACCAGGGAACGAGCGACAGGGAGAGTACCCCGGGAACAAGCGACAGGAGAGTACCAGGGAACAAGTAACAGGGAGAGTACCAGGGAAACGAGTACCAGGGAACAAGTGACAGGGAGAGTACCAGGGAACAAGTGACAGGGAGAGTTACCAGGGAACAAGTGACAGGGAGAGTACCAGGGAACAAGCGACAGGGAGAGTACCAGGGAACAAGCGACAGAGAGAGTACCAGGGAACAAGTAACAGGGAGAGTACCAGGGAACAAACGAGAGGGAGAGTACCAGGGAACAAGTGACAGAGAGAGTACCAGGAAACAAGCGATAGGGAGAGTACCAGGGAACAAGCGACGGAGAGTACCAGGGAACAAGCGACAGTGAGAGTACCAGGGAACAAGTAACAGGGAACAAATGACAGGGAGAGTACCAAGGAACAAGTAACAGGGAGAGTACCAGGGAACAAGTAACAGGGAGAGTACCAGGGAACAAGTAACAGGGAGAGTACCAGGGAACAAGTGACAGGGAGAGTACCAGGGAACAAGTGACAGGGAGAGTACCAGGGAACAAGCGACAGGGAGAGTACCAGGGAACAAGCGACAGAGAGAGTACCAGGGAACAAGTAACAGGGAGAGTACCAGGGAACAAACGAGAGGGAGAGTACCAGGGAACAAGTGACAGAGAGAGTACCAGGAAACAAGCGATAGGGAGAGTACCAGGGAACAAGCGACGGAGAGTACCAGGGAACAAGCGACAGGGAGAGTACCAGGGAACAAGTAACAGGGAACTAATGACAGGGAGAGTACCAAGGAACAAGTAACAGGGAGAGTACCAGGGAACAAGTAACAGGGAGAGTACCAGGGAACAAGTAACAGGGAGAGTACCAGGGAACAAGTGACAGGGAGAGTACCAGTGAACAAGTGACAGGGAGAGTACCAGGGAACAAGTGACAGGGAGAGTACCAGGGAACAAGTGACAGGGAGAGTACCAGGGAACAAGTGACAGGGTAGAGTGCCAAGTGAACAATAACAAGGTTAGAGTGCCAAGTGAACAATAACAAGGGTAGAGTGCCAAGTGAACAATAACAAGGGTAGAGTGCCAAGTGAACAATAACAAGCGTAGAGTGCCAAGTGAACAATAACAAGGGTAGAGTGCCAAGTGAACAATAACAAGGGTAGAGTGCCAAGTGAACAATAACAAGGGTAGAGTGCCAAGTGCCTGCTGGTAATCCTCTTCCGGGAGTGTTAGGGGAGGTAACACCTGAAAGCGACAGGTGGCAGTGCAAGTGGGGGTGCAGATGGTGATGGTGCAGATGGTTACAGGTGGTGGTGGTGACAGATAGTGGTGGTGCAGGTGGCGACAGGTAGTGGTGGTGCAGGTGGTGGCAGGCGGTGTTGATGCAGGTGGTGGTAGGGGTGCATGTGGTGATAGGTGGTGGTGGTGCAGGTGGTGACAGGTGGTGGTGGTGCAGGTGGTGAACACCTGCCATTCTACACCTGGCTACCTAGCCATAACTACTTGTTAAAGCTCCTCATTGCAGAAAGTCAGACTCTCCTCTTGGATCAAACCTGATCAATTCTCGCTGGTTCTGAACCACCCTTACGGATTTAATGCTTCATTATAATTAATAATAATAACGATAATACAAGGTAAG
Organism: Cherax quadricarinatus; assembly: GCF_026875155.1. Taxonomy (NCBI): domain Eukaryota; kingdom Metazoa; phylum Arthropoda; class Malacostraca; order Decapoda; family Parastacidae; genus Cherax; species Cherax quadricarinatus. The sequence goes on along the minus strand of NC_069460.1, from coordinate 30,880,544 downwards.
AGAAAATAATAATACACGAAATTCGTAAGCATAAATGTCCCCATTTTTTTTGGAAGATGAAAAAAAAAAAAAAAATTCTCTTTGACAATTTCTCCCCTCAAGGAAAGTTCCTTGATGTTGGAGAGGGGCTCTTGATCCAGGGAACTGGATCTGTGCTCCAGTTCCCCGAATTAAGCCTGAATGCCTTCCACATCCTCCCCCAGGCGCTGTATAATCCTCCGGGTTTAGCGCTTCCCCCTTGATGATAATAATAATAATTTGACAATTTCTGCTGCCTGCAGCCAGGGTATAATTGATGACAACTGCTGCCTGCAGCCAGGGTATAATTGATGACAACTGCTGCCTGCAGCCAGGGTATAATTGATGACAACTGCTGCCTGCAGCCAGGGTATAATTGATGACAACTGCTGCCTGTAGCCAGGGTATAATTGATGACAACTGCTGCCTGTAGCCAGGGTATAATTGATGACAACTGCTGCCTGCAGCCAGGGTATAATTGATGAAAACTGCGGCCTGCAGCCAGGGTATAATTGATTGCAACTGCTGCCTGCAGCTAGGGTATAATTGATGACAACTGCTGCCTGCAGCCAGGGTATAATTGATGACAACTGCGGCCTGCAGCCAGGGTATAATTGATTGCAACTGCTGCCTGCAGCCAGGGTATAATTGATGACAACTGCTGCCTGCAGCCAGGGTATAATTGATGACAACTGCTGCCTGCAGCCAGGGTATAATTGATGACAACTGCTGCCTGCAGCCAGGGTATAATTGATGACAACTGCTGCCTGCAGCCAGGGTATAATTGATGACAACTGCTGCCTGCAGCCAGGGTATAATTGATGACAACTGCTGCCTGCAGCCAGGGTATAATTGATGATAACTGCTGCCTGCAGCCAGGGTATAATTGATGACAACTGCTGCCTGCAGCCAGGGTATAATTGATGATAACTGCTGCCTGCAGCCAGGGTATAAATTGATGACAACTGCTGCCTGCAGCCAGGGTATAATTGATGACAACTGCTGCCTGCAGCCAGGTATAATTGATGAAACTGCTGCCTGCAGCCAGGGTATAATTGATGACAACTGCTGCCTGCAGCCAGGGTATAATTGATGACAACTGCTGCCTGCAGCCAGGGTATAATTGATGACAACTGCTGCCTGCAGCCAGGGTATAATTGATGACAACTGCTGCCTGCAGCCAGGGTATAATTGATGATAACTGCTGCCTGCAGCCAGGGTATGATTGATGACAACTGCTGCCTGCAGCCAGGGTATAATTGATGACAACTGCTGCCTGCAGCCAGGGTATAATTGATGACAACTGCTGCCTGCAGCCAGGGTATAATTGATGAAAACTGCGGCCTGCAGCCAGGGTATAATTGATTGCAACTGCTGCCTGCAGCCAGGGTATAATTGATGACAACTGCTGCCTGCAGCCAGGGTATAATTGATGACAACTGCGGCCTGCAGCCAGGGTATAATTGATTGCAACTGCTGCCTGCAGCCAGGGTATAATTGATGACAACTGCTGCCTGCAGCCAGGGTATAATTGATGACAACTGCTGCCTGCAGCCAGGGTATAATTGATGACAACTGCTGCCTGCAGCCAGGGTATAATTGATGACAACTGCTGCCTGCAGCCAGGGTATAATTGATGACAACTGCTGCCTGCAGCCAGGGTATAATTGATGACAACTGCTGCCTGCAGCCAGGGTATAATTGATGATAACTGCTGCCTGCAGCCAGGGTATAATTGATGACCAACTGCTGCCTGCAGCCAGGGTATAATTGATGATAACTGCTGCCTGCGCCAGGGTATAATTGATGACAACTGCTGCCTGCAGCCAGGTATAATTGATGACAACTGCTGCCTGCAGCCAGGGAATAATTGATGATAACTGCTGCCTGCAGCCAGGGTATAATTGATGACAACTGCTGCCTGCAGCCAGGGTATAATTGATGACAACTGCTGCCTGCAGCCAGGGTATAATTGATGACAACTGCTGCCTGCAGCCAGGGTATAATTGATGACAACTGCTGCCTGCAGCCAGGGTATAATTGATGATAACTGCTGCCTGCAGCCAGGGTATGATTGATGACAACTGCTGCCTGCAGCCAGGGTATAATTGATGACAACTGCTGCCTGCAGCCAGGGTATAATTGATGACAACTGCTGCCTGCAGCCAGGGTATAATTGATGACAACTGCTGCCTGCAGCCAGGGTAAAATTGATGATAACTGCTGCCTGCAGCCAGGGTATAAGTGATGATAACTGCTGCCTGCAGCCAGGGTATAATTGATGACAACTGCTGCCTGCAGCCAGGGCATAATTGATGACAACTGCTGCCTGCAGCCAGGGTATAATTGATGACAACTGCTGCCTGCAGCCAGGGTATAATTGATGACAACTGCTGCCTGCAGCCAGGGTATAATTGATGACAACTGCTGCCTGCAGCCAGGGTAAAATTGATGATAACTGCTGCCTGCAGCCAGGGTAAAATTGATGATAACTGCTGCCTGCAGCCAGGGTATAAGTGATGATAACTGCTGCCTGCAGCCAGGGTATAATTGATGACAACTGCGGCCTGCAGCCAGGTATAATTGATGATAACTGCTGCTGCAGCCAGGGTATAATTGATGATAACTGCTGCCTGCAGCCAGGGTATAATTGATGATAACTGCTGCCTGCAGCCAGGGTATAATTGATGACAACTGCTTCCTGCAGCCAGGGTATAATTGATGACAACTGCTGCCTGCAGCCAGGGTATAATTGATGATAACTGCTGCCTGCAGCCAGGTTATAATTGATGACAAATGCTGCCCGCAGCCAGGGTATAATTGATGACAAATGCTTCCTGCAGCCAGGGTATAATTGATGACAAATGCTGCCCGCAGCCAGGGTATAATTGATGACAAATGCTGCCTGGAGCCAGAGTATAATTGATGACAAATGCTGCCCGCAGCCAGGGTATAATTGATGAAAAATGCTGCCTGCAGCCAGGGTATAATTGATGACAAATACTGCCTGCAGCCAGGGTATAATTGATGAAAAGTGCTGCCTGCAGCCAGGGTATAATTGATGACAAATGCTGCCTGCAGCCATGGTATAATTGATGACAAATGCTGCCTGCAGCCAGGGTATATTTGATGACAAATGCTGCCTGCAGCCAGGGTATAATTGATGACAACTGCTGCCTGCAGCCAGGGTATAATTGATGACAACTGCTGCCTGCAGCCAGGGTATAATTGATGATAACTGCTGCCTGCAGCCAGGGTATAATTGATGACAACTGCTGCCTGCAGCCAGGTATAATTGATGACAACTGCTGCCTGCAGCCAGGGTATAATTGATGACAACTGCTGCCTGCAGCCAGGGTATAATTGATGACAACTGCTGCCTGCAGCCAGGGTATAATTGATGATAACTGCTGCCTGCAGCCAGGGTATGATTGATGACAACTGCTGCCTGCAGCCAGGTATAATTGATGACAACTGCTGCCTGCAGCCAGGTATAATTGATGACAACTGCTGCCTGCAGCCAGGGTATAATTGATGAAAACTGCGGCCTGCAGCCAGGGTATAATTGATTGCAACTGCTGCCTGCAGCCAGGGTATAATTGATGACAACTGCTGCCTGCAGCCAGGGTATAATTGATGACAACTGCGGCCTGCAGCCAGGGTATAATTGATTGCAACTGCTGCCTGCAGCCAGGGTATAATTGATGACAACTGCTGCCTGCAGCCAGGTATAATTGATGACAACTGCTGCCTGCAGCCAGGGTATAATTGATGACAACTGCTGCCTGCAGCCAGGTATAATTGATGACAACTGCTGCCTGCAGCCAGGGTATAATTGATGACAACTGCTGCCTGCAGCCAGGTATAATTGATGACAACTGCTGCCTGCAGCCAGGGTATAATTGATGATAACTGCTGCCTGCAGCCAGGGTATAATTGATGACAACTGCTGCCTGCAGCCAGGGTATAATTGATGATAACTGCTGCCTGCAGCCAGGGTATAATTGATGACAACTGCTGCCTGCAGCCAGGGTATAATTGATGACAACTGCTGCCTGCAGCCAGGGTATAATTGATGATAACTGCTGCCTGCAGCCAGGGTATAATTGATGACAACTGCTGCCTGCAGCCAGGGTATAATTGATGACAACTGCTGCCTGCAGCCAGGGTATAATTGATGACAACTGCTGCCTGCAGCCAGGGTATAATTGATGACAACTGCTGCCTGCAGCCAGGGTATAATTGATGATAACTGCTGCCTGCAGCCAGGGTATGATTGATGACAACTGCTGCCTGCAGCCAGGGTATAATTGATGACAACTGCTGCCTGCAGCCAGGGTATAATTGATGACAACTGCTGCCTGCAGCCAGGGTATAATTGATGACAAATGCTGCCTGCAGCCAGGGGAAAATTGATGATAACTGCTGCCTGCAGCCAGGGTATAAAGTGATGATAACTGCTGCCTGCAGCCAGGTATAATTGATGACAACTGCTGCCTGCAGCCAGGGCATAATTGATGACAACTGCTGCCTGCAGCCAGGGTATAATTGATGACAACTGCTGCCTGCAGCCAGGGTAATAATTGATGACAACTGCTGCCTGCAGCCAGGGTATAATTGATGACAACTGCTGCCTGCAGCCAGGGTATAATTGATGACAACTGCTGCCTGCAGCCAGGGTAAAATTGATGATAACTGCTGCCTGCAGCCAGGGTATAAGTGATGATAACTGCTGCCTGCAGCCAGGGTATAATTGATGACAACTGCGGCCTGCAGCCAGGGTATAATTGATGATAACTGCTGCCTGCAGCCAGGGTATAATTGATGATAACTGCTGCCTGCAGCCAGGGTATAATTGATGATAACTGCTGCCTGCAGCCAGGGTATAATTGATGATAACTGCTGCCTGCAGCCAGGGTATAATTGATGACAACTGCTTCCTGCAGCCAGGGTATAATTGATGACAACTGCTGCCTGCAGCCAGGGTATAATTGATGATAACTGCTGCCTGCAGCCAGGGTATAATTGATGACAAATGCTGCCCGCAGCCAGGGTATAATTGATGACAAATGCTTCCTGCAGCCAGGGTATAATTGATGACAAATGCTGCCCGCAGCCAGGGTATAATTGATGACAAATGCTGCCTGGAGCCAGAGTATAATTGATGACAAATGCTGCCCGCAGCCAGGGTATAATTGATGAAAAATGCTGCCTGCAGCCAGGGTATAATTGATGACAAATACTGCCTGCAGCCAGGGTATAATTGATGAAAAGTGCTGCCTGCAGCCAGGGTATAATTGATGACAAATGCTGCCTGCAGCCATGGTATAATTGATGACAAATGCTGCCTGCAGCCAGGGTATATTTGATGACAAATGCTGCCTGCAGCCATGGTATAATTGATGACAAATGCTGCCTGCAGCCAGGGTATAATTGATGACAAATGCTGCCTGCAGCCAGGGTATAATTGATGACAAATGTTGCCCGCAGCTAGGGTATAATTGATGACAAATGCTGCCTGCAGCCAGGGTATAATTGATGACAAATGTTGCCCGCAGCCAGGGGAAGAATTGGGTGAACCTCGTGGGTCTGGGGGTTCTGGGTGAGTCTGGGTGGGTCTGAGTGAGTTTGGGAGGGTCTTATTGAGTCTGGGCGGGTCTGAGTGAGTCTTGGTGGGTCTGAGTGAGTCTTGGTGGGTCTGAGTGAGTCCTGGTGGGTCTGGGTGTGTCTGAGTGAGTCTGGGCATGGGCATGTCATTTATCGCTTGTTCGAAGTCATTTGGCGTCAGGATAACATCGGATAGGTGGGTTTGGGTGAGTGAGTGGGTCTGAGTGAGTCTGGGTGGTTCTGGGTGGGTTTGGGTGAGTTTGGGTGGGTCTGGATGGGTTTGGGTGAGTCTGGGTGGTCTTAATGAGTCTGGTGGGTCTGGGTGAGTCTTGGTGGGTCTGGTGAGTCTGGATGGGTTTGGGTGAGTCTGGGTAAGTCTGATGGGTCTGGGTGAGTCTGGGTGGGTTTGGGTGAGTCTGAGTGGGTCTGAGTGAGTCTGGATGGGTCTGGATGGGTCTGAGTGAGTCTGGGTGAGTCTGGATGGGTTTGGGTGAGTCTAGGTGAGTCTGGGTGGGTCTGGGTGAGTCTGGTGGGTTTGGATGAGTCTGAGTGGGTCTGAGTGAGTCTGGGTGGTCTGGGTGGGTTTGGGTGGGTTTGGGTGAGTTTGGGTGGGTCTGGATGGGTTTTGGGTGAGTCTGGGTGGGTCTGAATGAGGCTGGTGGGTCTGGGTGAGTCTTGGTGGGTCTGTGTGAGTCTGGATGGATTTGGGTGAGTCTGGGTAAGTCTGGGTGGGTCTGGGTAAGTCTGGGTGGGTTTGGGTGAGTCTGAGTCGGTCTGAGTGAGTCTGGATGGGTCTGAGTGAGTCCGGGTGGGTCTGGGTGAGTCTGGGTGAGTCTGGATGGGTTTGGGTCAGTCTAGGTGAGTCTGGGTGGGTTTGGGTGAGTCTGAGTGGGTTCTGAGTGGGTCTGGATGGGTCTGGGTGGGTTTGGGTGAGTTTGGGTGGGTCTGGATGGGTTTTGGGTGAGTCTGGGTGGGTCTGGGTGAGTCTTGGTGAGTCTGGGTGGATTTGGGTGAGTCTGGTAAGTCTGGGTGGGTCTGGGTGAGTCTGGGTGGGCTTGGGTTAGTTTGAGTGGGTTTGAGTGAGTCTGGATGGGTCTGAGTGAGTTTGGGTGGGTCTGGGTGAGTGTGGATGGGTTTGGGTGAGTCTCGGTGGGTTTGGGTGAGTCTGGGTAGGTTTGAGTGGGTCTGGGTGGTTTGGGTGAGTTTGGCTGGGTCTGGGTGAGTCTTGGTGGGTCTGGGTGAGTCTGGGTGAGTTAGGGTGAGTCTGGGTGGGTCTAGGTGAGTGGGTGGGTCTGGGTGGATCTTTGTGGGTCTGGGTGAGTCTGGGTGGGTCTGGGTGAGTCTGGGTGGGTCTGGTGAGTCTGGGTGGGTCTGGGTGAGTCTGAGGGGTCTGGGTGAGTCTAGGTAGGTATGGGTGGGTCTGGGTGAGTCCGAGGGGGTCTGGGTGAGTCTAGGTAGGTCTGGGTGGGTCTGGTTGAGTCTAGGTAGGTCTGGGTGGGTCTGGGTGGGTCTATGTAGGTCTGGATAGGTCTGGGTGGGTCTGCGTGAATCTAGTAGGTCTGGTGGGTCTGGGTGGGTCTGGGTGGGTCTAGGTAGGTCTGGGTAGGTCTGCGTGGTCTGGGTGGGTCTGGGTGAGTCTGGGTAGGTCTGGGTAGGTCTGGTGAGTCTGGGTAAGTCTGGGTGGGTCTGGGTGAGTCTAGGTAGGTCTGGGTGGGTCTCGGTGAGTCTAGGTAGGTCTGGGTGGGTCTGGTGAGTCTAGGTAGGTCTGGGTGGGTCTGGGTGGGTCTGGGTAGGTCTGGGTGGGTCTGGGTGAGTCTAGGTAGGTCTGGGTGGGTCTGGGTGAGTCTGGGTAGGTCTGGGTGGGTCTGGTGAGTCTAGGTAGTCTGGGTGGGTCTGGGTGGACTGAGTGAGTCTGGGTGGGTCTGGGGGTCTGGGTGAGTCTGGGTGGGTCTGGGTGGGTCTGGGTGAGTCTGGTGGGTCTGGGTGAGTCTGGGTGGGTCTGGTGGGTCTGGGTGAGTGTGGGTGGGTCTGGTAGGTCTGGGTGAGTCTGGGTGGGTCTGGGTGGGTCTGGGTGGGTCTGGGTGAGTCTGGGTGGGTCTGGGTGGGTCTGGGTGGGTTTTGGTGGGTCTGGGTGGGTCTGGGTGGGTCTGGTGGGTCTGGGTGAGTCTGGGAGGGTCTGGGTGGGTCTGGGTGAGTCTGGGTGGGTCTGGGTGGGTCTGGGTGGGTTTTGGTGGGTCTGGTGAGTCTGGGTGGGTCTGGGTGGTCTGGGTGGGTCTGGGTGAGTCTGGGTGGGTCTGGGTGGGTCTGGGTGGGTCTGGGTGAGTCTGGGAGGGTCTGGGTGGGTCTGGGTGAGTCTGGGTGGGTCTGGGTGGGTCTGGGTGAGTCTGTGTGGGTCTGGGTGGGTCTGGGTGGGTCTGGGTGAGTCTGGAGGGTCTGGGTGGATCTGGGTGAGTCTGGTGGGTCTGGGTGGGTCTGTGTGGGTCTGGGTGGGTCTGGGTGAGTCTGGGTGGGTCTGGGTAGGTCTGGGTGGGTCTGGGTGGGTCTGGGTGAGTCTGGGTGGGTCTGGGTGAGTCTGGGTGGGTCTGGGTGAGTCTGCGTGGGTCTGGGTGGGTCTGGGTGGGTCTGGGTGGGTCTGGGTAGGTCTGGGTGGGTCTGGGTGAGTCTGGGTGGGTCTGGGTGAGTCTGGGTGGGTCTGGGTGGGTCTCGATAGGTCTGGGTGGGCCTGGGTGGGTCTGGGTGGGTCTGGGTGGGTCTGGGTGGGTCTGGGTGGGTCTGGGTGGGTCTGGGTGAGTCTGGGTGGGTCTGGGTGGGTCTGGGTGGGTCTGGTGAGTCTGGGTGGGCCTGGGTGGGTCTGGGTGGGTCGGGTGGGTCTGGGTGATCTGGGTGGGTCTGGGTGGGTCTGGGTGAGTCTGGGTGGGTCTGGGTGGGTCTGGGTGGGTCTGGGTGAGTCTGGGTGGGTCTGGGTGGGTCTGGGTGGGTCTGGGTGAGTCTGGTGGGTCTGGGTGGGTCTGGGTGGGTCTGGGTGAGTCTGGGTGAGTCTGGATGGGTCTGGGTAGGTCTGGTGGGTCTGTGTGGGTCTGGGTGAGTCTGGGTGGGTCTGGGTGAGTCTGGTGGGTCTGGGTGGGTCTGGGTGGGTCTGGGTGGGTCTGGGTGGGTCTGGATGGGTCTGGGTGGGTCTGGGTGGGTCTGGGTGGGTCTGGGTGGGTCTGGGTGGGTCTGGGTGAGTCTGGGTGGGTCTGGGTGAGTCTGGGTGGGTCTGGGTGAGTCTGCGTGGGTCTGGGTGGGTCTGGGTGAGTCTGGGTGGGTCTGGGTAGGTCTGGGTGGGTCTGGGTGGGTCTGGGTGGGTCTGGGTGAGTCTGGGTGGGTCTGGTGAGTCTGGGTGGGTCTGGGTGGGTCTCGGTGGGTCTGGTGGGTCTGGGTGGGTCTGGTGGGTCTGGGTGAGTCTGGGTGGGTCTGGGTGAGTCTGGGTGGGTCTGGGTGAGTCTGGGTGGGTCTGGGTGCCTCTCGGTAGGTCTGGGTGGTCTGGGTGGGTCTGGTGGGTCTGGGTGAGTCTGGGTTGGTCTGGGTGAGTCTGGGTGGGTCTGGGTGAGTCTAGGTAGGTCTGGTGGGTCTGGGTGAGTCTAGGTAGGTCTGGATGGGTCTGGGTGAGTCTGGGTGAGTCTGGGTGGGTCTGGGTGAGTCTGCGTGGGTCTGGGTGGGTCTGGGTGAGTGGGTGGGTCTGGGTGGGTCTGGGTAGGTCTGGGTGGGTCTGGGTGAGTCTGGGTGGGTCTGGGTGAGTCTGGGTGGGTCTGGGTGGGTCTGGGTGGGTCTGGGTGGGTCTGGGTGGGTCTGGTGAGTCTGGGTGGGTCTGGGTGGGTCTGGGTGGGTCTGGGTGAGTCTGGGTGGGTCTGGGTGGGTCTGGGTGGGTCTGGGTGGGTCTGGGTGAGTCTGGGTGGGTCTGGGTGGGTCTGGGTGAGTCTGGGTGGGTCTGGGTGGGTCTGGGTGGGTCTGGGTGAGTCTGGTGGGTCTGGTGGGTCTGGGTGGTCTGGTGAGTCTGGGTGGGTCTGGGTGGGTCTGGGTGAGTCTGGTGGGACTGGGTGGGTCTGGGTGAGTCTGGGTGAGTCTGGATGGGTCTGGGTAGGTCTGGGTGGGTCTCGGTGGGTCTGGGTGAGTCTGGGTGGGTCTGGGTGAGTCTGGGTGGGTCTGGGTGGGTCTGGGTGAGTCCTGGGTGAGTCTGGATGTTTCTGGGTAGGTCTGGGTGGGTCTGGGTGGGTCTGGGTGAGTCTGGGTGGGTCTGGGTGAGTCTGGGTGGGTCTGGGTGGGTCTGGGTGAGTCTGGGTAGGTCTGGGTGGGTCTGGGTGGGTCTGCGTGAGTCTGGGTGGGTCTGGGTGAGTCTGGGTAGGTCTGGTGGGTCTGGTGGGTCTGGGTGGGTCTGGGTTGGTCTGGGTGAGTCTGGGTTGGTCTGGGTGGGTCTGGGTGGTCTGGGTGGGTCTGGGTGAGTCTGGGTGGGTCTGGGTGAGTCTGGGTGGGTCTGGGTGAGTCTGGGAGGGTCTGCGTGGGTCTGGGTGGGTCTGGGTGAGTCTGGTGGGTCTGGGTAGGTCTGGGTGGGTCTGGGTGGGTCTGGTGGGTCTGGGTGGGTCTGGGTGAGTCTGGGTGGGTCTGGGTGAGTCTGGGTGGGTCTCGGTAGTCTGGGTGGGTCTGGGTGGTCTGGTGGGTCTGGGTGAGTCTGGGTGGGTCTGGGTGAGTCTGGTGGGTCTGGTGAGTCTGGGTGGGTTTTGGGTGGTCTCGGTAGGTCTGGTGGGTCTGGGTGGGTCTGGGTGAGTCTTAGTGGGTCTGGGTGAGTCTGGGTGGGTCTGGGTGGGTCTGGGTGAGTCTAGGTAGTCTGGGTGGGTCTGGGTGAGTCTAGGTAGGTCTGGATGGGTCTGGGTGAGTCTGGGTGAGTCTGGGTGGGTCTGGGTGAGTCTGCGTGGGTCTGGGTGAGTGGGTGGGTCTGGTGGGTCTGGGTAGGTCTGGGTGGGTCGGGTGAGTCTGGGTGGGTCTGCGTGAGTCTGGGGGGTCTGGTGGGTCTGGTGGGTCTGGGTGGGTCTGGGTGGGTCTGGTGAGTCTGGGTGGGTCTGGGTGGGTCTGGGTGGGTCTGGGTGAGTCTGGGTGGGTCTGGGTGGGTCTGGTGGGTCTGGGTAGGTCTGGGTGGGTCTGGGTGGGTCTGGGTGAGTCTGGGTGGGTCCTGGGTGAGTCTGGGTGGGTCTGGGTGGGTCTGGGTGAGTCTGGGTGGGTCTGGTGAGTCTGGGTAGGTCTGGGTGGGTCTGGGTGGGTCTGGGTGTGTCTGGGTGGGTCTGGGTAGGTCTGGGTGGGTCTCGGTGGGTCTGGGTGAGTCTGGGTGGTCTGGGTGGGTCTGGGTGGGTCTGGGTGGGTCTGGTGAGTCTGGGTGGGTCTGGGTGGGTCTGGGTGAGTCTGGGTGAGTCTGGTGGTGTCTGGGTGAGTCTGGGTGGGTCTGGGTGGGTCTGGGTGGGTCTGGGTGAGTCTGGGTGGGTCTGGGTGGGTCTGGGTGGGTCTGGGTGAGTGGGTGGGTCTGGGTGGGTCTGGGTGAGTCTGGGTGGGTCTGGGTGGGTCTGGGTGGGTCTGGGTGAGTCTGGGTGAGTCTGGATGGGTCTGGGTAGGTCTGGGTGGGTCTGGGTGGGTCTGGGTGAGTCTGGGTGGGTCTGGGTGAGTCTGGGTGGGTCTGGGTGGGTCTGGGTGAGTCTGGGTGAGTCTGGATGGGTCTGGGTGGGTCTGGGTGGGTCTGGGTGGTCTGGGTGAGTCTGGGTGGGTCTGGGTGAGTCTGGGTGGGTCTGGTGGGTCTGGGTGAGTCTGGGTAGGTCTGGGTGGGTCTGGGTGGGTCTGGGTGAGTCTGGGTGGGTCTGGGTGAGTCTGGGTAGGTCTGGTGGGTCTGGGTGGGTCTGGGTGGGTCTGGGTGGGTCTGGGTAGGTCTGGGTGGGTCTGGGTGGGTCTGGGTGAGTCTGGGTGGGTCTGGGTGAGTCTGGGTGGGTCTGGGTGGGTCTGGGTGAGTCTGGGTGGGTCTGGGTGAGTCTGGGTAGGTCTGGGTGGGTCTGGGTGGGTCTGGGTTGTCTGGTGGGTCTGGGTAGGTCTGGGTGGGTCTGGTGGGTCTGGGTGAGTCTGGGTGGGTCTGGTGGGTCTGGGTGGGTCTGGTGGGTCTGGGTGAGTCTGGGTGGGTCTGGGGGGTCTGGGTGAGTCTGGGTGAGTCTGGGTGTTTCTGGGTAGGTCTGGGTAGGTCTGGGTGGGTCTGGGTAGGTCTGGGTGGGTCTGGGTGGGTCTGGTGGGTCTGGGTGGGTCTGGTGGGTCTGGGTGAGTCTGGGTGGGTCTGGGTGAGTCTGGGTGGGTCTGGGTGAGTCTGCGTGGGTCTGGGTGGGTCTGGGTGAGTCTGGGTGGGTCTGGTAGGTCTGGGTGGGTCTGGGTGGGTCTGGGTTGGTCTGGGTGGGTCTGGGTGAGTCTGGGTGGGTCTGGGTGAGTCTGGGTGGGTCTGGGTGGGTCTCGGTAGGTCTGGGTGGGTCTGGGTGGGTCTGGGTGGGTCTGGGTGAGTCTGGGTGGGTCTGGGTGAGTCTGGGTGGGTCTGGGTGAGTCTGGGTGGGTCTGGGTGGGTCTCGGTAGGGTCTGGGTGGGTCTGGGTGGGTCTGGGTGGGTCTGGTGGGTCTGGGTGAGTCTGGGTTGGTCTGGGTGAGTCTGGGTGGGTCTGGGTGAGTCTAGGTAGGTCTGGGTGGGTCTGGGTGAGTCTAGGTAGGTCTGGATGGGTCTGGGTGAGTCTGGGTGAGTCTGGGTGGGTCTGGGTGAGTCTGCGTGGGTCTGGGTGGGTCTGGGTGAGTGGGTGGGTCTGGGTGGGTCTGGGTAGGTCTGGGTGGGTCTGGGTGAGTCTGGGTGGGTCTGGGTGAGTCTGGTGGGTCTGGGTGGGTCTGGGTGGGTCTGGGTGGGTCTGGGTGAGTCTGGGTGGGTCTGGGTGGGTCTGGGTGGGTCTGGTGAGTCTGGGGTGGTCTGGGTGGGTCTGGGTGGGTCTGGGTGGGTCTGCGTGAGTCTGGGTGGGTCTGGGTGGGTCTGGGTGAGTCTGGGTGGGTCTGGGTGGGTCTGGGTGGGTCTGGGTGAGTCTGGGTGGGTCTGGGTGGGTCTGGGTGGGTCTGGGTGAGTCTGGGTGGGTCTGGTGGGTCTGGGTGAGTCTGGGTGGGTCTGGGTGGGTCTGGGTGAGTCTGGGTGAGTCTGGGTGGGTCTGGTGGGTCTGGTGGGTCTGGTGGGTCTGGGTGAGTCTGGATGGGTCTGGGTAGGTCTGGTGGGTCTGGTGGGTCTGGGTGAGTCTGGGTGGGTCTGGGTGAGTCTGGGTGGGTCTGGGTGGGTCTGGGTGAGTCTGGGTGAGTCTGGATGGGTCTGGGTAGGTCTGGGTGGGTCTGTGGTGGGTCTGGGTGAGTCTGGGTGGGTCTGGGTGAGTCTGGTGGTCTGGGTGGGTCTGGGTGAGTTTGGGTAGGTCTGGGTGGGTCTGGGTGGGTCTGGGTGAGTCTGGGTGGGTCTGGGTGAGTCTGGGTAGGTCTGGGTGGGTCTGGGTGGGTCTGGTGGGTCTGGGTGGGTCTGGGTGGGTCCCTGGGTGGTCTGGGTGAGTCTGGGTTGGTCTGGGTGGGTCTGGGTGGGTCTGGGTGGGTCTGGGTGGGTCTGGTGAGTCTGGGTGGGTCTGGTGAGTCTGGGTGGTCTGGTGAGTCTGGTGGGTCTGCGTCTGTCTGGGTGGGTCTGGGTGAGTCTGGGTGGGTCTGGGTAGGTCTGGGTGGGTCTGGGTGGGTCTGGGTGGGTCTGGGTGGGTCTGGTGAGTCTGGGTGGGTCTGGGTGAGTCTGGGTGGGTCTGGTGGGTCTCGGTAGGTCTGGGTGGGTCTGGGTGGGTCTGGGTGGGTCTGGGTGGGTCTGGGTGAGTCTGGTGGGTCTGGGTGAGTCTGGGTGGGTCTGGGTGAGTCTGGGTGGGTCTGGGTGGGTCTCGGTAGGTCTGGGTGGGTCTGGTGGTCTGGGTGGGTCTGGGTGAGTCTGGGTGGGTCTGGGTGAGTCTGGGTGGGTCTGGGTGGGTCTGGGTGAGTCTAGGTAGGTCTGGGTGGGTCTGGTGAGTCTAGGTAGGTCTGGATGGGTCTGGTGAGTCTGGGTGAGTCTGGGTGGGTCTGGGTAGTCTGCGTGGGTCTGGGTGAGTGGGTGGGTCTGGGGGTCTGGGTAGGTCTGGGGGTCTGGGTGAGTCTGGGTGGGTCTGGGTGAGTCTGGGTGGGTCTGGGTGGGTCTGGGTGGGTCTGGGTGGGTCTGGGTGGGTCTGGGTGAGTCTGGGTGGGTCTGGGTGGGTCTGGGTGGGTCTGGGTGAGTCTGGGTGGGTCTGGGTGGGTCTGGGTGGGTCTGGGTGGGTCTGGGTGAGTCTGGGTGGGTCTGGGTGGGTATGGGTGAGTCTGGGTGGGTCTGGGTGGGTCTGGGTGGGTCTGGGTGAGTCTGGGTGGGTCTGGTGGGTCTGGGTGGGTCTGGGTGAGTGGGTGGGTCTGGGTGGGTCTGGTGAGTCTGGGTGGGTCTGGGTGGGTCTGGGTGGGTCTGGTGGTCTGGGTGAGTCTGGATGGGTCTGGGTAGGTCTGGGTGGGTCTGGGTGGGTCTGGGTGAGTGGGTGGGTCTGGGTGAGTCTGGGTGGGTCTGGGTGGGTCTGGGTGAGTCTGGGTAGGTCTGGGTGGGTCTGGGTGGGTCTGGGTGAGTCTGGGTGGGTCTGGGTGAGTCTGGGTAGGTCTGGGTGGGTCTGGGTGGGTCTGGGTGGGTCTGGGTGGGTCTGGGTAGGTATGGGTGGGTCTGGGTGGGTCTGGGTGAGTCTGGGTGGGTCTGGGTGAGTCTGGTGGGTCTGGGTGGGTCTGGGTGAGTCTGGGTGGGTCTGGGTGAGTCTGGGTAGGTCTGGGTGGGTCTGGGTGGGTCTGGGTGGGTCTGGGTGGGTCTGGGTAGGTCTGGTGGGTCTGGGTGGGTCTGGGTGAGTCTGGGTGGGTCTGGTGGGTCTGGGTGGGTCTGGGTGGGTCTGGGTGAGTCTGGGTGGGTCTGGGTGGGTCTGGTGAGTCTGGGTGAGTCTGGGTGGGTCTGGGTAGGTCTGGGTAGGTCTGGGTGGGTCTGGGTGGGTCTGGGTGGGTCTGGGTGGGTCTGGGTGGGTCTGGGTGGGTCTGGGTGGGTCTGGGTAGGTCTGGGTAGGTCTGGGTGGGTCTGGGTGGGTCTGGGTGGGTCTGGGTGGGTCTGGGTGGGTCTGGTAGGTCTGGGTGGGTCTGGGTGGGTCTGGGTGGGTCTGGGTGGGTCTGGATAGGTCTGGGTGGGTCTGGGTGGGTCTGGGTGAGTCTGGGTGGGTCTGGGTGGGTCTGGGTAGGTCTGGGTGGGTCTGGGTGGGTCTGGGTGGGTCTGGTGGGTCTGGGTGGGTCTGGGTGGGTCTGGATAGGTCTGGGTGGGTCTGGGTGGGTCTGGGTGAGTCTGGGTGGGTCTGGTGAGTCTGGGTGGGTCTGGGTGGGTCTGGGTGGGTCTGGGTGGGTCTGGGTGAGTCTAGGTAGGTCTGGGTGGTCTGGGTGGGTCTGGGTGGTCTGGGTGGGTCTGGGTGGGTCTGGGTGAGTCTGGGTGGTCTGGGGGTCTGGGTGAGTCTGGGTGGGTCTGGTGGGTCTGGGTGGGTCTGGGTGAGTCTGGGTGGGTCTGGGTGGGTATGGGTGGGTCTGGTGAGTGGGTGGGTCTGGGTGGTCTGGGTGAGTCTGGGTGGGTCTGGGTGGGTCTGGGTGAGTCTGGGTGAGTCTGGATGGGTCTGGGTAGGTCTGGGTGGGTCTGGGTGGGTCTGGGTGAGTCTGGTTGGTCTGGGTGAGTCTGGGTGGGTCTGGGTGAGTCTGGGTGAGTCTGGATGGGTCTGTGTAGGTCTGGGTGGGTCTGGGTGGGTCTGGGTGAGTCTGGTGGGTCTGGGTGAGTCTGGTGGGTCTGGGTGGGTCTGGGTGAGTCTGGGTAGGTCTGGGTGGGTCTGGGTGGGTCTGGGTGGAGTCTGGGTGGGTCTGGGTGAGTCTGGTAGGTCTGGGTGGGTCTGGGTGGGTCTGGGTGGGTCTGGGTGGGTCTGGTAGGTCTGGGTGGGTCTGGGTGGGTCTGGGTGAGTCTGGGTGGGTCTGGGTGAGTCTGGGTGGGTCTGGGTGGGTCTGGGTGAGTCTGGGTGGGTCTGGTGAGTCTGGGTAGTCTGGGTGGTCTGGGTGGGTCTGGGTGGGTCTGGTGGGTCCTGGGTAGGTCTGGGTGGGTCTGGGTGGGTCTGGGTGAGTCTGGGTGGGTCTGGGTGGGTCTGGGTGGGTCTGGGTGGGTCTGGGTGAGTCTGGGTGGGTCTGGGTGGGTCTGGTGAGTCTGGTGAGTCTGGGTGGGTCTGGGTAGGTCTGGGTAGGTCTGGGTGGGTCTGG
>NC_069460.1:30852013-30857013 GCF_026875155.1 Cherax quadricarinatus | reverse complement strand
AACCTGGTCACAAACGTACACACACAGAAAAGACTTAAACGCACGAACATAACATCAAACGAACACGAACAGAACGAGAGACAGGACGTGAACACACGCTTAATAGCATCGTCATCATTTAAAGTGAACATAATTAGTTCTGCTTAAAAAAATACCAAAAATGTTATGAGAACAAGGGCTCTTACTAATAGCATTTTCAAAGCTATTTTCTCTTGTTTGAAAGCTTCATTGCCATTCATCATTCACTGCGAGCGGTAATGGATCTTTTAATATAAACTCATTAAGCTCTACGTCTATATAAACTGCAGGATTTAGGTATATTTGACTGAATATAAATGTTGGAGTCTTTGTCAAGCGAGTTCTCATCACACCAGATTGATGGAGGTGGTGGTGATAGTGGTAGTATTAGTGTAGTAGTTGTGGTAGTAGAAGCATATAACCAGTAGTAAGTTAAGATTTTCTTCGGATTTTTAACCCCGGAGGGTTAGCCACCCAGGATAACCCAAGAAAGTCAGTGCGTCATCGAGGACTGTCTAACTTATTTCCATTGTGGTCCTTAATCTTGTTCCCCAGGATGCCACCCACACCAGTCGACTCGTGTGTAAGGAAACAGGTCGAAATGTTTCCACCCCGCCGGGAATCGAACCCTGGCCCTCCGTGTGTGAAGCGAGAGCTTGAGCCACCAGGCCACTAGTAGACTATCGGAAACTATAGTTAGTTTGAACTAATGCTAACTACAGAATTAATTATAATCGGGGTAGTAATAGTGTTATAAGTA
Source organism: Cherax quadricarinatus (assembly GCF_026875155.1). Taxonomy (NCBI): domain Eukaryota; kingdom Metazoa; phylum Arthropoda; class Malacostraca; order Decapoda; family Parastacidae; genus Cherax; species Cherax quadricarinatus. The sequence goes on along the minus strand of NC_069460.1, from coordinate 30,856,235 downwards.
GCATCAGTATTATAAGTAGCAATAGTAGTAGTAGTAGTAGTAGCGGACGTGGAAATAGGAGCAATAATGGTGGAAATAGCTGTAGTGGTAATGATAATAGCAGCTGTAGTGGTAATAGTAATAGCAGTGACACTTCTTTTTGATTATAATAATAATAATAATAATAGCAGTGACAATAGCCAGAATAATTGTTGGAGATGAATATATATAACTGAAAAAAAAGCCAGATAAAGTAGACGTGATAAAACTAGGAGTAGGAAATGCATTTTCGCTTTCCAAAAAATATTAAAAAAAAAAGGTAACTTAAAATTCTTTTCTGTTTCAAATATAAAAGACTGGGATTTATTATTTCATTTTTTGGGGAAAATTTAATTATCTTTCTTGTTTTTTTATCTCCCTGTGACTTTTTTTTTAAGCTGTGTGTTGAACGAGGCGCCGGTCCAGTCCCCCTGAACCAAGAGACACTCAGAACACAGTTCCCCGAAATCTGATTGTCCAGATTGATTCATACAATCAGGGCTAAACAAAACCAATAAAAACTACGTAGAAATGACCACTTCAGTAAGGTAAATAAAAGATGAGGGGGGGGGGTACAAAATTAATCACATTATTCTTTGAAGATATTTAAAAGAAAATATATCATTGAGCTTTCATTTACTTCCAGAATAAATTAATCAGTTGTTTTTTCTAAGAATCAGAAAATTAGTTACAAATGAGACACAAGACTTGTGCCAAGAATCGAGCAACAACTGTGTTCTAGTGAGCACTGGTGAAACTGACCGGGATGTTAAGACTCGGATAATTGAGTAAAAATCACTTAGGGAAGGTCAAGAAAGCTCTGAACTGATCCACCATATTAAAAACTTGAACCACACAATCAACTAGAATGGTGCTAACCTTATCTGCAAGATTGCCGACTCACACAAACGCAAATCCATTAAAGCGACACTCGTTGAAGTCAAACCCAACTTTGACCTTTCGAAATGAATTTCAAGCCAGACATGATTACCAAATATTCACTAAAAAACACGTCCTAGCACCGAGTTTAATCAGACACTCAAATAGCTCAGACATCCTAACAACAACACATCCTTACGTTAGAGCCGCCCCGTTGTACGAAGGACTAGACTTGAGGTAGACCAACTTAGAATGGGACCGTAGGTCTACCGCATTGTTTCTCCATATTGTGTTCTGTTTGAAGCATCTTACGATACATAACAATTACTCAGACACTCTCACGGTACACAACCAGAGCATAACATGAGAAGTCATCTGTGAACAACTTCACGTACCTTATAAAAATGGAAGCCATACTTTGTCATCAGGGACCCTGAGCGCCGGAGAACCGCCTAGACAACATAAACCGCCACTCAACCAACATGGAGCAGTACACACTTCCTACCCTCTCTACATCTAGTCTTTCTCCCTTTTTCTCTGCACTGTTGAAGAGGATCTCAGCTGCAGGTCGACGTAAATAACCATTCCTCTCGTTTTTTACATTAGAATGAAGATTTTCTCTCTGGCATATATGTTGTAGCTTTATTTATTTTTGTTTTATTGGTAAACTCTTATTGGTTGTCAGGTGAGCACATTTGTGGACACACAGTAACTTAGTGTCTTGGGAAAATAAAGTTGACAGGAGTTAATAAAGGTTTAGTTTCCTTACCTTCAGTAATTTAATTTCAGAAAACTGTTGCCAAGTGGATGAGGTAAAATAAGAGGAGGAGAAACTAGGGAGTAAAGCAAGTGGGAGTGTTAGAGGTGCACACACCAGGGATGTGAGAGTGTTAGAGGTGCACACACCAGGGATGTAGTGTGTCAAGCTTATGATAGTGCAGCTTGTTGACGGAGCTTCTGTCATCACTGTGTCATGCTGGAGTCTGTGCATGTTATAACTGTGTCATGCTGGAACCTGTGTATCAGTCATGACTGTGTCATGCTGGAGCCTATGTATGTCATCACTGTGTCATGCTGGAGCCTGTGTATCAGTCATGGCTGTCATGCTGGAGCCTGTGTATCAGTCATGGCTCTCATGCTGGAGCCGGTGTATCAATCATAGCTGTGTCATACTGGAGCCTGTGTATCAGTCATGGCTGTGTCATGCTGGAGCCTGTGTATCAGTCATAGATGTGTCATGCTGGAGCCTGTGTATCAGTCATGCCTGTGTCATGCTGGAGCCTGTGTATCAGTCATGGCTGTGTCATGCTGGAGCCTGTGTATCAGTCATGGCTGTGTCATGCTGGAGCCTGTGTATCAGTCATGGCTGTGTCATGATGGAGCCTGTGTATCATCATGGCTGGTCATGCTGGAGCCTGTGTATCAGTCATGGCTGTGTCATGCTGGAGCCTGTGTATCAGTCATGGCTGTGTCATGCTGGAGCCTGTGTATCAGTCATGGCTGTCATGATGGAGCCTGTGTATCAGTCATGGCTGTGTCATGCTGGAGCCTGTGTATCAGTCATGGCTGTGTTATGCTGGAGCCTGTGTATCAGTCATGGCTGTGTCATGCTGGAGCCTGTGTATCAGTCATGGCTGTGTCATGCTGGAGCCTGTGTATCAGTCATGGCTGTGTCATGATGTAGCCTGTGTATCTGTCATGGCTGTGCCATGATGGAGCCTGTGTATCAGTCATGGCTGTGTCATGATGTACCCTGTGTATCAGTCATGGCTGTGCCATGATGGAGCCTGTGTATCAGTCATGGCTGTGTCATGCTGGAGCCTGTGTATCAGTCATGGCTGTGTCATGCTGGTGCCCGTGTATCAGTCATGGCTGTGTCATGATGGAGCCTGTGTATCAGTCATGGCTGTGTCATGCTGGAGCCTGTGTATCAGTCATGGCTGTGTCATGATGGAGCCTGTGTATCAGTCATGGCTGTGTCATGCTGGTGCCTGTGTATCAGTCATGGCTGTGTCATGATGGAGCCTGTGTATCAGTCATGGCTGTGTCATGATGGAGCCTGTGTATCAGTCATGGCTGTGTCATGCTGGTGCCTGTGTATCAGTCATGGCTGTGTCATGCTGGAGCCTGTGTATCAGTCATGGCTGTCATGCTGGAGCCTGTGTATGTCACAACTGTAGTAGTTAATTAACGAGTAAGCCCATGTGGTGGAGACTCGAACCACCGTCCACTAATAGCGTCTCTAGACATTAGTTTGGTAAATTACAAATTTTAGAAACGACGCTAAAAACAACCTTTTGTATTAAAATAATTTGATTGAATATGGTATCTGGAAAGTATGGATGAAGTTACCTTGATTCTGATGAAGGGCTCTTGATACTCCTCGTTCCCCATGAATAATCCATACTGGTTTAGAGCGTTCCTGGAATATAATGTTTCAACCGTCCATAACATGTTCCTGTTTAGCTGGCTGGCTGACTGTCTGTCTGTCTGCCTGAGTGGCTGTCTACTTGCTTGCCTGGATGACTGTCTACCTGCCTGCCTAGCTGTCTGTCTGTCTGCCTGACTTGATGACTGTTTAGCTGCATTCAGGTCTGGTTGTATCCAAGTTAACCAGGCATGGAGTCAACGCCACGTGGACCAGGCTAGTGGCAATAGCCAAATGGGCTATGTGCCGTGTCAATACATATATTATATATATATATATATAATATATAATATATATATATATATATATTATATTATATATAATATATATATATAGGAGGGTGGGGGCAGGAGGAAAGAGGAGTGATTGGTGGAATGATGAAGTAAAGGGTGTGATAAAAGAGAAAAAGGTAGCTTACGAGAGGTTTTTACAAAGCAGAAGTGTTATAAGAAGAGCAGAGTATATGGAGAGTAAAAGAAAGGTGAAGAGAGTGGTGAGAGAGTGCAAAAGGAGAGCAGATGAAAGTGTGGGAGAGGCACTGTCAAGAAATTTTAATGAAAATAAGAAAAAATTTTGGAGTGAGTTAAACAAGTTAAGAAAGCCTAGGGAAAATATGGATTTGTCAGTTAAAAACAGAGTAGGGGAGTTAGTAGATGGGGAGAGGGAGGTATTAGGTAGATGGCGAGAATATTTTGAGGAACTTTTAAATGTTGAGGAAGAAAGGGAGGCGGTAATTTCATGCACTGGCCAGGGAGGTATACTATCTTTTAGGAGTGAATAAGAGCAGAATGTAAGTGTGGTGGAGGTACGTGAGGCATTACGTAGAATGAAAGAGGGTAAAGCAGCTGGAACTGATGGGATCATGACTGAAATGTTAAAAGCAGGGGGGGATATAGT
>NC_069460.1:30814513-30847013 GCF_026875155.1 Cherax quadricarinatus | reverse complement strand
GTGTGAGGGAGACAGTGTGAGGGAGACAGTGTGAGGGAGACAGTGTGAGGGAGACAGTGTAAGGGAGACAGTGTGAGGGAGACACTGAGGGAGTGGGAGAGGGAGACATTGTGAGGGAGACACTGAGGGAGTGGGAGAGGGAAACATTGTGAGGGAGACACTGAGGGAGTGGGAGAGGGAGTCTGTGAGGGAGGCAGTACAAAAGTTATTTCTCTCTTGATTATTCATAGTCTACTGAAGAGGACCTCAGTTAGAAGTTGAAATATACAGCCCATCATACTTAATGTTTCAAGCAGAAAATCAAGCAGAAAACGAAGCTTGATCTCCGTTAGCCTTTACTAGAGTTTAGTACACACACACATTCATGTTATATATATATATATATATATATATATATATATATATATATATATATATATTATATATATATATATGTCGTGCCGAATAGGCAGAACTTGCGATCTTGGCTTAAATAACAACGTTCATCTTGCCATATAGGACAAGTGAAAATTTGTGTATGCAATAATTTCGCCAAAATTATTCTGAACCTAACGAAAAAAATATATTTCACTGTGTTTGTTTAGTATTAAATTATTGTAAACAAATCTAAAATATATATAGTTGGGTTAGGCTAAAATAAATTGTTCTTGTTATAATAAGGTTAGGTAAGTTTTCTAAGATTCTTTTGTAGCAAAATTAAAAAAAATAACATTAACATTAATGAAAAAAATATATCTTTAAACGTATAAGAGAAAATTTTAGGAAGGACTTAATTTTAAATGAGTTCTTGCTAATTGACCAGTTTTACATATTCGGCACGACATATATATATATATATATATATATATATATATATATTATATATATATATATATATATATATATATATATATATAATGTTTGTTTTATTACATGTATGCATGTCAATAGGACACATAAAAGTGACTTGTTAACATCAGTAAATAATGATAATCTTATGTAATAATTATATTGTGTAGTGGATACTTGTAGTGTGATGGTGAGGTTGTCTGGTAGGATCAGTAGCACAGTGTGGCGGATCATAGGATTAAGGGGTTGTCTGGTAGGATCAGTAGCACAGTGTGGCGGATCATAGGATTAAGGGGTTGTCTGGTAGGATCAGTAGCACAGTGTGGCGGATCATAGGATTAAGGGGTTGTCTGGTAGGATCAGTAGCACAGTGTGGCGGATCATAGGATTAAGGGGTTGTCTGGTAGGATCAGTAGCACAGTGTGGCGGATCATAGGATTAAGGGGTTGTCTGGTAGGATCAGTAGCACAGTGTGGCGGATCATAGGATTAAGGGGTTGTCTAGTAGGATCAGTAGCACAGTGTGGCGGATTATAGGATTAAGGGGTTGTCTGGTAGGATCAGTAGCACAGTGTGGCGGATCATAGGATTAAGGGGTTGTCTGGTAGGATCAGTAGCACAGTGTGGCGGATCATAGGATTAAGGGGTTGTCTGGTAGGATCAGTAGCACAGTGTGGCGGATCATAGGATTTAAGGGGTTGTCTGGTAGGATCAGTAGCACAGTGTGGCGGATCATAGGATTAAGGGGTTGTCTGGTAGGATCAGTAGCACAGTGTGGCGGATCATAGGATTAAGGGGTTGTCTAGTAGGATCAGTAGCACAGTTTGGCGGATTATAGGATTAAGGGGTTGTCTGGTAGGATCAGTAGCACAGTGTGGCGGATCATAGGATTAAGGGGTTGTCTGGTAGGATCAGTAGCACAGTGTGACGGATCATAGGATTAAGGGGTTGTCTGGTAGGATCAGTAGCACAGTGTGGCGGATCATAGGATTAAGGGGTTGTCTGGTATAATCAGTAGCACAGTGTGGCGGATCATAGGATTAAGGAGTTGTCTGGTAGGATCAGTAGCACAGTGTGGCGGATCATAGGATTAAGGGGTTGTCTGGTATAATCAGTAGCACAGTGTGGCGGATCATAGGATTAAGGAGTTGTCTGGTATAATCAGTAGCACAGTGTGGCGGATCATAGGATTAAGGAGTTGTCTGGTAGGATCAGTAGCACAGTGTGGCGGATCATAGGATTAAGGGGTTGTCTGGTAGGATCAGTAGCACAGTGTGGCGGATCATAGGATTAAGGGGTTGTCTGGTAGGATCAGTAGCACAGTGTGGGTTCCGGAGAGTAACAAGGAGCATTGTTAAGCATTCAGTAGCGTCCAGGAGCATGAAGAAACCTTGAGCATGAAATAGCTTGCACGAGCATGAAGAAGCCTTCAGGAACAGGATAAATCATTCAGGAACATGAAGAAGCCTTCAGGAACAGGATAAAGCCTTCAGGAGCATGATGAAGCCTTCAGGATCATGAAGCCTTCGGTAGCATGATAAAGCCTTCAGGATCATGAAGAAGCCTTCAGGAGCATGATAAAGCCTTCAGGAGCATGATAAAGCCTTCAGGATCATGAAGAAGCCTACAGGAGCATGATAAAGCCTTCAGGAGCATGATAAAGCCTTCAGGATCATGAAGAAGCCTTCAGGAGCATGATAAAGCCTTCAGGATGATGAAGAAGCCTTCAGGAGCATGATAAAGTCTTCAGGAGCATGATGAAGCCTTCAGGAGCATGATAAAGCCTTCAGGAGCATGATAAAGCCTTCAGGATCATGAAGAAGCCTTCAGGAGCACGAAGAAGTCTTCAGGAGCATGATGAAGCCTTCAGGAGCATGATGAAGCCTTCAGGAGCATGATGAAGCCTTCAGGAGCATGATGAAGCCTTCAGGAGCATGATAAAGCCTTCAGGAGCATGATGAAGCCTTCAGAAGCAGGATGAAGCCTTCAGGAGCATGATAAAGCCTTCAGGAGCATGATAAAGCCTTCAGGAGCACGATGAAGCCTTCAGGAGCATGATAAAGCCTTCAGAGCATGATGAAGCCTTCAGGAGCATGATAAAGCCTTCAGGATCATGAAGCCTTCAGGAGCATGATAAAGCCTTCAGGAGCATGATGAAGCCTTCAGGAGCATGATAAAGCCTTCAGGATCATGAAGCCTTCAGGAGCATGATAAAGCCTTCAGGAGCATGATAAAGCCTTCAGGAGCATGATAAAGCCTTCAGGAGCATGATAAAGCCTTCAGGAGCATGATATAAAGCCTTCAGGAGCATGATAAAGCCTTCAGGAGCATGATAAAGCCTACAGGAGCATGAAGCCTTCAGGAGCATGATGAAACCTTCAGGAACATGATGAAGCCTTCAGGATCATTAAGAAGCCTTCAGGAGGAGGATGAAGCCTTCAGGATGAAGCCTTCAGGAGCATGATGAAGCCTTCAGGAGCATGATGAAGCCTTCAGGAGCATGAAGAAGCTTTCAGGAGCATGATGAAGCCTTCAGGAGCATGATGAAACCTTCAGGAGCATGATGAAGCCTTCAGGAGCATGATGAAACCTTCAGGAGCATGATGAAGCCTTCAGGGGCATGATGAAGCCTTCAGGAGCATGATGAAGCCTTCAGGAGCATGATGAAGCCTTCAGGGGCATGATGAAGCCTTCAGGAGCATGATGAAGCCTTCAGGAGCATGATAAAGCCTTCAGGAGCATGATGAAGCCTTCAGAAGCAGGATGAAGCCTTCAGGAGCATGATAAAGCCTTCAGGAGCATGATAAAGCCTTCAGGAGCACGATGAAGCCTTCAGGAGCATGATAAAGCCTTCAGAGCATGATGAAGCCTTCAGGAGCATGATAAAGCCTTCAGGATCATGAAGCCTTCAGGAGCATGATAAAGCCTTCAGGAGCATGATGAAGCCTTCAGGAGCATGATAAAGCCTTCAGGATCATGAAGCCTTCAGGAGCATGATAAAGCCTTCAGGAGCATGATAAAGCCTTCAGGAGCATGATAAAGCCTTCAGGAGCATGATAAAGCCTTCAGGAGCATGATAAAGCCTTCAGGAGCATGATAAAGCCTTCAGGAGCATGATAAAGCCTACAGGAGCATGAAGCCTTCAGGAGCATGATGAAACCTTCAGGAACATGATGAAGCCTTCAGGATCATTAAGAAGCCTTCAGGAGGAGGATGAAGCCTTCAGGATGAAGCCTTCAGGAGCATGATGAAGCTTTCAGGAGCATGATGAAGCCTTCAGGAGCATGAAGAAGCCTTCAGGAGCATGATGAAGCCTTCAGGAGCATGATGAAACCTTCAGGAGCATGATGAAGCCTTCAGGAGCATGATGAAACCTTCAGGAGCATGATGAAGCCTTCAGGGGCATGATGAAGCCTTCAGGAGCATGATGAAGCCTTCAGGAGCATGATGAAGCCTTCAGGGGCATGATGAAGCCTTCAGGAGCATGATGAAGCCTTCAGGAGCATGATAAAGCCTTCAGGAGCATGATGAAGCCTTCAGAAGCATGATGAAGCCTTCAGGAGCATGATAAAGCCTTCAGGAGCATGATAAAGCCTTCAGGAGCACGATGAAGCCTTCAGGAGCATGATAAAGCCTTCAGAGCATGATGAAGCCTTCAGGAGCATGATAAAGCCTTCAGGATCATGAAGCCTTCAGGAGCATGATAAAGCCTTCAGGAGCATGATGAAGCCTTCAGGAGCATGATAAAGCCTTCAGGATCATGAAGCCTTCAGGAGCATGATAAAGCCTTCAGGAGCATGATAAAGCCTTCAGGAGCATGATAAAGCCTTCAGGAGCATGATAAAGCCTTCAGGAGCATGATAAAGTCTTCAGGAGCATGATAAAGCCTTCAGGAGCATGATAAAGCCTACAGGAGCATGAAGCCTTCAGGAGCATGATGAAACCTTCAGGAACATGATGAAGCCTTCAGGATTATTTAAAAGCCTTCAGGAGGAGGATGAAGCCTTCAGGGGCATGACGAAGCCTTCAGGATGAAGCCTTCAGGAGCATGAAGAAGCCTTCAGGAGCATGATGAAGCCTTCAGGAGCATGAAGAAGCCTTCAGGAGCATGATGAAGCCTTCAGGAGCATGATGAAACCTTCAGGAGCATGATGAAGCCTTCAGGAGCATGATGAAACCTTCAGGAGCATGATGAAGCCTTCAGGGGCATGATGAAGCCTTCAGGAGCATGATGAAGCCTTCAGGAGCATGATGAAGCCTTCAGGGGCATGATGAAGCCTTCAGAAGCATGATGAAGCCTTCAGGAGCATGATGAAGCCTTCAGGAGCATGATGAAACCTTCAGGAGCATGATGAAGCCTTCAGGAGCATGATGAAGCCTTCAGGAGCATGATGAAGCCTTCAGGATCATGAAGAAGCCTTCAGGAGCATGATGAAGCCTTCAGGGGCATGATGAAGCCTTCAGGGACATGATGAAGCCTTCAGGAGCATGATGAAGCCTTCAGGAGCATGATGAAGCCTTCAGGATCATGAAGAAGCCTTCAGGAGCATGATGAAGCCTTCAGGGGCATGATGAAGCCTTCAGGAGCATGATGAAGCCTTCAGGGGCATGATGAAGCCTTCATGGGCATGATGAAGCCTTCAGGAGCATGAAGAAGCCTTCAGGAGCATGATGAAGCCTTCAGGAGCATGATGAAGCCTTCAGGAGCATGATGAAGCCTTCAGGAGCATGATGAAGCCTTCAGGGGCATGATGAAGCTTTCAGGAGCATGATGAAACCTTCAGAAGCATGATGAAGCCTTCAGGAGCATGAAGAAGCCTTCAGGAGCATGAAGAAGCCTTCAGGAGCATGATGAAGCCTTCAGGAGCATGAAGAAGCCTTCAGGAGCATGATGAAACCTTCAGGATCATGAAGAAGCCTTCAGGAGCATGATGAAGCCTTCAGGAGCATGAAGAAGCCTTCAGGAGCATGATGAAGCCTTCAGGAGCATGAAGAAGCCTTCAGGAGCATGATGAAGCCTTCAGGAGCATGATGAAGCCTTCAGGGGCATGATGAAGCTTTCAGGATCATGAAGAAGCCTTCAGGAGCATGATGAAGCCTTCAGGAGCATGATGAAGCCTTCAGGGGCATGATGAAGCTTTCAGGATCATGAAGAAGCCTTCAGGAGCATGATGAAGCCTTCAGGAGCATGATGAAGCCTTCAGGGGCATGATGAAGCCTTCAGGATCATGAAGAAGCCTTCAGGAGCATGATGAAGCCTTCAGGAGCATGATGAAGCCTTCAGGGGCATGATGAAGCTTTCAGGAGCATGATGAAGCCTTCAGGGGCATGATGAAGCCTTCAGGATCATGAAGAAGCCTTCAGGAGCATGATGAAGCCTTCAGGAGCATGATGAAACCTTCAGGATCATGAAGAAGCCTTCAGGAGCATGATGAAGCCTTCAGGGGCATGATGAAGCCTTCAGGAGCATGAAGAAGCCTTCAGGAGCATGATGAAGCCTTCAGGGACATGATGAAGCCTTCACGAGCATGATGAAGCCTTCAGGGACATGATGAAGCCTTGAGGAGCATGATGAAGCCTTCAGGGGCATGATGAAGCCTTCAGGGGCATGACGAAGCCTTCAATTGCATGATGAAGCCTTCAGGAGCATGATGAAGCCTTCAGGAGCATGATGAAGCCTTCAGGAGCATGATGAAGCCTTCAGGAGCATGATGAAACCTTCAGAGGCATGATGAAGCCTTCAGGTGCATGATGAAGCCTTCAGGAGCATGATGAAACCTTCAGGGGCATGATGAAACCTTCAGGGGCATGACGAAGCCTTCAATTGCATGATGAAGCCTTCAGGAGCATGATGAAGCCTTCAGGAGCATGATGAAGCCTTCAGGAGCATGATGAAGCCTTCAGGAGCATGATGAAACCTTCAGAGGCATGATGAAGCCTTCAGGGGCATGATGAAGCCTTCAGGAGCATGATGAAACCTTCAGAGGCATGATGAAGCCTTCAGGTGCATGATGAAGCCTTCAGGAGCATGATGAAGCCTTCAGGGGCATGATGAAGCCTTCAGGGGCATGACGAAGCCTTCAATTGCATGATGAAGCCTTCAGGAGCATGATGAAGCCTTCAGGAGCATGATGAAGCCTTCAGGAGCATGATGAAGCCTTCAGGGGCATGAGGTAGCCTTCAGGGGCATGAGGAAGCCTTCAGATACATAAGGAAGCCTACGGTTGCATGAGAAAGCACATTTTTGGCCCAATAGAACGTGTCGTCCATCATGGGCGAGACGTAGATTTATTAATGAATAACAAGGACTGTAGTTCACCTTAATTATGGGCCTAACCTGCGCCTACTATCGGGACCCTCCCATATGTGACAACGTCTTCAGCTGCTGCATCTCGCCACTCCTTTCACTGAAAGGTTCCGTCCACATACTTCAGTATTAGGTTGGTAGAGCCTGCTGTGCAGGCGGTAAGTTTCTCAGTGAAGATTCCCCAGTTGTTGCTCATGTCTCTTGTTTGTCTTGTCAGTCTTATGGAGCTTCGATCTTAGGAAAATGGTGTGGTCTTGACACAAGGTGTGGTGTGGTCTTGACACAAGGTGTGGTGTGGTCTTGACACCAGATGTGGTGTGGTCTTGACACCAGGTGTGGTGTGGCCTTGACCAGGTGTGGTGTGGTCTTAACACCAGATGTGATGTGGTCTTGACACAAGGTGTGGTGTGGTCTTGACAACAGGTGTGGTGTGGTCTTGATACCAGGTGTGGTGTGGTCTTGACACCAGATGTGGTGTGGTCTTGACACCAGGTGTGGTGTGGTCTTGACCAGGTGTGGTGTGGTCTTAACACCAGATGTGATGTGGTCTTGACACAAGGTGTGGTGTGGTCTTGACAACAGGTGTGGTGTGGTCTTAACACCAGGTGTGGTGGGGTCTTAACGATCAGGTGTGGTGTGGTCTTGACACCAGGTGTGGTGTGGTCTTGACACCAGGTGTGGTGTGGTCTTGACACCAGGTGTGGTGTGGTCTTGACACCAGGTGTGGTCTTGACACCAGGTGTGGTCTTGACACCAGGTGTGGTCTTGACACCAGGTGTGGTCTTGACACCAGGTGTGGTCTTGACACCAGGTGTGGTCTTGATACTAGGTATGGTAAGGTCCTGACGAATATCAGTAATCAACAATATACATAAGTATACAACAGTATATAACAGTATACAACTGTATACAGTAGTATACAATAGAGTACAGGAGTATACATCAATATACAACAATGTAGAGTAGCAGTGTTGGAACACTGACCTGGGGGACCTCGCGTTGGGAATTATAGTGTCCATTATACCAGCCTTGTTGCTGGTGGCAGTGTCTGCTGAGTACCACTTCCATACCACACCCTGCTCTCTCTCTCTCTCTCAGCAACCGCCACAGTTACCACCATCACTACCACCAACACCACCACTACCAACACCACTACCAACACCACTACCAACACCACTACCAACACCACTACCAACACCACTACCACCACACTACTACACCACCACTACTACCACCACCACTACTACCACCACTACTACCACCACCACAGTCACCACACCCAATACCGCCACCACTACACCACACTACACACCCCACCACTACACACCACCACCACTGCCACCACCACTACCACACACCACCACCACCACTACACCACCACTACTACCACCACTACTACTACACCACCACTACCACCACCACCACTACTACCACACCACCCAATCACCATCACCACTACCACCACAACCATCACCATCACCACACTACCACCACAACCACACCGTCACCATCACCACCTACCACCACGCCACCACCACCATCACCCCTACCACCACAGCCACAATCACCACCACCACCATCACCACCACCACCACCATCACCATCACCACCACCGACACCACCACCATCATCACCTCACCACCATCACCACCATCATCATCACATCATCATCATCTCATCATCATCATCATCATCATCACATCATCATCATCATCATCTCATCGTCATCACACCACCCACCACCACCACCACCATCACCACCACCACCATCACCACCACCACCACCACCACCACCACCACCACCACCACCACCACCACCATCACCACCACACCACCACCACCACCACCACACCACCACCACCATCCCCACACCACCACCACCACCACACCACCACACCACACCACCACCATCATCACCACCACCACCACCACCACCACCACCATCACCACCACCACCACCACCACCATCACCACCACTGGGAATATATTTTTGCTCACGATACGAGAATTAATCAGTGAAGTTTTACATTTTATTAATTAGTGCATTCTGTATACTGTGTTACTGTAAATACAGTGATGGTCACTGTAAATGTAAACAGTGACGGTCACTGTAAATGTAAACACAGTGATGGTCACTGTAAATGTAAACAGTGACGGTCACTGTAAATGTAAACAGTGACGGTCAGTGTAAATGTAAACACAGTGACGGTCAGTGTAAATGTAAACACAGTGACGGTCAGTGTAAATGTAAACACAGTGACGGTCAGTGTAAATGTAAACACAGTGACGGTCAGTGTAAATGTAAACACAGTGATGGTCACTGTAAATGTAAATACAGTGATAGTCACTGTAAATATAATCACAGTGATGGTCACTGTAAATATAATCACAACGATGGTCACTGTAAATATAATCACAGTGATGGTCACTGTAAATATAATCACAGTGATGGTCACTGTAAATATAATCACAGTGATGGTCACTGTAAATATAATCACAGCGATGGTCACTGTAAATATAATCACAGTGATTGTCACTGTAAATATCACAGTGATGGTCACTGTAAATATAATCACAGTGATGGTCACTGTAAATATAATCACAGTGATGGTCACTGTAAATATAATCACAGTGATGGTCACTGTAAATATCAGTGATGGTCACTGTAAATATAATCACAGTGATGGTCACTGTAAATATAATCACAGTGATGGTCACTGTAAATGTAAACACAGTGATGGTCACTGTAAATGTAAACACAGTGACGGTCACTGTAAATGTAAACACAGTGACGGTCACTGTAAATGTAAACACAGTGACGGTCACTGAAAATATAATCACAGTGATGGTCACTGTAAATATAATCACAGTGATGGTCACTGTAAATGTAATCACAGTGATGGTCACTGTAAATGTAATCACAGTGATGGTCACTGTAAATATAATCACAGTGATGGTCACTGTAAATGTAATCACAGTGATGGTCACTAAATATAATCACAGTGATGGTCACTGTAAATATAATCACAGTGATGGTCACTGTAAATATAATCACAGTGATGGTCATTGTAAATGTAATCACAGTGATGGTCACTGTAAATGTAACCACAGTGATGGTCACTGTCATTATAATCACAGTGATGGTCACTGTAAATATAATCACAGTGATGGTCACTGTAAATGTAATCACAGTGATGGTCACTGTAAATATAATCACAGAGATGGTCACTGTAAATGTAATCACAGTGATGGTCACTGTAAATATAATCACAGTGATGGTCACTGTAAATATAATCACAGAGATGGTCACTGTAAATGTAATCACAGTGATGGTCACTGTAAATGTAATCACAGTGATGGTCACTGTAAATGTAATCACAGTGATGGTCACTGTAAATATAATCAGAGTGATGGTCACTGTAAATATAATCACAGTGATTGTCACTGTAAATATAATCACATTGATGGTCACTGTAAATATAATCACAGTGATGGTCACTGTAAATATAATCACAGTGATGGTCACTGTAAATATAATCACAGTGATGGTCACTGTAAATATATTCACAGTGATGGTCACTGTAAATATAATCACAGTGATGGTCACTAAATATATTCACAGTGATGGTCACTGTAAATATAATCACAGTGATGGTCACTGTAAATATAATCACAGTGATGGTCACTGTAAATATATTCAGTGATGGTCACTGTAAATATATTCATAGTGATGGTCACTGTAAATATAATCACAGTGATGGTCACTGTAAATATAATCACAGTGATGGTCACTGTAAATATAATCACAGTGATGGTCACTGTAAATATATTCACAGTGATGGTCACTGTAAATATAATCACAGTGATGGTCACTGTAAATATATTCACAGTGATGGTCACTGTAAATATAATCACAGTGATGGTCACTGTAAATATAATCACAGTGATGGTCACTGTAAATATAATCACAGTGATGGTCACTGTAAATATATTCACAGTGATGGTCACTGTAAATATAATTACAGTGATGGTCACTGTAAATATATTCACAGTGATGGTCACTGTAAATATATTCACAGTGATGGTCACTGTAAATATAATCACAGTGACAACTTGTAATAAAATGCGGTAAACTTTTCATAGAACGAGCCACAAGTATCTGAACAAGTTATTGCTCTCTCTCTCTCTCGCTCGCTCGAATGAGAGAGAGAGAGAGAGAGAGAGAGAGAGAGAGAGAGAAACACCTTTGTTAAAATATTGAAATCCTATCATTGTTCAAAGCTTGTGTATAAAACAGTTTAACACTGTTGACTGTTTCTCTGTTAATAGTTTGCCTGTATCAACAGTTTCATTGTACCAGCTGTTTCACTGGTGTGAGACAGTACCGTCATTGTACCAGCTGTTTCACTGGTGTGAGACAGTACCGTCATTGTACCAGCTGTTTCACTGCTGTGAGACAGTACCGTCATTGTACCAGCTGTTTCACTGGTGTGAGACAGTACCGTCATTGTACCAGCTGTTTCACTGCTGTGAGACAGTACCGTCATTGTACCAGCTGTTTCACTGGTGTGAGACAGTACCGTCATTGTACCAGCTGTTTCACTGCTGTGAGACAGTACCGTCATTGTACCAGCTGTTTCACTGGTGTGAGACAGTACCGTCATTGTACCAGCTGTTTCACTGCTGTGAGACAGTACCGTCATTGTACCAGCTGTTTCACTGGTGTGAGACAGTACCGTCATTGTACCAGCTGTTTCACTGCTGTGAGACAGTACCGTCATTGTACCAGCTATTTCACTGGTGTGAGACAGTACCGTCATTGTACCAGCTGTTTCATTGCTGTGAGACAGTACCGTCATTGTACCAGCTGTTTCACTGGTGTGAGACAGTACCATCGTTGCACCAGCTGTTTCACTGGTGTGAGACAGTACCATCATTGTACCAGCTGTTTCACTGGAGTGAGACAGTATCATCATTGTACCAGCTGTTTCACTGGTGTGAGACAGTACCATCATTGTACCAGCTGTTTCACTGGTGTGAGACAGTACCATCATTGTACCAGCTGTTTCACTGCTGGGAGACAGTACCGTCATTGTACCAGCTGTTTCACTGCTGTGAGACAGTACCGTCATTGTACCAGCTGTTTCACTGCTGTGAGACAGTACCGTCATTGTACCAGCTGTTTCACTGCTGTGAGACAGTACCGTCATTGTACCAGCTGTTTCACTGCTGTGAGACAGTACCGTCATTGTACCAGCTGTTTCACTTGTGTGAGACAGTACCGACATTGTACCAGCTGTTTCACTTGTGTGAGACAGTACCGTCATTGTACCAGCTGTTTCACTTGTGTGAGACTGTACCGTCATTGTACCAGCTGTTTCACTGCTGAGACAATACCGTCATTGTACCAGCTGTTTCACTGTTGTGAGACAGTACCGTCATTGTACCAGCTGTTTCACTGGTGTGAGACAGTACCATCATTGTACCAGCTGTTTCACTGCTGTGAGACAGTACCGTCATTGTACCAGCTGTTTCACTGGTGTGAGACAGTACCGTCATTGTACCAGCTGTTTCACTGGTGTGAGACAGTACCGTCATTGTACCAGCTGTTTCACTGGTGTGAGACAGTACCATCATTGCACCAGCTGTTTCACTGGTGTGAGACAGTACCATCATTGTACCAGCTGTTTCACTGGTGTGAGACAGAATCATCATTGTACCAGCTGTTTCACTGGTGTGAGACAGTACCATCATTGTACCAGCTGTTTCACTGGTGTGAGACAGTACCGTCATTGTACTAGCTGTTTCACTGCTGTGAGACAGTACCGTCATTGTACCAGCTGTTTCACTGCTGTGAGACACTACCGTCATTGTACCAGCTGTTTCACTGGTGTGAGACAGTACCGTCATTGTACTAGCTGTTTCACTGCTGTGAGACAGTACCGTCATTGTACCAGCTGTTTCACTGCTGTGAGACACTACCGTCATTGTACCAGCTGTTTTCACTGGTGTGCGACAATTACCGTCATTGTACCAGCTGTTTCACTGGTGTGAGACAGTACCGACATTGTACCAGCTGTTTCACTTGTGTGAGACAGTACCGTCATTGTACCAGCTGCTTCACTGGTGTGAGACAGTACCGTCATTGTACTAGCTGTTTCACTGCTGTGAGACAGTACCGTCATTGTACTAGCTGTTTCACTGCTGTGAGACAGTACCGTCATTGTACTAGCTGTTTCACTGCTGTGAGACAGTACCGTCATTGTACCAGCTGTTTCACTGGTGTGAGACAGTACCGTCATTGTACCAGCTGTTTCACTGCTGTGCGACAATACCGTCATTGTACCAGCTGTTTCACTGGTGTGAGACAGTACCGACATTGTACCAGCTGTTTCACTTGTGTGAGACAGTACCGTCATTGTACCAGCTGCTTCACTGGTGTGAGACAGTACCGTCATTGTACCAGCTGCTTCACTGGTGTGAGACAGTTCCGTCATTGTACCAGCTGTTTCACTGGTGTGAGACAGTACCGTCATTGTACCAGCTGTTTCACTGGTGTGAGACAGTACCATCATTGCACCAGCTGTTTCACTGGTGTGTGACAGTACCATCATTGTCCCAGCTGTTTCACGGGTTTGTGAGACAGAATCATCATTGTACCAGCTGTTTCACTGGTGTGAGACAGTACCATCATTGTACCAGCTGTTTCACTGGTGTGAGACAGTACCGTCATTGTACTAGCTGTTTCACTGCTGTGAGACAGTACCGTCATTGTACCAGCTGTTTCACTGCTGTGAGACACTACCGTCATTGTACCAGCTGTTTCACTGGTGTGAGACAGTACCGTCATTGTACTAGCTGTTTCAACTGCTGTGAGACAGTACCGTCATTGTACCAGCTGTTTCACTGCTGTGAGACACTACCGTCATTGTACCAGCTGTTTCACTGGTGTGCGACAATACCGTCATTGTACCAGCTGTTTCACTGGTGTGAGACAGTACCGACATTGTACCAGCTGTTTCACTTGTGTGAGACAGTACCGTCATTGTACCAGCTGCTTCACTGGTGTGAGACAGTACCGTCATTGTACTAGCTGTTTCACTGCTGTGAGACAGTACCGTCATTGTACTAGCTGTTTCACTGCTGTGAGACAGTACCGTCATTGTACTAGCTGTTTCACTGCTGTGAGACAGTACCGTCATTGTACCAGCTGTTCACTGGTGTGAGACAGTACCGTCATTGTACAGCTGTTTCACTGCTGTGCGACAATACCGTCATTGTACCAGCTGTTTCACTGGTGTGAGACAGTACCGACATTGTACCAGCTGTTTCACTTGTGTGAGACAGTACCGTCATTGTACCAGCTGCTTCACTGGTGTGAGACAGTACCGTCATTGTACCAGCTGCTTCACTGGTGTGAGACAGTTTCGTCATGTACCAGCTTTTTTCACTGGTGTGAGACAGTACCGTTATTGTACCAGCTGTTTCACTGGTGTGAGACAGTACCGTCATTGTACCAGCTGTTTCACTGGTGTGAGACAGTACCGTTATTGTACCAGCTGTTTCACTGGTGTGAGACAGTACCGTTATTGTACCAGCTGCTTCAGTGGTGTGAGACAGTACCATCATTGTACCAGCTGTTTCACTGCTGTGAGACAGTACCATCATTGTACCAGCTGTTTCACTGCCGTGAGACAGTACCATCATTGTACCAGCTGTTTCACTGCCGTGAGACAGTACCGTCATCAGGTATATATATTTCCTCCATTAATAACTTATGGTCAAACACGAATATCAATTATCATTATCCGATTACCTTAGAATTACAGTAATTAAATATTGGTTATTTTTAATCAACTTTTGCAAACATTTTTTATGAAAAATTTAATATTTGCTCTTTCTCTCTCTCTTTCCTCTTTCTCTCTCTCTCTTTCCTCTTTCTCTCCCTCCATTCCCATCTCTCTTCTCTCTTTCTCTCTCTCTCTCTCTCCTCTCTCTCTCTCTCTCTCTCTCCCACAGCAGATGGTTTACATTTAAATGGAAATGGAAATGCAAGATTCAGGAGAAATTTACGGGAAAGATTAAGAAATATGATACATAAAGTGGGAGGGAGAAGTGAGAACGGGAAGAGGAAGAGGAGAAATGATGAAATTTCATATCAAAGATCATGTGTATATATATATATATATATATATATATATATATATATATATATATATATATATATATATATATATATATATATATTATATATATATATATATATACACCAGGTACAGCATTATGAACAATTAAATTTGGAGAAAATCTTTTTTTTTTTCATCAGGTTGAGGATATAATAAAAATTTATATTACCCTGAGAAGATAGAAATTGTGAGTGAGTCTCAGGTGTGAGAATAGAGAGTTTAATGTGGTGGGTAAAGCGCCGCCTCTGCTACTCTCGTCTCCATGACTGCTGTGGAGTTCCTGGTACAGACTCATAGTGGTTGTTTTCTTGAGGTAGTCTCACTCAGACGGGTTGTTTGATGGTTGAAAGCGATGGTTTTGGTCAACGACAACCATGACGTAAATGTTTTATGTAAATATTCCTGAACTGGAGCGTAATGTGTCTCGTTGTCTCACTGATGTACTGAAACATTATAAACTTGTACTGATACACCTCAGACGACTGTCCAGAGTCAGGAACCAAATACACATATGATTAAGATAATATCTCTTGATCCTTCCCATGGTGAAAATATATTTGAGAATTTATAATTCATTGTGTGTATGTTTTTAGTACGTTTCTATTTCATTGAGGTTCAGTTGGAGACTGACCTTAACACAACCTGTCTTCCTCCTCAGAGTTTGGTACCTGGGTGAGAGGACCGCTGGAGAGCGCACCTTCACACGCTACTGATCACAGGTGAGTTATCATCGTCAGTTACCTGTTCTTGTTCACCTCCGTGCTACCTGAGGCGACCGGATGCTACCTGATGCTACCTGATGCCACCTGCTGCTAAATCTATCATCTTACTGTTCGTTTAGCGCTGTATTCCAGTTTGATCCATATGCGTTTTTTTGCGTGTGTGTGTGTGTATTTGCACACACACACACACACACACACACACACACACACACACACACACACACACACACAGGGGTCCTAGGACCAGTGCTGTTTCTGGTATTTGTGAACGACATGACGGAAGGAATAGACTCCGAAGTGTCCCTGTTTGCAGATGAAGTGAAGTTAATGAGAAGAATTCACTCGATCGAAGACCAGGCAGAACTACAAAGGGATCTGGTCAGGCTGCAGACCTGGTCCAGCAATTGGCTCCTGGAGTTCAACCCCACCAAGTGCAAAGTCATGAAGATTGGGGAAGGGCAAAGAAGACCGCAGACGGAGTACAGTCTAGGGGGCGAAAGACTACAAACCTCACTCAAGGAAAAAGATCTTGGGGTGAGTATAACACCAGGCACATCTCCTGAAGCGCACATCAACCAAATAACTGCTGCAGCATATGGGCGCCTAGCAAACCTCAGAACAGCATTCCGACATCTTAATAAGGAATCATTCAGGACCCTGTACACCGTGTACGTTAGGCCCATATTGGAGTATGCGGCACCAGTTTGGAACCCACACCTAGCCAAGCATGTAAAGAAACTAGAGAAAGTGCAAAGGTTTGCAACAAGACTAGTCCCAGAGCTAAGAGGTATGTCCTACGAGGAGAGGTTAAAGGAAATCAACCTGACGACACTGGAGGACAGGAGAGATAGGGGGGACATGATAACGACATACAAAATACTGAGAGGAATTGACAAGGTGGACAAAGACAGAATGTTCCAGAGATGGGACACAGCAACAAGGGGACACAGTTGGATGTTGAAGACACAGATGAATCACAGGGATGTTAAGAAGTATTTCTTCAGTCACAGAGTTGTCAGGAAGTGGAATAGTTTGGGAAGCGATGTAGTGGAGGCAGGATCCATACACAGCTTTAAGCAGAGGTATGATAAAGCTCACGGTTCAGGGAGAGTGATCCAGTAGCGACCAGTGAAGAGGCGGGGCCAGGGGCTAGGACTCGACCCCTGCAACTTCAACTAGGCGAGTACACACACACACACACACCGCACACACACATATATTATATATTATTTATATATATATATAATATATATATATATATATATATATATATATATATATATATATCCCACTGAGCGACACGCGTGTCTTTCTGTGATGAATTTCATGCCCGAAAAAATCCAGTGTCACCTGCCGAGTGGAGTGAGGAGGTTGGATTACCCCCCCTGTCTGCAACCCCCCCCCCCGTCTCTCTCTCTCTCTCTCTCTCTCTCTGTCTCTCATTTCGCGTTCTTGTGCACAGCTGATGCTAGAATCTCTTAGCTGAACGTTCATTTCATTGTTCTACGTCTGTGCAATAATCATTCATGCAAATCTTTAACCACACGTCTATGGAAACAGAAATACTTATTTTCAGGCATAAATGAACCAGTAAATAAATACAGGGCTGTTTTTTTCCTACTTGTGCTTAAGAGGTCCTGTCGGAAGGCGAGATATACAACCCGATCTTTGTCTAGTTTCATTTAGGTCTTCAAGTGAGTGTCTGTGGTGTTATGAATGGAAGAAAGAGTGAATGTTTGAATCAGCTTTCCCTAAAATGTATCTTTGACTTTCCTTGTCGTAGCTGCTACCAGAGGTTCCATGAGCTACCAAACAGCTGGTGGTCATGAGGATCAGATGGCACTGCTCTCCTGGGAGAACACTGAATGACTCACTTGGGTTTACCGCCTCACAAAATACGAAATCCTGGGAGCACACGTGGAAAAAAAATGATTCCGTCAGCAGTTCAGGTTTATCTTGAACTGAGGAATTTCTTCCGGAAATTATTCTTAATATTGTTTCGTTATCTCTTCTTTCATAAATTGGACATAAAAAAATGATTTTTTTCCGTAAAAAAAAAGAAATATCGGGTAAAATATTCTTTGTAATCTACGTTTTACTTGAGCTAAAAAGATAAATCCTTCTGAGACTATTTGTGCTCTCTTACCTCGTCATAAGAGCTTATATGCGCTTCACTACACGAGTTGGGCATAAAAAAGCACGAGAGAATGCCCTTCCTATGAAAGAAACGATCTCAGAAATGTCTGGGTTCCTTTCAGACTAAAGGAATTTTTCTTCAGTCTCTATTGTTAGTTCTTCCACCTTGTCGACGTCGCCAGAGATCACATGCATGTTCCCTACATGTTCTGTACAAGAAACAAATGGAAAAATGCCGCTCTGTTGACATTTGTGTTGTGGAAATGAATATTTGTGTTTGTAGTAATGTGTACATAGGTGGTCGGTGGAGTCACCTCTCGTATACAATGCAATCCGATTACTCACCCATCAATCATACAATACAATCATTTCGGTATTTATCTGGCGTGTGATAGAATACATGCTGGTGTTTTGTGTTCAGCTGGTGCTGCATGATTGAGCACACAGATTGATTGACCAAGTGAATGTTAAGAGAGAGGTCGTGAAGGCCACAACCATTCCAGACTTTCAAGAAATATGAACAGATTATCTAAGAAAGGACACCAAGAGCATAACCCTGTTTCTGTACATACAGTAAGTTATTACACACACACACGTCAGGAAGCGAGTCTCGACCCCTGCAACCACAAATAAGTACACACACACACGCACACACACACACACACACACACACACACACACACACACACACAACACAAGTGACAAGACAGATGTTTCCAAGATGGGGACAAAAAAGAGGCCCAATTGGAAGTAAGACACAAATGAGTCAGGATATAGAAGTTTTCTTCATCTGAGTTTAAGGCAGTGGAAGCTAGAAATCTAGTGGAGGCAGGAACCATACACAGTTTTAGCTGTTTGATAAGCTCCTGTTGCGGGGGGAGTGGCCTGTCACACCGGTGAAGTGGCGGGTCCTGGAGCTAGCCTCGACCCCTGCAACCATCAAATGTGAGTCAAATAGGTAGAGTACACACATAAATTTCCTACATGGTTTGCAAACGAAGCTTGTAAAAAAATGTTTTTTTAAAGTTTTATATTGTACTCTTAGTCTTCTACCTGTTTTGCATGATGTTTTCCTTGTTTTGCGTCTGTTTCCTAGCTTGCTCCTTCCATCTCTATCAGTGAAGAATTAAGCACATAAAACATCAGTTGAACGAGAATAAGTTTATGTATAGGGAATGAAAAATTGATAATGGCAGATTGGTAGGGAATTTAGGAGATGTAAATGTATTTAGATATTTGGGAGACTTGTCAGCATGTGGCTAGAAGAAAGATGAGGTAAACCATACAATGAGTGATGGAAATTAACTAGCCTGAGCGTCGAGGAGCTTGTGGGAAGAATGAAGTGTGTCAATGGATGCAGTAAAATTGTGTCGATTTTGTATTAGTTAACATTATAGTGACTTGATGAACGGAAACTCAACTAAGCCAGTGATAAAGCTAGAATACCGGCCTAATAGATTAATTTAACTGGATGCATTTTTAGCATACTGGGAGTGCTGGCCGGCTAGTTGTAGGGCTTGTCTGCCACTGTTTTCTACCCGACGTTCAGTGATTTGCAGCATGATGGATGATATGAAGAATATAAGCCAAGGAACAGAATGACTAATGCTGAAATAGTTTCTTCACGTAGCAAAAATAAGAGAACAGGCTGAAGAAGACGGTGTGTAAATCTGTGAGTGAAAGAGGTGTAGTTAAGGTCCCAGGAAGGTTAGAAGGAGGATAGGGAGGTTGGAGACGTCATGAAGGTCCCAGGAAGGTTAGAAGGAGGATAGAAGGGAGGTTGGAGACGTTATGAAGGTCCCAGGAAGGTTAGAAGGAGGATAGGAGGAGGTGGAGACTATGAGGTCAGAAGGTTAGAAGGAGGATAGGAGGGAGGTTGGAGACGTTATGAAGGTCCCAGGAAGGTTGGAAGGAGGATAGGAGGGAGGTTGGAGACGTTATGAAGGTCCCAGGAAGGTTGGAAGGAGGATAGGAGGGCAGTTGGAGACGTCATGGCTTGAGTATTCAACAATCGCGTGTGTGTTTGTGTAAACTTTTTAAATTGGAGTGGAAACGAGGGGATTTGGCGACTTTGCGTATTGTTGGAGTGTAAGATATTTATGAAGGTTTTGGAGGTGACAAGTACAATCTTTGCACTTCGAAAACTGTGGCTTGTAGGCGCGTTGTGGGTAGAGCTATAAACAGCAAAGATTGGCACTGTAAGCCACACTGTAGGCGGCGCTGTAGACCACACTGTGGGCGGGACTATAGACAACATTGTAGGCGGCACTGTAGGTTACATTGTGGGTGGCACTGTAGGCCACATTGTGGACCGTACTGTAGGCTACATTGTAGGCCGCACTGTAGGCTCTATTGTGGGCCGCACTGTAGGCTACATTGTGGACCGTACTGTAGACTACATTGTAGGCCGCACTGTAGGCTACATTGTGGGCCGCACTGTAGGCTACATTGTGGACCGCACTGTAGGCTACATTGTAGGCCGCACTGTAGACTACATTGTAGGCCGCACTGTAGGCTACATTGTGGACCGCACTGTAGGCTACATTGTGGACCGTACTGTAGGCTACATTGTGGACCGTACTGTAGGCTACATTGTGGGCCGCACTGCAAGCTGGATTCTTATATTCCAATACTGTTTCAACCAAAATTTAATATCAAACACCTTCACAATGTGATCACTTGAATGAAGGTTCACCTTGTACTATCACTATCATCAGCTGTGGCTAGCAGATCAACATTTATAATTCTCTATTTTAGCTTAGAATGTGAATGGCAATAACTTTTTTTAAAGAAAGTGGTGAACTATTCGGGTGTGAGAAGCGCGTTAGTTTTGCTAGTGTTACTCGAGGTGTCAGTTCACAGTCAGATCCGTTAAGAGGAGTTACTGGTGTAGTGTGTTAGTTACAAGCTGATATAACTCAGAGATAATTGCTGCCAGTGCTCCGTAAGTGTAGGGAGCTCAGAGATAATTGCTGCCAGTGCTCCGTAAGTGTAGGGAGCTCAGAGATAATTGCTGCCAGTGCTCCGTAAGTGTAGGGAGCTCAGAGATAATTGCTGCCAGTGCTCCGTAAGTGTAGGGAGCTCAGAGATAATTGCTGCCAGTGCTCCGTAAGTGTAGGGAGAATTAGCAATCTACCATAATATATTTAACACTTGTTCCTGCCAGGAAACTTTATGTAGCAGAGGTGATGAATGGTCAATAACTTTATATATACATGTTAGTGCACATACTGTTTCAAAGAGATGGACCCAATTTGAAATTCAACATGTTTGAAACTGAGTTCAGACTTGTGGTGTAGTAACAAGTGGGATACTTGAGGTGATACTACTGAGCATCACTTATTTTTGAGAATTGACATAATAACTATATACATTCTGAGTATAACTGTTGGTGAGTAAACACTGAGAACATCATACATGTACACGCTGAGTAGTGTGTGTGTTAGTAATATGCATATAAAGTTTATTTTAATTACAAAAATCACATACTAGGACCTCTACTTTTGAATGATGGTGAACAAGTGACGCGCGCAACACACACACACACACACACACACAACACACACACACACACACACACACATACACACACACGCGTTATATATACACTAATATCATCATGTGAGTTATATATATATATATATATATATATTATATATATATATATATTATATATATATATATATATATTCAGCATACAGAACGCTTTAAATGCTTATAGAAATTCCAATTTCTGGACTGAATCTTTCAGGAAGGAAGTACCTATAATAATAGCAGTAGCAAGAAACCAAGTTGGAAATTGCAGATTCTTAAGGAGGATTGTTTGCTATTTTGTATGCGTTGTTTAATGAACCCCGTGAGCGTTGTGTGCGCACACGCTACTATTATTATATTCATGTCTTGGTCGAGGTACTAGTGTATTATTTATATGCTCGCCTTTACAATATTTCTCTTATGGATTCAGTGAGTTATCATAACCTTTCTCAAATGCTATTATAGAATTTCCACATTTGCTGTAGGGCACTTCTGACGATCTTTAGAGAGAGAGAATTGGATATATAAATTAATAACTGCTAGCAGTAATGAGAGAGACCTAAGAGGATCGCAAAGTTGAGTATGATTCTTAAGGAGTGAGAATTACATGTGAATGCTTGATTTATTTTGCTTGAGTGTTGAGATGATGACCCCCGTGAGACGTGTGTGTGCCCGCACACGCTCACCTATTTTTATTCCCATGTCTGTGGTCGCAGGGGTCGAGTGTTATATGGCCTCGCCTCTTAGAATGAGTTTCCTCTTAACTGGCTTAGTGAGTTTTATCATACCTATTCTCAAAGCTATTTATAGATTCTGCCTCTACCACTTTGCTGTCAGGTCGTTCCACTTTCTGACCACTTTGAAGAAGAGATATTTTGTGATATACCCGTAACCCATCTTTTTTTTAACTTCAAGCTCTGCCCTCTAGCACCTGTTTCAAGCTGTATGATTTGTAGACTTGAAGGAGGATCGCAAAAGTTTGAGTATGACTTCTGTAGCACCAATGTGAGTGCAAGAAAGGAAGTCCTTCACATGGTGAAAGCAAAATGCTTGAGTTTATTTTCTTGACGTTTGTCATTCTTGTTGTAGCGAGGTTTGTCTCCTTCGGCTTCTGCGGGAAATAATTTGAAGAAACTATCTTTTCTGTCATGTATCAGCGGAGGAGGACAGCAACACTGAGCACCAACACCACAAACAGCTCAGGTGAGTCGAACGTCAGTAAAAGTCTGGTCTGTAGATGAGAAGAACTTTGGCACTTCTAGTACGAGTGAGCAGGTTTGAGTAGCAGTAAGGAGTGAAGGACGACAGTGTATCTTTAAAGATCATCAGAAGAGTGCCACATGACTAGTAGAGTGCCTTAGATGTTAACTCTTGAAAACACTGAAAGACTGCCAACTGGCTCTCGCAGATTCTAAGGCGAATGATCCACCTTTGATAGCAACATTTATTATTATTTATTTGTAATATTATTATATTCTTGAGGAGGGTCTAAGAACGTGCGGGCAATAAAGCGCCTAAAGAACAGGGAAGGGGTAAGGGGTAATTATTTTTTATTCAAGGAAGGGAAGAGTAAGTAGTATCGTTGAGAGACAAATTGTTTACAGTCACTGTTGTAAGTTTATACATCACGTATATGATGAACTGTTGACTGTTGTGATTTTTTTTTCCTTTTGAAAATACCAGTGGGGACCCCCCTCACAATACCTGTAGCCCAGGGGCCTACAAAATCTTAATCGGGTTCTGTGCGCCACTATAAAGTTCCTTTTTGACAAACGTCCAGGATTGGCAGAAACGTTATTTAGTTTTATCTCCAGTTTGTGAGTTGTCAGTTGTTTTAGTCAAGGTATTGCAAAATTTATACGTTGCATATGTTGTGATTTTTTTTAACCACGGTATTGTTATTCGTTGTCGACGGTGACCTGCAACAGTATCAGAAGCACGTCTTCAACCTTCAGTTGTCTGCTCCACCAACCCACCACCTTCACTTGTCTGCTCCACCAACCCACCACCTTCACTTGTCTGCTCCACCAACCCACCACCTTCACTTGTCTGCTCCACCAACCCACCACCTTCACTTGTCTGCTCCACCAACCCACCACCTTCACTTGTCTGCTCCGCCAGCCCACCACCTTCACTTGTCTGCTCCGCCAACCCACCACCTTCACTTGTCTGCTCCACCAACCCACCACCTTCAATTGTCTGCTCCATCAACCCACCACCTTCAATTGTCTGCTCCACCAACCCACCACCTTCAATTGTCTGCTCCATCAACCCACCACCTTCAATTGTCTGCTCCACCAACCCACCACCTTCAATTGTCTGCTCCACAACCCACCACCTTCTATTGTCTGCTTCAACCCACCACCTCAGTTGTCTGCTCACCAACCCACCACTTCCAGTTGTCTGCTCCACCAACCCACCACTTCCAGTTGTCTGCTCCACCAACCCACCACTTCCAGTTGTCTGCTCCACCAACCCACCACCTTCAATTGTCTGCTCCATCAACCCCCACCTTCAGATTGTCTGCTCCATCACTCTCCACACACGGGTATTACATTGTTGCAGAGTGAAAACACCATAAAGTTTTATCCATAACTCCCCTTCATTGCTCTGACTCACCCCAGGACTATGCGTCTCCTCAGACAACTTCTAGAGTCATGCTAACACCACTGTTTTCCTACAATACCCACCTTCCAGTTGTCTGCTCCACCAACCCACCACTTCCAGTTGTCTGCTCCACCAACCCACCACTTCCAGTTGTCTGCTCCACCAACCCACCACTTCCAGTTGTCTGCTCCACCAACCCTCCACCTTCAGTTGTCTGCTCCACCACCTCTCCACACCAGCGTGGTATTACTGTTGTTCGCAGGGAGGGAAAACAGCATAAAACGTTTTATCCATATTGCCTCTCATGCTCTGACTCACCCCTAGGGACATGACTGCGCTCTCCTCAGAGATATCTCTAAGAGTCATGCGAAACACTGTTTTCCTGCAGATAAAGCGACCTTCCTGCTCCACAATCTAATTCTCTCGTGACATATGTTCATCTGTTTACAGTTGAGTACAAAACCCACACGAGGAGGAATAAGAGGATGTACTATCAAACAGTAAACGTACCCAAGGTATGATGGGAAATATTTCCATATAATCTGATTAACTTTGAAGGGTAATTAAATTCCAAGCGATTTCGTGATCTTTCATTTATATTCTCAAATACCGAGAGACAACGAAAGCGCTTCGAAATTAATTCCATTTCGAAGTGGTTGAATTGCCTCTTGTTACTTGTGATCTTGTCACATATCGTATTAGATTAAGTTGTAGAATACTGGAATCTTTTCAACACGTTATACGACTAAACATTTAAGCCCTATTTGACATCATGTCTTCCCGTTCATAGTGTTTATTAACTTTGCGTTTTCTCTAGCTCTTGTTCTTTAATTTCATGTTTCTCCTCTATTCCCTTAACCCGATTTTTTTCCCTAATCCCAATTACCCCAATATCTTAAAAGACTTATTTGACCCCTTTCTCTACCCCCATCTCCTTGGGGAGCACTTCCTCGACCCCATTCTCGAGCGGGACTCCATTTATTGGCTTTAATTGTTTTTATTAACTTCCTCCTCTACCCACACGCTCCTTCTATTCTTTTCTCAGCTCTGGAATGGCACGCAAAGTGCAGACAAATGCGCAAAGCAAAGGCGCGTAAGGCACTACTGGAGGACATTTTTCTTTTCATTCCAAAGAACCTCGCTGGCATAATGCAACTTTCCTTGTGGGGAAGAGAACGTTGAACGAGGTGAAACCTCACTGGACAAGGTTTAACGAGGTGCGACCCCCCAGTGGAGAACGTTTAGACACACAAGACCCTACTTGTTTACGCTAAAGGAGGTGAAACCTCTACTGGACAAGATTTAGCGAGGTAGAAACCCAGCGGAGAACGTTTAACGGTCTGAAATCGTAGTGGACAAATGTTGAAATATAGAAACTTTCCACATGTTGAGAAAATGTTTAAAACTTTCGAGAAAACGTAGAAAAACGTTGAGAAATTTTAAAAACACAGACTAAAATGCTAGCAAAATGTTGAATAAACGTAAAAATAATTCTGTAAAATAAGAATGCTTAAAAAGAAATTTTGATAATGAGACATAAGCAGCCTAGCCACCCAATACGGTACATGAATATGAATTCATAAAATGCAAATAACAGTTTCAATACTCGTTAAGTGTCTCGTTAATCCACTTGAACCCTGAAACATTCATGTGATGGTTCGTGGATAAAATATTGCAATGCCTCTGATTCGCTGCGAGTTTTTATATCTTAGCTGACGAGCACCGAGATTATCAGGGAAAAAATTGCATTGATGTTACTACAACAGCTGTATGACCAGTGCTCATTCACCCCTTAACCATGATTAATAATAACAATGATATTAATAGCAAAGATAATAATGATAATCATAAGTGTAAAAATACTTATGGTAGAAAAGGTAGGAAATTATCATAATTTTTTTATTTGCTTTCCTACCATTATATGCAGATGTATAATATGGTAGTGTTGATGACTGGTGGGTAGTGGTGGTGGGTACTGGTGGTTGGTGATGGTGGTGGGTAGTGGTGGGGGGTGATGGTGGTGGGTACTGGTGATGGTGGTGGGTAGTGGTGGTGATGGTAGTGGGTACTGGTGGGTGGTGGGTAGTGGTGGTGATGGTAGTGGGTACTGGTGGTGAAGGTGGTGATGACTCTTCCAAGCCGCGCCACTATGCAGTAACAGACTGGAACTGAGACTCCTTACCGGACGCAATTCAATAATGCAGTTTTGTGTTCTAACAATAGCATCAAATCCTTGTTGCATTCAACTGAATCGAAGCGAGGAGACTGGTGACAGGTGCTCGAACATCTGTCATTTCACTAGTTGGTTGCTTCATTTGGTTTTAAAGTCCAATGACTACACTATTAGGATGCACCGAAAGGGTTAATTTCCTCAGGAATTACTTCGTCCAGGAGGTTGTTTGCCGGACTATGTTATCGCTGATAGTGGGAGCTCCGCTATCATCCAGTGAACTAGATTTACTCTTGTTTAAATGTTGAGATTTTAATCTAGTGTAGCCCATAACAGAGCCTGATGTCACTGGCTATCCTAGCTGGCTGCTTGTTTTCTGTGTTTACATGAGAGTGGAACTCTGGGGAAGGGAGAGGGAAGATTTAAAAGTTGGCTTTTGTGTTTCTCCTTGAAGATAAAAAAAATTCCTACATTTGAAATATAAACAGGCAGCTTGGCTAAAGGGAAAGAACCCCCATTAATTTGTCAGCCCCACACCTTGCTGGAAACCTAGCGTCTTAAACAGTCACACACCTTGCTGGAAACCTAGCGTCTTAAACAGTGACACACCTTCCTGGAAACCTAGCGTCTTAAACAGTCAGTCACACACCTTGCTGGAAACCTAGCGTCTTAAACAGTCAGTCACACACCTTGCTGGAAACCTAGCGTCTTAAACAGTGACACACCTTGCTGGAAACCTAGCGTCTTAAACAGTGACACACCTTGCTGGAAACCTAGCGTCTTAAACAGTCAGTCACACACCTTGCTGGAAACCTAGCGTCTTAAACAGTCAGTCACACACCTTGCTGGAAACCTAGCGTCTTAAACAGTCAGTCACCTTGCTGGAAACCTAGCGTCTTAAACAGTGACACACCTTGCTGGAAACCTAGCGTCTTAAACAGTCAGTCACACACCTTGCTGGAAACCTAGCGTCTTAAACAGTCAGTCACACACCTTGCTGGAAACCAAACGTCTTAAACAGTCAATCACACACCGTGCTGGAACTGCTGGAAACCTAGCGTCTTTAACAGTCACACACACACACACACACACACACACACACACACACAACACACACACACACACCACTCGGATTCATGGAAGGCAAATCCTGTGTATCAAACCTACTGGAGTTTTATGACAAGGTAACGGAAGTAAGACACGAGAGAGAGGGATTGGTAGATTGCATTTTCTTAGACTACAAAAAGGCCTTCGACACAGTTCCTCACAAGAGGATCAGGCACGTATAACAGGAAGGGCACTGCAATGGATCAGCGAATACCTGACAGGGAGGCAACAACGAGTCATGGTATGAGATGAGGTATCACAGTGGGCGCCTGTGACGAGCGGGGTTCCAGAGGGGTCAGTCCTAGGACCAGTGCTATTTTTTGGTATAAGTGAATGACATGCTGGAAGGGACAGACTCAGAAGTGTCCCTGTTCGCAGTTGATGTGAAGTTAATGAGGAGAATTAAATCAGATGAGGATCAGGCAGGACTTCAAAGAGACCTGGACAGACTGGACACCTGGTCCAGCAACTGGCTCCTCGAATTTAACCCCGCCAAATGTAAAGTCATGAAGATCGAGGAAGGGCAAAGAAGACCGCAGACAGAGTATAGGTTAGGTGGCCAAAGACTGCAAACCTCACCCAAGGAAAAAGATCTTGGGGTGAGTATAATACCGAGCACATCTGAAGCGCACGTCAACCAGATAACTGCAGCAGCATATTAGCGCCAGGTAAACCTGAGAATAGCGTTCCGATACCTCAGTAAACAATCGTTTAAGACTCTGTACACCGTGTAAGTCAGGCCTCATACTGGAGTATACAGAACCAGTTTGGAATCCACACTTGGGCAAGCACGTCAAGTAATTAGAGAAAATGCAAAGGTTTGCGACAAGGTTAGTCCCAGAGCTAAGGGGAATGTCTTACAAAGAAAGGTTGAGGGAAATCGGCCTGACGACACTGGAGGACAGGAGGGTCAGGGGAGACATGATAACGACATATAAAATACTGCGCGGAATAGACAAGGTGGGCAAAGACGGGATGTTCCAGAGATGGGACACAGAAACAAGAGGTCACAATTGGAAGTTGAAGACTCAGATGAATCAAAGGGATGTTAGGAAGTATTTCTTCAGTCATAGAGTAGTCAGTCGGTGGAATAGCTAGAAAGTGAAAGTAGTGGAGGCGGGAACCATACATAGTTTTAAGCGAGGTATGATAAAGCTCATGTAGCAGGGAGAGAGAGGACCTAGTAACAATCAGTGAAGAGGCGGGGCCAGGAGCTATGAACTCGACCCCTGCACCAAAATAGTACAAATAGGTGAGTACACACACACACACACACACACACACACCAACCAACATCCTCACACAACATCATTCCAATTACACAGAACAATGACACAACCACACAGTAGAATTGAAGGAAATTGTGGAATCTTCGTTAATGACAATTCAAGTCTTAGAGAGTTTTATTTACCCGGGGGCGAGAGCTTGGTGACCAACCAAGTGTGATGAGAAGGTTGAACGTTTATATAATGTGTGTTAATTTCTTATATGGTAAACCCTGTTCAGAAGTGGCGAAATGCAGTTGTTTTCTGTCATCGTGTCGGTGGATTGGCTTCTGGTGACGCCTTCACTTCCTAAGTGTGATGAGAACTGTGTCTTCTTGTGAACTTTATGATGCGGAACATGTGAAATTTGACATTGAACTTTTCATGATACTTTATGGTTTCCAAGTTACCCTGTTAAAATTCGCTGGTCGGAATGTCAGTTCTGCTAATGATTCTGGGACCATCGCCCTCAGTCCGGTCTGAGATTAGGTCTTCCGTGTTCATCGCCTTCAGAGTCCGGTCTGAGATTAGGCCTTCCGTGTTCATCGCCTTCAGAGTCTGGTCTGAGATTAGGTCTTCCGTGTTCGTAATGTTCCTTAAGTGTTCTTGCTGAAAAAAGTTACATTAAATAGTCGTTCGGGTACATTTGCGTGTTTGTACTGTGTGTGTTGTTGTATGTGGCCGGAAGGGTCGTATCTCAGCTTCTGGCTCTGCCTCTTAGCTTGCCACTTGCCGGATTTATAGTACTTCCTTCTAGCCTCACCAGCCCTGTCATACCCATTCTTCAAACTATGTAGCCTGCCTCCAATACTTCGTCATTAAGTACTTTTCATCCTAAGGCTGACGAAACACTCTGTAATATCTTTTTGCAATTTATCTGTGTGTTTAGTAACTAACTTTGCCCTCGTGTACTAGTTTCTCTCCTCTCGAACAATCTAACCCAGTCCTCCCTATCAAGTGCCCTGAGTGTTTTGTATGTCGCTATCATCCTACTTCTTCTGTTTTCTAATGTTATCAAGTTCAGTTCCAATATTCTTTCGTCAACATTCATTCTTCCTAAGTCAGTGACTAATCTTGTTGCATACCTCTACACTTTCTCCAGTTTCTTAACATGCTTTATCAGGTATGGCTTCCGTGCTGGCGCTGCACTCTCCAAGACTGGCCTGACGTATGTCGCATGTAGTGAATGACTTTTTGTTGAGATTCCTGACTGCTGATCTTAGTTTTGTCCTCTCCGCTTACTGCCCCACTCGTTTTCCTTCGCCCTACTTCTCTCTCGCCCTCTCCTCCACCCACCCACTCACTCCAGCCCACTTCCCCCGCCACTGCTCCCGCCTACTCCTCCCGCCCACTGCTCCCGCCCACTCCTCCCGCCCACTGCTCCCGCCCATTGCCTCCCCGCCCACTGCTCCCGCCCACTCCCGCCTACTCCTCCCGCCCACTGCTCCCGCCCACTCCTCCCGCCCACTGCTCCCGCCCACTGCTCCCGCCCACTGCCCCGCCTACTCCCGCCCACTGCTCCCGCCACTCCTCCCACCACTGCTCCCGCCCACTGCTCCCGCCCACTGCTCCCGCCCACTGCTCCCGCCTACTCCCGCCCACTGCTCCCGCCCACTGCTCCCGCCTACTCCTCCCGCCCACTGCTCCCGCCCACTGCTCCCGCCCACTGCTCCCGCCTACTCCTCCCGCCCACTGTTCCCGCCTACTCCTCCCGCCCACTGCTCCCGCCCACTGCTCCCGCCCACTGCTCCTGCCCACTGCTCCCGCCTACTCCTCCCGCCCACTGCTCCCGCCCACTGTTCCCGCCTACTCCTCCCGCCCACTGCTCCCGCCCACTGCTCCCGCCCACTGCTCCCGCCCACTGCTCCCGCCTACTCCTCCCGCCCACTGCTCCTGCCCACTGCTCCCGCCTACTGCTCCCGCCTACTCCTCCCGCCCACTGCTCCCGCCCACTCCTCCCGCCCACTGCTCCCGCCCACTCCTCCCGCCCACTGCTCCCGCCCACTGCTCCCGCCTACTCCCGCCCACTGCTCCCGCCCACTGCTCCCGCCCACTGCTCCCGCCTAGTCCTCCGCCCACTGCTCCCGCCCACTGCTCCCGCCCACTGTTCCCGCCTACTCCCGCCCACTGCTCCCGCCCACTGCTCCCGCCCACTGCTCCCGCCTACTCCTCCCGCCCACTGCTCCCGCCCACTGCTCCCGCCTACTCCTCCCGCCCACTGCTCCCGCCCACTGTTCCCGCCTACTCCTCCCGCCCACTGCTCCCGCCCACTGCTCCCGCCCACTGCTCCCGCCCACTGCTCCCGCCTACTCCTCCCGCCCACTGCTCTCGCCCACTGCTCCCGCCCACTGCTCCCGCCCACTGCTCCCGCCCACTGCTCCCGCCCACTGCTCCCGCCCACTGCTCCCGCCCACTCCTCCCGCCCACTGCTCCCGCCTACTCCCTCCGCCCACTGCTCCCGCCCACTGCTCCCGCCCACTGCTCCCGCCAACTGCTCCCGCCCACTGCTCCCGCCCACTGCTCCCGCCTACTCCCGCCCACTGCTCCCGCCCACTGCTCCCGCCCACTGCTCCCGCCTACTCCCGCCCACTGCTCCCGCCCACTGCTCCCGCCCACTGCTCCCGCCCACTGCTCCGCCAACTGCTCCGCCACTGCTCCCGCCCACTGCTCCCGCCCACTGCTCCCGCCCACTGCTCCCGCCCACTGCTCCCGCCCACTGCTCCCGCCCTTCGAAACAACTCAATTAACGAGTTACAATTGGCAGTATAAATATTTATTTTTGCTCTGTTCATTTAGACAGCAGAAAAACTTTTGTAATTGGTGACGAGTTGTTTGTGTTGCAACTTGTCATTAAGTTGTTTGTGTTGCAACTTGTTAAGTTTGTGTTGCAACTTGTTAAGTTTGTGTTGCAACTTGTCATTAAGTTGTTTGTGTTGCAACTTGTCATTAAGTTTGTGTTGCAACTTGTCATTAAGTTGTTTGTGTTGCAACTTGTCATTAAGTTGTTTGTGTTGCAACTTGTCATTAAGTTGTTTGTGTTGCAACTTGTCATTAAGTTGTTTGTGTTGCAACTTGTCATTAAGTTTGTGTTGCAACTTGTCATTAAGTTTGTGTTGCAACTTGTCATTAAGTTTGTGTTGCAACTTGTCATTAAGATGTTTGTGTTGCAACTTGTCATTAAGTTGTTTGTGTTGCAACTTGTCATTAAGTTGTTTGTGTTGCAACTTGTCATTAAGTTTGTGTTGCAACTTGTCATTAAGTTTGTGTTGCAACTTGTCATTAAGTTTGTGTTGCAACTTGTCATTAAGTTGTGTTGCAACTTGTCATTAAGTGTTTGTGTTGCAACTTGTCATTAAGTTGTTTGTGTTGCAACTTGTCATTAAGTTGTTTGTGTTGCAACTTGTCATTAAGTTGTTTGTGTTGCAACTTGTCATTAAGTTGTTTGTGTTGCAACTTGTCATTAAGTTGTTTGTGTTGCAACTTGTCATTAAGTTTGTGTTGCAACTTGTCATTAAGATGTTTGTGTTGCAACTTGTCATTAAGTTGTTTGTGTTGCAACTTGTCATTAAGTTGTTTGTGTTGCAACTTGTCATTAAGTTTGTGTTGCAACTTGTCATTAAGTTTGTGTTGCAACTTGTC
>NC_069460.1:30797013-30807013 GCF_026875155.1 Cherax quadricarinatus | reverse complement strand
TGTGGCTTCTAGTTGAATTCATCTCCAAATTTTTGTTTTGATTGAAGCTCGCTACTGCGCCCTGTAAAATGTTGTTGCTATCCTAACATCTCGAGTGATAACAGAGAAGCGGGATATAATTGTCAGTGTCTCTGTGCTTGGGAAGGCTAGCTGATGAGGTTTGCCGTCCCACAATAGTGCTCTGTAGGCTCGTAATGGTGCTCTGCAGCCCCTTAATGGTGCTCTGCAGTCACTTGTAATTGCTCAGATCTATTGAGGAGAAGGTGTAGCGCTGGGTAATCTTAAGTGGTGTTTCAGTAGAAGGGAAGAGGCTGCTGGATAGGGGGTCGGGTGGAAGAGCATGCTGGTGCAAGCATAGGTAGATAGTCTGCTGGAAGAGGAAGGTTAAGGCTTGGATGGTTAGCAGGTTTATTGGAAGGGGATGTAAGTGGTGGGCTAGTCAGCAAGTTTGCCGAGAGGAAAAACTAAGTGCTGTGAACAAATTTTCTCTTAAGTTTTTAGTAATTTTTCGTGTTTCTTCTTTTGAATAAACACTTTGTTATACCAGTAAATATTATTTTATAATTCTCTATTCCCTTAGACAAATCTAGCATATAAATTAATAGCAGTATCGGATCCAGCACTGATACTTGTGGCATCTCACTGGTAACTCCTGCCCTCTGAAGGCGATTTACCTTTTAACACTTCTCATCTTCTCATGCCCAAAAAATATTCAGCGAATCTAGCAGCATGATCCTTACTCCTACATTGGCAGTGTCGTCTACTACACCGCTTAATGATTCGCTTAGCAATTCTTAGTT
This sequence comes from Cherax quadricarinatus, assembly GCF_026875155.1. Classification (NCBI taxonomy): domain Eukaryota; kingdom Metazoa; phylum Arthropoda; class Malacostraca; order Decapoda; family Parastacidae; genus Cherax; species Cherax quadricarinatus. Next base: position 30,806,213 of record NC_069460.1, on the reverse strand, counting down.
GAGTGAAACAAATAAGTGTGACTCTCGATTTGGTAATAAAATTGGTCCTGGACGGCCCGAAATTCTATGTAAAATACCCCGTTCTAAATGATTTGTGTGAATTGTTTTTAGAAATCGTATAGTGACTTTGATTTTTATTTTTAAATTCGTGTACATAACAGTGTCAGCTGGGCTATCTTTTGGAAATTATCCGTTGACTAGTTGATGACTTAAGAGGTCATTAACCGTGCGATTAGGTCACACACCAGTCCTGCTGGTTGTTAGCCTGGTCAGTCAGGTTGTTGGTGCTAACTAACTTCCTGATAGAAGGAACTTAACTCTCAGTTGAAGCGAGTCTTGTTTACTGATGTATCAGTCGTTAGTGATGGATTAAACTACCTCCAAGGAGAAGAAGAGGAGAGTGAAAATGATGACAATAGAGAAGGGGGGGGGGAAGAGAAGGAAGGAAAGTCAGAGAAAGAAGAGGGCTAGGAAAAAGAAGCAGGAGAGACGGGAAGAAGGAAGAGAAGAAGACGGAGAAGATGGAGGAGTGTGACAACAGACTGCCTCAGCTCGGGATTCAATGCTTGTTGTGTGATAGAATTTAAATCCAATTACTCAACACGGAGAGTTGTATCTCACAGAGGGACTGAACAGATGTGGGACTGGTTTGAGGCAGGTGTGGGGAAAGGTGTTTGGGCAGGTGTTAGGGGAAGGTATTTGGGCAAGTGTGTGGGGGAAGGGGGCAAGTAAGATGTGGAAGCTACACTTGTTCAGTCAGCCTCCCGGCTTAAGCATCCTACGCTGGGATTACTCTCGTATCTCGCCCTTCCAACCTTTTATAGATTAAAGTTGTGCACCCGCCCTGGGGTGTAGGGGAGGGAGGGGAGTGGGAAGACGGAGGAGGAGGAGGCTGAGGAGGAATGGGAGAAGTGGAGAGAGTAAGGAGATTCAGAGAAAAGCATTGGATACAGGAAAGTGTTATGTGAGGGAGATAGAATGGAAAAAAAAGGTGCTTAAGAAGAAACGATGGAAGAAGAGATGAGTGAAAGAGGAGGAGGAAATCGTTTTGAGTGAGGAGTATCTTATACGCAGTGATCATGTCTCCTTTTGACTTCCAGTGATGCAACGCTTAGTCTTCATATCATTAAAAGTGTAGTTTTTGAACCAGCAACCATGTGAACTTTATCAAGCTATCATTGTATGCTTGGTAAGATAGTCGTTCCATGCTGATCTTACTTATGAAGTGCACAGTGATCTAGTTTCTTGTTCAGAGTTCTGAAGGTTATACTAACATTTATTTGCTCTGAAAGTGTTACTCATATTGTTCTGTTGATGTGAATCTTAGGAGGCAGGTTTTGTGTGATGTTACCAGCTAGGTTCCTCTCTCTTTCCAGCTCAATGAGTTGGCTACCTCAGCTGGTACTCTCTTGCTTCTCTGGTGTACTTTTGTACTCCCTCAGGCGGTACTCTTCCTCTGGCCTTTCTCTCAGGTGGTACTCTTTTGTAACCTCCCTCTCAGGTGGTACTCTTTTGTAACCTCCCTCTCAGGTGGTACCTTGTAACCCTCAGGTACTTTTGTAACCTCCCTCTCAGGTGGTACTCTTTTGTAACCTCCCTCTCAGGTGTACTCTTTGTAACCTCCCTCTCAGGTGGTACTCTTTTGTAACCTCCCTCTCAGGTGGTACTCTTTTGTAACCTCCCTCTCAGGTGGTACTCTTTTGTAACCTCCCTCTCAGGTGGTACTCTTCCTCCGTCCTTCCCTCTAAGACGATATTCTCCCTCTGGGGTTTCTATAATGATAAGATAAGATAAGATTTCGTTCGGATTTTTAACCCCGGAGGGTTAGCCACCCAGGATAACCCAAGAAAGTCAGTGCGTCATCGAGGACTGTCTAATTATTTCCATTGGGGTCCTTAATCTTGTCCCCCAGGATGCGACCCACACCAGTCGACTAACACCCAGGTACCTATTTGCTGCTAGGTGTGTGTGAAGCGGGAGCTTTAGCCACTATACACAATTCACACAATAATTGAAAGAAGCAAAATACTGGAAAGTCGTAACAGTACCACACACAATATCCGTTACAAAAACACTCGCACACACACAGGGTTATCGAGACTCTGCCGGACTGGAGAAGCGTGGATGAACATAGGAGCTGGCGACATAAGGAGAGGTGCTGGTAGGCAGAGACTTGCCCAACGCCCCGCAGACCACAGAGGTGCTGGTAGGCAGAGACTTGCCCAACGCCCCGCAGACCACAGAGGTGCTGGTAGGCAGAGACTTGCCCAACGCCCCGCAGACCACAGAGGTGCTGGTAGGCAGAGACTTATCCAACGCCCCGCAGACCACAGAGGTGCTGGTAGGCAGAGACTTACCCAACGCCCCGCAGACCACAGAGGTGCTGGTAGGCAGAGACTTACCCAACGCCCCGCAGACCACAGAGGTGCTGGTAGGCAGAGACTTACCCAACGCTCCGCAGGGGGGGGCAGACCACAGAGGTGCTGGTAGGCAGAGACTTACCCAACGCCCCGCAGACCACAGAGGTGCTGGTAGGCAGAGACTTACCCAACGCCCCGCAGACCACAGAGGTGCTGGTAGGCAGAGACTTACCCAACGCCCCGCAGACCACAGAGGTGCTGGTAGGCAGAGACTTACCCAACGCTCCGCAGACCACAGAGGTGCTGGTAGGCAGAGACTTACCCAACACCCCGCAGACCACAGAGGTGCTGGTAGGCAGAGACTTACCCAACGCCCCGCAGACCACAGAGGTGCTGGTAGGCAGAGACCCAACACCCCGCAGACCACAGAGGTGCTGGCAGGCAGAGACTTACCCAACGCCCCGCAGACCACAGAGGTGCTGGTAGGCAGAGACTTACCCAACACCCCGCAGACCACAGAGGTGCTGGTAGGCAGAGACTTACCCAACCCCCGCAGACCACAGAGGTGCTGGTAGGCAAGACTTACCCAACCCCCGCAGACCACAGAGGTGCTGGTAGGCAGAGACTTACCCAACGCCCCGCAGACCACAGAGGTGCTGGTAGGCAGAGACTCCCAACCCCGCAGACCACAGAGGTGCTGGCAGGCAGAGACTTACCAACCCCGCAGACCACAGAGGTGCTGGTAGGCAGAGACTTACCCAACGCCCCGCAGACCACAGAGGTGCTGGTAGGCAGAGACTTACCCAACGCCCCGCAGACCACAGAGGTGCTGGTAGGCAGAGACTTACCAACGACCCCCAGACCACAGAGGTGCTGGTAGGCAGAGACTTACCCAACGCCCCGCAGACCACAGAGGTGCTGGTAGGCAGAGACTTACCCAACGCCCCGCAGACCACAGAGGTGCTGGTAGGCAGAGACTTACCCAAACCCCCGCAGACCACAGAGGTGCTGTAGGCAGAGACTTACCCAACGCCCCGCAGACCACAGAGGTGCTGGTAGGCAGAGACTTACCCAACGCTCCGCAGACCACAGAGGTGCTGGTAGGCAGAGACTTACCCAACGCTCCGCAGACCACAGTGCGCCACCAGTAAGCTTGTTTTATGGGCGACAGTCGTATGGAATAAGACCATATACAGCTGCAGTCAAAATGTTTAATATTTTCATATATCCAAGTTTTATTCATTCTCGGAGGGAGACGGTGTCTCTTGAAACCAAGACATACAAACCTTGCCACTCATCTGTATAGTTTCATTGAGAATTTAAGATCTTAAATAAGCTACGAGGGAAATAGAGAGAGAAAGAGAGAGAGAATGTGTGTGCGCGCGCGCGCGTACATCATTATTTTTTGTTTGTTAGTGATGGATATACCAATAGACAGACATGAGAAAATTCTTAAAACAAGTAATAATGTGCCAGAACGAGTCACCAGGCCGCCACTACCAACTCTTTTCCTTCCATTCTGTTAGACACACACACAGACACACACACACACACACCACACACCCACAACCACAGACAGCACACACAGACACACACAGACCACACACAGAACACACACAGACACACACACAGACACACACACAGCACACACACAGGACACACACAGACACCAACACGACACACACACAGACACACACAGAGCACCAACACACAGCAGCACACACAGACACACACAGACCACACACACCAGACCACACACAGACACACACACAGACACAACACAGACACAGACACAAACACACAGAACACCAGACACACACACAGACCAACACAGGACACCAACACCCAGACCACACAACAGACAACACACACAGACACCACACACAGACAACACACAGACTACCACACACACATGCAGACACACAACACACACACACAACTACACACACACACACACAACACACAACACACAACACACACTGCCTGGAGTCGAGAGATACGACATAGCATTCCTGGAGCGACCTGTCCAAACCACGAGATTAAGAGCACTTTATCACCGCCTCAACAGCGTAGTTGCCACTCCCAGTACGCAGTTGTATGAGGCACACAACCTTTGAAAAATTCCCATTTTTGCTACGTGCTTGAGAGAGATGGTGTGAGAGCCTCAGCTGCTGCCAGGGCAAAATGTGTCAGGAATTGTCTTATTAGCTTCTTAAGATGTAGATTTGTTGAGCTTTGACCCTCTAGAGAGGTGCCAAGGTGCCATTGAGGAACTCTTGATCCAGGGAACTAAACGTATCTTTCTATTGGATCAATCTAGAGTGTCTAACATTTCCTAGTTAATATATGACCCTCACGGCTTAAACACTTTACCTTCCATGATTAGATATTTTTGTGGACGCCAGTACTGATTCTCAGGCAGTGCATACCACTCCCTGGTGTGTCATATCTTATATATACTCGCCTATATGTGGTTGCAAAGGTCGAGTCACAGCCCCTGGCCCATCCTCTTCGCTGGTCGTTACTATGTCCACTCTCTCTCTCTCTCTCTCTCTCTCTCTCTCTCTCTCTCTCTCTCTCTCTCTCTCTCTCTCTCTCTCTGCCTTTCGTGTCTTTCTCTCTCTCTCTCTTCTTAAAGCTTTGTATGGATCCTGCCTCTACTACATTACTCTCCAGATTGCTCCACTTCCTGACAACTCTCTAAGGCATAACAAATACTTCTTAACATTCCTGTGACTAATCCGAGTTTTATGAATGTGTGTGTGTGTGTGTGTGTGTGTGTGTCTGCATCTGCATCTGCGTGCGTGCGTGTATGCGTGTGTGTGTCCATGTGTGTATATCTTACAACCAAGTTTTTGAATCACATTTTTATCGTTCGTTACGCCTGAAATCCGTCATATTGTATATCCTGGAGCAACTGCGGGAAAAATAGTCCTCACCTGGAAAATCCCTGAGAGACTGATCCCAACTCTGCACTGAAATACCACAGTGGAAAGCAGCACAAAAATACTCAGAGAAAACTCAATACGATTAAAGAGTGGAGAGCACCTCAAAAAACCCTCACTTTATACAAAATATTATATTTAAATAGCCCACAATGTGGCTGCAAGAGTCAGCTCAGCCGTTTGCTCCCAAAACTGCTGATTAGCCTGGTTGTGTTGGATTGTTAGCAGCTAGCAGCAACAACCTGGTTGACTACACCATCAACCAGAAGATTTAGGTCTTTAAGCCGCAAGTAGAGGTTGGCGATGATCTCATATTGTTGTAGTTTATTATTATTAATTACGAAGCGCTAATAGAGGTCACACAGTGTGATCCTTACTTTATTAGTGTCATCTAAATAATGGGAGAGTAGCTCCAATTCCCTGAATCAAGAGCTCTTATCATAACTGTTGAAACCATCTACAGGTAACTGACAGGTTATTATTTAATGCTTTGTTGCTACTGAGCATCGTGACTCTGTTGTTGTGCATCGTGACTGTTGTTGTGCATGGTGACCTGTGTTGTTGTTGTGCATGGTGACCTGTGTTGTTGTTGTGCATGGTGACCTGTGTTGTTGTTGTGCATCATGACCTGTGTTGTTGTGCATCGTGACCTGTGTTGTTGTTGTGCATGGTGACCTGTGTTGTTGTTGTGCATGGTGACCTGTGTTGTTGTTGTGCATGGTGACCTGTGTTGTTGTTGTGCATGGTGACCTGTGTTGTTGTGCATCGTGACCTGTGTTGTTGTGCATCATGACCTGTGTTGTGCATCGTGACCTGTGTTGTTGTTGTGCATCGTGACCTGTGTTGTGCATCGTGACCTGTGTTGTTGTGCATCGTGACCTGTGTTGTTTCATGTGCCTGGTGTTGTGCATGGTGACCTGTGTTGTTGTTGTGCATGGTGACCTGTGTTGTTGTGCATGGTGACCTGTGTTGTTGTGCATCGTGACCTGTGTTGTTGTTGTGCATGGTGACCTGTGTTGTTGTGCATGGTGACCTGTGTTGTGCATGGTGACCTGTGTTGTGCATCGTGACCTGTGTTGTTGTTGTGCATGGTGACCTGTGTTGTTGTGCATCATGACCTGTGTTGTTGTGCATGGTGACCTGTGTTGTTGTGCATCGTGACCTGTGTTGTTGTTGTTGGCATGTGACTGTGTGCATCGTACTGTGTTGTTGTTGTGCATGGTGACCTGTGTTGTTGTGCATCGTGACCTGTGTTGTTGTTGTTGTGCATCGTGACCTGTGTTGTTGTGCATCATGACCTGTGTTGTTGTGCATCGTGACCTGTGTTGTTGTGCATCGTGACCTGTGTTGTTGTTGTGCATGGTGACCTGTATTGTGCATCATGACCTGTGTTGTTGTGCATCGTGACCTGTGTTGTTGTTGTGCATCGTGACCTGTATTGTGCATCATGACCTGTGTTGTTGTGCATCGTGACCTGTGTTGTTGTTGTGCATGGTGACCTGTATTGTGCATCATGACCTATGTTGTGCATCATGACCTGTGTTGTTGTGCATCGTGACCTGTGTTGTTGTGCATGGTGACCTGTGTTGTTGTGCATCATGACCTGTGTTGTTGTGCATCATGACCTGTGTTGTTGTGCATCGTGACCTGTGTTGTTGTTGTGCATGGTGACCTGTATTGTGCATCATGACGTGTTGTGCATCGTGACCTGTGTTGTTGTGCATCATGACCTTGTTGTGTTGTCAGTGACGTATTGGTGCATCATGTACGTTTGTTGTGCATGCAACTTTGTTGTACGCATTAATGACCTGGTTGTCAGTGCATCATATATGTTTGTTGGTAACATCATTGTAAATCACATGGTGTGTATAGGCCATGTAGCACAGAACTTCGTCTGTGATAAGACATGTTGTAGAGTAGGCCACATGACTTGTTGTTGCTACTGTTTAAGGTCACAGTGTGAGAAAGTGAGCCACCATATTCCGTTTTACGTTTAGGACAGTCCCGTTTACAGGCAGCAAACTTTTTGTACAGTGAAGTAACCGGGTTGTCAGTGAGGGCACCAATATTTTGTTTGTACTGTGTTAAGGTACGTGGTTGTCAGTGAGGCCAAAAGAATGGTACTGCTTAAGGAACCGTTTAGACAGTTGAGTGAGCCACCAAATTATTGTTGTACTGTGTTAAGGTACCGTGGTTGTCAGAGTGAGGGCCACCAATATTATTGTTTGTACTGTGTTAAGGTACAGTGGTTGTCAGAGTGAGGGCCACCAACATTATTGTTTGTACTGTGTTAAGGTACCGTGGTTGTCAGAGTGAGGGCCACCAATATTATTGTTTGTACTGTGTTAAGGTACAGTGGTTGTCAGAGTGAGGGCCACCAACATTATTGTTTGTACTGTGTTAAGGTACCAGTGGTTGTCAGTGAGGGCCACCAATATTATTGTTTGTACTGTGTTAAGGTACCGTGGTTGTCAGTGAGGGCCACTAACATTATTTGTACTGTGTTAAGGTACCATGGTTGTGAGAGTGAGGCTCACCGACATTGGTCGCCACTTGACCTTTGAAGCGCCTGGACCTGCAAGGTACACTCCTCATTACTTGATGCCGCTGTTGCAAGACTCCGTAGTCTGCTCTTGCCTTTCTTTGCCACCCTGATGTTCAACACTTGTTTCCGGGGACACTCATTCCGTCCCGATTTCACGGCTGCAAATTTTGACAGTGAATGTAACCTGAGGTGTGTGTGTGTGTGTGTGTGTGTGTTTGTTCGCTGGCTCTAATTTTCAGTGATGTCACAAAATATAGAAAGAAGCCCTAGCTTGCAAGTGAACTCCAGTAAAGACAGTATTGCTGAAAGAAAGATTTTTGCCTCGAAGTAGCCTTCAAACTCTTTAAAGTGCTTCGCTTTACTGAGTTATTTAAGCTTTATCTCCTTTTTAACGTTACAAAACACACGCACAAAGTGGGTCACCTCAGTTATTATTGTTATAATTATTATTAAATTTTATATAAAGGCATGATGTGGAAGTAGTGTATGTATGAAGCATTAATAAGGTGTTTACAGTGAAACATATAAGTGAACAGTATTTAGATAAGGCTAAAGAGGTCTTTGTGGCATTTATGGATTTGGAAAAGGCGTATGACAGGGTGGATAGGGAGGCAATGTGGCAGATGTTGCAGGTGTATGGTGTAGGAGGTAGGTTACTGAAAGCAGTGAAGAGTTTTTACGAGGATAGTGAGGCTCAAGTTAGAGTATGTAGGAAAGAGGGAAATTATTTCCCAGTAAAAGTAGGCCTTAGACAAGGATGTGTCATGTCACCGTGGTTGTTTAATATATTTATAGATGGGGTTGTAAGAGAAGTAAATGCAAGGGTCTTGGCAAGAGGCGTGGAGTTAAAAGATAAAGAATCACACATAAAGTGGGAGTTGTCACAGTTGCTCTTTGCTGATGACACTGTGCTCTTGGGAGATTCTGAAGAGAAGTTGCAGAGATTGGTGGATGAATTTGGTAGGGTATGTAAAAAGAAAATTAAAAGTGAATACAGGAAAGAGTAAGGTTATGAGGATAACAAAAAGATTAGGTGATGAAAGATTGGATATCAGATTGGAGGGAGAGAGTATGGAGGAGGTGAATGTATTCAGATATTTGGGAGTGGACGTGTCAGCGAATGGGTCTATGAAAGATGAGGTGAATCATAGAATTGATGAGGGGAAAAGGGTGGGGGTGCACTTAGGAGTCTGTGGACACAAAGAACTTTGTCCTTGGAGGCAAAGAGGGGAATGTATGAGAGTATAGTTTTACCAACGCTCTTATATGGGTGTGAAGCATGGGCGATGAATGTTGCAGCGAGTAGAAGGCTGGAGGCAGTGGAGATGTTATGTCTGAGGGCAATGTGTG
>NC_069460.1:30777013-30792013 GCF_026875155.1 Cherax quadricarinatus | reverse complement strand
GTGGAGTCAGGCACCAACAGGGCCACCCGTGGGAGTCAGGCACCAACAGGGCCACCCGTGGGAGTCAGGCACCAACAGGGGCCACCCGTGGGAGTCAGCACCAACAGGGCCACCCGTGGAGTCAGCACCAACAGGGCCACCCGTGGGATCAGGCACCAACAGGGCCACCCGTGGGAGTCAGGCACCAACAGGGCCACCCGTGGAGTCAGGCACCAACAGGGCCACCGTGGGAGTCAGGCACCAACAGGGCCACCCGTGGGAGTCAGGCACCAACAGGGCCACCCGTGGGAGTCAGGCACCAACAGGGCCACCGTGGGAGTCAGGCACCAACAGGGCCACCCGTGGGAGTCAGGCACCAACAGGGCCACCCGTGGGAGTCAGGCACCAACAGGGCCACCCGTGGGAGTCAGGCACCAACAGGGCCACCCGTGGGAGTCAGGCACCAACAGGGCCACCCGTGGGAGTCAGGCATCAACAGGGCCACCCGTGGGAGTCAGGCATCAACAGGGCCACCCGTGGGAGTCAGGCACCAACAGGGCCACCCGTGGGAGTCAGGCACCAACAGGGCCACCCGTGGGAGTCAGGCACCAACAGGGTCACCCGTGGGAGTCAGGCATCAACAGGGCCACCCGTGGGAGTAAGGCATCAACAGGGCCACCCGTGGGAGTAAGGCACCAACGGGGCTACTTGTGTGAGCTACAGTCACCAACAGGGCTACTTGTATGAGGGTCGGGCACTCATAGGGCCATCTGTGTGAGGCTAGACACCTCCAGGGCCACCTTTGTGAGAATCAGGGCCACCTGTGTGAGGGCCAGGCACCACCAGGGCCACCTGTAGCGCGCGAGGCACCCCATCCCCTTTAGCGATCAATGGTCTGGTGGCCCACGAGGATCGCGACTGTGTTCGTGCCTTGGTGGGAGAGGATGGCCAAGCCAGATACGAACTCTGGCCACGCAGGGCCATGTTTATACCCATGTCTCAACTGTGGCCCATGTTTACATCCATGTCTATGCTGTGGACCGTCTCTTGCCATGTGAGACTATGCTTCCACCTATGTCAGGTGTGGTCTGTGGCTTGCCGCTGGCCAGGCAGGAGCCCTCATGTTTACACTCTCGTTAGGTCTCGCCTCTGGCTACACACCACCACCACACAACACACATCGCACCACCACAAACACTGTGTGTGTGTGCGTCGCCTAGATGTGTCTGTAATGGTTGTGATCTAGTTCTTGGTCCCCGTGTGACTAGTGTGACTTACTCTCTGCAGATGTTTGGACTGTAACATTTGGATTTTTAAGTTCATGTAGTGAGTTGACCTCCACTATATTAATATCCAGTGTGTTCCATTTGTCTTTAACATCACACTGCAGTAACTCTTTCTTATGTCTCATTGGCTTATCTGACCGCCTGATTTGTAAGTGCGATTTCTCTAGTCTCAAAAAGTGTGTTCCTCACTACTATTCTCTGTTGTTCTACTGAGGTAAGGATATCTTTGTATCCTAGTTAGGTGAACATGCACAAGTTTCTTTTATTCCTAAGGAGGCGAGAGTTACATGTTGGTGTCCTTACGCCACTCTTGTTCTTACGATTGTAAGAGCTACACACACACACACACACACACACACACACACACACACACACACACACACACACACACACACACACACACACACACACACACACACACACACACGCGCGCGCACACACACATTGAAACTGGGAAACTCCCTGAGGTATGGAAGATGGCAAATGTAGTCCCAATTTTTAAAAAAGAGACAGACATGAGACATTAAACTACAGACCAGTGTCACTGACGTGTATAGTATGCAAAGTCATGGAGAAGATCATCAGGAGGAGAGTGTATATTTAGTACCTGGAAAGAAACAAGTGTATAATCGACAACCAGCACGGTTTCAGGGAAGGAAAATCCTGTGTCACAAACCTACTGGAGTTTTATGACAAGGTGACAGAAGTAAGACAAGAGAGAGAGGGGTGGATAGACTGCATTTTCTTGGACTGCAAGAAGGCCTTCAACACAGTTCCCCACAAGAGGTTACTGCAAAAGCTAGAGGATCAGGAACACATAACAGGAAAGGTACTGCAATGGATCAGAGAATACCTGTCATGGTACGTGAGTCATCGTACGTGACGAGGTGTCAAAGTGGGCGCCTGTGACAAGCAGGGTTCCACAGGGGTCTGTCCTAGGACCTGTGCTGTTTTTGGTATATGTGGATGACATAAGGGAAGGGATAGACTCAGAAATGTCCTTGTTTGCAGATGATGTGAAGTAAATGAGGAGAATCAAATCGGTCGAGGATCAGGCAGGACTACAAAGAGATCTGGATAGGCTACAAGCCTGGTCCAGCAACTGGCTCCTTGAATTTAACCTGCCAAATGCAAAGTCATGAAGATTGGGGAAGGGCAAAGAAGACCGCACACACAGTATAGTCTAGGGTAAGTGGACAAAGACTGCAAACCTCACTCAAGGAAAAAGATCTTGGGTTGAGTATAACACCGAGCACATCTCCTGAGGCGCACATCAATCAGATAACTGCTGCAGCATACGGGTGTCCGGCAAACCTACGGATAGCGTTCCGATACTTCAGTAAGGAATCGTTCAAGACTGTACACCATTTACGTCAGGTCCATACTGGAGTATGCAGCACCAGTTTGGAACCCACACCTGGTCAAGCACGTCAAGAAATTAGAGAAAGTGCAAAGGTTTGCAACAAGACTAGTCCCAGAGCTAAGGGGATTGTCCTACGAAGAAAGGTTAAAGGAAATCGGCCTGACGACACTGGAGGACAGGAGGGTCAGAGGAGACATGATAGCGACATATAAAATACTGTGCGGAATAGACAAGGTGGACAAAGACAGGATGTTCCAGAGATGGGACACAGAAAAAAGAGGTCTTAATTGGAAGTTGAAGACTCAGATGAATCTAAGGGATGTTAGGAAGTATTTCTTCAGCCTAGAAAGTGACTTAGTGGAGGCGGGAACCATACATAGTTTTAAGGCGAGGTATGATAAAGCTCATGGAGCAGGGAGAGAGAGGACCTAGTAGCAGTCAGTGAAGAGGCGGGGCCAGGAGCTATGACTCGACCCCTGCAACCACAAATGAGTATAGACACACACACACACACACAGTACCACACTGGTTCAATAACTTGGCCTTTCGTGTTGCAATCAACACATCATCAGGAGCTTGCAATGTTGAAATGAGGAAGAGATCTGAGCAGATTCGTTCATAGGGGCGCTCTTGCATGCATATACTATATATATATATATATATATATATATATATATATATATATATATATATATTATATATATATATATATATATATATATATATAATGTGTGTGTGTGTGTTTGTACAGTTAAGAGAAGCGTGAAATATACGAGGGAAGTTGAGCTTGTGGTTGAGCGGAGGATTTTAAAGGTCTTTAAATAAATGTACCGCAGCGGGATTTCGACCAAACACGGAACACGAAAAGTTGAAGATTATGTCCAAGATGAAATTTTACGGCCATACACTGGGCGGGTGTTGTGAACTTTCCCCGAAATATACACTAATGGGATTACTGTGTGTGTTTGTGTGTATATGTTTGCGTATATGTGTTTGTGTGCATGTATTTATATGTGCATTTTAATCACAATGAATGTGGAAGATATTTCAGTGTAAATGTAAGGCCGCTGCTCTTTAATTTTTACTTTTAATGAATATTGCACTTTACGTCATTACCTTCTTATATATTTACGTGTTTAAATCCACCTCTAAACCTGTTCACAATTACCCCTAAACGAGTTAAATCCTCCCTTAAACAAGTTAAGCTAGCCGGTAAATGAGTTAAACCCATCCTTGTGTATGTTAAGCTTACTGTTAAACGTGCTAAAGCTTTGGTGTATCAGACGGAGGTAAACATTGGGAGACGAAGCTGCAGGTTGGGTAAAATTCTCGAAGGTTTCAGTGTAGGATGTGTGTTGTGAAGGCAGTAATACTGCCTCATGTCTTGTGTCTGTGCTAGTAGTGCTGTTACTGTCACTGTTGGTAGTGGTGGTGCTGATGCTACTGCTGCAACTGCTGCTATTGATAGTGGTGGTGGTGGCGCTGCTACTGTTGGTAATGCTGGTCCTGGTGAACTGATGGTGTTAGTGGTAATGCAGCTGGTGTTTTTGTGTTGGTTTTGGTCGTAGTGGTGGTAGTGGTGTTTCTGGTGTGTTGGCGGTAGTGAGTGCTGCTGGTGTATTGATGGTAGATTGTTGCTGGTGTGTTGGTGATAATGGTGGTAGTGAGTGTTGCTGGTGTATTGGTGGTAATGGTGGTAGTGTACTCTGGTTATCGTAATGTACTCTGCTTATGATAATGTTTAATGGTTCAATGTTCCTTTACAAACATCAAGCAAGCCAGTTTCTCTTTAAGATATCAGATATATACTTGATTCACGGCAGAAGCAGTCATTTGTAATATCTCAAGAGCCTATACGTTGTATCGCACCATCACTTGCGGTATACACCAACATATTTTCCCATGTTATGGCACCTTCATTACTCCTTTATGCGAGAACGGACGCGAGAGCTCCATTACACTAACGAAATTCCACTAAATCCAAAATAACGGTCTAAGTTTTGGTATAGGTAAAGGTATTCTCTCACCAATCAACGTAATAAGCTCCTCAGCTCAACCAATCCTCCCTCCCAGGATAAATTACGCTCCACACAGAATTTATTCATAATCATTTGTAAATTCCTCCTGCCAATACTCAAGGCAGCGTGTATTAAATTAGCCTCTCTCGGCGCACAACGCATTTGAATATTTCAGACTAGTGAAAACAGAGTCGTTTGTCTGCTTGATGTGGTTAGGGGTGTTGGGGGGGATGTTGAGGTGGTGTTAGCGAGGGGGGGTGGATTGGGGAGTTGCAGGGGGTGGTGGTATAGTTGAGGTGTTAGAGTTGGTGTAAAAGTGCTGGAAGTGTTGTGATGGTGCTATGGGGATGTTAGAAGGAATTGTGGTGTTGGTGGTGGTGAAGAAATGACAAACAGTTCAGAAAAAGCTATTAAAATTTACTGAGACAAGCTTTTCCACTGTGTAATGCTTTATCAGGTTATACAGAAAATACAAGATAAGTGCATATACAGTATATGCTCCTGGGAGGAGAGGTAGAGGCGAGCATCATCCCTGAAGATGAGTTACAAACTGTGGGTCTTCGGAGCAGTGCTGCAAGAACAATGGTCAATTATGTTGGAATGTCGCACGATTTCTGGCCGTCACATTTGCCCCGTTAATGCACAAACCACTGACTAAAACTGTCCTGTAACATGCTGTATGGAAGTGGTTTATCCATGTTAAACACACCCGTGCAGTGTACCTGCTATATTACTCTACAGACTCAATGATTTGACCCAGTATTTGTACACCTCACTCCTACAGGAATCTCACTAGCTTTTGCCTCTTAACAAGAGTGTGTGTTTACGCGTGTATTTTTGTATCTTCTGTATTGTTTGATGAAGCTCGAAACAGACCGAAACATATTCACAGTAAAAACTTGTTCTGTACCATGTGTTTTTACTTTTGCTTAGATCCATTAGTGGAGTTGTCGAAGTGTTACGGGTGATGGTGTTGAGGTGTTAGGGATGGTGGTGTTAGGGTGTTAAGGGTGGTGGTGATGTGATGCTAGGGGTGGTGGCATTGGTTGGTGATGTGGTTTGGGGAATGATGGTGTTGGAGGTAATGTTGTGAGTGTAATGACTCTAACTCTGTAGGGAGAGGCTCTGTGATGGATGTGTTGAATGCACACATGGGTGAGGCTCAGACATCATACTTGTTCTCTTACTCGTTCCTGGGATAATCGCTCCCGTGAGTCAGTCTCACACCAGGTCTCCTCAACTGGAAAGAGAAATACCCCAGTAATAAAAATTCTTATGACTCCTTGGCGTTTGGTATTTCCATATATTATGTTCTATTGTCCACAAGATGGATATGGGGCGCACAATAAACTAACCTCTTCGGCAGATACGAGTATAAACTAAATGTAAATAGAAATTTCTAGAATTTACTTGTAATCGTACGTGGAAAATTAAATCCCGCAGTCCTGATAAACTACAAAATATTTAACGTGCTCTTGTTGCACACTCGTATGAGAGGAGTGCAGTACCTGCCAGGAAGGTCGCTGTCTACTCGTCTACTACCACTGCTGAGCATTTCCCTCTCATTTATAACTGGTCGAGGCTATCTGAGTGATACGGCTTGAAGCTCATTTCTTGATGGACCAGCCAATGAAATCCTTTGATAGTCACTCTTCAGGTCGTAGTTATTCCTTGGCGGTGAATAGCAGCTCCCGGGAAAGATTTTCCTGCCAAACGTTTTGAAAATACGAAATTACCAGCTTAAAAAAATAATTTAGAATGGAAGGATTAATGTGATTCCTGAATACATATTTTTTCGCTCCTACTGGATCTGAGTTTTGTTTCTTACGACACTGAGAGACGTTATACCTACTGTCTGCCGGTTCGCTATTTTCCTGCCTTCTTTCTGAATCTAAACTTGCCCAATTTCACTTCCTTATTACACGTTCTTTCTTGATTACACATTCTTGGTGCCCTATTAATATTTCTCTTATACATGTCCGTCTTAAAAACACAGTCTCTCTCTCTCTCTCTCTCTCTCTCTCTCTCTCTCTCTCTCTCTCTCTCTCTCTCTCTCTATACACCCTCTTACTCTCACCTTGTCCTGGTTCCTTTATACTCTCTCCTTTATATCTATTATATTTATTTCATATCTATCTCTGGTTATCATCATCGTTACAAGTAATCATCAGCATTATCATCATCATTATAAGTACTGCCATCATTGTGACCAGTTTCAATAATAGTTATTATCAGTATAGGTTTCCAGATGATCTTTTCATTGCTCGAGGTTCAGTAATAATTAAGGTCATCCCTGAGTTCTTTCCCCGTACTTGTTAGACTATTTTCTGTGTCTACTTGCCTAGATATACTCAGTTGCACTCGCCTAGTTGTACTCAGTTGCACTCGCCTAGTTGTACTCAGTTGCACTCGCCTAGTTGTACTCAGTTGCACTCGCCTAGTTGTACTCAGTTGCACTCGCCTAGTTGTACTCAGTTGTACTTGCCTAGTTGTACTCAGTTGCACTCCCAGTTGTACTCAGTTGTACTTGCCTAGTTGTACTCAGTTGCACTCGCCTAGTTGTACTCAGTTGTACTTGCCTAGTTATACTCAGTTGTACTCGCCAAGAATCGATGTGCTCACCCACGTGTACTCGCCTAGATGTACTTGCCAAGTTTTTGTTATAAGGGCCGAGTCTAGATTCCTGGCCCTCGCTCTCAGTTATTAACGAATTATCATGCGAAATTTCCGGCCTGATGGGCACTGTCATGCCTGCTCTTGAAGCTGTGTATAGAATCTCTTTCCACAAGCATTCCACTTCCTGATCACCTAAACAAGACATGTTGACGCTTTCGTGAGTCATTTTTGCCTTAAATTCCATCTGTACTTGTTTAACCTTGGTACCCCTCCTGTGAAGCAATTTGAGTATTTGGTACGTCCTCACTATGTCTCCCCTGGTTATCTTTTGTTTATTGAAGTAGTTTATTCGTTTAGTTTCTTTTCGTGGGGTATTCAACATTAGGTGTGTGTGTGTGTGTGTGTGTGTGTGTGAGTTGTGTGTGTTTGTTGTTTTCGTGGGGTATGTGCGTGTGTGGTGTTGTGTGGTGTGTGTGTGAGTGTGGTGTTTTAGTGGTGGTGGTAATGTGTGGTGATGGTATGTGGTTGGAAGTGGAGTTTTGTGGTGTGTGGTAGTTGTAGGATGGTGAGTAGTGGTGGTGATGGTAGTTGTAGTGGTGGTGATGGTAGTTGTAGTGGTGGCGGTGGTAGTTGTGGTGGTGGTAGTGATGGTGGTGGTAGTGGTGGTGGTGGTGGTAATTTACCACACGTCTTGTGTTGTCTTGCCCTCTCAGTCAACACTCGTTCCACCCCCAAGCCATTACCTGTGTTAGGCAGACCCTTCCCCCCCTCCCTCCTTAACTCTCCCTTCTCCTTTTTCCTCCTTCAGTCCCTCCACCTCTTAAACCCTCCCCAGTCTTTGCCTTCATTACATCTTCCTCTACCATTGTCCTCTTCCATGGCAGAAACAATTCAGTCTCACAGAAAGAGGTTAAGAAGAAAATGAAGTTACGATACGGGCCCAGGAGCTGAAGCTCAGCACATACAACCTCAACTAAGTCATTATTAACGAATTACTTTGTGGAAACTTTCAACCAGCAGTCATTAATGCATGTAAATTACGAATTATCTTTAATATTGTGATGTAAGGCCAAACAGTCTTCATTGTGCTTCTTCCTCCACGGGTTCAGTATACTCTGACCACCTGCAAACACTGTGGCATTAAACTGCTTCATCATTCACTTATATCACGTTTCACTATATAATGTGAGAACCTACGTAGTCTACTCCATAACGAGTAACTGCCAGGGTAAATGAAGCACTATACGTTCTGCCTAATATGCAATGGAAGTGATCCTAAGATATAAACTAGTGTTGGTTAAGAATAAAATTAGCTTGCCTATTCTCTGGGAGAGATTTTGATCTTACGTGACCATTGTTGAGCCTGTTCCTCATTTGGAATTGCTCTGATAACTGGTCCTAGTTCCGTGAGCACTCACCTTGGGGACTTTAATGTGACACTTATTATATGTGGGACACCACCAACACGCGCACAACCACCCCCCACCACCACACACCCGGCCCAACCACTACGATCGTTTGGTTCTCTGACTGTCGTCTGATCATTGGTTCTCTGACTGTCGTCTGATCATTGGTTCTCTGACTGTCGTACTTGTTTTTCACCAGCAAACACTGTGCCCTAAATACCTGAGCGCACTCTGAGGACACTTCCACCTAGCATTCTTTTATCGACAGATGTAGAGTACTATTTTCAGGAAGAAAGAGATATAGAGAAGAAAGACACAGGTATATGCATATACACACACAGTGGCACATAAAGAGAGATAAAAAGAGAGACGCAAGAGAAACATGAGACATATCAGCAGTCGTGTCTGACTGTGTCATCATGGAGGGGCTGAGCGAAGAGACGGAGCAGCCGGGCTCAGTTGTTCATTATTGTCTGGAGCTTACTCTGTTATATGCAGCTAACACTATGACTATCTTCCTACCCCTTCTCTTTCTCTCTCTGTCTCTCTCTCTCTCTCTCTCTCTCTCTCTCTCTCTCTCTCTCTTTCTCCCTCGTTTAACTATAAATACACACACACACGATTCTTTTATTTTTAAATCTTGTTTCTTTACAGTGAGTACACCGAGGGCGGGAGAAATCTCGCCCGTGGGTGTGGTGTTGGTTCCTCCCGCCCACACCACCCACACCCCCTACGATCACACCCTCACTCATACTCCCCACCTCACCCCTATCAGTGCACCCCACCTCACCACCTACACGCCCACCACAAATGGGGAGAAAGTAAGGGGATGGAGAGTAAGGAATTCTGGAAAGAAGAGAGTAGCCAGGTCACCACTGAGGAGCCTCATCCTTCACCTGCAGCAGCAACAGCTGACACAGGAAGAGCTAGAGCAGCAGCAACAGCTGACACAGGAAGAGCTAGAGCTGCAGCAAACAGCTGACACAGGATGAGTAGAGCCAGAGAAACAGCCTGACACAGGAAGAGCTAGAGCAGCAGCAACAGCTGACACAGGAAGAGCTAGAGCAGCAGCAACAGCTGACACAGGAAGAGCTAGAGCAGCAGCAACAGCTGACACAGGAAGAGCTAGAGCAGCAGCAACAGCTGACACAGGAAGAGCTAGAGCAGCAGCAACAGCTGACACAGGAAGAGGTAGAGCAGCAGCAACAGCTGACACAGGAAGAGGTAGTGCAGCAGGAGGATCAAGAACAGGAGAATAAGCAGCAGGAGGATCAGCAGCAGGAGGATCAGCAGCAACGCAGGATCAGCTGCTAGAAGGCAGGGGTCAGCAGCAGCAGCAGCAGCAAGCTGGTGATGTTCCTCAACTATAAGTGGAGGTCACTGATTCATTATCTCTCGGGCAAGTGTGGCCTCCATCATGATACGTTGACCCTGCTTTGTTGGTTCAAGGGAGGGAGGAGCGAGGGAGGGGGAGGAGCGGAGGGGGAGTGCAGTAGGGAGGGTGGGAGCGTGGGACCATAGCGGGGGAACGGTCGCTGCGCCCAGTCCACGAGACCACGGACCCACTCGGCGCCAGGAAACTCCTGTATGAGCTGGCAGGGATCGGATGCGACCCCTCAAGAGGGAGGCGCGGGGAGGGAAGGCGCTACCGTCGCATCCCCCGGAGACAGAAATGGAATGAAGGATACGTCGTGGTTGCTATTGAGACGAAAGATAGGAGAGACGGAGGCACCGCGCAATGGGAGGCCGAGGGATGAAGGAAGGGAGGCGATGGGTAGTAGGAAGGAAGTAGGAAATAGAAGAATAGGATCAGGAAAGGGAGGGTGAGAACTATCTCATGTCTCAAACTCTGTAACACAAATAAGCCGACAAGAATGAGAGGAGCCTTACGACGCCACGTTTCGTCCCGGACTTGGACCGAAACGTCCGTCCGTAAGCTCATCTCTTCCTATGTGAGGCGTTATTTGTGTATCGCTTACCAGTTACGGTTTGTGTGCCGTATTTTGTATTTCTAAACTTGTTATTCCGCTATTTAGTTTTTGTCACTTCTCATTACATTTTTTATTGTTATTTCTTCTCTGACTTAAGATTATTATTATTATTATTATTATTATAAGTAATATTTATTACTTATTATTTTTAATTATTTTATTATAATTATTATCATTGTGGGCAAGCGCTAAACCTGTTAATGTCAGGCAGTACCTGGGTAATGGGATGTCAGGCAGCACCTGGGTAATGGGATGTCAGGCAGCACCTGGGTAATGGGATGTCAGGCAGCACCTGGGTAATGGGATGTCAGGCAGCACCTGCGGTAACTGGGATGTCAGGCAGCACCTGGGTAATGGGATGTCAGGCAGCACCTGGGTAATGGGATGTCAGGCAGCACCTGGGTAATGGGTGGGTTGTAAGTACACTTCAATTACCCTGGTTCAGGCTGCGAGGCGTTTAACGTTAATTTTGCTAAATTTCCTTTACGTTTAACGTCATTAACGAAATTGAGGACGAAAAAAAACGGGAAAGATGTTAACGGCAAAACGGCTAACGCATTGTACCTCTCAACAGCTTTAACGCACACTGTGACTGCATGGTGAGAAAGCTTTATGAAGCTTGACAGAGCTTATATTGAGCTTGAGGGAGCTCAACACAGAGATAAACATGATTTGATAAAGCTCTGCTTAAAGAAAAACGTGATAAAGATTGTACTCACCACGAAACATGTTTTGGTAAAGCTCTACACGGAGAAATATGACGTGAAGCTTTATGCCCAGAGAAATATAACGCTTAAGAACTACTGAAAGCGAAATATGACTTTATAAAGTTCTATACAGAACGAAATATGACTTAATAAAGCTCTCCACAGAACGAAATATGACTTGATAAAGCTCTCCACAGAACGAAATATGACTTAATAAAAGCTCTCCACAAGATCGAAATTTGACTGATAAAGCTCTCCACAGAACGAAATATGACTTAATAAAGCTCTCCACAGAACGAAATATGACTTGATAAAGCTCTCCACAGAACGAAATATGACTTGATAAAGCTCTCCACAGAACGAAAATTATGCTTTCGATAAAAGCTCTCCACAGAACGATATGACTTAATTTAAGCTCTCACTGAACTGAATTATGACTTAATAAAGCTCTCCACAGAACGAAATATGACTTGATAAAGCTCTCCACAGAACGAAATATGACTTAATAAAGCTCTCCACAGAACGAAATATGACTTAATAAAGCTCTCCACAGAACGAAATTTGGAGCCCACCCCTGATAAAGCTTCCACAGAACGAAATATGACTTGATAAGCTCTCCACAGAACGAATATTGACTTAAAGCTCTCCACAGAACGAAAATGGACTTGATAATCTCTCCACAGGAACGAAATATGACTTGATTAAAGTCTCCACAGAACGAAATATGACTTAAAGCTCTCCACGAACGAAAAATATGAATTAATAAAGCTCCCACAGAACGAAATTTGACTTAATAAGCTCTCCACAGAACGCAATATGACTTGATAAAGCTCTCCACAGAACGAAATATGACTTAAAGCTCTCCACAGAACGAAATATGACTTGATAAAGCTCTCCACAGAACGAAATATGACTTGATAAAGCTCTCCACAGAACGAAATATGACTTAAAGCTCTCCACAGAACGAAATATGACTTAATAAAGCTCTCCACAGAACGAATATGGTTGATTAAAGCTCTCCACAGAACGAAATTGACTTAATAAAGTCTCTCACAGAACGAAATTGACTGATAAAGCTCTCCACAGAACGAAATATGACTTGATAAAGCTCTCCACAGAACGAAATATGACTTAAAGCTCTCCACAGAACGAAATATGACTTAATAAAGCTCTCCACAGAACGAAATATGGCTTGATAAAGCTCTACACACAAAGAAATATGGCTTGATAAAGCTCTACACACAAAGAAATATGGCTTGATAAAGCTCTACACAGAGCGAAATGTAACTTGACAAAGTTCTACACAGAGCGAAACGTTGTCTCGATAAAGCTACTTCTCCAGGTTATGTCTGACCATCGCCTCGATATTAAATCGTGAGAAGCCCTGAAGTTGCAGGTCGAGCTGCCGCCCTGCGGTAGGATGTCAGGTCGAGCTGCCGCCCTGCGGTAGGATGTCAGGTCGAGCTGCCGCCCTGCGGTAGGATGTCAGGTCGAGCTGCCGCCCTGCGGTAGGATGTCAGGTCGAGTGCCGCCCTTGCGGTCTAGGATGTCAGGTCGAGCTGCGCCTGCGGTAGGATGTCTGGTCGAGCTGCGCCCTGCGGAGAGGATGTCAGGGTCGAGGCTGCGCGCCCTGCCGGTAGGATGCTCAGGTCGAGCTGCCGCCCTGCGGTAGGATGGTCAGGTCGAGCTTGCCGCCTGCGGTAGGGATGTCAGGTCGAGCTGCCGCCCTGGGTAGGTTGTCAGTGTCGAGCTGCCGCCCTGCGGTAGGATGTCAGGTCGAGCTGCCGCCCTGCGGTAGGATGTCAGGTCGAGCTGCCGCCCTGCGGTAGGATGTCAGGTCGAGCTGCCGCCCTGCGGTAGGATGTCAGGTCGAGCTGCCGCCCTGCGGTAGGTTTGTCAGGTCGAGCTGCCCCCCCGAGCTGCCCCCCCTCCCGGTGGATGTCAGGTCGAGCTGCCGCCCTGCGGTTTAGGATGTCAGGTCGAGCTGCCCCCCTGCGGTAGATGTCAGGTCGAGCTGCCGCCCTGCGGTAGGATGTCAGGTCGAGTGCCGCCTGCGGTAGGATGTCAGGTCGAGCTGCCGCCCTGCGGTAGGATGTCAGGTCGAGCTGCCCCCCTGCGGTAGGATTTTCGGGTTTCGAGCTGCCGCCCTGCGGTAGGATGTCAGGTCGAGCTGCCGCCCTGCGGTAGGATGTCAGGTCGAGCTGCCGCCCTGCGGTAGGATGTCAGGTCGAGCTGCCGCCCTGCGGTAGGATGTCAGCCGCAGTACTCCGCTGCAGTTTGCAACATGTGATGAGAGCCGTTGATAAACTGCAGTGTCCGGAAGAGCTAAAGCTGTAACTGCAGCTGAGGTTGTTGTAGCTGCAGCTGAGGTTGTTGTAGCTGCAGCTGAGGTTGTTGTAGCTGCAGCTGAGGTTGTTGTAGCTGCAGCTGAGGTTGTTTTTGCTGCTTCTTCTTCTTCTTCTTCTTCTTCTTCTTCTTCTTCTTCTTCTTCTTCTTCTTCTTCTTCTGCTGCTGCTACTGCTACTGCTACTATTACTGCTTCTTCTTCTTTTTCTTCTGCTGCTGCTGCTTCTTCTTCTGCTGCTGCTTCTTCTTCTGCTGCTGCTTCTTCTTCTGCTGCTGCTTCTTCTTCTGCTGCTTCTTCTTCTTCTGTTTTTTGCTGTTTTTCTTCTTTTCTTTCTTGCTGCTTTTTTCTTTTTCTTCTTCTTCTCTTCTTCTTCTTTCTTCTCCTTCTTCTTCTTCTCTTCTTTTTCTTCTTTTTTTCTTCTTCTTCTTCTTCTTCTTCTTCTTCTTCTTCTTTCTTCTTTTTTGCTGCTGCTTCTTCTTCTTCTGCTGCTTCTTCTTCTTCTGCTGCTTCTTCTTCTTCTGCTGCTTCTTCTTCTTCTGCTGCTTCTTCTTCTTCTTCTTCTTCTTCTTCTTCTTCTTCTTCTTCTTCTTCTTCTTCTTCTTCTTCTTACATAAGTTATGGTTTTTGGGTATCGGTTTGAACACGGAGAGATAGAGACGGCTCTAAGCTCTCTGTCTCTCTCTCTCTCTCTATTCTCTTTCGTTCGCTTTATGCGAATTGGTTTCTCTGTGATTTCGCTTTATGGAGATTCACCATTATGCGGTCGCCTTATGCGATAGACATAGAAATAGGAAATATAAATAAGTAAGAGAGAGAGAGACAGCATAAAGAGTTACTGGTATGTTATCTGTGGAGGTTACGTGGAGCAGCAGCAAGAACAGCGGTAGAAGCAGCAGCAGAAGCAACAGCAACAGTAGAAAGAGCTGCAGCAGCGAGAACAGCAGGAGCAGGAACAGGAACAGCAGCAGCAGGAGGAGCAGCAGCAGCAGCAGAAGCAACAGCAACAGTAGTAAGAGCTGCAGCAGCGAGAACAGCGGTAGAAGCAGCAGCAGAAGCAGCAGCAACAGTAGGAAGAGCTGCAGCAGCGAGAACAGCGGTAGAAACAGCAGCAGAAGCAGCAGCAACAGTAGGAAGAGCTGCAGCAGCGAGAACAGCGGTAGAAGCAGCAGCAGAAGCAGCAGCAACAGTAGGAAGAGCTGCAGCAGCAAGAACAGCGGTAGAAGCAGCAGCAGAAGCAGCAGCAACAGTAGGAAGGCTGCAGCAGCGAACGCAGAAGCTCAGCAGAAG
>NC_069460.1:30724209-30776513 GCF_026875155.1 Cherax quadricarinatus | reverse complement strand
TATTTATATACGACTTGATCCTGAAATGGGAATTTACAATGCCTGCACTTTAAAAAGGGGGGGTTTCGGATATTACATTTGTAGGGATAGTTTTGATCTTTATACGTATATCTTTAAACTGTTTGTTCTGATCACCTCTGTAAAAACATGATTATGTGTGATGTGGTGACAGTGTTGAATGATGATGAAAGTATTTTCTTTTTGGGATTTTCTTTCTTTTGTGAGTCACCCTGCCTCGGTGGAGACGGCCGACTTGTTGAATATATATATATAATATATATATAATATATATAATATATAATATATATAATATAATATATATGTAAGTAGGCCATTCAAGAGGAAAGGTTACCCTTTATGCTGGCGAAGGGCTGCTCTTGATCCAAGGAATTTAAGAGGTTCTTCCCTTTTGTGAATGGGATGAGATTACCTTGCACAACATGGGCGTTGAATTAGTCTAGTGGAGTTGATTGTTCCCAGTGAATATAATAGTCCACAGGAGCCGTCTCACCTTTCATGTCTTTTGAGAGACGGAAGCTAGAAAGCGTTCACTTTCCAACGTCTGTGTCAACTTGACTTTGTTATATTATGAATGATGGTAAATATTGGCAAGAGCTGACGAAGCTGGCTTGGCTGGTGGTGGCTTGGCTGGTGGTGGCTTGGCTGGTGGGGGCTTGGCTGGTGGTGGCTTGGCTGGTGGGGGCTTGGCTGGTGGTGGCTTGGCTGGTGGTGGCTTGGCTGGTGGTGGCTTGGCTGGTGGTGGCTTGGCTGGTGGTGGCTTGGCTGGTGGTGGCTTGGCTGGTGTGGCTTGGCTGGTGGGGCTTGGCTGGTGGTGGCTTGGCTGTGGGGGCTTGGCTGGTGGTGGCTTGCTGGTGGTGGCTTGGTTGGTGGTGGCTTGGCTGGTGGTGGCTTGGCTGGTGGGGGCTTGGCTGGTGGTGGCTTGGCTGGTGTGGCTTGGCTGGTGGTGCTTGGCTGGTGGTGGCTTGGCTGGTGGGGGCTTGGCTGGTGGTGGCTTGGCTGGTGGTGGCTTGGCTGGTGGTGGCTGGCTGGTGGGGACTTGCTGGTGGGGCTTGGCTGGTGGTGGCTTGGCTGGTGGTGGCTTGGCTGGTGTGGCTTGGCTGGTGGGGCTTGGCTGGTGGTGGCTTGGCTGGTGTGGCTTGGCTGGTGGTGGCTTGGCTGGTGGTGGCTTGGCTGGTGGTGGCTTGGCTGGTGGTGGCTTGGCTGTGGTGGCTTGGCTGGTGGGGGCTTGGCTGGTGGTGGCTTGGCTGGTGGTGGCTTGGCTGGTGGGGGCTTGGCTGGTGGTGGCTTGGCTGGTGGTGGCTTGGCTGGTGGGGGCTTGGCTGTGGTGGCTTGGTGGTGGTGGCTTGGCTGGTGGTGGCTTGGCTGGTGGTGGCTTGGCTGGTGGTGGCTTGGCTGGTGGTGGCTTGGCTGGTGGTGGCTTGGTGGGGTGGCTTGGCTGGTGGGGGCTTGGCTGGTGGTGGCTTGGCTGGTGGTGGCTTGGCTGGTGGGAACTTGGCTGGTGGGGGCTTGGTGGTGGTGGCTTGGTTGGTGGTGGCTTGGCTGGTGGTGGCTTGGCTGGTGGGGGCTTGGCTGGTGGTGGCTTGGCTGGTGGGGGCTTGGCTGGTGGGGCTTGGCTGGTGGGGCTGCTGGTGGTGCTTGGCTGGTGGTGGCTTGGCTGGTGGTGGCTTGGCTGGTGGTGGCTTGGCTGGTGGTGGCTTGGCTGGTGGGGGCTTGGCTGGTGGGGGCTTGGCTGGTGGGGGCTTGGCTGGTGGGGCTTGGCTGGTGGTGGCTTGGCTGGTGGTGGCTTGGCTGGTGGTGGCTTGGCTGGTGGTGGCTTGGCTGGTGGGGGCTTGGCTGGTGGGGGCTTGGCTGGTGGGGGCTTGGCTGGTGGGGGCTTGGCTGGTGGGGGGTTGGCTGGTGGTGGCTTGGCTGGTGGTGGCTTGGCTGGTGGTGGCTTGGCTGGTGGTGGCTTGGCTGGTGGGGGCTTGGCTGGTGGTGGCTTGGCTGGTGGGGGCTTGGCTGTGGGGCTTGGCTGGTGGGGGCTTGGCTGGTGGGGCTTGGCTGGTGGGGGCTTGGCTGGTGGTGGCTTGGCTGGTGGTGGCTTGGCTGGTGGTGGCTTGGCTGGTGGGGGCTGGCTGGTGGGGCTTGGCTGGTGGGGGCTTGGCTGGTGGTGGCTTGGCTGGTGGTGGCTTGGCTGGTGGGGGCTTGGCTGGTGGGGCTTGGCTGGTGGGGGCTTGGCTGGTGGGGGCTGGGCTGGTGGGGGCTGGGCTGGTGGGGGCTTGGCTGGTGGTGGCTTGGCTGGTGGGGCTTGGCTGGTGGGGGCTTGGCTGTTGCGGCTTGGCTGGTGCTGGCGTGACGGTATTCAAGCCTGGGTTTCAGGGTTTTTCTCCTTTATGAGTCATTGTTTGGGTTCAAGATGCTAATAGTTGAAGCGGCTGCTTCAGTTGCTGCTGCTGTTGCTACTGTTGTTGTTGCTGCTGCTGCTGCTGCTGTTGCTGCTGCTGTGTTGACTCTGTACACAACTCCCGTCTTCATCCCCAGAGAAAAAAATTATTAATTCAAAGGTTCAGAGGAGGTGAGGTTCTTTTGTTAGTGATTTGCGAAGAAATATATTTCGATTCAGCAGACTCCCAAACACACACACACACACACACACACACACACACACACACACACACACACACACACACACACACACACACACATACACACACACACACATACACACATACACACACACATACAGATACACACACACACACACACACAAACACACACACACACACACACACACACACACACACACACACACACACACACACACAGGGTAGTGAACAATCCTAGAAGTGTTTTTTTTAATTGCCTGAGCCGCATAAGTGTGGGGAGAGCCACAATTTTGTAAGTGATCTGGAAAATAAAAACGTTGTGGGCAGGCTAGTGTGTAAGGCGGCGTTGCCAAGTGTCACCCAAGAAAGATAATAAAGTGAAACAATCGTGTGACCAGTGAAAGAAATACAGTGAATGGGGTACATTATTAAGAGAAGAAATTGAGGTGGATCTACGCCAGGACGTCACATCGACCTGGACAATCTACAGTTCTGCAGTTGCACTACAAGTACTGTATCGAACATTAAAATGGTATAAAATACCGACAGGTTGTTAGGTAAGACACATATGCAACCGTTTAGGTATCTTTATTATGAAACGTTTCGCCTACACAGTAGGCTTCTTCAGTCAAGTACAGAAAAGTTGATAGAAGCAGAAGATACTTGAAGACGACGTAATCAGTCCATCACCCTTAAAGTTTTGAGGTGGTCAGTCCCTCAGTCTGGAGAAGAGCATTGTTCCAGAGTATGAAACAATGCTCTTCTCCAGACTGAGGGACTGACCACCTCAAAACTTTAAGGGTGATGGACTGATTACGTCGTCTTCAAGTATCTTCTGCTTCTATCAACTTTTCTGTACTTGACTGAAGAAGCCTACTGTGTAGGCGAAACGTTTCATAATAAAGATACCTAACTGTTGCATATGTGTCTTACCTAACAAGTACTGTATCACCTATGAGTGGTTGTTTGGGTGTGGGGTTCAGGTTCCAATTAACCGCCAAGCTGAATGTGAATGGTCTAACTCTCATAGCACGATAAAGAATAGGCACTCAAGTATTCAATAAGGTTTAGCAAATGGTAATCCATTGAACAAGGCGATTAACTCACTATAAGCAGGTCGAGAATAGGCAACACTGTAAGGGTGGGAGTCAGGTCACAAGAGCTTGTGGACACAAGCGACAACTGAGAATCTACATTACACTCCAAGCACAAGTCACCTACTTTTCAGACACATAATAAACCCACACATAATTCGACACATAATTACACACACACACACACACACAACACACACACACCACACACACACACACCACAAACACACACATACACAAACACACACCAACACACACACACACACAACACACACACACACACACACAAACACACATACATATCCAGACACACATACACTCCCCCCTCACCACCGACATCTCACTACTTCCCCTGATCCCTCCCCTCCCTCGATCACCCTCCCCACCCCTCCCCACTCAGCTCCAACATAGCCACAGTTCCTCCACTACTTTTTCCCCCCCCCACACCTGACATACACACTACTAACCTAACATACAGAACTACATAGGTTTCCCACTCTGAGGCAATCAGGATTAAACAAAAATGGGTTCCCCAGAGAGCAACAAGAAAAACCAAGGGACAGGAGGAGGAAAATGCAAAGGAAAAATGGGCAGCAGAGCTCAAAAAAAGGGATGAAGGGGAAAAAGAAACTAGAAAACTTAGAAATGAGAATGGAAGAGAGATAGATAGGGAAAGCAGGAAGTGGGAGGTGCATGTCAAAGCAGCAAAACTAGGAACAGAGTTTAGAAGAGGAATTGAAAATTCTGAAACAGCCTAAAGAACTAAAGAAAAATTTTGGGATTGACAACAGAGACTGCTACCCTCAGCCACAAAAAAGGGGGACTGTAGGGAAAGAAGGGGCACAACGGGCATGGAGATGCTCTAACAGGGGAGACTGTATAAATGAAAGAGCAAAAGCTTTATGTGGGGGGCCCTAACAACAACAACAAGCCCAAGGAAACCCGAGAAGGGAAAATGACAGGCCACTGAGCCCAAGTACATTACCCAGTGAAACTGATGAAAGGAAAGCTGCAGTGGAGGAAACCAAATTAAATGAGGGGATACACAGGGATATGCAGTGGGAGAACAAAAGGGGTGAGGTCAGTCTTTGTGAAATGGGCTCCAGAAGTCGAAGGGGGAAACATATGAAGCAAGAAAACAAGGAAAAAAAAAGCAATTGAAAGCATCATGAAAGCAATAGGAGAAGACGATATGACCCAGCTGGAAAATTTTCGGAGAATAGGGGGGTTTGTAAAAAAAAGAACCCGGCCAGTGAAGTGACCTTCAAGGCAGAAGCGACTCGGACCAGGATCCTGCAGGAGAAAGCACGATTAAGGGGACAGACGGCATACAGGAAGGTGTATCTCGACCGCGACAGAACACAAGAAGAAAGGAAGAAACTGAGAGAGATGGTACAAAGGCGAAAGGAGGAAAGGGAGAGGGGATGGAGAAAACAGACAGGAGATCACAGACCCAGGAAAAGATAAAATACAGCCTCCCTCACAATTTCCCCTATAGAAGCCTCCCAACCAGGTCAACCCCAATGCAACCAAACACTCTAAATCAAAACACCCATGCCACACCCAAATGCCCCCACCCACTACTTTTACAAACTCCACCCCCCACAGCAAAAACCCCATAGTTCCTTACCAGGCCCTCCCATTTCCACAACCCCAATAACCTCCCGGGACCACAGTTTTAGAAAAGAAGTTGAAGGTGTGGTATAACAAATGCAGATGGAATAAAAAACAAGTATGAGAGTGGAAACGAAAGAATCAAAGAGACATCCCCAGACATAATAGCACTCACAGAAACAAAACTCACCAAATAATAACAGATTCAATCTTTCCACCGGATATCAAATCCTCGGGAAAGACAGGGGGAGGAGAGGGGGAGGAGTTGCACTGCTCATTAAAAACCAGTGGGGTTTTGAGAAAATGGAAGGAATGGATGTCATGGGCGAAAGGACTATTTAGTAGGAACAATCCAGTCTGAGGACATAAGGTGATAATGCAGTAATGTACAACCCCCCCACAGAACTGCGGGAGGCCAAGAGAAGAATACGATGAGAGCAACAGAGCAATAAATCGACACACTAGCCGAGGGGCCAGGAGAGCACACATGGGGGAGCAAAGTTACTAGTTAAAGGGTGATTTCAATCACAAGGAGATTGACTGGGAAAACTTGGAGCCCCATGGGGGTCCCGAAACATGGAAGGGCCCAAAATGATGGATGTGGTACTGGAGAACCCCATGCATCAACATGTTAGAGACACAACCAGAGAGAGAGGAGAGGATAACCAGCAAGGTTGGACCTTGTATTCACCATGAGTAGTTCGGACATCGAGGGTATCATGTATGAAAGGCCCCTGGGAGCTAGTGATCATGTGGTTCTGTGTCTTCGACTACATAGTTGAGCTCCAAGTGGAGAGAGTAGCAGGGAATAGGCTGGGAAAAACCAAACTACAAAAGGGGGGAACTACTCAGGCATGAGGAACTTCCTTCAAGACATTCAGTGGGAGAGGGAAAATGACAGGAAAACCAGTACAAGAAATGATGGGCTATGTAGCAACAAAATGCAAGGAGGCAGAGGAGAGGTTTGTTTTCCCCAAAGGGAAACAAAATAATGGGAAAAAACAGAAAGAGTCCTTGGTTCACCCAAAGGTGTAGGGGGGCAAAAACTAGGTGTACTAGTGAATGGAGAAGGTACAGAAGACAGAGAACTCAGGAAAATAAAGAAATCAGCCGAAGAGCCAGAAACGAATATGCACAGATAAAGAAGGGAGGCTCAGAGACAATATGAAATGACATAGCATCAAAAGTAAAGACTGACCCGAAGCTGTTGTACAGCCACATCAGGAGGAAAACAAACAGTCAAGGACCAGGTAATCAACTGAGGAAGGGTGATGGGGAATTCACAAGAAACGACCGAGAGGTATGTCAGGAGCTCAACACAAGATTTAAAGAGGTATTTACAGTGGAAACCAGTAGGACTCCAAGAAATCAGAACAGGGGGGCACACCAGCAAGTGCTGATGAGGTACATATAACCAAGGAGGAGGGGAAGAAGCTGCTATGCGAACTTGACACCTCAAAGGCGGGGGGACCAGACAACATCTCTCCATGGGTCCTTTAAAGGGAGCAGAGATATTGTGTGAGCCATTAACAAAGATCTTCAACACATTATTTGAAACTGGGCAACTCCCTGAGGTATGGAAAATGGCAAATGTAGTCCCAATTTTTAAAAAAGGGGGACGACATGAGGCACTAAACTACAGACCTGTATCACTAACGTGTATATATGCAAGGTAAGATAAATAAGATAAGATTTCGTTCGGATTTTTAACCCCGGAGGGTTAGCCACCCAGGATAACCCAAGAAAGTCAGTGCGTCATCGAGGACTGTCTAACTTATTTCCATTGGGGTCCTTAGTCTTGTCCCCCAGGAAGCGACCCACACCAGTCGACCCAACACCCAGGTACCTATTTGCGCTAGGTGAACAGGACAACAGGTGTAAGGAAACGTGTCGAAATGTTTCCACCCGCCGGGAATCGAACCCGGCCCCTCCGTGTGTGAAGCGGGAGCTTTAGCCACCAGGCCACCGGGCCTGGTGGTGGAGCACCTGGAAAGAAACAAGTGTATAATTGACAACCAGCACGGTTTCAGGGAAGGAAAATCCTGTGTCACAAACCTACTAGAGTTTTATGACAAGGTGACAAAGTAAGACAAGAAGAGAGGGGTGGATCACTGCGTATTTTTGGACTGCAAGAAGGCCTTCCCACACAGTTTCCTCACAAGAGGTTACTGCAAAAGCTAGAGGACCAGGCACACATAACAGGGAAAGGCACTGCCAATGGATCAGTGAAAAACTGACAGGGAGGCAACAACGAGTCATGGTACGCGACGAGGTGTCAGAGTGGGCGCCTGTGACAAGCGGGGTTCCACAGGGGTCAGTCCAGGACCTGTGCTGTTCTTGGATAAAGTGAACGACATAACGGAAGGGAAGACTCAGAAGTGTCCTTGTTTGCAGATGATGCGAAGTTAATGAGAAAATCAAATCGGATGAGGATCAGGGAGGACTACAAAGAGACCTGGACAGGCTACAAGCCTGGTCCAGCAACTGGCTCCTTGAATTTAACCCTGCCAAATGCAAAGTCATGAAGATTGGGGAAGGGCAAAAGAAACCGCAGACACAATATAGTTTAGATGGCCAAAGACTGCAAACCTCACTCAAGGAAAAAGATCTGGGGGTGAGTATAACACCGAGCATATCTCCTGAGGCGCACATCAATCAGATAACTGCTGCAGCATACGGGCGCCTGGCAAACCTACGGATAGCGTTCCGATACCTCAATAAGGATTCGTTTAAGACTCTGTATACCATTTACGTCAGGCCCATACTGGAGTATGCAGCACCAGTTGGAATCCACACTTAGTCAAGCACGTTAAGAAATTAGAGAAAGTGCAAAGGTTTGCAACAAGACTAGTCCCAGAGCTATGGGGATTGTCCTACGAAGAAAGGTTGAGGGAAATCGACCTGACGACACTGGAGGACAGGAGGGTCAGGGAGACATGATAACGACTATAAAATACTGCGCGAATAGACAGGGTGGACAAAGACGGGATGTTCCAGAGAAGGGACACAGACACAAGAGGTCACAATTGGAAGTTGAAGACTCAGATGAATCAAAGGGATGTTAGGAAGTATTTCTTCAATCATAGAGTAGTCAGGCCGTGGAATAGCCTAGAAAGTGACGTAGTGGAGGCGGGAACCATACATAGTTTTAAGGCGAGGTATGATAGAGCTCATGGGGCAGGGAGAGAGAGGACCTAGTAGCAATCAGCGAAGAGGCGGGGCCAGGATCTGTGACTCGACCCCTGCAACCACAAATAGATGAGTACAAATAGGTGAGTACACACACACACACACACACACACACACACACACACACACACACACACACACACACATACATACATACGTACATACACACACATGCACACACACACATACACACACACATATATACACACACACATATACACACACATAAAACACACACATACATACACACACACACATACATACACACATACATACACACACACACATACACATACATACACACATACACACACATACACACATACACATACACACACATACATACATACATTACACACATACATACAAACACACATACACACACACACACACACATACACACACACTCAGACACATACACTGCAGTGGATACTGCGACGAGACATAATGAATATGCCAAAGCCACAGGACTGATGGATAAGCAGCTGCTTATCCATCAGTATATATATATATATATATATATATATATATATATATATATATTATATATATATATATATACTCTGGCAAAATGTTCATTGTGTATATATACAGAGATGCGTCAAATCCCCTAGGCGCTGGTGAAGAGCTCTTGGTCCAAAGAATTGGAGCCACCTTATAATTGGCTCAAACCTGATTATCATTTGGTCTTCTGGTGCTATAAATAAGGCACACGAGGCACACGGAGACGTTTCGCCCAGCAGACTCAATCCCTGTTGGATGAAATGTCTTCTCAATAAAATTCTCAGGTGCTGTGTGATCCATACAGGTTTAGTGCTTCTCCACGACTGTAATAATAGGTGGTTTTTAGCTGTAATGAACCTCTCGCAGTCGACGGCCCTAAATTTAACTAATATGTTCCAAGTGAAGTCTGTATAATCTCATCATTTAAACGTGAAGGAATACTGAGAGAGTGAATGTATTAACTACATTATACTTCCTACCTATTCTGCTTTAGTGTAGTAGGAAGAACAGTGTGTATCAAGAGATGGAGGCAGTTCGTTAGTCGGGAAACTGGAAAGTGTCCTGGGGAAGTGTCTTCGGAAAGTGTCCGGTGTTAGTTACTTGACAACCTCGGTGAGGAAGCATCTGCTGGGTAACCTGCGCTGGGTATCAGTTAAGCAACAACTGGGTATGGTATTACACAACTGCCCTAGAGATTATATGATCATGTTGAACCATGAGGCATGACACACACTCTTAGTTGGCCCAATATCCTTCCGTCCGTCCTTCCTTCCTTCACGAGTGGTTAGCTGTTTCTCTACGTGAAGCACAAGGGTGTAGTTCGGTTGGTGCCTGGGCCATGTTGGTACCCAAGCCATGTTGATGCCTGGGCTATGTTGGTACCTGAGCCATGTTGATGCCTGGGCTATGTTGGTACCCGAGCCATGTTGATGCCTGGGCCATGTTGGTACCCGAGCCATGTTGATGCCTGGGCCATGTTGGTACCCGAGCCATGTTTGATGCCTGATCTCACAGGAAATAAATGGACAGATGTAGACAAAGGCTGGTATAATGAACTTACTCTACAAAGTAACTTCATGAGTTATGTCCAGAGGTATGTCCTTGTGAAATGACAGGCCCGGTGGGCCCCACAGAGGAGAAACAAGTTATGCTGCGTTCTGCAGGACGTAAATTTTTTGACCTCCTTCAACACGAATATCTGGTGATTGGAATTTGGGCACACGCTTATAGGCCATAACTACCTGTTGATAGGTGTTCGTGCGTTCCTCTCCGTGAAGCTTGTGGAGCTTAGTTGAATGTTCAACAAATTTTAACAATTTGCTGACGGCGAGGTCTTTCCACTTTAGTTACGGCTTTTGTATAATTACCATTGTGCCTGTGGGGATCTCGAGGAACTTTTACGAGAGCCTTTTGTCATTATTTACTTAATGAAATTGTTAACCAGATGCCGGTTATGTTAACTTGGTATGATCGTATTTTTGTCTCCTGGATTTTGTTCATGTTGGTAGTTTTGTTAATTTTATCATTGGTCTTCTCTTGTACTTTTTTAAATGCCAAGAACACTGAATGATGTACACAGTTAGGAAGTATTTCTTCAGTCATAGAGTTGTCAGGCCGTGGAGTAGCCTAGACAGTGACGCAGTGGAGGCGGGAACCATACATAGTTTTAAGATGAGGTTTGATAAAGCTCGTGGAGCAGGGAGAGAGAGAGGACCTAGTAGCAACCGGTGAAGAGGCGGGGCCAGGAGCTAAGACTCGGCCCCTGCAACCACAAATAGGTGAGTACAGTGAAGAGAGTTCAAGTATCAGAAGTTCCCACACTGCCACAGTGAGAGAATAAAGTGTACTCGCTCACACGGGACAACAATCCGGTGTTCAGTTAATATTCATTCGAAACGGTTTGTGTTGAATTAAATTATGCAGATTATAGCTGCAGCGGTGTGAATTGAACCGCTTACATATACAAGATTTTGTTTATTTTTTTTAATTTGCAACGCTTATATTGCGAACACGTTGCAAAAATAAATGACCTTTGGTGATGGAGAGTGTGGGGTGGGTGGGACCGAGTGGGTGGGTCTGTGAAGGGAAGAGCAGGGTGGGTTAGATCAGGGTGGGGTAAGTTGAGGTAGAGTTAACTGGGGTGGGGCTGTTAGAGGTGGAATAGCCGTCACTGTGATGGAAGGAAGAGGCTGGTCAGTGTTGTGGTTGAAGCTACATAATTACCCTTCAGGGTGAGAGCAGAAAAGTGGACCAGCAGAGTATGTCTTATTGTGGATATTAATGTTTTGCACATTTTTGTTTGATTATTCTATTGGTAGCGCACTCAGCTGACACTGAGGTCCGTGGGTCGATCCCTGGCACGGCTGGAAACATTAGGACGTGTTTCCTTAAGACACCTGCTGTCCATGGTCACCCGTCAGTAAAATAAGTACCTGGGTGTTAGTGGACTGGTGTGGGTCCCATCCTGGGACAACAGACCTAATCTGTGGGAATTGCTCTGCATAACAAGCGGCTTTCTATATAGTAGTATAACAGCTAGGCATGTATACCTTTTACATGTACTTGTAAAAATCAAGATTATTATTATTATTATTATTATTATTATTATTATTATTATTATTATTATTACCTAGCCACGTCCCTCAGCCTAGCCAAGTCCCTGAACATTGCTACTCCTCCTAGCCTAAAACAGAATCATCTACACCCCTGGCTCCCTTTAAAGAGAGAGCGACAGATACCAAAAGTCAGTGCCGACCCCGGGGCTTGCCTACGTGGGGACTGCGTGCGGCCCATAACACCTAGTTGACGGCCCTGATCCATGGGGAGGCCGGGTCGTGGACCGGCCGGGGGGGCGTTGATCCCCAATAACCTCGGGTAACTCCAGTAACCCTCAAAACCCTACCTTAAAAATTTCAGATGTACATTGAAAGGTAGCAGATGACACAGCATCCTATACTGATCTTTCTACTTTTGGGGCTTAAACCAAGTCTCTACACTGGCTGCTTGTTCAAAATAGTAACTGTATTATGTAAACCTGTGCACGGATAGCGTGTAGATCGTTGTCTCTGCCTGAGCGGCTACGAACATTATGTTAAAGATAATCTCCACGGAACTGCACGCGGCCGTTGCAAGGATCCTGCTCCTCTCGTGCAACTAAGTGTCCAGGCTAACTCCATGCAACCCCAGAAAGCCGTATCCTTAAGGTTCCCGGAGTTATTTTCCATCAATGCAATGTATTAAAGTTCATTATGAACTATGCTGCACTTCGGGGTTGCTCCGTTTCTTACATCAAGATGTTGCTTTGTGTTGAGTTTATATGTGACGTGTTTTGTGTCCAGAAATTGTTTATGTCGCTGGACGTGTTTTCTTCTGCGTGAAGGTTGTGGCGGACGATTTGGTGTCTTAACGTAGATCTGTCCCTGGACGTGACTTTGGTTGCTGACGGGTTGGTGCTTCGTGGCATTGTGTGCCTCCTGAGGTGTTGCTTGGACGGTGGGTTTGGACTACGAGGTTTTCCTTGGTTACTGTTTCGTCAGCTGTTTTTAAGTTCTTAGGGAACATGTTTGTGTCGCTACGGGGTTTGTGTTTGGCTGAACGTGGTTGAGGTTCCTGGGGGGTTTTTGTGCCTGGACGGGTTTGTGTTGGCTGGACGTGGTTTGTGTCGTGGACTTTTTTGTTTGTGCTACCAGTGCCCTTTTGCTCCACTATCTAACCCACACACCTGCACCGGGTCAGGCCGGGGCCCGCGGATTAACCCCGGATAACCTCCAGGTAACCACGCGTCGACCACAAACTACACAACTACTATATTCTTGCCACGACCTTAGCTAATCACCCAGCTGGTAAACTTATCAACGAGCCACGCCCTAACTAACCCCTTTCCAAACTAACAATGCTCTCAACTAATTAATCCCTAACTAACCAGGTTACAGGTAAATTAATCGCGCCCACGCTAAGAGTGTTCACTAAAACCACGCCTCTAACTCCTTGTCACACTAACCACGCCACTAACTCCTTGTCACACTAACCACGCCTCTAACTCCTTGTCACACTAACCACGCCTCTAACTCCTTGTCACACTAACCACGCCTCTAACCCTGTCCCACCTAACCAGCATCTAATTCTGTCCCCAACCCCCGCCCGAGCCTTGACAAGAAAGCCTAATCCTTGCAACATCTCTCAACCCCCTCTCCCCACGCCCACGCCCAAATCCTTGTCACCTACCAGCCTTACCCCGCCCACTACCCTACCCACCCGGCAGATGGCCACACAGTCCACCCTCACCCCCACCCCCGCCCACGTCGTCATACAGGCTTCCGCCCTTCGTTCGCGCCCACCCACCTGACACCTACCGCCCCTCCCCCTGCCCTCTCTCATACTTCTCGCCTCTTCTGGAGTCCCATCCCAAGAATGTCTTCCTTCCTCTTGATCACCTTCTTTGTTCTCTCGGACCTCGCCTCAGCTCTCTGGTGCTTCTCTGTCCCGCTCTTCTCTGAAGCCTCTTTTCCCTCTTCTGTTTTATCCATTATTTCATCCAGGAAATGTCTAAAGCTTACTTTTAGATCTTCGATTTTGAATTATCCTCGCACCGGGCAATGTCCGGCTCGTATGGTCCTCTGCCTGGTCAACCACTGTTGCTCTAGGAAATTTCCTGCTTCTTATATATATATTTGCATCAGAAAATAATCTTCTTTTCTAGAGATATATCCTCTGCTCTAGAAATATATCCTCTGCTCTAGAAATATATCCTCTGCTCTAGAAATATATCCTCTGCTCTAGAAATATATCCTCTGCTCTAGAAATATATCCTCTGCTCTAGAAATATATCCTCTGCTCTAGAAATATATCCTCTGCTCTAGAGATATATCCTCTGCTCTAGAGATATATTCTCTGTTCTAGAAATATATCCTCTGCTCTAGAAATATATCCTCTGTTCTAGAAATATATCCTCTGCTCTAGAAATATATCCTCTGCTCTAGAAATATATCCTCTGCTCTAGAAATATATCCTCTGCTCTAGAAATATATCCTCTGCTCTAGAGATATATCCTCTGCTCTAGAAATATATCATCTGCTCTAGAAATATATCCTCTGCTCTAGAAATATATCCTCTGTTCTAGAAATATATCCTCTTCTCTAGAAATATATCCTCTGCTCTAGAGATATATCCTCTGCTCTAGAAATATATCCTCTGCTCTAGAAATATATCCTCTGCTCTAGAAATATATCCTCTGTTCTAGAAATATCTCTAGAAATATATCACTTGTATTACGAATATGTCCTCTTGTCCTAGGAATATGACATTTGTGCTGGGAATATCTCT
The DNA here is from genome assembly GCF_026875155.1 of Cherax quadricarinatus. Lineage (NCBI taxonomy): Eukaryota > Metazoa > Arthropoda > Malacostraca > Decapoda > Parastacidae > Cherax > Cherax quadricarinatus. Next base: position 30,762,184 of record NC_069460.1, on the reverse strand, counting down.
GTCCTAGGAATATCTGTACTGGGAATATCGCATTTCTCTTAAGAATATCGCTTATCAGAGGATATTCTAGTCTAGGTATCTCGTCAGTTATCGTAACAGCTTATCAGAGGTTATTCTAGTCTAGGTATCTCGTCAGTTATCGTAACAGCTTATCAGAGGTTATTCTAGTCTAGGTATCTCGTCAGTTATCGTAACAGCTTATCAGAGGTTATTCTAGTCCAGGTATCTCGTCAGTTATCGTAACAGCTTATCAGAGGATATCTAGTCTAGGGATCTCGTCAGTTATCGGGAACAGCTTATCAGAGGTTATTCTAGTCTAGGTATCTCGTCAGTTATCGTAACAGCTTTCAGAGGTTATTTAGTCCAGGTATCTCGTCAGTTATCGTAACAGCTTATCAGAGGATATTCTAGTCTAGGTATCTCGTCAGTTATCGTAACAGCTTATCAGAGGATATTCTTGTCTAGGTATCTCCTCAGTTATCGTAACAGCTTATCAGAGGTTATTCTAGTCTACGTATCTCCTCAGTTATCGTAACAGCTTATCAGAGGTTATTCTAGTCCAGGTATCTCGTCAGTTATCGTAACAGCTTATCAGAGGATATTCTAGTCTAGGTATCTCGTCAATTATGTGGCATCTCAATAGCGCTTTTTCTATCGCATCTGGATGACTACAAACCAACGTAATTAAAGTTGAGGCGCCTGTACATGGTTCTTGTTATCTCACTGATATTACTATTTTCATCTGAAAAATAGGTTCAGATTATTCCCTTAAAGGGGTTCATAAATTATGCTCCTAATGGGGGCTCATAAATTATGCTCCTGGAGTTTACCTGGAGAGAGTTCCGGGGGTCAACGCCCGCGCGGCCCGGTCTGTGACCAGGCCTCCTGGTGGATCAGAGCCTGATCAACCAGGCTGTTGCTGCTGGGGATTCATAAATTAATCCCTTAATGGGGTTCATAAATATATTAATGACCTCAGATTAAACCTCCTAAACAGGATAGATAATGCAGGAATAAGAACTATCAGACACACAACAAAGATCATTGTATAATAATAATAATAATAATAATAATAATAATAATTAATATTATTATTATTATTATTATTATTATTATTAGTGTGTAGAAAAGTTCGGAAAAAATAGCTGGGCTTAATGTTTAAGAGACGGAAGATATTTAACATTACTGGCAGAGAATATAATGTTTAGTGGTTCAGTGCTGCAGTTGTGGCAGCAGGAGGGTTACGTCCCTTGTGGCAGCAGGAGGGTTACGTCCCTTGTGGCAGCAGGAGGTTCCCGTCCCTTGTGGCAGCAGAAGGTTTACGTCCCTTGTGGCAGCAGGATGGTTCCGTCCCTTGTGGCAGCAGGAGGTTACGTCCCCTTGTGCCAGCAGGAGGGTTACGTCCCTTGTGGCAGCAGGAGGGTTACGTCCCTTGTGGCAGCAGGAGGGTTACGTCCCTTGTGCCAGCGGGAGGGTTACGTCCCTTGTGGCAGCAGGAGGGTTACGTCCCTTGTGGCAGCAGGAGGGTTACGTCCCTTGTGCCAGCAGGAGGGTTACGTCCCTTGTGGCAGCAGGAGGGTTACGTCCCTTGTGCCAGCAGGAGGGTTACGTCCCTTGTGGCAGCAGGAGGGTTACGTCCCTTGTGGCAGCAGGAGGGTTACGTCCCTTGTGCCAGCAGGAGGGTTACGTCCCTTGTGGCAGCAGGAGGGTTACGTCCCTTGTGGCAGCAGGAGGGTTACGTCCCTTGTGCCAGCAGGAGGGTTACGTCCCTTGTGGCAGCAGGAGGGTTACGTCCCTTGTGGCAGCAGGAGGGTTACGTCCCTTGTGGCAGCAGGAGGGTTCCGTCCCTTGTGGCAGCAGGAGGGTTACGTCCCTTGTGGCAGCAGGAGGTTCCCGTCCCTTGTGGCAGCAGAAGGTTTACGTCCCTTGTGGCAGCAGGAGGGTTACGTCCCTTGTGGCAGCAGGAGGTTCCCGTCCCTTGTGGCAGCAGGAGGGTTACGTCCCTTGTGGCAGCAGGAGGGTTACGTCCCTTGTGGCAGCAGGAGGTTCCCGTCCCTTGTGGCAGCAGAAGGTTTACGTCCCTTGTGGCAGCAGGATGGTTCCGTCCCTTGTGACAGCAGGAGGGTTACGTCCCTTGTGGCAGCAGGAGGGTTACGTCCCTTGTGGCAGCAGGAGGGTTACGTCCCTTGTGGCAGCAGGAGGGTTACGTCCCTTGTGGCAGCAGGAGGGTTACGTCCCTTGTGGCAGCAGGAGGGTTACGTCCCTTGTGGCAGCAGGAGGTTCCCGTCCCTTGTGGCAGCAGAAGGTTTACGTCCCTTGTGGCAGCAGGATGGTTCCGTCCCTTGTGACAGCAGGAGGGTTACGTCCCTTGTGGCAGCAGGAGGGTTACGTCCCTTGTGGCAGCAGGAGGTTCCCGTCCCTTGTGGCAGCAGAAGGTTTACGTCCCTTGTGGCAGCAGGATGGTTCCGTCCCTTGTGACAGCAGGAGGTTCCCGTCCCTTGTGGCAGCAGGAGGTTCCCGTCCCTTGTGGCAGCAGGAGGTTCCCGTCCCTTGTGGCAGCAGGATGGTTCCGTCCCTTGTGACAGCAGGAGGTTCCCGTCCCTTGTGGCAGCAGGAGGTTCCCGTCCCTTGTGGCAGCAGGAGGGTTACGTCCCTTGTGGCAGCAGGAGGGTTCCGTCCCTTGTGGCAGCAGGAGGTTCCCGTCCCTTGTGGCAGCAGGAGGGTTCCGTCCCTTGTGGCAGCAGGAGGGTTCCGTCCCTTGTGGCAGCAGGAGGGTTCCGTCCCTTGTGGCAGCAGGGGTTCCCGTCCCTTGTGGCAGCAGGAGGGTTACGTCCCTTGTGGCAGCAGGGGGGTTTTCCGTCCCTTGTGGCAGCAGGAGGTTCCCGTCCCTTGTGGCAGCAGGAGGGTTCCGTCCCTTGTGGCAGCAGGAGGGTTCCGTCCCTTGTGGCAGCAGGAGGGTTCCGTCCCTTGTGGCAGCAGGGGGTTCCCGTCCCTTGTGGCAGCAGGAGGGTTACGTCCCTTGTGGCAGCAGGAGGGTTCCGTCCCTTGTGGCAGCAGGAGGGTTCCGTCCCTTGTGACAGCAGGAGGTTCCCGTCCCTTGTGGCAGCAGGAGGGTTCCGTCCCTTGTGACAGCAGGAGGGTTCCGTCCCTTGTGGCAGCAGGAGGGTTCCGTCCCTTGTGGCAGCAGGAGGGTTCCGTCCCTTGTGGCAGCAGGAGGGTTCCGTCCCTTGTGGCAGCAGGGGGTTCCCGTCCCTTGTGGCAGCAGGAGGGTTACGTCCCTTGTGGCAGCAGGAGGGTTCCGTCCCTTGTGGCAGCAGGAGGGTTCCGTCCCTTGTGGCAGCAGGAGGTTCCCGTCCCTTGTGGCAGCAGGAGGGTTACGTCCCTTGTGGCAGCAGGGGGTTCCCGTCCCTTGTGGCAGCAGGAGGGTTACGTCCCTTGTGACAGCAGGAGGGTCCCATCCCATGTGGCAGCAAGAGGGTCCCATCCCTTGTGGCAGTAGGAGGGTTACGTCCCTTGTGGCAGCAGGAGGTTCCCGTCCCTTGTGGCAGCAGGAGGTTCCCGTCCCTTGTGGCAGCAGGAGGGTTCCGTCCCTTGTGAGAGCAGGAGGTTCCCGTCCCTTGTGGCAGCAGGAGGGTTCCGTCCCTTGTGACAGCAGGAGGTTCCCGTCCCTTGTGGCAACAGGAGGATTCCGTCCCTTGTGGCAGCAGGATGGTCCCATCCCTTGTGGCAGCAGGAGGGTTCCGTCCCTTGTGAGAGCAGGAGGTTCCCGTCCCTTGTGGCAGCAGGAGGGTTCCGTCCCTTGTGACAGCAGGAGGTTCCCGTCCCTTGTGGCAACAGGAGGATTCCGTCCCTTGTGGCAGCAGGATGGTCCCATCCCTTGTGGCAGCAGGAGGGTCCCGTCCCTCGTGGCAGCAGGATGGTCCCGTCCCTTGTGGCAGCAGGATGGTCCCGTCCCTTGTGGCAGCAGGAGGGTTACGTCCCTTGTGGCAGCAGGAGGTTCCCGTCCCTTGTGCCAGCAGGAGGGTCCCATCCCTTGTGGCAGCAGGAGGGTCCCATCCCTTGTGGCAGTAGGAGGGTTACGTCCCTTGTGGCAGCAGGAGGGTCCCGTCGCTTGTAGCAGCAGGAGGGTCCCATCCCATGTGGCAGCAAGAGGGTCCCATCCCTTGTGGCAGTAGGAGGGTTACGTCCCTGTGGCAGCAGGAGGGTCCCGTCCCATGTGGCAGCAGGAGGGTCCCATCCTATTTGGCAGCAGGAGGGTCCCGTCCCTTGTGGCAGTAAGAGGGTTATGTCCCTTGTGGCAGCAGGAGGGTCCCATCCCTTGTGGGAGCAGGAGGGTTCCACCCCTTGTGGCAGTAGGAGGGTTACGTCCCTTGTGGCAGCAGGAGGGTCCCGTCCCTTTTGCCAGCAGGAGGGTCCCATCCCATGTGGCAGTAGGAGGGTCCCATCCCTTGTGGCAGTAGGAGGGTTACGTCCCCTGTGGCAGCAGGAGGGTCCCGTCCCTTGTGGCAGCAGGATGGTCCCGTCCCTTGTGGCAGCAGGAGGGTCCCGTCCCTTGTGGCAGCAGGAGGGTTACGTCCCTTGTGACAGCAGGAGGTTCCCGTTCCTTGTGGCAGCAGGATGGTCCCGTCCCTTGTGGCAGCAGGAGGGTCCCGTCCCTTGTGGCAGCAGGAGGGTTACGTCCCTTGTGACAGCAGGAGGTTCCCGTTCCTTGTGGCCTTGTGGCAGCAGGAGGGTCCCATCCCTTGTGACAGCAGGAGGGTCCCATCCCTTTTGACAGCAGGAGGGTCCCATCCCTTGTGGCAGCAGGAGGGTCCCATCCCTTGTGGCAGCAGGAGGGTCCCATCCCTTGTGGCAGCAGGAGGGTCCCATCCCTTGTGACAGCAGGAGGGTCCCATCCCTTGTGGCAGCAGGAGGGTCCCATCCCTTGTGGCAGCAGGAGGGTTACGTCCCTTGTGGCAGCAGGAGGGTCCCGTCCCATGTGGCAGCAGGAGGGTCCCGTCCCTTATGGCAGTAGGAGGGTTACGTCCCTTGTGGCAGCAGGAGGGTCCCATTCCTTGTGGCAGCAGGAGGTTCCCATCCCATGTGGCAGCAGGAGGGTCCCGTCCCTTGTGGCAGTAGGAGGGTCCCATCCCATGTGGCAGCAGGAGGGTCCCGTCCCTTGTGGCAGCAGGAGGGTTACGTCCCTTGTGGCAGCAGGAGGGTCCCGTCCTTTGTGGCAGCAGGAGGGTCCCATCCCATGTGGCAGCAGGAGGGTCCCATCCCTTGTGGCAGTAGGAGGGTTACGTCCCTTGTGGCAGCAGGAGGGTCCCATCCCATGTGGCAGCAGGAGGGTCCCGTCCCTTGTGGCAGCAGGAGGGTTACGTCCCTTGTGGCAGCAGGAGGGTTACGTCGCTTGTGGCAGCAGGAGGGTCCCGTCCCTTGTGGCAGCAGGAGGGTCCCATCCCATGTGGCAGCAGGAGGGTCCCATCCCTTGTGGCAGTAGGAGGGGTCCCATGCCTTGCCTGGGTGGCTGGGTTGTAGTTCCCTATCTGCCTGGGTGGCTGGGTTGTAGTTCCCTATCTGCCTGGGTGGCTGGGTTGTAGTTCCCTATCTGCCTGGGTTGTAGTTCCCTATCTGCCTGGGTAGCTGGGTTGTAGTTCCCTATCTGCCTGGGTGACTGGGTTGTAGTTTACAGTCTGCCTGGGTGACTGGGTTGCAGTTTCCAGTCTGCCTGGGTAGCTGGGTTGTAGTTCCCAGTCTGCCTGGGTGACTGGGTTGTAGTTTCCAGTCTGCCTGGGTGACTGGGTTGTAGTTTTCAGTCTGCCTGGGTGACTGGGTTGTAGTTTCCAGTCTGCCTGGGTAGCTGGGTTGTAATTCCCAGTCTGCCTGGGTGACTGGGTTGTAGTTCCCAGTCTGCCTGGGTAGCTGGGTTGTAGTTCCCAGTCTGCCTGGGTAGCTGGGTTTTAGTTTCCAGTCTGCCTGGGTAGTTGGGTTGTAGTTCACAGTCTGCCTGGGTAGCTGGGTTGTAGTTCCCAGTCTGCCTGGGTAGCTGGGTTGTAGTTCCCAGTCTGCTTGGGTAGCTGGGTTGTAGTTCCCAGTCTGCTTGGGTAGCTGGGTTGTAGTTCCCAGTCTGCCTGGGTAGCTGGGTTGTAGTTCCCAGTCTGCCTGGGTGGCTGGGTTGTAGTTCCCAGTCTACCTGGGTGGCTGGGTTGTAGTTCCCAGTCTGCCTGGGTGGCTGGGTTGTAGTTCCCAGTCTGCCTGGGTGGCTGGGTTGTAGTTTCCAGTCTGCCTGGGTGACTGGGTTGTAGTTTTCAGTCTGCCTGGGTGACTGGGTTGTAGTTTCCAGTCTGCCTGGGTAGCTGGGTTGTAGTTCCCAGTCTGCCTGGGTGACTGAGTTGTAGTTCCCAGTCTGCCTGGGTAGCTGGGTTGTAGTTCCCAGTCTGCCTGGGTAGCTGGGTTTTAGTTCCCAGTCTGCCTGGGTAGCTGGGTTTTAGTTTCCAGTCTGCCTGGGTAGTTGGGTTGTAGTTCACAGTGTCAGTGGAACGCCTTCCAACTGAACAAAAGAAACTAATGGAAAAATAAATAAAGAAATGATTTAGGAAAAACAAGAAAAATGATTTTTGAGAATTTTACTTAAAATTTAAATATAATAAAAAAAAATTGGCCTTCAGTTCTTGTAGTTGGGTAGGAGTAGGTATGGCCCTGGATAGTTCCTCTGATGTTATTTATGTAGGTTGTCCTGGGCAGATGGTAATCCGATGTTCTGGAATCTCCTACCACTTGGATGGAGCACAAGTAGAATAGGTAAGGGCCGGTAGTTGTAGAATAATGTTAATAAGTATTATTAACACACGTCTTGCCCCTTTATCTGGCGTCTATCCTGGAAGACCACGCCAGGAACAGAGCTGACAAATAAGAGAAAATAAAACTGGTTTTCCCATAGTCATGATAATATAACATTTAAGAAAGAAAAAGAATGATAAATGCCAAAATCATTACTGGTAACCAGCAAACAAAAGAAAAGAACAAACAGTAATACTCCTGGTAGATCACCCCACCTGATTAGGAGAAGTGTGGAGGTGAAGTGACTCTCCAAACTTCAATCCACACCAGGTAAGGTAAATATTACCAGGAGTAGAAACATTAACAAATCGGCCACCAGGAACTAGTTTTGCCCCAGCCCGCCAGAGAGGGGGGGGGGTGTGCGCGCGCAACGTAACTCGCTAATGGTTCCTGGTTGCCCGAACAACCTTAACCCCACTTACACCTACTTTTCCCTCACACACAGTCTGCCTGGGTAGCTGGGTTGTAGTTCCCAGTCTGCCTGAGTAGCTGGGTTGTAGTTCCCAGTCTTCCTGGGTGGCTGGGTTGTAGTTCCCAGTCTGCCTGGGTGGCTGGGTTGTAGTTCCCAGTCTTCCTGGGTGGCTGGGTTGTAGTTCCCAGTCTGCCTGGGTGGCTGGGTTGTAGTTCCCAGTCTTCCTGGGTGGCTGGGTTGTAGTTCCCAGTCTTCCTGGGTGGCTGGGTTGTAGTTCCCAGTCTTCCTGGGTGGCTGGGTTGGAAAAATCATGAGAATCATAGGGTCATACAGCGCCTGGTGCCAGGCAATCAGGTTCCATCAAACGAAGGGGAGATCAGGTCTAATTTCTTGGATTAAAGTCCCCTCAGAGGCGTAAAGGACCCCTCTTTGAGGGGACACGTAGCAGAACTCCTTTTAATTGGAAGAACGTCTCGCTGTAAGAAGAATATTTTCATTTTTTTTTTTAAGTTGACCCCATTGCTGTCGGTGTTACGACCTTCAACAATAAATTCATAATTAGCCGGTTATGGATGTTCATTACCGTCAACATGTCGCACCACTGAACAGGCACCTACAGTCAGTACCTGACCAGCCGGGCTATGGTTCGTACGTCAGTTTGCGTGCGGCCAGCAGAAACAACTTGGTTGATCAGACTCTGATCCACCACGAGGCCTGGCCTCAGACCGGGCCACGGGGGCGTTGATCCCCGAAACCCTCTCCAGGTATACCACACGGCCAATACCTAGTTAGTCAGTGTCTGAGCTTAGAGACGGAGGTCACTAATTCTCTTAAATGGAACGATGTGAGGTAGCACACCACAGCAGCATCGTCACTATGGTAGCACCACCACAACAGCATCGTCACTATGGTAGCACCACCACAACAGCTTCGTCACTATGGTAGCACCACCACAGCAGCATCGTCACTATGGTAGCACACCACAGCAGCATCGTCACTATGGTAGCACCACCACAACAGCATCGTCACTATGGTAGCACCACCACAGCAGCATCGTCACTATGGTAGCACCACCACAACAGCATCGTCACTATGGTAGCACCACCACAGCAGCATCGTCACTATGGTAGCACCACCACAACAGCATCGTCACTATGGTAGCACACCACAACAGCATCGTCACTATGGTAGCACCACCACAGCAGCATCGTCACTATGGTAGCACCACCACAACAGCATCGTCACTATGGTAGCACCACCACAACAGCATCGTCACTATGGTAGCACCACCACAGCAGCATCGTCACTATGGTAGCACCATCACAACAGCATCGTCACTATGGTAGCACCATCACAACAGCATCGTCACTATGGTAGCACACCACAACAGCATCGTCACTATGGTAGCACCATCACAACAGCATCGTCACTATGGTAGCACACCACAACAGCATCGTCACTATGGTAGCACCACCACAGCAGCATCGTCCCTATGGTAGCACCACCACAACAGCATCGTCACTATGGTAGCACCACCACAGCAGCCTCGTCACTATGGTAGCACCACCACAACAGCATCGTCACTATGGTAGCACCACCAGAACAGCATCGTCACTATGGTAGCACCACCACAGCAGCATCGTCACTATGGTAGCACCACCACAGCAGCATCGTCACTATGGTAGCACCACCACAACAGCATCGTCACTATGGTAGCACCACCACAACAGCATCGTCACTATGGTAGCACCACCACAGCAGCATCGTCACTATGGTAGCACCACCACAACAGCATCGTCACTATGGTAAGCACCACCACAACAGCATCGTCACTATGGTAGCACCACCACAACAGCATCGTCACTATGGTAGCACCACCACAACAGCATCGTCACTATGGTAGCACCACCACAGCAGCATCGTCACTATGGTAGCACCACCACAACAGCATCGTCACTATGGTAGCACCACCACAACAGCATCGTCACTATGGTAGCACCACCACAACAGCATCGTCACTATGGTAGCACCACCACAACAGCATCGTCACTATGGTAGCACCACCACAGCAGCATCGTCACTATGGTAGCACCACCACAGCAGCATCGTCACTATGGTAGCACCACCACAACAGCATCGTCACTATGGTAGCACCACCACAGCAGCATCGTCACTATGGTAGCACCACCACAGCAGCATCGTCACTATGGTAGCACCACCACAGCAGCATCGTCACTATGGTAGCACCACCACAGCAGCATCGTCACTATGGTAGCATCACCACAACAGCATCGTCACTATGGTAGCACCACCATAACAGCATCGTCACTATGGTAGCACCACCACAACAGCATCGTCACTATGGTAGCACCACCACAACAGCATCGTCACTATGGTAGCACCACCACAGCAGCATCGTCACTATGGTAGCACCACCACAGCAGCATCGTCACTATGATAGCACCACCACAGCAGCATCGTCACTATGGTAGCACCACCACAACAGCATCGTCACTATGATAGCACCACCACAGCAGCATCGTCACTATGGTAGCACCACCACAGCAGCATCGTCACTATGGTAGCACCACCACAGGAGCATCGTCACTATGGTAGCACCACCACAGCAGCATCGTCACTGTGGTAGCACCACCACAGCAGCATCGTCACTAGTGGTAGCACCACCACAGCAGCATCGTCACTATGGTAGCACCACCACAGCAGCATCGTCACTATGGTAGCACCACCACAGCAGCATCGTCACTGTGGTAGCACCACCACAGCAGCATCGTCACTGTGGTAGCACCACCACAGCAGCATCGTCACTGTGGTAGCACCACCACAGCAGCATCGTCACTATGGTTGCACCACAGCAGCATCGTCACTATGGTAGCACCACCACACCAGCATCGTCACAAACTATGGTAGCACCACCACAACAGCATCGTCACTATGGTAGCACCACCACAACAGCATCGTCACTATGGTAGCACCACCACAGCAGCATCGTCACTATGGTAGCACCACCACAACAGCATCGTCACTATGGTAGCACCACCACAACAGCATCGTCACTATGGTAGCACCACCACAACAGCATCGTCACTATGGTAGCACCACCACAACAGCATCGTCACTATGGTAGCACCACCACAACAGCATCGTCACTATGGTAGCACCACCACAGCAGCATCGTCACTATGGTAGCACCACCACAACAGCATCGTCACTATGGTAGCACCACCACAACAGCATCGTCACTATGGTAGCACCACCACAACAGCATCGTCACTATGGTAGCACCACCACAACAGCATCGTCACTATGGTAGCACCACCACAGCAGCATCGTCACTATGGTAGCACCACCACAGCAGCATCGTCACTATGGTAGCACCACCACAAACAGCATCGTCACTATGGTAGCACCACCACAGCAGCATCGTCACTATGGTAGCACCACCACAGCAGCATCGTCACTATGGTAGCACCACACAGCAGCATCGTCACTATGGTAGCACCACCACAGCAGCATCGTCACTATGGTAGCATCACCACAACAGCATCGTCACTATGGTAGCACCACCATAACAGCATCGTCACTATGGTAGCACCACCACAACAGCATCGTCACTATGGTAGCACCACCACAACAGCATCGTCACTATGGTAGCACCACCACAGCAGCATCGTCACTATGGTAGCACCACCACAGCAGCATCGTCACTATGATAGCACCACCACAGCAGCATCGTCACTATGGTAGCACCACCACAACAGCATCGTCACTATGATAGCACCACCACAGCAGCATCGTCACTATGGTAGCACCACCACAGCAGCATCGTCACTATGGTAGCACCACCACAGGAGCATCGTCACTATGGTAGCACCACCACAGCAGCATCGTCACTGTGGTAGCACCACCACAGCAGCATCGTCACTGTGGTAGCACCACCACAGCAGCATCGTCACTATGGTAGCACCACCACAGCAGCATCGTCACTATGGTAGCACCACCACAGCAGCATCGTCACTGTGGTAGCACCACCACAGCAGCATCGTCACTGTGGTAGCACCACCACAGCAGCATCGTCACTGTGGTAGCACCACCACAGCAGCATCGTCACTATGGTTGCACCACAGCAGCATCGTCACTATGGTAGCACCACCACACCAGCATCGTCACTATGGTAGCACCACCACAACAGCATCGTCACTATGGTAGCACCACCACAGCAGCATCGTCACTGTGGTAGCACCACCACAGCAGCATCGTCACTATGGTTGCACCACAGCAGCATCGTCACTATGGTAGCACCACCACAGCAGCATCGTCACTATGGTAGCACCACCACAACAGCATCGTCACTATGGTAGCACCACAGCAGCATCGTCACTATGGTAGCACCACCACAGCAGCATCGTCACTATGTAGCACCACCACAGCAGCATCGTCACTATGGTAGCACCACCACAGCAGCATCGTCACTATGGTAGCACCACCACAGCAGCATCGTCACTATGGTAGCACCACAGCAGCATCGTCACTATGGTAGCACCACCACAACAGCATCGTCACTATGGTAGCACCACCACAGCAGCATCGTCACTGTGGTAGCACCACCACAGCAGCATCGTCACTATGGTAGCACCACCACAGCAGCATCGTCACTATGGTAGCACCACCACAGCAGCATCGTCACTATGGTAGCACCACCACCACAGCAGCATCGTCACTATGGTAGCACCACCACCACAGCAGCATCGTCACTATGGTAGCACCACCACAGCAGCATCGTTACTATGGTAGCACCACCACAGCAGCATCGTTACTATGGTAGCACCACCACAGCAGCATCGTCACTATGATTGCACCACAGCAGCATCGTCACTATGGTAGCACCACCACAACAGCATCGTCACTATGGTAGCACCACCACAACAGCATCGTCACTATGGTAGCACCACCACAGCAGCATCGTCACTATGGTAGCACCACCACAGCAGCATCGTCACTATGTAGCACCACCACAGCAGCATCGTCACTATGTAGCACCACAGCAGCTTCGTCACTATGGTAGCACCACCTCAGCAGCATCGTCACTATGGTAGCACCACCACAGCAGCATCGTCACTATGGTAGCACCACCACAGCAGCATCGTCACTATGGTAGCACCACCACAGCAGCATCGTCACTAAGGTAGCACCACCACAACAGCATCGTCACTATGGTAGCACCACCACAGCAGCATCGTCACTGTGGTAGCACCACCACAGCAGCAATCGTCACTGTGGTAGCCCACCACAGCAGCATCGTCACTATGGTAGCACCACCACAGCAGTATCGTCACTATGGTAGCACCACCACCACAGCAGCATCGTCACTATGGTAGCACCACCACAGCAGCATCGTCACTAAGGTAGCACCACCACAGCAGCATCGTCACTGTGGTAGCACCACCACAGCAGCATCGTCACTATGGTAGCACCACCACAGCAGCATCGTCACTATGGTAGCACCACCACCACAGCACCGTCGTCACTATGGTAGCACCACCACAGCAGCATCGTCACTATGGTAGCACCACCACCACAGCAGCATCGTCACTATGATACCACCACCACAACAGCATCGTCACTATGGTAGCACCACCACAGCAGCATCGTCACTGTGGTAGCACCACCACAGCAGCATCGTCACTATGGTAGCACCACCACAGCAGCATCGTCACTATGGTAGCACCACCACCACAGCAGCATCGTCACTATGGTAGCACCACCACAGCAGCATCGTCACTATGGTAGCACCACCACAGTAGCATCGTCACTATGGTAGCACTACCACTGCAGAAATAGCGCCACTACCACAACACCTTTCCCACCACTACACACTGTGAGGGTTACTCGTTTCCCACTTTTTTAAATTTTAATAACAGCTAGCAGGAAGTTAGTCTTGTCGACTTTTCTATTAGGGAGAGTAGTGAGAGAGAGAGAGAGAGAGAGAGAGAGAGAGAGAGAGAGAGAGAGAGAGAGAGAGAGAACGAGACACAGAAAGCGACAAGTGCCTTACTCAGGCTACTTTTAATTAAGCAGACATTGCAGCAGATCCTTTACCACAAGAGAGAGAGAGATGTTGGTCTCCATCTTGAGTATAGGGACCAGTGTTTCCATGATCCATGGCAGATGTGTACTCTTCTTTTTCATTAGGATAATTTTGGTCCTTCCTGCCATGATCGTTACTTCCATGGTCGTTATTACCATGGCCGTCACTGTCATGATCGTTACTACCATGGTCATCACTACCACAGGCATCCAGGTCCAGGTATTCTCCAGGTCTCACTATGGTCGTCACTACCATGGTCGTTACTACCATGGGCGTTACTACCATGGTCGTCACTACCATAGGCGTCCAGGTCCAGGTATTCTCCAGGCCTCACTATGGTCGTCACTACCATGGTCGCACTACCATGGGCGTTACTATGATGAACCTCAACTCCTCACAGAATTATAAACTTAAAAAAAAAATTGTTTTTATATCTTTCATCTCGCTGTTATAAATAATTCAGGTATAAATACATTTGCATTAATTATGCAGCCGTGCCTCTGATCTGCGCTGCCTCGCTGCCCTCAGTGTATATTACGCGCACTAATAGAATAAACACGTATAACAGGGCCCCATGAGACAGGGAATTATTAGTGTCAGAGTTAGAGGCGGGGAGAGGAGCTATGGTTCGGCCTTGTTCACTCCCAATACGATGAATCAATAATGTTTCAAAACCGAAACGCAGTCAAATGTTCCAAGTATTTGCTCACACGTCTTGAACCACAAGAAGAACAAATCAGTGAAAATAAACATACGTTCCTCCAAGTTTTAATTTTGTAGGCGAAGCGGAGCTGGAAGGAGAGAACCAGAAACCTCTGAAGGTGAGAGACATTCCCTGAGAGGTAACTGGAAGAGGTAACTGGAAGATTTAACTGGAAGAGGCAACTGGAAGGCAAGACAACCCAGGAAATAACAGAAAAAACTGGAATTAGTAATGTTGAGGGCTGCAGGGAGGCCAAAGGTAAGTGCAGAAGAGTACAGAAGAAATATAGAGGACAAATGTAGAGAGAAGCAAGCATACAAAATAGCATTGATTATGCTTCTGCACGAAAGGAAAAACTGAGACTATCTGAAAATATATTAGAAAACGGGAAAAATAGAAAGAAAAAATGCTTCTCGTTAACGTATGGTAAAGAACCAAAACGACTGAAAGAGAAGGAAACTTCTGAGAGGTTAAAACTGAAACAAAAATAATACCAGGGAAGAAGGAAGAACGGACAGCTCATCCCACACTAGAAGACATCCACACAACCAAGGTGGAAGTGTAGAAAGATTTTTTTAGCAGTGGATAAAATAGTTGACAGCATGATGATGTCAACGAGATAAAGTCAGTTGATCAGATGAAAATGCTGGCCCACAGATGGCTCCAACTTCATCCTGTTCCCTACTTGTATGTCTCATAACAATAAAAATGCTTTCAAATGAGCTGATGTAGGTAACATCTCTTAGCTTGCCAATAAAGTTAGGAGTCCTTAACCTTGTCAAACCCTGTGTAAAAAAAAAAAATAAGTCGTCGGGTTATGAAAGTTCTGGTCACGGGTACTGAGCGAAGATCACACAGAAGAGACCTTCTGGTGGTCACTAGAGATGGCGCAACTATGGAACAGCTGTAAGTTGATGAATATATCTCGTCTGTTTAAAGATGATAAACACTTAAGCCACAACATCTGCACAACGCAGGACACGTGTCTACGGGTGGTAGCTCCTGTCTCTCAACAACTGGATCATTATAATATGGTTCATGAGTCTAGAGGTGAGTAGGAAATAAGGGTGAGTGAGGGTAACACGTGGAATGTAGGATAAAAGAACATGTACAGCAACATCAGTGATACTAAGTATTTTATCAGTAAGAGAAAAAAGTCGCCAAATGCAAGTGTTAAATGACTCGAGAAAGAGCTCGACTTAACCTCTCCCAGACCAGGAGAAAAGTAGTGATTTTCAAGCATGTTGAACTTAGGGGAAACTCGACAAAATCCGGACGAGATGGTTAAGCTGGCCCAAGTTCTAGCAGTTTTTTTTTTTTTACTGCGTGTTTGTATTTGTGTGTGTGTGTGTGTGTGTGTGTGTGTGTGTTTGCTGTAACTAATATTAAAGCAGTTTTTTTTATATCGTTTGCAACGAGTTAGTCAACGCACAATATAGGAATATTTTACTGGCTAATTCAGCCAGACGGGATTATTATTATAATTAAAGCGCTGAACCCGGAGGGGTCGGACTACTGCACCATCACACCCATATATTGGAAAATATTTATGCCTGTTGAAAACTATTTGCATCCAAGTGAGCACATTCAAGAAAGCGGCAGTACTGTATATGTAAAGTGTGTATCGTTCATTATAGTCGAGTAGCAGACAACCTCTAGGATAAGACACGGGGCGGTGGTAGTTCCAAGTGTATGCCACGTCTATTGTGTACCCATTTAATGTAATTCTGAACATCCGCGCCTGTGGCTTCTCTATTCTGCATGATAGTTACACTCTCAGAACTCCAGCGGTGTGTAGCTACCCTCTTCTAAATAATGAGGAACATAAAATTGGCTGTATTTCTCTGTTGTATAGATATATTTCTCTGCTGAATTCTATCACACAAGATGGCTTGTCTGCACGAGGTAATAGAGCTTGTCGGACTTCAGTAGCACGATGAAGATATCGTGAAACCTTCCCGTTTAGGCACAGTAGCTACGACAGTTTTGATGGATTTTCTTCCAGTAGAGTTGAAGTTACTAGACATCAAGGATGTGTGGTGGTCGACTACTAGTTATAGAATACCTTGTTATATATAGTCAAGTTGTATCTTAGTAACAAGTACAGTAGTGGCTAACCATACCACCGGTGGGGATAGAACCCGCGGTCAGAGAGTCATATTGGTGAGACAGTAGTAGCTCCTGCATGCTAAGGTGTACGGTAATTATACTCTTTAGATACTATATACTTATCTTTCACAAAGCCATTAGCGGTGCGTCCCCCTACATTATGGTCACACCTTCCAGAGACAAGGGCTGCAGATGCCAGTCTTAACTCGACTCACGCAATCATAATGACACGATTGCAAACAAGCCATACCACGGGCGGGGTTAGAACCCGCGATCGTGGCGTTAGCCACTGTCCAACGCGACAGTCTGGAGTTTTGAAACTCTCTGATAGCGGGTTCTAACCCCGCCCGTGGTATGGGATGCCAGTCTTAGTGTCCATCCTGGATACCGATCTGTTACTATCAATTGAGCCGAGCGTTCAAATGCTGAACTACGGAAGTTGTATATTACTTCTTCATGTATGCTGATACATGATACCTTACCATAGTGTCTTCTCACAGCTGCTGTATGTGTCTTGCTCATCCTGAGTTAGATAATAATAATATTTTTCCATAACTTAAACGACACGCAGGTTTATTCAGTGTGATATAGACACGGAGTCTTCACTGAGCACACAATCACACATGTACATACAATCAAGCTTGCGTGCGGTACGGCGGGGCTCTTGAAGTAGCGGCCAGCGAAGAGGCAGGGCCAGGAGCTGAGACTTAACCTTTGAACACACACACACACCATTTTACTCATAACAACACTCATATTTTTAGTCCTTCATTATAAACACATTATTCATAACCAAAGAATTCTCTCTCTGACGAATTGGTTCTCCAGTCCTTCAAGCAGCATCAGTCTCTCTGTCATCTCCACAATGGTTCATGTTCCTTCATTTCTTCCTCCGTCTGTGCTATTCATTGGGTGACTGTCTCCTTGCTGGTGCTGTATTTTCCTCCCTTCAAGGAGAGGGGTTCATTGGGGCTGGTGAAGGGGTCTTCGTCCGAGGTGTTGGGGATATCCTATCCTATCCTCCATTTTACCATGCGTTGTGTGACTCTTGCTAGTTTAGCGCTCCACTATGTTAAAGTGTGGTGGAGGCAGTTGCTGCCTGGACACTATCACCAACTGTTTAATAAATAACCTT
Organism: Cherax quadricarinatus; assembly: GCF_026875155.1. NCBI lineage: Eukaryota > Metazoa > Arthropoda > Malacostraca > Decapoda > Parastacidae > Cherax > Cherax quadricarinatus. Next base: position 30,744,897 of record NC_069460.1, on the reverse strand, counting down.
GATCTCTGACACCTCTCAGCTGTATCACCAACACTCAACTTTGGGAATGGAGATTTGACGAGGTTTCTGTCCGTCCTGGATCGAAACGTCGTCACTCATGACTTCGTAATATTCCACGACTGACCGAAACATCATTTGGTTTACGTCTACAATTTGTGGGTTAATTGTCACTTTAGGAGAAGAAGTTCTTGACGGTAACGAATGGCTCTTCATCCTATGAATCGGAGCTACCCTTCCCTTCCTCGGATCAAACCCGACTACCTCCCATTTCCCAGCCTGTGTAAGACCCCAACACCGTCAAGAGGCGAGGGAATTCTTCATTCCAAAGATTAGACCCCTCTTACCTTCCTCAGAGCAAATATAAACAACATCCCCACATACACCCTCCCTCTACATTTTCCCCTCATAAGTGCACACCTGTGTCCACCTGTAAAGTCCAGTTCGTAGACAGATGGAAACAACTAGGGGTCATCTGACTTTTTTTTTGGGGGGGGGGATATCGTAGGTAATTTACACATTTGTTATTATGTATGATTAATGTACTTATGTGGACCTATATCTAAATAAACTTATGTCATTCCAGATAGAAAATTGGTAGCCTCGTTTCTGCAATAAATGTTTTATACAATACCTGAAGAAGGTTTCAGGGGTCAGCGCCCCCGCGGCCCGGTCTGAGACCAGGCCTCGTGGTGGATCAGGGTCTGATCAACCGATAAGTTCAAGAATATCATCAGTAATACGATGCTGGATCATCTGAGTGCAACTTTACCCTCCAGTGACCTCTTACCTTGTCCATGAAACTGGAAATCATGCAGAATAAGGTAACATGATGTTACCTTATTCTGCATGATCGTTACATGGTGAAAAAAAAAAGCCAGTCATGCCCCCCTTCCGTGTCATTCCATAACACTGACATCTGGAGGCCATCGAGTAGGGCCTCTGGTCACAAAAGCACTACTGGAGGTTGCCTGCAGATCCCAGAGTGGTGACTGAAGGAGATTAACTCCGTGTTTTTCAGGTTTGCTGACATTAAGTGATGGATTGCCGCACAGTTATTGTTTTTTGAGCAGTCGGTTTTGTTAAAGCTGAATATAATTAATTGTTTCAGCCAGTCTTGTGCACTTCAGTTCTGGTATAAGCAGATCTGGTGTTGATTCGAAGTGAACACAGCTAAAGTGGAACACAAAGAGGAAAGCAAGGAGTGTTCAACTGAACAAAGACGTAGACGGATTGTGCTCCTCGGTGACGTGGGAAATAATGTCCAAGAACTTTGTAGAGCGGCGAGTCTTAGCATGCAGAAGTATTGCTCTCAGGGGAAATTAAAAATAATAAATTGTGCATGCAAGTTTGTGAGGTCGGTCTTACTGGGCGGCGTAGGAGGTCACTGTTACTGGGCGGCGTGGAGGTCACTGTTACTGGGCGGCGAGGAGGTCACTGTTACTGGGCGGCGTGGAGGTCACTGTTACTGGGCGGCGTGGAGGTCACTGTTACTGGGCGGCGTGGAGGTCACTGTTACTGGGCGGCGTGGAGGTCACTGTTACTGGGCGGCGTGGAGGTCACTGTTACTGGGCGGCCAGGTCACTGTTACTGGGCGGCGAGGAGGTCACTGTTACTGGGCGGCGAGGAGGTCACTGTTACTGGGCGGCGTGGAGGTCACTGTTACTGGGCGGCGAGGAGGTCACTGTTACTGGCGGCGTGGAGGTCACTGTTTACTGGGCGGCGTGGAGGTCACTGTTACTGGGCGGCGAGGAGGTCACTGTTACTGGGCGGCGTGGAGGTCACTGTTACTGGGCGGCGTGGAGGTCACTGTTACTGGGCGGCGTGGAGGTCACTGTTACTGGGCGGCGTGGAGGTCACTGTTACTGGGCGGCGAGGAGGTCACTGTTACTGGGCGGCGTGGAGGTCACTGTTACTGGGCGGCGTGGAGGTCACTGTTACTGGGCGGCGTGGAGGTCACTGTTACTGGGCGGCGAGGTCACTGTTACTGGGCGGCGAGGAGGTCACTGTTACTGGGCGGCGTGGAGGTCACTGTTACTGGGCGGCGAGGAGGTCACTGTTACTGGGCGGCGTGGAGGTCACTGTTACTGGGCGGCGAGGAAGTCACTGTTACTGGGCGGCGTGGTCACTGTTACTGGGCGGCGAGGAGGTCACTGTTACTGGGCGGCGTGGAGGTCACTGTTACTGGGCGGCGTGGAGGTCACTGTTACTGGGCGGCGTGGAGGTCACTGTTACTGGGCGGCGTGGAGGTCACTGTTACTGGGCGGCGTGGAGGTCACTGTTACTGGGCGGCGTGGAGGTCACTGTTACTGGGCGGCGTGGAGGTCACTGTTACTGGGCGGCGTGGAGGTCACTGTTACTGGGCGGCGTGGAGGTCACTGTTACTGGGCGGCGTGGAGGTCACTGTTACTGGGCGGCGAGGAGGTCACTGTTACTGGGCAGCGTGGAGGTCACTGTTACTGGGCGGCCAGGTCACTGTTACTGGGCGGCGAGGTCACTTACTGGGCGGCGAGGTCACTGTTACTGGGCGGAGAGGAGGTCACTCTTACTGGGCGGCGTGGAGGTCACTGTTACTGGGCGGCGAGGAAGTCACTGGGCGGCGAGGTCACTGTTACTGGGCGGCGTGGAAGTCACTGTTACTGGGCGGCGTGGAGGTCACTGTTACTGGGCGGCGAGGAAGTCACTTACTGGGCGGCGAGGTCACTGTTACTGGGCGGCGAGGAAGTCACTGTTACTGGGCGGCGAGGTCACTGTTACTGGGCGGCGAGGTCACTGGGCGGCGTGGATGTCACTGTTACTGGGCGGCGAGGAGGTCACTGGGCGGCGTGGATGTCACTGTTACTGGGCGACGCGGAGGTCTCTGTTACTGGGCGGCGTGGAGGTCACTGTTACTGGGCGGCGCGGAGGTCACTGTTACTGGGCGGCGTGGAGGTCACTGTTACTGGGCGGCGCGGAGGTCACTGTTACTGTGCGGCGCAGAGGTCGCTGTTACTGGGCGGTGCGGAGGTCACTGTTACTGGGCAGGGCGGAAGTCGCTGTTACTGGGCGGCGAGGAGGTCATTGTTGCTGGGCGGTGCGGAGGTCACTGTTACTGGGCGGCGCAGAGGTACTGTCACTGGCCGACGCGGAGGTACTGTCACTGGGCGGCGTGGAGGTACTGTCACTGGGCGGCGCGGAAGTACTGTCACTGGGCGGCGCGGAGGTACTGTCACTGGGCGGCGCAGAGGTACTGTCACTGGGCGGCGCGGAGGTATTGTCACTGAGCGGCGCGGAGGTACTGTCACTGGGCGGCGCGGAGGTACTGCCACTGGGCGGCGCGGAGGTACTGTCACTGGGCGGCGCGGAGGTAGTCACTGGGCGGCGCAGAGGTACTGTCACTGGGCGGCGCGGAGGTAGTCACTGGGCGGCGCAGAGGTACTGTCACTGGGCGGCGCGGAGGTACTGTCACTGGGCGGCGCAGAGGTACTGTCACTGGGCGGCGCAGAGGTACTGTCACTGGGCGGCGCAGAGGTACTGTCACTGGGCGGCGCAGAGGTACTGTCACTGGGCGGCGCAGAGGTACTGTCACTGGGCGGGCAGAGGTACTGTCACTGGGCGGCCAGAGGTACTGTCACTGGGCGGCGCAGAGGTACTGTCACTGGGCGGAGCAGAGGTACTGTCACTGGGCGGCACAGAGGTACTGTCACTGGGCGGAGCAGAGGTACTGTCACTGGGCGGAGCAGAGGTACTGTCACTGGGCGGCGCGAGAGGTACTGTCACTGGGCGGCGCAGATGTACTGTCACTGGGCGGCGCGAGAGGTACTGTCACTGGGCGGAGCAGAGGTACTGTCACTGGCGAGCAGAGGTACTGTCACTGGGCGGAGCAGAGGTACTGTCACTGGGCGGAGCAGAGGTACTGTCACTGGGCGGAGCAGAGGTACTGTCACTGGGCGGAGCAGAGGTACTGTCACTGGGCGGCGCAGAGGTACTGTCACTGGGCGGAGCAGAGGTACTGTCACTGGGCGGCGCAGAGGTACTGTCACTGGGCGGCGCAGAGGTACTGTCACTGGGCGGCGCAGAGGTACTGTCACTGGGCGGCGCAGAGGTACTGTCACTGGGCGGCGCGAGAGGTACTGTCACTGGGCGGCGCGAGAGGTACTGTCACTGGGCGGCGCGAGAGTGTACTGTCACTGGCGGAGCAGAGGTATGTCACTGGCGGAGCAGAGGTACTGCACGGGCGAGCAGAGGTACTGTCACTGGGCGGCGCGAGAGGTACTGTCACTGGGCGGCGCAGAGGTACTGTCACTGGGCGGAGCAGAGGTACTGTCACTGGGCGGAGCAGAGGTACTGTCACTGGGCGGAGCAGAGGTACTGTCACTGGGCGGCGCGAGAGGTACTGTTCACTGGGCGGCGCAGAGGTACTGTTATGGGCGGCGCGAGGTACTGTCACTGGGCGGAGCAGAGGTACTGTCACTGGGCGGAGCAGAGGTACTGTCACTGGCGGAGCAGAGGTACTGTCACTGGGCGGCGCGAGAGGTACTGTCACTGGGCGGAGCAGAGGTATGGGCACTGGGCGGGAGCAGAGGTACTGTCACTGGGCGGCGCAGAGGTACTGTCACTGGGCGGCGCGAGAGGTACTGTCACTGGGCGGAGCAGAGGTACTGTCACTGGGCGGCGCAGAGGTACTGTCACTGGGCGGCGCAGAGGTACTGTCACTGGGCGGCGCAGAGGTACTGTCACTGGGCGGCGCAGAGGTACTGTCACTGGGCGGCGCAGAGGTACTGTCACGGGGCGGCGCCAGAGGTACTGTCACTGGGCGGCGCCAGAGGTACTGTCACTGGGCGGCGCGAGAGGTTCTGTCACTGGGCGGCGCCAGAGGTACTGTCACTGGGCGGGCCAGAGGTACTGTCACTGGCGGCGCGAGAGGTACTGTCACTGGGCGGCGCAGAGGTACTGTCACTGGGCGGCGCAGAGGTACTGTCACTGGGCGGCGCGAGAGGTACTGTCACTGGGCGGCGCGAGAGGTACTGTCACTGGGCGGCGCAGAGGTACTGTCACTGCGGCGGCGCTAGAGGTACTGTCACTGGGCGGCGCAGAGGTACTGTCACTGGGCGGCGCGAGAGGTACTGTCACTGGGCGGCGCGAGAGGTACTGTCACTGGGCGGCGCGAGAGGTACTGTCACTGGGCGGCGCAGAGGTACTGTCACTGGGCGGAGGCAGAGGTACTGTCACTGGGCGGGTAGCAGAGGGTACTGTCACTGGGCGGCGCAGAGGTATGTCACTGGGCGGAGCAGAGGTACTGTCACTGGGCGGCGCAAGAGGTACTGTCACTGGGCGGCGCAGAGGTACTGTCACTGGGCGGCGCAGAGGTACTGTCACTGGGCGGCGCGAGAGGTACTGTCACTGGGCGGCGCGAGAGGTACTGTCACTGGGCGGCGCAGAGGTACTGTCACTGGGCGGCGCAGAGGTACTGTCACTGGGCGGCGCAGAGGTACTGTCACTGGGCGGCGCGAGAGGTACTGTCACTGGGCGGCGCGAGAGGTACTGTCATGGGCGGCGCGAGAGGTACTGTCACTGGGCGGCGCGAGAGGTACTGTCACTGGGCGGCGCGAGAGGTACTGTCACTGGGCGGCGCGAGAGGTACTGTCACTGGGCGGCGCGAGAGGTACTGTCACTGGGCGGCGCGAGAGGAATGTAGAAGGAAGAAAATAGTGAAATGGAAAGAAGAAAGAAGTGTGACAAAGTTTCAAATATTTACCATAAAGAAAGTACCGCCAGAGGTGTGTATGTATATATATATATATATATATATATATATATATATATATAATATATAATATATATAATATATATATATATATATATATATATATATATTAAATATATATATATAATATATATATATATATATATATATATATATATATATAATATATATATATTATATATATATATATATATATATATATATATATATATATATATATATATATATATATATATATCCATAGGGAGGGAGGGAAAATGATGTGAGGTTTATAAATAGGTCAGCAGAGGACCTTGGTGTTGCCACTTATCGTAAGGTAATTAATACTTCAATCAGCGAACTAACCCTGGATGTGGTGGTGGTGGTGTGGTGGTGTTGGTAGTGGTGGTGTTGAGGTGGTGGTGGTGGTGGTGGTGGTGGTATTGGTGGTAGTCGTGGTGGTAGTGGTGGTGAGGTGTTGGTAGTGGTCATGAGGTTTTGATGAGGTGGTGGTGGTTCTGTATGGTAATCTAATTGTTTGTTCTTGTGGTGGTTTTGCAATGAGGAGTGTTGAGTGAGTTTGGAATCTCCCACACTTGACACTCCACCACACTTGACACTCCACCACACATAGCACCAACAAGTGTTGGATGACATACACACAACTGAGGAGGAGGTGCAGAAGCTGCTAAGTGACCTTGATACCTCAAAGGCAATGGGACCGGACAACATCTCCCCGTGGGTCCTTAGAGAGGGAGCAGAAACGTTGTGTGTGCTACCATACCTAACACACTCCACCACACCTGACTCTATCACCAATCAGACACATTATTTCTTCGTCTTCCAGCGTCTCCAGAATTTCTTCTCTTCATTTAAAGCCACTGGTGAGCGAAATGTCACTACAGTAAAGACATATTTAATTTATCTAGAATATAAAATTACCATGTATATGCATAATTTAATATAAGTTAAAACAACAAATAGTTGATTAAGGTCACATAATGGCTCCCTGAAGCTCTCCTGAAGTACACCTCTATTGGCATTCACTGATTACACAGATTTAATTTGTTTATGAAACACCACGTGTCTGGAACATGTTTGTGCAGCTTAATGACATCAACGATGTAAAGTCATTAAAATGGTATAAAATACCGACAGATTGTTAGGTAAGACACATATGCAACAGTTAGGTATCTTTATTTCGCCTACTGTGTAGGCGAAACGTTTCGAAATAAAGATACCTAACTGTTGCATATGTCTTACCTAACGATGTAAAGTCAGTTGACCAAATGAAATTGCTGGCTCACAGATGGCTCCATCTTCATCCTGTTCCCTATCTGTATATCTCTTAACAATAAAAACACCTTTCAAATGAGTAGATGTAGGTAACAGCTCTTAGCTTGTAAATAAAGTTAGGAACCCTGAACCTAGCATTGTAAAATCCTGTGTAGGAAAATGAACGAAGAAAGGGCTTACGGAATGGGGTCTAGTTGTGGAGGTGGGGGTTCGGGGGGGGTTAAAGAGAGGGGAGGGTGTAGTTTAGAGGTGCGTGGTGTGTTAGCGGTGGTGAATATGGTTGAGTAGTGGAAGGGAAAGGAGTTCAAAGATTATTTTGTGGTAAATAAGACGAACAAAAGAATGAGGGAACATTGCAGTAAGCCTACTGACCCATACTAGGCAGGTCCTTTTCAAACCCACCTCAAAGTAATCCTTTTCATGACGGCTTTTTCGCATAGTAGGGCGTTAAGTATTTGTCACAGCCCTACAGTGAGTGAAATGTGTTTAAGTAAAAGTTAAAAATAAGTGTAACACCGCGTCAAGAAACACTTGTCCTGTTTCCTGACAAACTTTACCATAAGTGTCCGGGGCCCAAAACTGTTCAACAGCCTCCCATCAAGCATTAGGGGAATTGCCAATAAACCCCTGGCTGCCTTCAAGAGAGAGCTGGACAGATACCTAAAGTCGGTGCCGGATCAGCCGGGCTGTGGCTCGTACGTCGGACTGCGTGCGGCCAGCAGTAACAGCCTAGTTGATCAGGCCCTGATCCATCGGGAGGCCTGGTCGTGGACCGGGCCGCGGGGGCGTTGATCCCCGGAATAACCTCCAGGTAACCAGGTAACCTCCAGGTAACCAACCTCATTCACCTTTGTTAAATTAGACACCTGTGCAACTCTTGGGTATCTTTATTGAGGAAACGTTTCGCCACACAGTGGTTTCATCAGTCCATACAAAGGATAAACTTGAAGAACAGTTTATCCTTTGTATGGACTGATGAAGCCACTGTGTGGCGAAACGTTTCCTCAATAAAGATACCCAAGAGTTGCACATGTGTCTAATTTAACAACGTTTCGGTTCTTTGAACCATTCATCTACTGATTCACCTTTAGTCCGCTTCTCGTGGTTACTGTGGATGATGGCTGAGAACCAACAGATAGTGCTAACCTGACTCTTAAACGACGTTTCTCCCACCTGATAAAGCCCCGCATTGGGTGAAAAGTTGTATTAATAATAGGTGTTTCTTTACCTATAATATCTTTAAACATTCTCTACCTAACAAGTTTCTCTTCTAAATTTCTGACGTGGTCAGTTATTATTAATTGTCAATTCTTTTTTTGCATTTTTTTTTGTAATTGTTTATTAATTTATTTGTAGATGAATGGTTCAGAGAACCGACATGTTGATAAATTTAAATTAATTTATTGTTGAAGAGATCTGTTTCAGCTTCATATTTTTAATTAAGTTTTGCTTGAAGAATCTTAGGGAAAAATTATAGTTTGTAATAAAGTTGGTAGAATTACCGACAATATGTAAAGTAAAAGGACACAAGTGCAACTAATGTGACATTTATTGTGGCAACGTTTCGCTCTCCAGGAGCTTTATCAAGCTTGATAAAGCCTGGAGAGCGAAACGTTGCCACAATAAATGTCACATTAGTTGCACTTGTGTCCTTTTACTTTACAAAAATTATAGTGTTGTCTTAGGGAGGAGGTCTCCTTGTTGATCCCCTGGGTGGGTCCCCTGGGTGGGTCCCCTGGGTGGGTCCCATGGATGGGTCCCCAGGGTGGACCCCTGTGGGTGGGCCCCCATGGGTGGACCCCCCTGGGTGGGCCCTCTGGTTGGACCCTCTGGGTGGGTTTCCAGGGTGGGTCTGTGTTTGTCCTCACTATGGCCTTGGAGTGGCCGGGGAGCCCTTCCTCTGTCTTCTGCCTCTCCTTTGATTTACTTTCCCTTCTACCTCTTTCTCTTCCTTAGTCTTTCATCTCTCTCTTCATCTCTCCTATTTTTCAGTCTTCAATTCTTGCAACTTGCATAATAAAAAAAAATAGGTATTACTGAGAGTGACGTATCGACATCCCAAACAACCTCAGACAGTGACCACCCCAGACAGTGACCACCCCAGACAGTGACCACCCCAGACAGGAGACCCGGGCAGTGACCGCCCCAGACAGTGACCACCCCAGACAGGAGACCCGGGCAGTGACCGCCCCAAACAGGAAACCCAGACAGCGACCACCCCAGACAGTGACCACCCCAGACAGTGACCACCCCAGACAGAAGACCCGGGCAGTGACCGCCCCAAACAGGAAACCCAGACAGTGACCACCCCAGACAGGAGACCCGGGCAGTGACCGCCCCAAACAGGAAACCCGGGCAGTGACCAACCCAGACAGGAAACCTGGGCAGTGGCCACCCCAGACAGGAAACCCGGGCAGTGACCACCCCAGACAGGAAACCCGGGCAGTGACCACCCCAGACAGGAAGCCTGGGCAGTGGCCACCCCAGACAGGAAACTCGGGCAGTGACCACCCCAGACAGGAAACCCGGGCAGTGACCACCCCAGACAGGAAACCCGGGCACTGACCACCCCAAACAGGAAACCCGGGCAGTGACCACCCCAGACAGGAAACCTGGGCAGTGGCCACCCCAGACAGGAAACCCGGGCAGTGACTACCTCAGACAGGAAACCCGGGCAGTGACCAACCCAGACAGGAAACCCGGACAGTGACCACCCCAGACAGGAAACCCGGGCACTGACCACCCCAAACAGGAAACCCGGGCAGTGACCAGTCCAGACAGGAAACCTGGGCAGTGGCCACCCCAGACAGGAAACCTGGGCAGTGGCCACCCCAGACAGGAAACCCGGGCAGTGACTACCTCAGACAGGAAACCCGGGCAGTGACCACCTCAGACAGGAAACCCGGACAGTGACCACCTCAGACAGGAAACCCGGGCAGTGACCACCCCAGACAGGAAACCCGGGCAGTGACCACCTCAGACAGGAAACCCGGGTAGTGACTACTCCAGACAGGAACTACCCAAGACAGGAACCACCCCAGACAGGAACCACCCCAGACAGGAACCACCCCAGACAGGAACCACTCCAGACAGGAACCACTCCAGACAGGAACCACCCCAGACAGGAACCACCCCAGACAGGAACCACCCCAGACAGGAACCACCCCAGACAGGAACCACCCCAGACAGGAACCACCCCAGACAGGAACTACCCAAGACAGGAACCACCCCAGACAGGAACCACCCCAGACAGGAACCACCCCAGACAGGAACCACCCCAGACAGGAACCACCCCAGACAGGAACCACCCCAGACAGGAACCACCACTACCAGAGGATATATAAAATACTTGCGTGCTCTCCCAGTACCATCACCCACAAACTTCTTCACCTTCTCAAATTTACCTACATTTGCAGTAATGTTGGTAGAATTATCAAAGATATGTTAAGTATAAACACACATGTACAACTATTGATATATTTATCGAGGCTACTTTTCGCTCTCAACGGGCTTGACAAAGTTCCTGGAGAATGACAGTTGATCCCAAAGGAATGTCTCCTGAGTTGCTTGACAAAGTTCCTGGAGAATGACAGTTGATTCCAAAGGAATGTCTCCTGAGTTGCTTGACAAAGTTCCTGGAGAATGACAGTTGATTCCAAAGGAATGTCTCCTAAGTTGCATATGTGCTCTTTTGCTTAACATATGTACAATGCTTCAAGATTCTACCAGTATTCCCAGCCAAAGACCTAAAAGCTCCATCACTTCCCAAGTATCCCCAACCCAAGACAGCAACAATGCTCCACCACACCACCAGTACAACCACCACAAGACCTGTGTAATGTTCCACCACACCACCAGTACAACCACCACAAGACCTGTACAAAGCTCCACCACACCACCAGTACAACCACCTCAAGACCTGTACAATGCTCCACCACACCACCAGTACAACCACCTCAAGACCTGTACAATGCTCCACCACCACCAGTACAACCACCACAAGACCTGTACAAGTGCTCCCACCGCACCCCCCTTAATACAACACCATACCACCAAGACCTGTACAATGCTCCACCACACCAGTACAACCACAATAAGACCTGTACAATACTCCACCACACCACCAGTACAACCACCACAAGACATGTACAATGCTCCACCACACCAGTACAACCACCACAAAACCTGTACAATGCTCCACCACACCACCAGTACAACCACCACAAGACCTGTACAATGCTCCACAACACCACCAGTACAACCACCACAAGACCTGTACAATGCTCCACCACACCACCAGTACAACCACCACAAGACTTGTACGGTGCTCCACCACACCACCCGTACAACCACCACAAGACCTGTACAGTGCTCCACCACACCACCAGTACAACCACCACAAGACCTGTACAATGCTCCACCACACCACCAGTACAACCACCACAAGACCTGTACAGTGCTCCACCACACCACCAGTACAACCACCACAAGACCTGTACAGTGCTCCACCACACCACCAGTACAACCACCACAAACCTGTACAGTGCTCCACCACACCACCAGTACAACCACCACAAGACCTGTACAATGCTCCACCACACCACCAGTACAACCACCACAAGACCTGTACAGTGCTCCACCACACCACCAGTACAACCACCACAAGACCTGTACAGTGCTCCACCACACCACCAGTACAACCACCACAAGACCTGTACAGTGCTCCACCACACCACCAGTACAACCACCACAAGACCTGTACAATGCTCCACCACACCACCAGTACAACCACCACAAGACCTGTACAATGCTCCACCACAAGACCTGTACAATGTTCCACCACACCACCCGTACAACCACCACAAGACCTGTACGGTGCTCCACCACACCACCAGTACAACCACCACAAGACCTGTACAGTGCTCCACCACACCACCAGTACAACCACCACAAGACCTGTACAGTGCTCCACCACACCACCAGTACAACCACCACAAAACCTGTACAGTGCTCCACCACACCACCAGTACAACCACCACAAGACCTGTACAATGCTCCACCACACCACCAGTACAACCACCACAAGACCTGTACAATGCTCCACCACACCACCAGTACAACCACCACAAGACCTGTACAGTGCTCCACCACACCACCAGTACAACCACCACAAGACCTGTACAGTGCTCACCACCACCACCAGTACAACCACCACAAGACCTGTACAATGCTCCACCACACCACCAGTACAACCACCACAAGACCTGTACAGTGCTCCACCACACCAGTACAACCACCACAAGACCTGTACGAATGCTCCACCACACCACCAGTACAACCACCACAAGACCTGTACAATGCTCCACCACACCACCAGTACAACCACCACAAGACCTGTACAATGCTCCACCACACCCAGTACAACCACCACAAGACCTGTACAATGCTCCACCACACCACCAGTACAAGCACCACAAGACCTGTACGGTGCTCCACCACACCACCAGTACAACCACCACAAGACCTGTACGGTGCTCCACCACACCACCAGTACAACCACCACAAGACCTGTACAGTGCTCCACCACACCACCAGTACAACCACCACAAGACCTGTACAGTGCTCCACCACACCACCAGTACAACCACCACAAGACCTGTACAGTGCTCCACCACACCAGTACAACCACCACAAGACCTGTACAATGCTCCACCACACCACCAGTACAACCACCACAAGACCTGTACAGTGCTCTACCACACCAGTACAACCACCACAAGACCTGTACAGTGCTCCACCACACCACCAGTACAACCACCACAAGACCTGTACAATGCTCCACCACACCACCAGTACAACCACCACAAGACCTGTACAATGCTCCACCACACCACCAGTACAACCACTCAAAGATCCTTACCTAGTTTCAGGTGGCTCCTTTCCAATATTTACAGTTTATTGAAAAAGTCGTGTGTGGGTAGTGTTTAAGTCTCGCTCTCAAACGCTATAAGATTTTGAAACTTCCTTCCTCGCCTCGCTCACAAACATGGAAAGCTTTCAACGTTAACATGGCTGCCTTGTCCACCGAGCTCTGGTAAGCTTGTATAAGAACTCGGATTGTAGATAAATTCATTAAAATATTATTGCCCTTATGCACTTCAGTAAAGAGGTCGGAAATGTGGAATATTTGGGTCAGAGAAATTCCAGGCTCAGAAGCATGGTTGAAGGTACTATTGTTGTCATAACACACACAACAGGAGGCAGATTATGATGATTTGTCACCTTAAATATGTGTTCCGCCGAGACCCGTATTTAACCGCATTAATATTAAACGATTATTTCTCCGATCAAGAGAACTATCACAGTAACTCCGATCAATCTTCCGTGTATTTCTTGGTCAGGCTTTCGTGTATTTGTTGATCAGTCTTCCTCGTATCTGATGACCAGTCTTCCTGGTCGATCAATTAATCTTGCAGGTCTCTACATAAGATACATTGCGGCGTTTTTTCAGTGCATGGACTCGTAAAAAAGAAAAGTTGTATCTATTTAAGGTGACTGACAGTGAAAGAATAATGTACGTGAAAGAATAAATAACTTGGCTTAACTGGCATTCTAAGGACGCTTATGGATGTTCTTTGACTATAAATTATAATAGTCTTCCATTGTTTTGAGAAGAAAACGAGAAAAAAGCCGTTTGTCAGGGAAAAGAAGTGTTAATTGGGACATTTCGCTTTATATAGAACTTTATAAAGTCATGGATCATACTACCTCACTATACCTATTATTATTATTATTATTATTATTATTATTATTATTATTATTATTGTACGAAGGTATATGTAGACGAAGTTATTCATGGGTAAACGTCGAAGCCATTGGAGTCACGCAGCTCCTGGGGCGTTAAAATTCTTTGGATAAATAGGTCATAATCAGCATCAAGGCACCTTTCTCCGTGGTTACTGCCGAGTTAAAAATTCCCCCGGCACTGTCACAATATTTTAAGCTCTCAGCTTAGAGGCAAATCGACGGCTTTAGCTGAATTTCATGAAATGTTTTTCATGTCGATGCTTGGTGGTTTTCCAGAGTTCGCTGCGGCACATTTCCGAGAAGGAAACTGGAAGAGGAAGCGTTGGTGAGAGTCGTATCGACAACCTGTGAATACTCCACTACTGGTGGTAGGGTGAAGGGAACTACCAGGGATTTATATATATAACTCCACCACTGGTGGAGTGGCAGTCGGGTATATGTACTCTCCACTAGAGGTGGGGGAACCAGGGAAACATATCCTTCACTTGTGGAGTGGTGACCGGGGATGAATATTCCTGTCAGCAATAATAGTGGTGTGAACCGGGATGTGTGTACCTAACAATAATAATGGACTGGTTATCAGGGAGGTATAAGCCCCTCCACACGTCAGAGTACGACGACATCAAGCTCACTAATCATTCAAGAAGAGGCAACCCAGATCTCTGGAAACAATTTAAATAACAGATGGTCTGTGGCTTTAACTACAGAGCAATAATCCGTGAGAACTGACACTCACGGAAGCCAGACACACAGACGGAGAAACTCGTAGAGAAGAGGGTAAAATTTACGAGTCAACACGTTAAGGATACCGCAAGAGTGGGAGAAATGCTCGTTATAATCAGATGTGGTGATACGATAGCAAATCTTTACTGGGGCTAGGTTCCTATCAGAGGTAAGCTTTTATCAAGTTATCTGACTTAAAACTTGCCTATGAGTTTGTGTAGTAATTACCTTTCATAAAATTGTCCATTATAAATAGGTAATTACTTAATAGTTAATTAGCTAACAGAGGTAAGTACACAGTGGCAAGAACCAGGGTCATTAATATACGTCTTGTCATATAAAACTGTTACATGCAGACCAGGTGTTCCCTACTTTAGAGAGGTGCATTGATACTTGCTGGTGAAGGGGTCTATGATCAAAGGAATCATTGCTACCCGCATCTTCCTTGGACCAAATCTCTCTACCTCCCATTCTCAAGGAGCTGTGAGAACATCGGGAGTCCAGCCTTTCCTCGGAAGATCAAATAACAGTCGAACTGTGAGAGCTCATAGTGGAGGAGCCAGTCATTTTGCTGACCCATAAAACCGGCTGAGCCAGAAACTCGACTGAGTCTGACAACCTGCTAAATCAGCCAGCTGGTTGATCCAGGTGTCCCCCTCTTTCAGCAAACAAAATCCCACCACCAGTTGCCGAGTAGATGCACAGTAATGAACGGTCATTAGGGACCCCAGCAAGAGCCTCCACCACACAGCTCCTGCTGAATTATTTTCTACTTCGCAGCACCAAGATTCCGACCAGATATTAGCGTGTGTCAAGGTGACATGTACTGTTTCTTCCACCACTACCTTCCACACATGACCTCTTCAAGGGGAAGGGATAAAGGGCCTTCATGATGAAGTGAAGCAACCCTTCCCTTCCTCGGATGAGACAATCCACCATGACCGAGGCAGGTTAAGGTTAAGGCGGTGGTGGTGGTAGTAGTGGTAAGAGAAGGTTATGATATTGGCGGTGATTGTGGTATTGAAGGCAGTGTTTAATACGCTGGACCGCACCGGCAACACACTGGACCGCACCAGCCACACACTGGACTACACCAGCAACACACTGGACCGCACCAGCAACACACTGGGACACTGCAGTAGGCAGTAATGGCTTTTTAATTAACTTTACGAAGTGGCAGTGTTGCTAGTGGGCGTGGCAGCCTTTCGCGCTGCTGCTCCTGCTCCTGCTGCTGCTTTGGAAATATAAATACATATGCAGTTTAATGTGATCCTTTATTGATAACGTTTCGCTCACACAGTGGGCTTGAAAAAGCCCACTGTGTGGGCGAAACGTTGTCAATAAAGGATCACATTAAACTGAATATGTATTTATATTTCCACTGTGTCAGTATTTCATACCATTTATTTCCATGCTGCTTCTGCTGATGCTGCTCCTCCTCCTGCTGCTGCTCCTCCTGCTACTCCTCCTCCTGCTCCTCCTCCTCCTGCTCCTCCTCCTCCTCAGCGTTCACACTCCACACCTAGTCCCAGACCATGTTTTCAGATTCACGGTCATGAATTGACTTAAAGAAACAATCAAAGGTCCCTCTTGAAGACAGCTGGGGTCTGTCTGTGCCACCTGTCCCACACCTGGTGCCACCCGCCCCACTCCCCCACCTACAACACACACACACACACACACAGGACCCTGTACACCGTGTACGTTAGGCCCATATTGGAGTATGCGGCACCAGTTTGGAACCCACACCTAGCCAAGCACGTAAAGAAACTAGAGAAAGTGCAAAGGTTTGCAACAAGAATAGTCTCAGAGCTAAGAGGTATGTCCTACGAGGAGAGGTTAAGGGGAATCAACCTGACGACACTGGAGGACAGGAGAGATAGGGGGGACATGATAACGACATACAAAATACTGAGAGGAATTGACAAGGTGGACAAAGACAGGATGTTCCAGAGATTGGACACAGTAACAAGGGGACACAGTTGGAAGTTGAAGACACAGATGAATCACAGGGATGTTAGGAAGTATTTCTTCAGCCACAGAGTAGCCAGTAAGTGGAATAGTTTGGGAAGCGATGTAGTGGAGGCAGGATCCATACATAGCTTTAAGCAGAGGTATGATAAAGCTCACGGTTCAGAGAGAGTGACCTAGTAGCGACCAGTGAAGAGGCGGGGCCAGGAGCTCGGACTCGACCCCCCCCAACTTCAACTAGGTGAGTATACACACACACACACACACACACACACACACTTACGTGCACTCGTTTGTCACTTTTTTTAACATTTGGTCCACTTTGTCATCCTCCTTTTGACTGGCTGTTTACATGTGGGAAAAAGTCCCATGTACTGGGTATGTTTACGTCTTTGTATCATCTTCTGATGATCTTGTACTTATTTTGACCGTCTTGACGCCCTTGTAGCAGTTTTTTTAGCGCCTTTAAATGTGCTTTAGCTCCTTTTATGCCTTTGTAGAGTCCTTTACGTCCCTTTTGTAAAGTCCTTTTAGTAGTGTTATGTTACGAAATATTGTAGCGCCCTTTTACGTCCTTTCACGATCTTGTAGCGCCCTTTTACGCCCTTTAACGTCCTTTCACGATCTTGTAGCGCCCTTTTACGCCCTTTAACGTCCTTTCACGATCTTGTAGCGCCCTTTTATGTCCTTGTAACGTCATTGACGTTCATTTCGTCCGTAAAAATTCCTTTGAAAATATTTATAGCTGAGCCTTCGATATAATGAACTCCGACATTAAAAAAAAAGTTAATTACCTCAGAAAAGCCTGACAGCACTTTGTACTGGGCCCAGCTGCTCAAAATTTATATAATTAAAACAGATCCGTCGATTTATCTAATAATAATAAAAATAATCGTAATAATAATAATAATAATAATAATGACTCACGAAATCGTAATGACACGTATACAAACAAGCCATACCACGGACGGGGTTTGAACTCACGTCGGTCTGGAGTTTTACAACTCACTAACCTCGAGTTCGATTCCCATCTATATTGTTTAATAATAATAATAAAAGTTGAAGGTCAGTAATGTTCTCTACATCTGTATTTCTTGGTAATAGACTTTCTTCAGTATCTGGTAAACTGACTATTACAACCCAGGATCCAAATGGCCTGTTATCCCGGGTGTAATGGGAGCAAAAGAAACACAGCAGAAAAAGTTTAGACTTATATTATCCTTCACCAATTTAGAACAGCAATATGTACACTATGTACAGTAATAAGTATAGTGCACGTCACGGTAAGCAAGGCAGAAATAGAAGCCACAAGATAGCAGACCGTGCTCAACCAGCTCTAGAATGGGAATGACAAGGGCAGACAGGAGAGTGGTACCCACATAACCTCTGCGATTGCCAATCCCACCTTCTTATTGGCTAGAACCTGGTCACTAGTTGAACGATGGGGCCCCATCACCAACTCTTAGCAACCTGGTTCGCTGGTTGGGGGAGATAGCCTGTAAATGAGGGTGTGTCCATGCGCCGAATAAAGGTTACGTACTCTGCATGCCACACTGACCTTGTTATCTGAGGTTGTATTATTGCGGGATAATATGTGTGGGTCTTTATCATGGTTTATTAACTAATCTCCATACATATACATACACCTTGGAAGAGGCACTTGACTACCTGTTCTTCGACTTGTATAAAACATGACCTTAACGAAAAGAGCTTACAAGATGTATACGTGTATTTTCAGTATATCTGGAGTATACCTTGAGGGTGTTCCGGGGGTCAACGCCCCCGCGGCCCGGTCCATGACCAGATGTGTACTGACCCTTAATGCTGAGACCTGAACCTGTCCTTTTTTTCCTCAAACGAGACCTGATTAACATTGCCGAGGCGATGTTTGCTCAGTGGGGTGGTGGTGGGTAGTAGTAGTGGTAGTGGTGCTAGTAATTTAGTGGAGGTGGTGGTGGGTAGTAGTAGTAGTGGTGGTGGGTAGTAATAATAGTATCAGTAGTGATGGTGGTGGTAGTAGCATTAGTAATGCTGGTGGTAGTACTGGGAGGAAAATACACTGCAGTAATACATACCGGTTAGATGTTTAAATGAACCCCATAATTTGGCGGCTTCTGAGGTGAGGAATCTATAGCTGTAAAGGACGGACTTACAACCCCACACGTACGTATACACGTACGTACATACATGTTTTTAGATACAGAATTGACAGAAACGAACAGAGAAAATGTATGATGTATCCAACAGAGAAAGAGGCTCCTGGCTCAGCTAACTCGCGTTGTTGTAATTCTGGAGTACAAGATAAAAATGCAACTAGAAGGAATAAAAGAAAATACTCAGAGTTAGACATAAACAAGTTGAAGACAGTGCTATAAATTTGTCTGGTAGAGGTGGATGTGACATAGAGTTTAGCGAGGAAGATGATGATCAAGTTGTCCAGAAGTCTGGTGTCAGCGAGTCAGTCTGGTGTCAGCGAGTCAGTCTGGTGTCAGCAAGTCTGCCACTCTACCTAAATTGTGTCCCTTCACACAGCTTCAGATTTCCATTTTTTCTGCATATAGGCCGCTGCCCACACAGGTACGGTGACCGCTCTCTCTCTCTCTCTAAAAAAAAAAAAAAAACTGGCCACCCAGCGTGCAGGTGTAATGCTGCCCACCTCCAGAAAGTGAATCCCATAACGAAAGACTCTTGATAGTGATGAGAGGCTCTTGATCCAAGGAACTGGATTTATCTTCCCCTTTGATCAAACATGAATGTCTCTCCTTTCTTCAGGTGCTATTATATGGCCCCTGTGGTTTTTAGCTTTTCCCCATAATTCAGAATTCAGGTCAGGCTAACAGGTTATTCTCAGTCCCACAGTAGATGTTAACTTCCTTACACTCACAGAGCGTCACAGAGCGTCAGGAAACACAGACCTGTGTTTCCTGACGCGGGTCTTAGTCATATGATGACCCACAACTGGAGCTTTCGGTCATCTGACTGAGGCCTTCCGCTGGCTTACCGGTCCACCCCTTTAACAATTATGGTCGTAGTTATAACCATTTGTGTTCAAGTTTCTGGTACCATGTTAAAAAATCGTAAACTTTTTGGATCAAGAGTTCGCAAGATTTTATACAGAAAGAACACTCGTCAGTGTTCTTATTAGTGACTCACCAAACCGTAAACAAACCGTTAAACAAATCACTGAACGTGATTAACGCAATGACCTGTGAGTTTTAAGTTCAAATCCCAACCGTTCCGTCTGACTTTGGGTTATCCCAGGTTCTCTACACATATGCTGCTATGTATGATAATTCTATGTAACTGTATTTGTGTATACCTGAATAAACTTACTTATTCTCTTATTAGTGCTTAGACTTCCTCGACGTTCTTAAATATGAGAGAGAGAGAGAGAGAGAGATGGGGTGAGATAAGCTGGCCATGTTGTGTTAGGATAATCAACAAGGAGTAGCTGCTGGTCCAGTTCTACCTTGCTGCTTCCCTCTCGCAACCCTTGCTCAACACTATTACCATGTCAAATTAAAATGTCAGAATGGGAAAGGGAGAGAATGTGAGTGGCAACAGGTTGTGTTTGTGAGGCAGACGGCAGTAGTGAGAGTGGTAATAGTGTCTGGTTCATTGATTGTTTGTCTGGCCTGCCAGCCTGACTGACTGAATTAGTGCCTGGCTGGCTGATTATCTGCCTGCATGCTGCCTTCTTACCTGGGTTTCTGTCAGCTCACTCTGTCAGCAGCTATCTGCATCTCGTCAGCAGTTCTTCTATATACAATAAATCCCACTTAATTTTTGCATAGTCTCCCACTTCCTATTACTTCTTCCACTCTCTTCCCAATTGCCACTTCTGCCATGCATGGCTGCTGCTACAAATACACTGGAAAGTATATTTCACATGTGTCATTCAGTCTCAGAAACGTATCTGGCTGCTTCATTTACTTGCTCAGTCTTGCTTCTTTGACGTGCCGAGTTGATAAGACTTTTCATTTTTTCTGTTAGTTCTTTTTACCTTTGCGTTTCCGAGGACCTGTGTAATTCTCCCATTCTCTGCTGATATTCTCTTTAATCTGAAGCCTTGTTGAGGTTCTAATTGCTCTGTCCTATCTGTGTACTGAAGCCTTATATGTTCCTTAAGCTCCTGTCTCGACCTTCCTTTGGTGTGTGTGTGTGTTTTG
>NC_069460.1:30679209-30719209 GCF_026875155.1 Cherax quadricarinatus | reverse complement strand
GGAGGAGGAGGAGGGGGAGGGGAGGGGGGAGGGGGAGGGGGAGGAGGAGGAGGGGGGAGGGGAGGAGGAGGGGGAGGGAGGGAGGGGGAGGGGGGAGGAGGGGAGGAGGGATGGGAGGAGGGGGGAGGGGGAGGAGGAGGTTATGTTATGTGCGTCACACCGTGGAAACAAAAGCTAGCTATGTTATGTGCGTCACACCGTGGAAACAAAAGCTATGTTATGTGCGTCACACCGTGGAAACAAAAGCTATGTTATGTGCGTCACACCGTGGAAACAAAAGCTACTATGTTTATGTGCGTCACACCGTGGAAACAAAAGCTAGCTATGTTATGTGCGTCACACCGTGGAAACAAAAGCTATGTTATGTGCGTCACACCGTGGAAACAAAAGCTAGTTATGTTATGTGCGTCACACCGTGGAAACAAAAGCTAGCTATGTTATGTGCGTCACACCGTGGAAACAAAAGCTAGCTATGTTATGTGCGTCACACCGTGGAAACAAAAGCTAGCTATGTTATGTGCGTCACACCGTGGAAACAAAAGCTAGCTATGTTATGTGCGTCACACCGTGGAAACAAAAGCTATGTTATGTGCGTCACACCGTGGAAACAAAAGCTATGTTATGTGCGTCACACCGTGGAAACAAAAGCTAGCTATGTTATGTGCGTCACACCGTGGAAACAAAAGCTATGTTATGTGCGTCACACCGTGGAAACAAAAGCTATGTTATGTGCGTCACACCGTGGAAACAAAAGCTATGTTATGTGCGTCACACCGTGGAAACAAAAGCTATGTTATGTGCGTCACACCGTGGAAACAAAAGCTATGTTATGTGCGTCACACCGTGGAAACAAAAGCTAGCTATGCTAGTCCATATTCCATCACACAAGACGCGCTTCACTCCGCTGAAATCTGTCAGCTTAAGCTGGGAGACTTCGATAAGGAAATGAGGATTACGAGGGAATGTGAGGAGGAAGAGAGAAGGAATTGAGGGAAACAGAGAGAGAGAGAAAAAAAAAAGAGAGATAATGAGGTAGCTCATACTACAAATAATAGGCCCTGTACTCGAAATATTTTTTTCATCTCTTCACCCAATGATTATCAATACCGTGAAATTGGAAGATCCAGAGAAACGCATGTTCGTGCATATTGTCCTCTTCCCCCCTCTCTCTCTCCCCTCCCTCTCTCTCTCTCCCCTCCCCCTTTCTCTCCCTTCCTCCCTCTCTCTCTCCTCTCCCCCGCTCACCCTCTCCCCCACAGCACACATGCGGAGAAATGGTTTTCAGAAAATGTGCTGACTGGTGACCCCTGACCTCTGCTCCTGGACGACATAACAATAACTCAAAAGCCGTGGGTGAGCCGCCTCTACAGTTAGCTCATATATTGGTTGGTGGTAGTCGTTGACAGATGTTAGGTCATATATTGGTTGGTGGTAGTCGTTGACAGATGTTAGCTCATTTATTGACTGGTGGCAGTTTCTACCTGCACTTAACAGTGCATTTCCCGTCCACTTGAAAACTGAGAGTATTTCACTGTTGCTACAACAGTCAAATGGGTGACTCTCTAACATGGATAAAATGGTGAATATCTGACATAAATCTTTCTCGTGTACTCTCTGGGTTCCAGTTTTCTTGTCGCGTCAAAACTTTTTATCATCTTTATCTTATATTCCATTATTGCCGTTGTTGCATCTTATAATAAAGTACATTTTTATTGATAAAGTATAGTCTAACCTAACCTGTAAATAGTATGTGGAAAATCCATAAAATCTGTAAACATTGGTTGCAGTGTTGTGCATATAATCTATAAAGTACACATTGTCTAGTGTTATTCACTGCGTGTAGTCTTCCACTTGTAGTATAATGCGCTCCTTTACAACGTTTCGCCCACACAGTGAGCTTTATCAAGTTACAAACAGATGTACTGTACAAAGAGTACATGAGCTCAGAGGCGTCGTAAGGGGGGGCGGGGGCGCCGCCCCGGGTGACACCATAGAGCCTCTAAAGACTCTAACACTAATGACCAAAACTATGCTGCAGCAACGTAAGAGAAAAATTCTTTGTTTCTATATAGCCTATTATAGGATTACAAGTACAAAGAGGCCTGTATAGGGAAAACCATTGATTTTGATGATGTGATAGATTTTTTTGCAGGATTGAAGCAAGGAAATGAAATATCAGATTCTTTGAGATGTTACCTGTACTCAAGGTTAAATCGGAACTAGTGTTTTTCTTTTTCTTTTTTTTTGTCATTGTTGAATTTGAATAAATGTAGGATGTGTTGCCTGTATTTAAAATGATATTTGAGTTTATATTTCCTCAATATTACTACGATTATTTATTTTATCATTAATAAAGTTCGGTTTATGGCCTTTAAACGTTCTCATTGCTAAACATTAGTCACTGGTCATGCAGCAGTGATGTAACTGGAGTTTACTCCCCCCATCCCCCCGCCCTTGGATTTCATGGGGGTGACACCAAAGATGCCGCCCTGGGTGACACCAGCTCTAGCAACGCCTCTGCATGAGCTGTATCATGCAAAGTATTACAGTTTATTCGGCGTGTCACACTCCCACCTAGGCTGCCTTGCAACCAGCGAACCAGGTGCGAAGAGTTTAACAATCAATAGGGTACCCGTCGTTAAATCAGTACCTTGGTTCATTGACCAGTCACAGGCAAGCCCGCCAAAGCTGAAGCAACATGGTTCACTTGCAGTCAGTACTCGGCAGACTTACCTACCTACTGGTTGAGTACGGTGCACTCTCTCTGGCTTTTGCATTGCCATCTGTCACCATCGTGTACACTTATTGTTCCATCTGTACACTATGTACAGATGTAGTAGTAATAAGTGTATATAGTGGATGAAGATAAAATATACAATATAGTTTATCTGCTGAGTTTGTTGTGCTCCAAACCCACATTACGACCAGGTCACAGGCCATTCATTACTTAAATAAATAAATAACAGAAAGGCACAATACCGTGACGATGGGGATGCCCGGGTGTTGTGTATGTGTCTTAATTTCATCTTGTCGGTATTATATACAATTCTTGTACTACTACTACTACTACTACTACCTCCACCTCTTCCTGCCTATATATAGCCGTCCTGCTCCACCTCTGGTTAGTGACTGGTTATAAATGACCATAATTTTTAAAGGGGTGGACCGGTAAGCCAGCGGAAGGCCTCGGTCAGATGACCAAAAGCTCCAAAGGCGGGTCATCATCTGACTAAGACCCGCGTCAGGAAACATTTGTCCTGTTTCCTGACGAACCTTACCTAACCTAACCTCTGGTTAGTGTGACTTTGTCAATGGTCCAAGTCGGACCGAAACGTCGTCGTAAGCTTCTCTCTTTTATGTGCGAGTTATTTGTGTATCATTCATTACCTGTTCGCAATAAGCATATATACATCTACCTGTGCGAAGAATATTTGAGTATATATAGGATAATTGAGACTGACCTGCATGTCAGTCTCAGATTCCCTCCAGGTATATATATACCCTTTATAAAGCGCTTCTTAAATATCTTGAAGGCTGTTCTTCACTGATAACCCGAAGTGGAGTCTTCAAATTACCCTCTGGAGATGTTCCTATTTTCTCGAGTTTATTCGTGTTCGCAATACGACGAGTCATTTCTCGTGACTCTGTATATTACCATAATGTCTGACAACTCACGATTTGTCTCTGTAAACTGCATTCTCCTGGAATTAAATTATCAAATTATCCTCAATTAATTTGTCGAATTCTGCATGACCCATTTATATTGTTCTATACGACTCTGCTTCATCTGATACTGCTCGCATAAGTTCTGTCTTCTTGCTTCAGCAAGATTCTTGCAATAAATCTAATGATATTCCCGCTTATGTGGAAATAGACGTTTATGTACAGTTCGAGACATTTATAGGAGAAGCTTTGTCACGAGCGGCGACTTCAGTCCTATGAAGCCGCCGCTCGTGGCGAAACGTTTCCTTTAATAAATGTCCCGAACTGTACACAAGTGTCTTTTTCCACATCTTGTCGGTATTAACATACTATTTCTCATTCCTGCTTATGTTGACTACTGCATTTGTCTCTATACATTATCACATTAGTTTTCAGTTATTATCCATTCCTGTTGATTCCTCTCTGCTTCATTACTCGACCACTGATGATTCTCATTTAACTTTGATCATGATCCTAGCGGCGTGAATCTCGCATTTTGCGGTCCAGTCTCCTGTCCTAAATTTATTTTCTGTGGATCACTTTCATCTTCCTTAAATTTAAGGAAAACTTAGTTTGTTCTTAACTAATTACCAGCTACATCCCTGAACCTCGGTCCAACATCACTCTCCTAGACATTAGAGATGCTACTCGCTATATAATTATGTTCCTGAAAGCATTACATCTCCGTGATCATCAAAAATGCTTATGTTGGGTATTCTCCTGGATTTTAAGAGATTCTTCTGATTTAGTTTGTTAGTGTTACCAGATACATTCATTGTTGTCCCATGCATGTGAGACAGTGCTGAATAGCCTGCAGGAGTTTAGCGTTTTATTTGTGAGTATAATGTAACCTCACCTCTGCGAATGCTTTCGTGTTACCTGTGTTACTCTGTATTGCATCTGCCGATAATTCCCCTCTACCAAAACCATCGATGTAAATCAAAGTCAAGCTGTAAGTCTTATCATTTCTCCCTTGGCTTATGCTAAGCTTCAGACATTCACTTCCATTGTAAACTCCCTCTCCCCTCTTTCCTCCATCTCTCTCCCTCTATCCCCCCCACCCCTCTCCTTGCATGACCTTTGCTCTCAGGAACTTGCGAGATATATATTCCTATTTCAGATACTGTCAGGTAATAACCAGACTGCAGAATGTTCATACAGATACTATAACTCAACCTGTAAGAGTGTGTGTAGGCTTTTTGAAGGGCATGCAGAGTCTTTCATTAACAGTATCTATGCTTATTATTGTAAAATCTTTATCATTCGTTGTATTCATTATCATAATCGTTACCAGTCCTTTCGTTATCTTCCATGTCTCACACGCTTCTACGTATCGTAAAATAACGTTGGTCAGCCCAGCCTTGATTTCTAGCACATGGATCTTGTATGGTATATTATCTATGGCCGGTGTTGTTGTGGAACCTGCCGCTGGGGGAAGCTGATCCTCGTGACATTCTTAGTATAACTTTCAGGCGAGTCCCTCTGCCCTGCTACGGTAGTAGAAGAAACCCATTGATTCTTCCTCTCAACACATGTGGGAAAACTGCTGATACTTCCTCTCTGGTAAGGTAGAAAACCAGTTCTTTCTCTGCAGATCTATTACCATTGATTCTCCCGCTTCTACACAGGTGGAACGACTGACTCTTTCCCTCCCGCACAGGTGTGAGTACGACTGGGTGACGGTGAGCGAGGTTGGGACTTCGACACCCACCGAGAGGCTCTGCGGAGACTGGAGCACCAAATTGAAACTCCTGAGATATGTCAGTAGCGGCAACCGTGTGGTTCTTACCTTCGTCAGTGATTACGCTCACGACTTCCCGGGGTTCCGGGCGAGGGTGTCAGCGCGCACTGGTTAGTAATCTTTCACCTACTGCAAAATCGAACCTTAATTTTTAAAGAAGTGGGCCAGTAAGCCAGTGGAAGGCCTCGGTCAGTCGGCTAAAAGCTCCAGCGGTGGGTTATTAAGACTCGCGTCAGGAAGCAATTGTCCCGTTTCCTAACGAATCTTACCTAACCAGCGGTGAATCCTGGTTAGTGCATTCTGACTGGTGACTCCTAGTCGCATGTTCGTATACACACAATCATGTATATTTATATTATGTAAATATTCTATATTAATAAATGCCTTGTCAGTCACCAACTAATTTGATTTTGAAACTGTAAACTTCTGTTAGTCTAAAACGTAGTTTCATTATTCGTAAACATTGTACGGGAGCATTATTTTCCAATGGATTTATCACATCCATCTGTGAGAGATGTTTATGTTTAACATTGTGTGTGTGTAGGGGGGGGGCGTGCTCACCTATATATGGTTGCAGGGATCGAGTCACAGCACATGGCACCGCCTCTTAGCATGTCGCTACTAGGTCCACACTCTCCCGGCTCAAAGAGCCTTATCCGTACCTCTTCTTAAAGCTATGTATGGATCCCGCCTCTACTATGAGAGTATGAGGGAGATAATAATTGAAGTAGGGTTAGAAATAGGATAAAGGAAGGAAGGACTGAATTAGAAGAGGAACAAGTATTATAAAACTAGTTTTCAATCTCCTCATCTCTTACCCTTTCATTGTTTATCCTTCAGTCTTCTCCCCTTATTCTTCAATCTTCGATAATCATCCCATTCCTCGATCCTTTCTAGTCCTTATCCCTCTAATACCTCTCCTAGCACTCACCACTTCTTCCCCTCTCTCTTCACCCCTCTCCCTCAAACACTTCCTCTTTGCCCAACATACATAACCCATCTTCCCCTCTTCTTGACCCCTCAGTACATTCAACTCTCTCTCTCTCTCTAATAATAATAACAATGGTTATAAATGACCATAATTTTTAAAGGGGTGGACCGGTAAGCCAGCGGAAGGCCTCGGTCAGATGACCAAAAGCTCCAAAGGCGGGTCATCATCTGACTAAGACCCGCGTCAGGAAACATTTGTCCTGTTTCCTGACGAACTTACCTAACCTAACCTCTCTCTCTCTCTCTCTCTCTCTCTCTCTCTCTCTCTCTCTCTCTCTCTCTCTCTCTCTCTCTCTCTCTCATCAGTTCAAACCAGCGTATCATTAAAGTATAATTTCAATATTTTTATAATTGTATCGTTAAATCAAGCATTCCCCTGAATGGTGCAACAAGCTTTTGTATTAATTAACGAAGATTTGCAAGGTCGTTGATATCGGACAGGCAGACAGCTGTGTTTATAGCACCTGTCATCTATAGCGTAATACAGAATACACACACAATCAGAATACCTTGACTAATATGATTCACAGCCCACAGTACCGTGGCTGGAACATTTTACAATAACTTGCGATGCGTGAACATTAAAATGGTATAAAATGCCGACAGATTGTTAAGTAAGACACATGTGCAACAGTTAGGTATCTTTATTTCGAAACGTTTCGCCTACACAGTAGGCTTCTTCAGTCGAGTACAGAAAAGTTGATAGAAGCAGAAGAGACTTGAAGACGATGTAATCAGTCCATCACCCTTAAAGTTTTGAGGTGGTCAGTCCCTCAGTCTGGAGAAGAGCATTGTTCCAAAGTTTGAAACAATTGTTTCAAACTTTGGAACAATGCTCTTCTCCAGACTGAGGGACTGACCACCTCAAAACTTTAAGGGTGATGGACTGATTACATCGTCTTCAAGTCTCTTCTGCTTCTATCAACTTTTCTGTACTCGACTGAAGAAGCCTACTGTGTAGGCGAAACGTTTCGAAATAAAGATACCTAACTGTTGCACATGTGTCTTACTTAACAACTTGCGATGCCGTGCCCGGAACGATTGGCAACCAGCCTACAATACCGTGGCCGAACCAATTCAAAACTGACTCACAGTATCGTGGCTGCAACAACAACCGTTACAGTGACTGGAATGCTTCATAACTAAACCCCAAATCGGCGGTAGAGACTGGACGATGTTTTGCTCCGTCCTCGACAATTATTCGAGACTTCTTAATGGGCCAGGACCGACCGAAATGTAGTCTAGTTTCCATTTCTAACTTGTAGGCAAGTTGATATATCTAACATCTGCTGGCTAAAACTAGCAACTGATAGTTAATACTCAGCGCTTATTACCTATTTTCTAAGGCCTGGTACCTGATAACTCAAACCAAACACTACTTTTCGGTGCCTCAGAATTTCCTGCACAGTCACAAATAACATAACACAAGCCTCGTGAGAACTAACATTCCAACTTGCAATTTATCCTAATTTATCAGACGATCAATTTGACACTCTTAATGTTCCTCGTGGGGCGATGATGGATGGATGGCGTGGGGAGGTAAAAGGGGGGAGTAGCAGAAACAGGAAGAGGAGTAAAGGGGGAGGAAAGCACAGGAATGGAATGTGAGTGGGTATGACAAGAGAGGCGTAAATATGAATAATAGAAAACAGAGATAAAGAGATTGAGATATTATATAGATATATATAGATATATCTATATATAGATAATAGATATTAATATATATAGATTTTATATAATATATAAGATATATAGATAAATAGATATAGATATATAGATATAGATAATAGATATAGATATATTAGATAAAAGATTAAAATACATAACGTAAAAATTACATTTTTTCTGTATAGCGTAGTGTTCCAGGTACACAACTTTCTGAACCATTGCCTTCAAACTTTTGGATTAAATTTCCATGGGGTGGTGCCTGTTGACCTCCCAACATTTAATTCAGCAACACGTCATCAAAAATACTTAGTTCCAACAGTTGAACCGATTGGGCCCTGAAGTTAAATGTATTTTGGGGTGGACAGGAAAGGGCGAGTGTGTGTGCGTTCGCGCCTGCTTCTCTGAAAACACTGATCCTAAGTATACTTTACAACTAAGCCAGCAAAACATGGAGCAGCCATGGAAGACTTCATGACGAGATCTACAGCAGTTTGTATTCACCCGCCATCACTCGCCTGGACTCTGGGTACACTTTGGTCAAATTAAAAAAAACTTCTGGGTTTCCTGCAACTGCTGAAACTAGGAAAGTCAATAATTAATGCTGAACTTTTTTTTTTTTACTTATGCAGTCGGATATGTTGGTTGTTTTAATACTGTTTATCAGCGGTAAGGCGCTGAGAAGACCACGATGGTTTTCATGGAGGGAGAGCGAGGGAGGGTATGAGGTGAGAAAGGAAGGTTATGAGGTGAGGAAGTGAGGTTATGAGGGCAGGAAAGGAAGTAATATGTAAAGCAAAGGAGCTTATGATGGTTAAGGAAGGCAGAATAGGAGAAATTGTACATGGGGATGTGCAGGGCCCCCAGGCTAGGCCCTGCACGTGTAACAGAGGCCTACATAGTAGGAAGGAACGCCAGACTTGTCGAACAACTACATTATAGTTACGGATTGATTATACGTCTTTGTATAGCACCAAATGTTACGTCCTGACCATTGCTGTGTTTTTTTTATCTGACGTAAAGATTTTATTTTTTTTATATAGCTACAACAGCATCCAAGAACAGCTTAGTCTCTTCAAAAAGCCCACAGGGAGAAAGCCTGGCCTGACTCTGGCCTAACTTAGGAGTGAGTTAAGTTGTGTAAGACAAGTTCCTCCAGGGACTTATTTTTTGTAAGTCCAGCTGGTCGCTCGCTTTCCCCAAGTTGTAAGAGTGGGGACTCCACTCTCAAGCAAATTATGAGTGGGAACTCCACCTAAATACACACACACACACACACACACACACACACACACACACACACACACACACACACACACACACAAAAGAAATTAGAGAAAGTGCAAAGGCTTGCAACAAGGCTGGTTCCAGAGCTAAGGGAAATGTCCTACGAAGAGAGGTTAAAGGAAATCGGTCTGACGACACTGGGGACTAGAGGGTCAGGGGAGACATGATAACGACATACAAAATACTGCGTGGAATAGATAAGGTGGACAGTGACAGGATGTTCCAGAGATGAGACACAGAAACAAGGTCACAATTGGAAGCTGAAGACTCAGATGAGCCAAAAGGATGTTAGGAAATATTTCTTCAGCCACAAAATTGTTAGGAAGTGGAATAGTCTGGCAAGTAATGTAGTGGACGCAGGAACCATACATAGTTTTAAGACGAGGTATGATAAAGCTCATGGAGGAGGGAGAGGGAGGACCCAGCAGCGGTCAGTGAAGAGGCGGGACCAGGAGCTGAGTCTCGACCCCTGCAACCACAATTTGATGAGTACAATTAGGTGAGTATACACACACACACACACACACACACACACACACACACACACACACACACACACACACACACACACACATGCTTACTCCATAATCTTTCCCATTAATTTTGCAAACATTCGGCCGGTCCACTCACCCCTTCTTACTTTCTCTCTCTCTCTCTCCTCTCTCTCTCCTTCTCTCTCTCATCTCTCCTCTCTCCTCCTCTCTCTCTCATCTCTCTCTCCTCATCTCTCTCCTCCTCTCTCTCTCTCACCCCCCTCCCCCCTCCATCCCTCGTGAACGTAAAACTCAGGTAATTAGAAATTTTGATTTTGAAATGTGATACTAGGTTTCCAACTCTACCAATATTTTAAACTCATTTATTCGGATAATTTCGCCTGGCAGAAAGTAATTTGTTTCACTAGATATTCAGGGGGGAACCACCTGGCCATTAATTAGACTAGGTACCCAGTGAATCATTAGACCAGGTGCCTCCTAGTGTTCAGTTAGGTGCCGCCCAGTGTTCAGGTGCCACCCAGTGAGTCAGAGCAGGTGCCCTCCTGTGTTACATTAGAGATCAGGAGGAGCTACGAATGTTACACAGGATGCAAAAATACCACATTGGTAACAACTGTTTTAAGATAGAGCAACATCACTAATGCGTCTTGCTGCTGAAGATCCAGTAAACCCTCTCTCCTCCTCCCCCACACACTAACCCTGTACCTCTCTCTCCCCCACAACACTAACCCTGGTACTCTCTCTCCCCCACAACACACCCTGGTACTCTCTCTCCCCCACAACACAAACCGGGTACCTCTCGTCCCCACAAATCACAACCCTGGTACGTCCTCTCTCCCCCACAACACTAACCCGTATCTCTTCTCCTCCCCACAACAGATCCCTGGTATCTCTCTCTCCCCACAACACAACCCTGGTATCTCTCTCTCCCCACAACACAACCCTGGTACCTCTCTCTCCCCACAACACAACCCTGGTATCTCTCTGTCCCCCAGAGCACAACCCTGGTATCTCTCTCCCCCACAACACAACCCTGGTACTTCTCTCTCCCCCACAACACAACCCGGGTATCTCTCTCTCCCCACAACATAACCCTGGTATCTCTCTCTCCCCACAACACAACCCTGGTATCTCTCTCTCCCCACAACACAACCCTGGTACCTCTCTCTCCCCACAACACAACCCTGGTATCTCTCTGTCCCCCAGAGCACAACCCTGGTATCTCTTCTCCCCTCACATCACTAACCCTTACTTCTCGCTCCCCCACACAACACCCGGGTATCTCTCTCCTCCCCACAACATAACAACCCTGGGATCTCTCTCTCCCCACAACCACAACCCTGGTATCTCCTCTCTCCCCCACAACACTACCCTGTACCTCTCTCTCCCCACAATCACAACCCTGGTAATCTCTCTGTCCCCCAGAGCACAACCCCTGGTAGCTCGCTCCCCTCAAGACACTACCCTGGTACCCTCTCTCCCCCCACTACTCAACCCGGGTAACCTCTCTCTCCCCCACAACACATCCCTGGTACCCCCTTTCTCTCCCCCATCTACACACCCTCGTATCCCCTCCCGCACAACAAACCCTGGTACCTCTCTCATCCCAACAACACAACCCGGGTACAAATCTCTCCCCCACAACAATAAACCCTGGTACCTCTCTCGCCCCACAACACAACCCTGGTATCTCTCTCCCCCCCACAACACAACACTGTACCTCTCGCCCACAACACAAACCCGGTACCTCTCTCTCCCCCACAACACCACCCTTGGTACCTCTCTCCTCAAACACACTATCCGTGTACCTCTCTCGCCCCACAACACAACCTGGTTACCTCTCTCCTCCCCCCTCAACACAACCCTGGTACCGCTCTGTCTCCCCACAGCACAACCCTGGTACCCTCTCCCCCACAACACACCCTGGTACCCCTCTCTCCCCCACAACACAACCCTGTAACCTCTCCCCACATCACAACCCTGGTGCTCTCTCCCCACAATACCACAAACCCTGGTACCTCTCCGCCCCACAACACAACCCTGGTTACCTCTCTCTCCCCACAGCACAACCCTGGTACCTCTCTCTCCCCCTCAAAAACAACCCCTGGTACAACTCTCGCCCCTCGCCCCCACAACACAACCCCAGGTACCTCACTCTGCCCCACAACCTCCCTGGTACCTCTCGCTCCTCCATCAACACAACCCTGTACCTCTCTCTCCCCCACCACACTACCCTGTTCCCTCTCCCCACAACACAACCCTAGACCGCTCTCTCCCCCACAACGCAACCCTAGTACCAACTCTCTAACCCACAACACATCACTGGTTCCTCTCCCTCTCCCCCACAGACAAAACCCTAGTACCGCTCTCTCTCCCCCCTCACCCACAACACAACCCTGGTAATCTCTCGCGCCCCAACAAACCAACAACCCTGGTATCTCTCTCTCCCCACATCACAACCCTTGGTAACCCGCTCGCTCCCCACACAACACATCCCAGTACCCCCTCTCGCCCCCACAACAACAACCCTGGTATCGCTCTCTCATCCCCACAACACACTACTCTGGTACCTCTCTCTTCCCCACAACACAACCCTGGTACCTCTCCCCCCCCACAACACAACCCGGTATCTCCTTTCCTCCCCACAACACAACCCTGGTACTCTCCTCTCCCCACAACACTACCCTGTACCTTTCCTTCCGCCACAACACAACCCTGTACCTCTCTCTCCCCACAACACAACCGGTATTTCTCTCTCCCCACAACACAACGCCTGTATTTCCTCTCTTCCCCACATACACAACCCTGGGTACCTCCTCTCTCCCCAAACACAACCCGGTATCTCTCGTCCCTCTCCCCACAACACAACACTGTACCTCTCTCTCCCTCCACAACACATAGCGAGTACCTCTCTCTTCCCCCACAACACAACCTTGGTACCTCTCTCCTCCCACACACCACAACCCTGGGTATCTCTCTCATCCCCCACAACACAACCTCGGAATCTCTCATCTTCTCCCCACAAACACAAAACCCTGTAAACATCTCCCCCACAACACAACCCTGTAATCTCTCCTCTCCTCCCCCACCAAACCCAACCCTGTACCTCTCTCTCACACCACAACACATCCCTGGTACCCCTCTCTCACCCACAACACAACCTGGTAATCTCTCTCTCCCCACAACTCAACCCTGGTACCTCTCCCCCACAACAATCCCGGTAATCTCGCTCTCCTCCCCCACACAACAACCCTGGTACCCTCTCTCTCCCCCCACATAACATTCCCTGTACCCCTCTCTCCCCCACAAAACACAACCCTGGTACTCTCTCCCCCACAACACAACCCGGTATCTCTCTCCTCCTCCCTCTCCTCTCTCCCCACAACACAACCCTGGTATCTCTCTCGTTCCTCCCCACAACACAACCCTGGTACCTCTTCCTCCCCCACACACAACCCTGGTAATCTCGCTCTGTCCCCTGAGCACAACCCTGTATCTCTCTCCTCTCCCCAAACACAAGCCTGGTACCTCTCTCTCCCCACAACACATCCCTGGTACATCTTCTCCCCCATCAACACAACCCTGGTAGCGCTCTCTCACCCCCTCAACACAACCCTGTACCTCTCTCTCCCCCTCAACACATCCTGTACCCCTCTCTCCCCCCCCCACTACACAACCCTCGTAACCTCCTCTCTCCCTTACCCCACACACACCCTGGTTCCTCTCTCTCTCCCCACAACACTACCCTGGACCTCTCTTCACAATACAACCCGGGTACCCCTCGCTCCTCACACACAACCCTGGTCTTCTCTCATCCCCCACACACAACTCTGGTACCTCTCCCCCCACAAACTACCCTGGACCGCTCTCTTCTCTCTCCCCACAACACCACGTGGTACCTCTCTCCAAACAACACAATCCTTGTTACCTCTCTCTCCCCACAACACAAACCAAACCATGGTACCTCTCTCTCCCCCACAACACAACCCGGGTATCTCTCTCCTCGCCCCACAACACAACCCTGGTATCCCTCTCTTGTCACCTCCCCACAACACAACGCTGGGACATCTCTCTACCCACAACACAACACTGGATCTCTATGTCCCGCCCCAGAGCAACTAATCCCCCTGGTATCTCTCTCCCCACAACACTACCCCTGACCATCGCTCCTCCCCCATACAACAAAACCCTGGTACCTCTCTCTCCCTCCACAACACCCCCTGGGACTCTCTCTCCCCACAAGACAAAACCCTGGTACCGCTCTCTCCCCCACAACACATCCCTGGTACCCCTTTCTCTCCCCCCACAACTCAACCCTCTATCTCTCGCATCCCCACAACTCAACCCAGTGTACCCTGTCTCGCTACCCACTACACAACCCCTGGTACCTCCTCCCCCCCCTCAACACAACCCTGGACCTCTCTCTCCCCACAACACATCCCTGGTATCTTCTCTCCCCCCACTCACAACGCGGTACCTCTCCCCAACAACACACCCCTGTGACCTCTCTCTCCCCCACAACTCCACCCGGTACATCGCTCCTCTCAAACAACACAATCCATGTACCCTCTCTCCCCACAACACAACCCTGGTACCTCCTCTCCCCCACAACACAACCCAGTAACAACACTCTCTCCCCCACAACAAACCCCTGGTAACCTCTCTCTCCTCCCACAACACAACCCTGGTACCTCTGTCCTTTCCCCACAGCACTACCCTGGTATCCTCTCTCCCCCACAACACAACCTGGTACCCCCTCTCTCCCCCACTAACCCAACCCTGTACCTCTCCCACCACAACACAACCCCTGGTACCCTCATCTCCCCACAGCACTACCCTTTGCACGCTCTCCCCCCACAAACACAACCCCTGGTACCTCTCTCTCTCCCCACAACTCTACCCTGTACTCTGTCCCCCCAACTACCCAACCCCTGGTACCTCTGTCTCCCCCACAACACAACCGTACCTCTCTCTCCCACAACACAACCCTTGTTTCTCTCTGTCCCCACAACACAACCCTGGTACTTCTCTCTCCCCCACAACACAAACCCTGGTAACCTCTCTCTCTCCCCCCACAAACTCAACCCTGTACCTACTCCCTCCTCCACAACACATCCCGTACCTCTCTCACCCCCACAACACAACCCTGGTACCTCTCTCTCCCCCACAAACACAAACCCTGGTACCTCTCTCCCCCACACACAACCCTGGTTTCCTCTCCCCCCACAACACAACCCTAGTACCGCCCTCTCCCCCACAACGCAACCCTAATACCTCTCTATGCCGACAACACAACCCGTTCCTCTCCCCCACAACTACAACCCTAGTAACTCGCTCTCCCCCACAAGAAGACAACCCTGGTATCTCTCTCTCTCCCCCACAACTAACAAACCCTGGTATCTCTCTCTCCCCACAACACTACTCTGGTACCTCTCTCTCCCCACAACTCTACCCGGTACCTCTCTTCCCCCACAACACAACCCTTGTATCCTCTGTCCCCCAACAACACATACCCTGTACATCTCTCTCACCCACTCCCACAACACAACCCTGGTACCTCTCTCTCCTCCCACCCACAACACAACCCTGGTACCTCTCCTCTTCTCCATCCCCCATCAACACAACCCGGGTACCTCTCTCTCCCCCATAAAAACAACAAACCCTGGAACCCTCTCTACCCCACAACACAACCCTGGTTCCTCTCGCCCACAACACAACTCTATACCGCTCTCTTCCCCACAACTAATCCCTAGTACCTCTCTATTCCCTCAACACACCCTCAGTATCCTCTCTCCCCCACATCACAACCCTGTACCACTCTCTCTCCTCCCCACAAAACAACAACCCGGGTACCTTTCCGCCTCAACACAACCCTGGTACCTCTCTCTCTCTCCCCCACAACACTACCTTGGTATTTCTCTCCCCCCACAACAACAACCCTGGGTACCTCCTTCTCTCCCACAACACTAACCCTGTACCCTCTCTCTCCCCACAACTACAACCTGGTACCTCTCTCTCCCCAATACACAACCCTGGTACCTTTCGCTGTCTCTCCCCACAACACAACCTGTACGTCTCTCCTCCCCCTCAACACAACCCCTGGTTCTCTCGCTCCCCACAAAACACAACTCTGTACCCCTCTCTCCCCCTCAAGTCAACCCTGTACCTCTCTCTAACCACAATCAACACCCTGGTACTCTCTCCTCGCCCCCCCACACCAAACCCTGGTACCCTCCTCTCCCACACTTCCCCCACAACACAAAACCCTGTACCTCTCTCTCACCCACAACACAACCCTGGCACCTCTCTTCACCCCCACAACACAACCCTGGTACCTATCTCTCCTCCCCACAACACAACCCGGGTATCTCTCTCCACCACAACACACTCTGGTACCTCTCCCCCACAAACACAACCTGGTACCTCTCTCTCCCCCCACACACCACCCTGGTACCTACTCTCCTCTCAAACACACAATCCTTGTACCTCTCTCTCCCCACAACACAACCCTGGTACCTTTCTCCTCCCTACCACAACACACCCTGGTACAACTCTCTCCCCCTCAACACAACCCTGGTACCTCTCTCTCTCCCCCACAACACAACCCTGGTACCTCTGTCTCCCCTCATCCCCTCAGCACAACCCTGGTACCTCTCTCCCCCCACATCATCAACCCTGGTACCCACCTATCTCCCCTCACAACACATCCCTGGGACCCTCCCCACAACACAACCCTGGTGGCCTCTCTCCCCACAACAACACAACCCGGTATATCTCTCCTCTCCCCACAACACAACACTGGGTACCTCTCTCTCCCACTCCCCCACAACACATCCCTGGTACCCCTGCTCTCCGCGCCACAACACAACGCCGGTAATCGCTCTCTCCCTCCCCAACAACACAACCCTGGTATTTCCTCTCTCGCCCCAACACCACCCTGTACCTCTCTCTCCCCCCACAACACATCCATGGTACACCTCTCTCCCCCACAAACACAACCCTGGTATCTCTCTCCTCCCCCACAACACAACTCGGGTAACCTCTCTCTCCCCACAACACAACCCTGTAATGTACCTCCGCCCTCCCCCAAACACAACCCTGGTAGCTCTTCTCCCCACAACACAACCCTGGTACGTCTCTCTCCCCACAACACAACCCTGGTACCTTTCCGCCACAACACAACCCTGGTACCTCTCTCTCCCCACAACACAACCCTGGTATTTCTCTCTCTCTCTCCCACAAACACAACCCTGTATTTCTCTCTTCTCTCTCCCCACAACTCAACCCTGGTACTCTCTCTCCCCACAACACAACCCTGTAGCTCTCTACCCGCCACACAAACACAACCCTGGTACCTCTCTCTCCCCCACAACACAACGCTAGTACCTCTCTCTTCCCCACAACACAACCCTGGTACCTCTCTCTCCCCCACACCACAACCCTGGTATCTCCTCCTCCCCCACAAACACAATCTCTGTATCTCTCTCCCCACAACACAACCCTGGTACCTCTCTCTCCCCACAACACAACCCTGGTATCTCTCTCTCCCCACAACACAACCCTGGTACCTCTCTCTCCCCCACAACACATCCCTGGTTCCCCCTCCTCCCCCACAACACAACCCTGTATCTCTCTCGCACCCCCACAACACAACCCTGTACCACCTCTCCCCCACATCAAAACCCAGGTATCTCTCTCTCTCCCCCACAACCAACCCTGGTACCTCTCTCTCCCCCACAACACATCCCTGGTACCCCTCTCGCCCCACAACACAACCTGGTATCTCTCTCTCCCCACTACACAACCCGGTATCTCTCTCTCTCCCCACTATCAACAATCCTGTATCACTCTCGCCTCCCTTCCCCCCAAACCACAACCCTGGTATCCTCTCGCTCCCACAACACTAACCTGGTACCTCTCTCTCCCCACAACACAACCTGTTATCTATGTACTGCCCCCCCAAGCAAAACCCTGGTATCTCTCGCCCCTCTACACAACCCTGGTACCTCTCTCTCCCCCACAACACAACACGGGACCTCTCTTCCCCCACAAACACAACCCTGGTATCTCTCTCTCACGCCCCCTCAACACAAACCGCTGTCCTCTCTCTCCCCCCACAACAAATCCCTGTACCCTCTCCCCCCCACAACACAACCCTCGTGAATCTCTCTCCTCCCCACAACACAAACCCTGGTACCTCTCTCTCCCCTCACACAACCCATGGTATATCTCTCGCCCCACTCACAACCCGGTACCTCTCTCCTCCCCACATCACAACCCTGTATCCTGGCTGTCCCCCAGAGCACAACCCTGGTACTCTAACTTCCCCACCAACACAACCCTGGTCCTCGCTCTCTCTCTCTCCCCCACAACAAAACCCTGGTACCTCTCTCTCCCCCACAACACCAATCCTTGGTTACCTCTCTCGCCCCTCCCCCACAACACTACCCTGGTACCTCTCTCTCCCCACAACACAACCCGGTAATGTCTCTCCCACAATTCAACCTGGTTCCTCTCCCCACAACACAACCCTGGTACCTCTCTCCGCCCCCACATCACCACCGGGTTGGTACCTCTCTCAAACAACTCAATCCTTGTACCTCTCTCTCCCCACAACAACAAAACCCTGGTACCTCGTCGCTCCCCCACAACACAAACGTATCTCTCTACTCCCACACACAACC
Organism: Cherax quadricarinatus; assembly: GCF_026875155.1. Lineage (NCBI taxonomy): Eukaryota > Metazoa > Arthropoda > Malacostraca > Decapoda > Parastacidae > Cherax > Cherax quadricarinatus. The sequence continues at coordinate 30,700,646 of NC_069460.1, read as the reverse complement.
CTGGTATCTCTCCTCACCCCCACAACACAACCATGGTATCTCTCTCTTCCCCACAACACAAAACGCTGTACCTCTCTCCTCCACACAACACAACCGTGGTATCTCTCTGTTCCCCAAAGCACAACCACTGGTATCTCTCCCCCACAACACAGAACCCTGGTACCCTCTCTCCCCCACAACACAACCCTGTATCTCTTCCTCCCCCCACACAGACAACCCTGGTACCTCTCTCTCCCCCACAACACAGCCCTGGTACCCCCTCCTTTTCCTCCCCCTCAACACTCCCTCGTATCTCTCTCTTCCCCACTACACAACCCTGGTACCTCTCTCTAACCGCACAAACCAACCCCGTAACCTCTCTCCCCACAACACAACCCTGGTACCTCTCCTCACCCCAACAACTCAAACCTGGTACCCTCACGCCCCACGACTTCACCCGGGGATAAGGGGGGGGGGGGAACTCGCTCGCCCCATCATACTCAAACCCTGTACCGCTCCCTCAGCCTCTCTCCTCCTCCCCCACAACTCTCCCTGGCACCTCTCTCCCCACAACACTTCCTGTACTATCGCTGCCCATCAACACAACCCTGGTATCTCTCCTCCCCCACAACACAACGCTGGTACCTCTCCCCCACCATTCACAACCCTGGTACCTCTCTCTCCCCACAACACCACCCTGGTACCTCTCTCTCCTCAAATCAACACTAAGTCCTTGTACCTCTCTCTCCCCACAACACAACCCTGGTTACCTTTCTTCTCCCCCACAACACTACACTGGTACAACTCCTCTCCCCCTCAACACAACCCTGGGTACCTCCTCTCCTCCTCTCTCCCCCACAACACTTCCCGGGTACCTCTGTCTCCCCGCAGCACAACCCTGTACCCTCTCTCCCCCACAACACAACCCTGGTACACCCTCTCCCCACAACACAACCCTGGTGCTCTCCCCAACAACACAACCCCTGGTACCATCTCTCCAACACAACCCTGGTACCCTTCTCTCCCCAACAACACAACCCTGGTAAACAACTCCTCACTCCCACAAACACAACCCTTTGTACCTCGCTCTCCCCCACATACACAACCCTGGTACCTCTGTCTCCCCACTATCTCAACCCCTTACCTCGCTCTCCCCACAACACAACCCTGGTAACTCTCTCTCCTCCCTCCACAACACAACCCTTTGTTTCTCTATCCCCACAACACAACCCTGGTACATGCTCTCCCCCACAAACACAACCCTGGTACCTCTCTCACCCACCACAACACAACCCTGGTACCTCTCTCTCCTCCACAACACAACACCTGGTATACTCTCATCTCCCCCACAACACAACCCTGGTACCTCCGCCTCCTCCCTCTCTCCCTCCAAAACACAACCCTGTACCTCTCTCCCCCACAACACAACCCATGGTTCCTCTCCCCCAGAACACAAACCCTAGTAACGCTCTCCCCTCCCCCAATCGCAACCCTAGTACCTCTCTTATTCCCCACAACACCACCCCTGGTTCCTCTCCCTCCCCACAACCACCCTAGTACCCTCGCTCCCCACAACACAACCATGGACCCTCCTCTCCCCACAAACAACTCTGGTACCTCTCTTCCCCACAACGCAAAACCCTGTACCTCCTCTTCTCCCCACAACACAAACCCTGGACCTTTCTCCGCGCCACAACACATCCCTTGTACGTCTCCTCCTCCCCCACAACGCAACCCTGGTTCCTCTCCCCCACCAACACTACCCTAGTACTTCTATCTCCACCACAACACAACCCGGGTATCTCTCCTCCTCCCCAACTAACACAACCCTGGGTATCTCTCGCTCCCCTCAACACAACCCGGGTTAACCTCTCTCTCCCCCCACAACTCTACCCTAGATAAGATAAGATATGATTTCGTTCGGATTTTTAACCCCGGAGGGTTTAGCCCACCCAATAACCCAAGAAAGTCAGTGCGCAGCGAGGACGTCTAACGTATTTCCATTTGGGGTCCTTTAGCGTGTCCCCCTGGATGCGACCCACCAACATCGACGAACACCCTGTACCTATGTGCGCTAGGTGAACAGGACAACAGGTGTAAGGAACGTGTCGATTGTGTCCACCCGCCGGATAGCGAACCCGGGCGCCTCCGGTGTGAAGCGGAGCGTTAGCCACCCAGGCCACCCACAAAACAACCCTGGTCCCTCTCTCTCTCCCCACAACACACAAACCCTGGTAACTTTCCGCCACAACACATACCCTCGACCTCTCTCTCCCCATAACACACCCTGGTAATTTCCTCTCCTGCCCCACAACACAACCCCGGTACCTCTCTCTTCCCACAACACAACCCTGGTACCTCTCTCTGCCCCACAACACAACCCGGGTACCTCTCCTTCTCCTCCACAACCACAACCCTGGGTCCCTTTTCTCTCCGCCTCAACACATCCCTGGTAATCGACTCTCCCCCACAACATCCCTGTATCTGTCTCTCCCCACAACACAACCCTGGTAACCCCCGCTCTCCCCACATCACATCCCTGGTACCCCACTCTCCCTCACATACACAACCCGGTACCTCCTCGCCTCCCCACTCTACACAACCCTGGGACATTCCGCCACAACACATCCCCTGTACCCTCTCTCTCCTCTCTCCCCCAACAACACATCCCTGGGATTTCTCTCTCCCCACAACACAACCCTGGTAACCGTTCTCCCCCACTACACATCCTGGACCTCTCTCTCCCCCCAACACAACCCTGGTAACCTCTCTCCCCAAAAACAAAACCCTGGTACCTTTCTCTCCGCCACAAACAATCAAAATCCCCTGTACGTCACTCCCCACAACAACCCGGGGATCTTTCTCCTCCCCCACAATCACAACCCTGGTACCCCGCTCTCCCCCACAACACATCCCCTGTACCCACGCTCCCTCAACAACACAACCCTGGTACCTCTCTCTCCCCACAACACAACCCTGGTACCTCTCTCTCCCCACAACACAACCCTGGTACCTCTCTCTCCCCCACAACACAACCCTGGTACCTCTCTCTCAGCCCACAACTCCAACCCTGGTACCTTTCCCCACAACACAACCCTGTACCTCTCTCTCCCCACAACACAACCCTGGTATTCTCTCCTCCCCACAGCACATCCCTGGTACCCTCTCTTCCCTCATCACAACCTGGTACCCTCTCTCTCCCCACAACACAACCCCTGGGAACCTCGCTCTCCCCACATCACAACCCTGGTACCTTTTCTCTCCGCCACTACACAACCCTGTACTCCTCCCCCACAACACAACCCTGGTTATCTTTCTCTCCCACAACACAAACCCGGGTACCCCTCTCTCCCTCCACGCAACACATTCCCTGTACCCCTCTCTTCCCTCTCTACAACAACCCTGGTACCTCTCTCTCCCCACAACACAACCCTGGTAACTCTCTCTCCCCCACAACACAACCTACTAGTACTCTCTCTCCCCACAAACACATCCATGGTACCCTCTCCTCTTCCTCTTCTCTCTCCCCACAACACAACCCTGTTACCTCGCTTCCCACAACGCAACCCTGGTACCCTCTCTCTTCTCTCTCCCACAACAACAACCCTGGTCCTTGCTCTCCGCCACAACACAACCCTGGAAACGTCTGCTCCCCCACAAACACAACCGTTCCTCGCCCCCACAAACACAACCCTAGTACGTCTCTCTCCCCCACAACACATCCCTGGTATCTCTCTCCCCCAACAACACTACCTGGTATCTTCCTCTCCTCCCCAAACACACCCTGGTACCTCTCTCTCTCTCTCCCCACAACACAACCCTGGTACCTTTCCGCCACAACACAACCCTGTACCTCCTCTCCCCCACAACACAACCTTGGTGTTTCTTCTCTCCCCACAACACCAGACCCTGGTACCTCCTCTCTCCTCCTCCTCCCCACTTCACAACCCTGGTACCTCTCTCCTCCCCACAACACACCCTGGTACCCTCGCTCTCCCCACAACTCATCCCTGGTACCTTTCTCTCCTTGCCACAACACAACCCTGGACGTCTCCCCCCACAACAAAACCCCGGGATTCTCTCTCTTATTCCCCAACAACAAAACTCTGTTCCCCTCTCGCCCCCACAATACATCCCTGGTACCCACCCTCGCTCCCTCAACAACACATTCCCAGGTAACCTCTCACTAACCACAACTCACCCTGGGACCTCTCTCTTCTCCCACAACACAACCCTGGTACCTCTCTCTCTTCCCCACATCCAACCCTGGACCTCTCTCTCCCCCGCAACTCAACCCTGGCACCTCTCTCCCCCACAACACAACCTGGTATCTTCTCGCCCCACAACATCAACCCTGGTTACACCTCTCTCCCCCACTACAAATCCCTGACCCCCTCGCTCCCCACAACACACCCTGGTTCCTCCTCGCCCCCCAGAACACATCCCTGGTACCTCTCTCTTCCGCCCGCACCCACAACTCAATCCTGGTCCTCGCTCTCCCCCACATCACGACCCTTAATCCTCTCCCCCACAACACAACCCTGGTACCTCTCTCTCCCCACAAAACATCCCTGTACCTCGTCCCCACAACACAACCCGGTACCTCTCCTCCCCACAACACAACCCTGGTACCTCTCTCTCTCCCTCTCCCCTCTACACAACCCTTGTACCATCTCCCACCCAACAACACAGCCCTGTACCTCTCCCCCACAAACAAAACCTCGGTACCTCTCTTCACCCCACAACACAACCCTGGTAACCTCGCTCTCCTCTCCCCCTACAACACACCCCTGGTACCCATCTCTTTGCCCCCACAACCACTACCCTGGTTTCCCTCTCTTCCCCCACATCACAACTTTGGTACCGCCCTCCCCACAGACTCAAAACCCTGGTACCTCTCTCTCCCCACAACACAACCCTGGTACCTCTCCCCACAACACAACCCTGGTACCTCTCTTCCCCCACAACACAACCCTGGTACCTCTCTCTCCCCCACAACACTACCCTGTACCTCGCTCTCTCCCACTACACAACCCGGACCTCTCGCTCCCCAAAAAAATCACAAACCCTGGTTACCTCATCTCCCCCACAACTACAACCCTGGTACAACTCTCTCCTCCCCCACAACACAACCCTCGGTTCCCCGCTCTCGCCCCACAACATACCCTGACCTCTCTCCCCCCCCCCACAACACAACCCTGGTACCCTCTCTCTCCCCACAACACAAACCCCGGGACCCTCTCTCCCCCACAACACAGCCCTGGTACAACTCGCTCTCCCCAACAACACAACCCTGGTACCTCTCTCTCCCCCACAACACAACCCTGGTACCCTTCTCCTCCCCCACAACCAACCCCTGGAATCTCTCTCCCTCTCTCCCCACTACACACCTGGTACCTCACTCCCCCCTACAACACAACCCCTGGTTCCCTACGTTCTCCCAAGAACTCAACCCTGGTACCTCTCTCCCCCCCTCTAACACAACCCTGGTACCTCCTCTCCCCCACAACACTACCCTGATACCTCCTCTCCGCCACAACACAACCCTGGTATTTCGCTTACCCCCCCACAACTCACCCTGGGACCTCGCGCTCTCTACATATCAACCCTGGAACCTCTCTCCCCCCAGAATCACTACCGGTACCTCTCTCTCCCCACAACACAACCCTGTACCGTTCTCTCCGCCACATCTCAACCCTGTAACTCTCTCCTCCACAACACAACCCTGGTATCTCTCCTTCCCCACTACACAACCCTGTACACCGCTCTCCCCACAACTCATCCCCTGGTAAACCTCTCTCCCTCACATCAACAACCCTGGTACCTGCTCTCCCCGCACACAACCCTGTACATCTCTCTCCTCCCCTATCCTACACAACCCTGGTACCTCTCCCCACACACAACCCTGTGTTACCTCTCTCCCCCCACAACTAAACCCTGGTACCTCGCTCTCCCCAAACACAACCCGGTACCTCTCTCTCTCCCCACAAACACAACCCTGGTACCTCTCACCCCCCAAAACACATCCCGGTACCTCTCTCTCCACAACACTACCCTGTACCTCTCTCCCCCCTCTACACAACCCTGGTACCCATCTCTTCCCCCTACAACACAACCCTGGTACCGTCTCCCCCACAACACAACCCTGTACCTCTCCCTCCCACAACACAACCCTGGTACCTCTCCCCACAACACATCCCTGGTAACCCTCTCTTCCCCACAACATAACCCTGGTACCTCCTCCTCTCTCCCCCCACTACACAACCCTGGTACCTCTCTCCGCAGACAACACAACGCTTGGTTACCTCTCTCTCCCCACAACATAACCCTGGTACCTCTCTCTCCCCCACAACACAACCCTGGTACAACTCTCTCCCCCACAACACAACCCTGGTACACTCTCTCCCCACAACACAAACCCTGGTAACCCTCTCGTCCCCCACAACACAACCCTGGTACAACTCCCTCATTTTCCCCTCACTAAACTCCAACCCTGGTACTCTCCCCCACAACACAACCCTGAGACCTTTCCTCCCCACAACATAACTACCCTGGTAATCTCGCTCCCCCCACAACACAACCCTGGCACCTCTCTCCCTGACAAGACAACCCGGTACCTTCTCGCTCTCCCGCCACAACGACAACCCTGGTACCTCTCTCCCCCCACACACAACCCTGGGAACCCTCTCTCTCTCTCTCCCCACAACACAACCCTGGTACCTCTCAACCCCCCACAACACAACCCTGTACATCTCTCTCCTCCCCCCTCAACCACACCCTGGTTCCTCTCTCTCCGCCACAACACAACCCTGGTACCCTCTCTCCGCCACAAGCACAGCTCCTGGTACCTCTCTCTCCCCACAACACGAGGCCCTGGTACCTCCTCTCCCCACAACAAAACCCTGGTATCTCTCCCCACAACAACCCTGGTACCTCTCCTCTCCGCCAACACTAACCCGGGTACCTCTCTCTCCCCGCCACATCACAACCCTGGCACCTCTCTCTCCGCCACAATACAACCCTGGTACCTCTCTCTCCCCACAACACAACCCTGGTACCTCTCCCCACAACAACCCTGGTACCTCTCCCCACATCACAACCCTGGCACCTCTCTCTCCTCACAACACAACCCTGGTACCTTTCTATCCCCACAGCACAATCCTGGTTGGTACCTCTCCCTCTCTCAACCCACAAAGTGGCAGAGTTGAACCTTGACGGTGTCACTGTCATGGAAGGTACTGATGTGAACGGTGTCACTATTATGGACGGTGCTGGTATGAACGGTGCTTGTATGAACGGTGCTGGTATGAACGGTGCTTGTATGAACGTGCTGTAAGAACGGTGCTGGTATGGATCGGTGCTGGTATGGACGGTGCTGGTATGAACGGTGCTGGTATGAACGGTGCTGGTATGAACGGTGCTGGTATGAACGGTGCTGGTATGGACGGTGCTGGTATGGACGGTGCTGGTATGAACGGTGCTGGTATGAACGGTGCTGGTATGAACGGTGCTGGTATGAACGGTGCTGGTATGAACGGTGCTGGTATGAACGGTGCTGGTATGAACGGTGTCACTGTCATGGACGGCCTGAACGAGCATCTCACCAGGCCGCTGTTGCAAATGAAATATTAACGGGTGGTCACATAAAGCAGATAGTGTAGTGGGGCTGCATCCTGCAGTGGCTATATAACATCCACAAAAGATAACCTAAACTACGATAGAACGAATGAACTAGATTCAACAAATCCCTTCAGTTTAGGTACACTTTTAGTAATGAATTACTGAAAACTTAGGATCAGCATTATCAAATCTATTGAATGGAGTGTGTGTGTGTGTATATATATAATTTTAACAAGTTGGCCGTCTCCCATGTGTATATATATGTATGTATGTATTTTATATATATATTTTATATATATATTTTATATATATATATATATATATATATATATTATATATATATATATATTATATATATATATATATTAATATATATATATATATATTTATATATATATATATATATATAAATTCCATAAATGTCCCTGGAACATTTCCAGTATTACAGATTTTTTTTCTGCTTGTGTATTGTTTACAGCTGTTTGGTTCATTATGGATTGATTTTTTTTATTTAATTTTGGATAATTCAACAAGGTCACACAAATGATTTATTTTAACTGGGGGTCCTACATCACTTGACTAATTCACAGGTACTTGTACTACCCGGTATGAGGAGACTTGTCCATACGTCATTTGTTAATCCCTTGATGACCTTGTTCTGACTGCTCTCCCTTCAACATTTTTCCTTCAGTGCAAACACTAATTTTTTTTGACAGTTATGTCACTTGACTGTCCTCTTTAACACATTAACAGGCTCTTTGCAATTTTTTTCCCCCTACCGTCAGCTCCCCTCCACCATATCCCACTGTAAGATCCGTACATATTTGACGCAGTTTTTTATTTGCAATATAATTCAGCTAAAATTTTTGTTTCGCACATCTCCCAGGAAGCGGGTGTGGAGACGGTCGTGAGGTCCGACATGGGGATGTGTGCTACCTGCTGGTTTCCTACCCACAGGTGACATGGACAACAGCAACACACATCTGCTCAGATATGGAGGTCAGTGCATCGCCTCTCATCTCAATTCTGATCGTCTTAAAGCTGCTAGGAGGAGTGTTCAGCGAGGTATCACAAGGTCAGCGTTTGTTAACTGATGTGTTAATGTGTGTCTCAGGGAAGCCTGGCGAGTGTGAGCAGCAGGAATGTGTTGAGGTGGCTGGGTTCGGGACTTCTCTCCCTGTCTGACTACGCTGCAGGTACCCTCTACTGGCTTGGTGGCACTTTACACCCCTACACCCACACTTGGACCTGGCAGGATGGCACCATACTTAATACCACAGGTATGCCCTACACCTGCAGCCCTACACACTTCCCTGTAGCAAATAGGATGACAGTATGATCCTTACGGTGGGTTTACTGTTTCAACCATTAATGTAATCTGGTTATAGTAAGCATATCAGGTACCACCGATCTCAGGGAGTAGGTTTTGGGTCACTCTGGCATACCTAGGCCTACCATGTACAACTTCCCCATGTATTAGTGCTTCAGATATGTCGGAATATGATAAAGGAAAAAGATAGGCCTACGTAATGCAACTCGTGTATTAATACTGGTAAAATTACCGACAATGTTAGGTAAAAAGGACGCAATAAAATGTTACATTAGTTGCACTTGTGTCCTTTTTACATAACTTAATGCAACTCGGGTCAGCTTAATGTTTGTGATAAATATTAATAATTTTTAACACTCGTTTCCTCTGTTTTTACACAAGATAGATAAGAAATTGCAGAAATTGTTAATTATACAGATTAGTTCGAGAACCATGTCACTAGTAAGATGGTTCTCTTAGTTATGAACTGTTTTGTAAAGATAAACTTAGCAGACTATTAACCATTTGTATTAAAAATATCACTACAAACGTGTATCATACTGACTAAATGGAAAAAGGGCAATGTGATGGCCATATTCTGGGCTTGCTGAGCTTGTTAACTTCACTCCATTGTTTTTCTTATTGATAAAATCTGTTGACAAAGCCACACTCACACTCTCGTTGGTTCTCCTGTTACACACTCTTGTATGCTAACTTTTATTCCCTCTTTGCTTCATCATTCCACCAGTGACTTCTCTTCCTACTTGCACCCACCCTTCTGTATCTACAAACTCATGCTGCATACTCTCCAGCACTGCACTCTTTGATCTCCGTATTGTACCTCTTGACTCTCCCCAGTCCCCCCCCACCCTCTCTCTCCTCTCTCTCTCTCTCTCTCTCTCTCTCACATACAAGAGCTATGAATCGACCCCTGCAACCACAGTTAGGTGACTACACATACGCACATTTTGTGTGTGCGTAATTTTGGTATATATATATATATTATATATATATATATATATATATATATATAGATTGGCGGGGTGTTAATGTTGCAGTGTTATGACTGTAGTATAAGCACGACTCTGGCAAGACAGTGATGGAGTGAATGATGGTGAAAGTTTTTTCCGGCGGCGCCACCCTGCCTTGGTGGGAGACGGCCGGTGTGTTAATAAATCAAAAAAAATATTGATTTCAGTGTAAAATCTTAATTAACCAAATGTGTAAATAAGGGTAAGTAAAGTACTACTTAATTTTTGTAACTTTTAAAATGTCACTTTCCTGTCTGGTGACCGAACTGAAGATTTATATTAAAAACTAAAGTATAAAGGTTTTTAATTTTAATACAAACCGAAAAGTAATTATTGTATGGAAATGAAGCGGATTACCTGGACGGGATACCTGGATGTGCGAGTCATACCTGGAGGGGGATACCTGGATGTGCGAGTCATACATACCTGGAGGGAGATACCTGGATGTGCGAGTCATACATACCTGGAGGGGGGTACCTGGATGTGCGAGTCATACATACCTGGAGGGGGATACCTGGATGTGCGAGTCATACATACCTGGAGGGGGGTACCTGGATGTGCGAGTCATACATACCTGGAGGGGGGTACCTGGATGTGCGAGTCATACATACCTGGAGGGGATACCTGGATGTGCGAGTCATACATACCTGGAGGGGGATACTGGATGTGTGAGTCATACATACCTGGAGGGGGATACCTGGATGTGCGAGTCATACATACCTGGAGGGGGGTACCTGGATGTGCGAGTCATACATACCTAGGAGGGGGATACCTGGATGTGCGAGTCATACATACCTGGAGGGGGGTACCTGGATTGTGCGAGTCATACATACCTGGAGGGGATACCTGGATGTGCGAGTCATACATACCTGGAGGGGGGTACCTGGATGTGCGAGTCATACATACCTGGAGGGGGATACCTGGATGTGCGAGTCATACATACCTGGAGGGGGATACCTGGATGTGCGAGTCATACATACCTGGAGGGGGGTACCTGGATGTGCGAGTCATACATACCTGGAGGGGGATACCTGGATGTGCGAGTCATACATACCTGGAGGGGGGTACCTGGATGTGCGAGTCATACATACCTGGAGGGGGATACCTGGATGTGCGAGTCATACATACCTGGAGGGGGATACCTGGATGTGCGAGTCATACATACCTGGAGGGGGATACCTGGATGTGCGAGTCATACATACCTGGAGGGGGATACCTGGATGTGCGAGTCATACCTGGAGGGGGGTACCTGGATGTGCGAGTCATACCTGGAGGGGGGTACCTGGATGTGCGCATCATACATACCTGGAGGGGGATACCTGGATGTGCGAGTCATATCTGGAGGGGGATACCTGGATGTGCGAGTCATACATACCTGGAGGGGGATACCTGGATGTGCGAGTCATACATACCTGGAGGGGGATACCTGGATGTGCGAGTCATACATATCTGGAGGGGGATACCTGGATGTGCGAGTCATAACATATCTGGAGGGGGATACCTGGATGTGCGAGTCATACATATCTGGAGGGGGATAACTGGATGTGCGAGTCATACATATCTGGAGGGGGATAACTGGATGTGCGAGTCATACATACCTGGAGGGGGATACTTGGATGTGCGAGTCATACCTGGAGGGGGGTACCTGGATGTGCGCATCATACATACCTGGAGGGGGATACCTGGATGAGTGAGTATACACAGATGGATGTGCTATTCATAGGTGGATGAGCAAGTCGTGCATAGGTGGATAATAAAGTCGTAGGTAGGTGGTAGAGTCATACACAAGTCACGTCACACTGACAGCACACGTCACACTGACAGCACACGTCACACTGACAGCACACGTCACACTGACAGCACACGTCACACTGACAGCACACGTCACACTGACAGCACACTTCACACTGACAGCACACGTCACAACTGACAGCACACGTCACACTGACAGCAACACGTCACACTGACAGCACACGTCACACTGACAGCACACTTCACACTGACAGCACACTTCACACTGACAGCACACGTCACACTGACAGCACACGTCACACTGACAGCACACGTCACACTGACAGCACACTTCACACTGACAGCAGTAGGCTGGTAGATATACTACATTTAGGTGTGAAACAAACCTTTTAAAAACAATTCACTCTGGCAGGATTCCTGATCTTCCTCGTCTCCTGAACCTGTGACTGTTAAATCTTGTTAGTTTTAATTTCAAGAGTTATATACTTACACATTTTTATTTCTGTGTTTTACTAGTTTTTTATTATTGGATATTTTATTTATTTACATCTGCTCCGCTTGAAACTAATGACATCTATACAGATGTATTATATAAAATCATTCGATTAGTAATGTATGAAATAACGTTTTCTATATAAATAATTTTCGTTGTAAATTGCTTTGTCGGGGAAAGTGAATCGTTAAAGCTACGGGAGAATCTGGAATCCTCAAGGGATTTATTTCGACATGTGAGAGAGAAGGGAGAGAGGGGAAATAGTGGAAAAGTGAAAGAGAAAAGGGTCAGGTTTTCTTCTTAGCTACAGACTGCTAGCAGCAATAGCTTGGGTTGGCAGTTACAAAAAAGGGAAACCTGGCCTCGAATCGGGGCAGCAGGGGTTTGTGAGAAAACCCTCAAAATTTCAGCCACAGAAAGGATGGGGGGAAAAAGGGAAAGGGAAAATAGGAAAAATGAGGTTTCACCTGACACCATGCCTAAGGGCAGGACCTGCTATGTCAAAATCCCCCTGGGGCCCTACCCTTTTTTTCAGGTCACCAAAGGACTCGTGTCACAGGTCCAGGGGAAAATGTCCTTGGACACATACCCCAAGAACTCTTTCCCAAAAAGGCCTCAAAAATAGTGGACATTCCAGGATTAGACCCCCCCTTTCCCCCCCAAACTAAATGTTTTAAGCAAATTTAAAAAAAAAACCAGTACATCCCAAAACTTTCCCACCCCGCCTGGGTCAACAAAGACGAAAATGGCCGATAAGAAAAAAAGTGGAGAGGGGGGGGGAGTTACAAAGGGGTGGAGTTTAAAAACAGAAAAACCCAAAAGACAGACACAGGCAGAGTGGAACGGAAAAAAACCCGAGGGGATTGTGAAATTTAAATTTTGTTTTTTTCTAAAAAACTAGGGAAATTTTTTTTTTTTTGCGTCTGTAAAGGTGTGAAATGCAAGTGTTTGCCCGAGGTTTGGGGCGTTGGAGGGGGCGCCAGGGAGGGAAAGGGCTGGAGGGGAAGTCCATGTGCCTCAGCCTTGGGAAGGAACCCTTTTTCCAAACACCCCTTTTTTCCCCAAAACCCCGCCCCCCCCCGCCACCCCCTGCCTCCCTTTTCCGCCCCCAGGTGTGACCTAATTTTGGGGCTTTAAAAAATTCCGGGGAAGGGCCCCCCGGGGAGTTACAAATTTTGGTTTAAAATTTTTATATGGTTATAAAAAGTGGCGCTTTACGCCTAGAATTTCGTTACTTGCTAAGGTTTTCTATTTTTTACCCCCATAAAACGGGGTTGTTGCACCCCCCGCTTCCTTTTTCTTTTATTAAAATTAATTCTTTGCCGATTAAATTTTTTTTTTTTCTTTTAAATTTATTTTTGTGAAACTCTGAATCTTAACATTTTGTCCATTTCAAGCCCATTGTAGTATAATTGCATAAGTAAAAACATTAATACTGTATTAATGGAGGTGGTTACAGTAGTCGGTATTGCAATTCTATTTTCACCTTTATTCCTGAATGTTTATACACTAATTTTTTTCCAGTACATTTACAAGTCCTTAGAATATTTATAACACCTTGTACATGTTTCAGCATAATGTTTGTGACTTCATTTACTGTGTGAAAAGCCTCTTATGACAGTCAAGTCATTGTTTTTTTGTAAATACTTCATAATTATTGTTATTTGCTAACCTTACATAATATATCTTAGTTCATGTACCCTATATAAACCTCTGTAATCCTTTGACTATCGCCTGCACAGGTGTGCCACCTGTGATGCCGCGGGTGTGCCACCTGTGATGCCGCGGGTGTGCCACCTGTGATGCCGCGGGTGTGCCACCTGTGATGCCGCGGGTGTGCCACCTGTGATGCCGCGGGTGTGCCACCTGTGATTTCCGCGGGTGGTCACCCGGATGCCGCGGGTTGCCACCTGTGATGCCGCGGGTGTGTCACCTGTGATGCCGCGGGTGTGTCACCTGTGATGCCGCGGGTGTGTCACCTGTGATGCCGCGGGTGTGCCACCTGTGATGCCGCGGGTGTGCCACCTGTGACATCTAAGGGCGTAGCCTATAACGCTACAGGTGGCAAGAACTGCCAAGTGGTCATTGATACTAATACCTTGGACAGCTTTTAAAGCAGAATAGATCATTAGACAAATGTATAACATAATTGTAAATGATAAGGTGCAACGAGAACCAATTTAGCATGGGCCAGTAGACTTACTGCAGTGCCCTTTCTTAATTATTTTCACGATTATCACAAATGTTTTTTCTCCTGCTAATCAGACCCACCAGCCAGGCAGAGCTCCATTGTTCTTGGTTACGGAGGTAACCTGACCACGCCAGGCTATCCATCACCTTATCCCAACAACCTGCACCTGACCCTCACTCTCAGGGGACCCCCGAACTCCCGTCTCATTGTTTCCTTTGTCAAGCTGGACCTGGAATACCAGCTGCAGTGCCTCTATGACTACGTGGGTCTCCAGAACTCCCCAGAAGATGCCATGGTGCGGTACTGTGGACGTCATGCCTCATCTATGAACAAGTGAGAGGCCAGGGTGGTGGTGGTAACTGGACAGGGAAGTAGGTTCAGGTTAGGTTAGGTTTGTCAGGAAACGAGACAATCGTTTCCTGACACGGGTCTGTCATGTGATAACCCTCAATTGAAGCTTTTGGCCATCTGACTGAGGCTTATTGGTCCACCCCTTTAAAAATTATGGTTTTGATTATAACCATTTTGTAGTTAAGTAAGTCTAATTAGGCTCATACACATCAGTACAATTATCATACATAGGGCAAATTACCTAGGGTAGCCCCCCCCCCAAAAAAAATGGGGACTTCCATTGGGGTTTTGCCTTTCCACCTCTCGGGCATAAAACGCTCTTTGACATCACTCGTGTCCGTCTCTCACTTTGGGGTCCAGTCCCTGGACCCATTATGTATCTATAATCTTTTGACTGCCACCCACAGGATGAGTATGGGGTGCATAATAGATATTAAACTAACTAAACATCTCACACAATACAGAAATGCAATACACATAAAGGGCCTGAAGACTTGGAATTTATTGCCCGAACAAGCAAAAGGTCCTTTGCCAGCAAATCAATATTAACCATACCAATACTGTGTTAAATCATCTAACCGGTTTGAAGCAACTCTTCCCAAATATTTTATAACCTCTAATCATACATACATACATACATACATACATACATACATACATACATACATACATACATACATACATACATACATACATACATACATACATACATACATAAATTTGCAGTCTTGTATCATTATAAATTGTGCTACTACTTGTAATACTGTTGTTAGTTATGTGCTACGTCAAGACTATAAATCTTCTTGACTATAAAACTTTTTGGCTACCTCACAGTAGTAATAAGGTAAAATGATGAATAATTAAAATTTACCACTGTTAACCTGTCTGGACTTAGGGGGCTGTATCGCAATTTTCCGCGCGCTCTCAAAAAAAATCGAAAAATTATGGAAATTGTTATTTATACCGAAAAATAACTTAACTCTTTGGCAACACAATGGTACTAGAATGAATGTTCTACGACGTTTCTACAAGAAATTATAGTCATTTATATCAGGTATGGTGACGGCGATGTGGGTAGCGAGTCTGCTCACAGCCCATATATTTTTTGGAATTTTTTCCTTGTTTTTATCTCTTTCTTGCATTATTCTTTCTGATATAATAACTGACTATTTGGCATCATAAAACAGTAGGCGGAGCTTATCCATAGACTTAGAGACAACCAGGAACCATATGGGAACGCTCGGCAGTGTTCCCGCTCCAGAGAATGCCAGGAGAAATCACTTCATTATTACGCTTATATCAGCTTATATATCAACTCTACGGCTTATTTATCTATCAGAATTGATCTATAAATAACATTATAAATAACATACAAACATGTTATATACTATAGACTGAATAAAATAAGCCATAATATGACGAGAGACCATCGGGAATATTTCGATATAAAGGAGTTACTACTCTCATGTCGTATTCTTTGGTCTCTGAGTAAGAGAAAAACGGTGTTTTTGAAGAGGTTTAACTGCACTAGAACATCAGTTTACTAAGAAATACACCCAAACAAACGCGATTTTCGCGATTTTTTTTTTTTTTTTTTTTTTTTTTTTTTTTTTTTTTTTTTTTTTTTGAGACGGTGGGCCGGCCGGCGCTCCAGGCCGATATCTCGGAAGTAACTTATTCACTTTACGGTACCTAGTCTGCCTTTATTACTTAATTAAATGTAATAATAATTACAGAAATTGTAGAATAATGATTTCTCTAATTAATAGTTATTCATTTTTGGAAATATTCCAAATACTTTGGGAGTTATGTGGGAGTGAAGGGCAGATTTTTTGCAACATTCCAAGAACTAACAAACTTTATTTTTTGGTGAAATAAGGATAAGTTATTTAGAGGTTTAGTTTAGTTTAATATGTTTATTATGCACCCCATACCCATCCTGTGGGCGGTAGTCAAAAGATTACAGAGGTACATAATTGGTCCAGGGACTGGACTCCAGTTTTGATAGCTGAGCAAGTTACAGAGGTAATGAACTAGGAAAAGGAAATAAATACGTATAAACATTGTTCTCTCGGCACCAAGTGTCCAAACAACCTTACGTCGTCCCATATAGGCCTCCCCCGCCCCAAAAGGGCTTTTTTCAGTAAATCAGTCCTTTTTCTTTCTTTTCTAGTTGTTTTTGAGGATTTTTTTGAAAAAATTTTTTCAAAAAGAGGAAAAACTTTGTCTTGTGCACCAAAACTGGAGGAAATGGGACGGAAACAAAAGTGCTACATTTTTTTTGGTATTCCCCCCCTGCTCCCTGAACCCCAACATGTAGTAGCTTTCTTTTTTCCTAACAAAATTAAAATGTAACACATGAACCCTTTTTTTTTTTATTTATTTATTTTTTAAATTTGAACAGATACAGAAAGTACAAGGAATACAATTATTAAAGTGCAGCACCAAAAACCCCCTTGTTGCAGAGCATTAGGGGCAGCTTAAAATTAACTTAAGATTAAAAAAGCAATGAAAATTTAGTGGTACAAAAATTATTGTAAAAAGATAACAATTAGTACAAATGGTTTTACAAAGACAGGTTAAGGATTTCTGGTTGCTGGTAATCGTAGAATGGGTTTTTTTGGGTATGAATTAAAATAGTAACAAAGTTTGATTGGGTCACAGGTTAAACATTTAGAGATACAAAAATGAGATACATATATGAAAACCCTTTAGGATACAATTATTCAGTATTTTTTTAGGTGGGTGAGTAATGTTTTGAAAAGAGACTTTAATTTATAAACAGGTATGTTTCTTTTATTTTCCCAATTTATAAAATTCCAATTTTGGGTTTTTTTGTGATTGAGTTTTTGAAAAGTTGAGATGGACACGAGGAACATCAAAGAGTGATCGTGTCTTGTGTTAGGGTCATGTTTCTGTTGGGTTGGTAAGGAATTTTGAGGGGGGGTTTTGTCAGAGTTAAGTTTTAAAGTATTATACCCCCCCAAGGAAGGTTCCTTTATGTTGGTGAGGGGCTCTGATTTAGGGAATTTGGGTCGTGCTCCATTCCCCGAATTAACCCGAATGCCTTCCACATCCCCCCCCCCCCCGCTGTATAAACCCCGGGGGTTTTGCATCAAAAATTTTGGAGTCCGCCCTGGGCCAATTATGACCCGTAAACTTTTGACACCGCCCACAGGTGGGTATGGGGTGCATAATAAACATATTAAACTAAATAACTTTAGCGCTTCCCCCTTATTTTAAAAATAAAAAGTTGTAAATGGGCAGTAATAAGTAGGATTTTTGTATGGGGAGTAGGGGTTTGTGTATTTAATATGGTGGGTGTGCGTCTGTTGGGAATTTTTTACATTTTCTGCAGCCTTTTGTTGGGTAATTGTGGTCTAGATGGTTTATTGTTGTTGAGCCCCATGCACAAATTCCATAGGTGAGAAAGGGGGAAATAAGTAGTGTATAGGGCCAGGGGGCCCGAGGGGAACATAGTACCCCTATCTTCGATAGATGCCTAGGTCTTTGATTTTTTTGGAATTGTTACGTATAGTGTTTGAAAATTTTGGTCTATTTTCAAGGTGGTTTCCCAAGAAATTTTCCCCCTGGAGGTTTTGATGGGGACCATTTATCATTATGTTAAAGACACATCGTAGCTCTGTTAGCAAATGAATGTAGTAGGTTTTTTCATGTTTAAAGTAAGTTTGTACTGTAATGGTAAACAGACACATGATTGTCTTTGGTTTTCCCGCAGGTTTGACTTTTTTATTGATGCCAAGAGGCAGTGGTCCTTCCACCAGTTGGTCTGTGGTTTTGGGTGGGGCCTGGGTCGGTGGCGTGGGTTGATACACAACCCCTTTCCCAACCAACTGACAGAGCCCGAGGGGGTGGGACTTCCCCAAAAATTTTTCCCAAATTTTTAAACTTGCCAACCTTCACTGTACCCCCTCATCACGCTCCAGGTATGTAGTTTTTTCTCACTCTATGGCTATAATTAGAATGTAGATAATTTTTTTTGGCCAAGTATACGAAGTAAATTTTCTAAGTGTAAAACCCAGGATAACTCCAAAAAAAAGGCATAAATTTTTTTCCACGGGGTCCTTACCTGGAGGTAAAACCGACCCCCCTCTTTATGTAATTTTTTTTTGGACTGCAGGACAGATCATTTTTTGGGTGAAAAACAGAAGTCAAAAAAAACAGCCCTGAACCTTTTTTGCCCCTCTAATCAAAAATGGCATTTATGAAAAAGTATTTTAAAGTATTAAACAATTGGCACAACTCATTATTTCACCGCACACCCTGGAGCACCTGGCACACACATACCCACTCAAACATGCAAAACGAACATGTATAATTTATTTTACCTGGCAAACACACAGGTATGCACCTGGTAACATATACTGCAATCTAGTGGCTTTATTTTGTACTTGGCAGTATTTTATTGCATGTAAACCACATTTGTAATACTGCAGAAAGATATAGTTTGTAACTGGCAAACACAAATCAGATAATTGGGAAACACCAAGAATGCTTTTATCTCTAAAATAAAGATGTCTGTATGTACAATATATTTAATGAGAAATGTATACCTTTCAGTATATTATGCAGTAGTCACAATCATAATGATAGCTCTAGGCCTTTCATGTTGCAATCAATATATGAGGTGCTTGCAGTGTTGCAGAAAAAAAGGAAGAATTCCAAGCAAATACAAGAAAACATTCTTTCTCTGAATGTATTTGCTCAGAATTCTTCTTTTTCTGCAACATTGTAAGCTCCTGATGTATTGATTGCAACATGAAAGGCCTAGAGCTATCATTCAGCTCCCCTGTTGTTTTGCTTTCAGTATATGTACAGTTCTATACTTTGCTTGCTGTCTAAAATACATTAGTTATGTAAACTAATATTCCTGAACCATCCTAAATACTAGTGTCTCGCTAAGGTGACTGACACAAATTACAACACATTCGTAAATTAAAAAGGGAAGATGGGCCAAATTTTTCTTTTACCATAATTATGTTACTACTCCATGTTATGAAGTCAGACATCAGTGAACTAACAGTTCAGCAAAGAGGCAGAGCCAGGAGCTATGACTCGACCCCTGCAACCACAAATAGACGAGTAGGGGAGTACAGTCACCCTACATCCCAACTCCTACAGTCATCAGGAAGACAAGGAATCTCTAAGCAAATTGCATGTATTCTTACATTTATTATCATCAGTAATATGAAAAGTACCAGCATTAATTAAGTCCTTACAACAACTTCTGCAACTACAGTAACTACAACTCCAATACTACAACTATAATTACTTAAGTACAACAACTACAATTACAATAAGTACATGTACAACTGCAATTCTACAACTTAAATAACTACAACTACAGTAACTACTACAACTACAATTGTTGCTGCTAGTGCAGTCATTTGGTGAAGCACACAGGGACTCCAGCATGGTGGAGTGCTGACTCAAGGAGTGAGGTATCTAACAAAAGATTTGTTGGGATTTTTATCAAAGAGGGTTAGCCACCCAGGATAACCCAAGGAAGTCAGTGTCATTGAGGACTGTCTTATTTCCATTGTGGTCCTTCAGTCTTGTCCTCCAGGATGCCACCCACACCAGTTGACTAACACCCAGGTATCTGCTTACACCTTGGTGAATAGGGACAGCAGGTGTAAGGAAATGTGCCCAACATTTCCACCCATGCTGAGGATTGAACCAGGGACACTTGGTGTCTTAGGAAAGTGTGTTGCCAGCCAAGCTACGCCACACCATTGTGACATTATGTAATGTAACACGTGTACTGTATCACTTGTTCTTGTTACAGAAAGCCAGATCATTATAATGAATTTCAGACTTGTTTTCTTGTATTGAATCACTCGTATTAATGGTCTCCTTATCCACAGTGGCACAGTTGTCCTGCAGTACAATAAAGCACTTTCTCTTCTGACCCTGCTTCAGCCATACTCAGTTTCATCCTCTTCCAACGTCTGGAAAACCACTTTTCATTCATTACATCAGTGATTCCCTTTGTTGCTGCCAACCACCTTGCATTCCTTCACTTTTCATCCTTCTCCAAATGAGATTTCAATTCTCATTTCCTCCATAAGATTAGTTTATAACTCTGCTTCTAAAAACTCTGCAGTGCTCCTGAAGGCTTATTACTCGAGCACTAAACATGAAATTCCCTGAGAAAGTGCACGTCTCTGGACAGGTCACACAACCTCTATTGTCCATTGACCTACTTAGGTCAGTGGACAATATGTACTCGCCTAATTGTGATTGCAGGGGTCGAGACTCGGCTCCTGGCCCCGCCTGTTCACTGACTGCTACTGGGTCCTCCCTCTCCCTGCTCCATAAGCTTTATCATACACCTTGTCGTAAAACTGTATGGTTCCTGCCTCTAATACATCACTTGCCAGACTATTCCACTTCCTAACAACTCTGTGGCTGAAGAAATGCTTCTTGTATATATATTTTTTTTTTCAACAAACCGGCCGTATCCCACCAAGGCAGGGTGGCCCAAAAAGAAAAATGAAAGTTTCTCTTTTTAAATTTAGTAATTTATACAGGAGAAGGGGTTATTAGGCTCTTGCTCCCTGCTTTATTTATTTAATATATATATATATATATATATATATATATATATATATATAATATATATATATATATATATATATATATATATTATATATATATTTTATTATTTATATTTTTTTTTTTTTTTTT
>NC_069460.1:30668609-30678709 GCF_026875155.1 Cherax quadricarinatus | reverse complement strand
ATCAGAAGCCTGGGGATTTTTTAGGTTTTAATTTATCTATTGCTAAGGACCATGCACTTTGACCTAATAGTACACATTTTATTATCGCCCCTGTGCCTAATTTTATTTACGGGGAATATCGCTGGTATCCTCCGTTTAAAAAACTGAGAGGAATGTGAAAAAAATTTACACTTTTCCCTTTTCACTGCGGACTGACCCGGGGAACTTTTGAGTGGGCCTATCTTGTCCCTGATCTTACTTTGTATACCGAAAGAATCCTTTTGGGTTAGTCTTCGATTCTTTTGAAACTTTAACCCATAATTCTTTTGCTTTTCTATTCCCTTTTTTATTTCTCTCTTTAACTGAATATATGATTTCTCAATTGCCCTCTCCTTTTAAATTTCCTATATATCCTCTCTTTTGCCCAATCAATTTTTTAAAACTATTGTTATCCCATTTAGGATCATTTTTGTTGATCTGATTTCCCTATTTGGAACATAATTGACTGAGCAGCTAGAACTATGCCTGGAAAGCTTTCATATCGGCAACCATCACCACCTACCTTGACCCTTATCAGGTCATTCCAGTTCAGCCCACCTAAGTAATTTTTAAAGTCCTATGAAATCAGCCAAGCGAAAGTCAGGGCCGGAGACTTGATTGCCATTATTAGGGGAATTCCATGATATATTAAAACTGAGTGATTTGTGATCACTTTCCCCAAGCTCATCATTAACCTCAAGATTATTAATTAGTGTTTCCCTACTGGCAAGAACCAAGTCAAGGAGGTTATTTTCCCCTAGTTGGCTCTGTCACAAACTGTTTTAAAAAACAATCCTGGATCGTATCAAGAAAGTCACCTGACTCTAAATTTCCTGTCAAATTGCTCCAGTCAATCTGTCTATAGTTGAAATCTCCCATTAGCACAACATTTTCGTATGTAGATGCCTTACGAATTTCGTCCCATAGAAGTTTACTGCACTCCCTATCAAGATTTGGGGCCCTGTAAATCACACCCAAAATTAGTTTTTCTCGGCCCTCGAGAAGCTGTAACCAAACAGATTCAGTGGCTGACGCTTCTAATTTAATATCTTGTCTAACACAACAATTTAAATTGTCTCTGACATACATCGCTACTCCACCACCTTTCCTGTTGACCCTGTCAGTGTGGAATAATTTATAGCCTTGTATGTGACATTCAGAGGGCATCTCTCTATCTTTCAGATTGAGCCAGGTCTCTGTTATAGCAATATATCTATGTCTCCTGCACTTGCAATTAATCTTAGCTCATCTATCTTATTTCTTACACTCCTGCTATTAGTATAGTAAACCTTAAGGGAGCTAGTCCCTTCTGCCCTCTGCTGTCCCCCTTTGTTTGCTGACCTGATCTATGTCTTTATTTATAACTTCATGCTGAATGCCTTTTATACATTTACTGTTTTCCAACCCAAGTGTTGCAACCTGCTTGTTTCCCACACACACCCATACCTCTATCTTCCATCAGTTTAAAATCATAGGCATTTCACCAATGGCCTTCTCAATCGAGTCTGCAAGTGCTACCACCCCAGCCCAGAGAGATGTACCCCATCCCTTGCATACATATCATGTTTGCCATAAAAGTTGTTCCAGTTGTCAATGAATGGGATTGCATGTTCCTTGCAGTATCTGTCTAGCCAGCAATTTACACCAATTGCCCTAGACAACCATTCATTTCCTACTCCCCTTCTAGGCAAGATGCTACATATGATTGGGACCCCTCCCTTAGACTTAATGAAATCTATAGCTGACCTGTACTTATCTAGCAGCTCTTCTCTCCTACCCTTCCCAAATATCATTTCCACCAGCACTGAGACAGATAATGGGCTTGCTCCCATTACCTGACATGATATTATCCAGCCTGTTGACAATGTCCCCAACACCAGCTCCAGGGAAGCACACTTTTATCTCTCATCTTCTTATTCCTATTACAAAAAGCAGGGTTTCAATGTATCTTACTGAGAGTCACCAACCACAAGAATGCGCTTACCTCCATTAGCAGGGGCAGTAGTACCTTACCTTCACTGGCCACTGAAGTACATTCATCCTGAAGAACATGAGAAGCGATTTCCTACCTTCAGATCTTCACTCTTAACTTTCCTTACTCTGATGCGCCTTCCATTACTGTGAACTACTCGCCACTTGTAGCAGGTGCTGGGCTGCACCTCACTGCTGGTAGCCGTTGCTGCCACCCCAACTACAGCCTCCTCACAGCGAGAGACAGACTGCACCTCGCTGCTAGAAGCCCCATTCCCCACAACTCCAGCCACCTCACACTCTCTCCCAGACCCATTGAGGTGGACCTTCAGCCTCCTAATCTCCTCCTGGAGAAGCAAGACCTCCTCCTTCAACTCTCCAACCCCAATTTTTAAAACACTGCAGAAGCAAGCCATGCTTTGTAACCGTCCACACTAATCCCCAAGGCAGCTCAGGGTCTGTGACCTCACGTGACGACTGACCACTGAGTACTGAAGAGAGTGGTCAGGTGACTGTCCCAGAGGAAGAAGAGAGTGGTCAGGTGACTGTCCCAGGGAAGAAGAGATGGTCAGGTGACTGTCCCAGAGGAAGAAGAGAGTGGTCAGGTGACTGTCCCAGAGGAAGAAGAGAGTGGTCAGGTGACTGTCCCAGAGGAAGAGAGAGTGGTCAGGTGACTGTCCCAGAGGAAGAAGAGAGTGGTCAGGTGACTGTCCCAGAGGAAGAAGAGAGTGGTCAGGTGACTGTCCCAGAGGAAGAGGGTGGTCAGGTGACTGTCCCAGAGGAAGAGGGTGGTCAGGTGACTGTCCCAGAGGAAGAAGAGAGTGGTCAGGTGACTGTCCCAGAGGAAGAAGAGAGTGGTCAGGTGACTGTCCCAGAGGAAGAAGAGAGTGGTCAGGTGACTGTCCCAGAAGAAGAAGAGAGTGGTCAGGTGACTGTCCCAGAGGAAGAGAGTGGTCAGGTGACTGTCCCAGAGAAAGAAGAGAGTGGTCAGGTGACTGTCCCAGAGAAAGAAGAGAGTGGTCAGGTGACTGTCCCAGAGGAAGAAGAGAGTGGTCAGGTGACTGCCCAGAGGAAGAAGAGAGTGGTCAGGTGACTGTCCCAGAGGAAGAAGAGAGTGGTCAGGTGACTGTCCCAGAGGAAGAAGAGAGTGGTCAGGTGACTGTCCCAGAGGAAGAAGAGAGTGGTCAGGTGACTGTCCCAGAGGAAGAAGAGAGTGGTCAGGTGACTGTCCCAGAGGAAGAAGAGAGTGGTCAGGTGACTGTCCCAGAGGAAGAAGAGAGTGGTCAGGTGACTGTCCCAGAGGAAGAAGAGAGTGGTCAGGTGACTGTCCCAGAGGAAGAAGAGAGTGGTCAGGTGACTGTCCCAGAGGAAGAGAGTGGTCAGGTGACTGTCCCAGAGGAAGAGAGTGGTCAGGTGACTGTCCCAGAGGAAGAAGAGAGTGGCCAGGTGACTGTCCCAGAGGAAGAGGGTGGTCAGGTGACTGTCCCAGAGGAAGAGGGTGGTCAGGTGACTGTCCCAGAGGAAGAGGGTGGTCAGGTGACTGTCCCAGAGGAAGAGGGTGGTCAGGTGACTGTCCCCGAGGAAGAGGGTGGTCAGGTGACTGTCCCAGAGGAAGAGGGTGGTCAGGTGACTGTCCCAGAGGAAGAGGGTGGTCAGGTGACTGTCCCAGTGGAAGAGGGTGGTCAGGTGACTGTCCCAGAGGAAGAGGGTGGTCAGGTGACTTTCCCAGAGGAATAGAGTGGTCAGGTGACTGTCCCAGAGGAATAGAGTGGTCAGGTGACTGTCCCAGAGGAAGAGAGTGGTCAGGTGACTGTCCCAGAGGAATAGAGTGGTCAGATGACTGTCCCAGAGGAATAGGGTGGTCAAGTGACTGTCCCAGAGGAAGAGAGTGGTCAGGTCACTGTCCCAGAGGAATAGGGTGGTCAAGTGACTGTCCCAGAGGAAGAGAGTGGTCAGGTCACTGTCCCAGAGGAAGAGAGTCGCCAGGTCACTGTCCCAGAGGAAGAGAGTCGTCAGGTCACTGTCCCAGAGGAAGAGAGTCGTCAGGTCACTGTCCCAGAGGAAGAGAGTGGTCAGGTCACTCTCTTCAGGTAGGGCAGTAGTTACTCTCTTTAGATAGGATAGTAATCACTATCTTCAGGAAGAATAGTCACTATCTTCAAGAAGGATAATGGTCACTATCTTCAGGAAGGATAATGGTCACTATCTTCAAGAAGGATAATGGTCACTATCTTCAGGAAGAATAGTCACTATCTTCAAGAAGGATAATGGTCACTATCTTCAGGAAGGATAATGGTCACTATCTTCAGGAAGGATAATGGTCACTATCTTCAGGAAGGATAATGGTCACTATCTTCAGGAAGAATAGTCACTATCTTCAAGAAGGATAATGGTCACTATCTTCAGGAAGGATAATGGTCACTATCTTCAGAAAGGATAATGGTCACTATCTTCAGGAAGGATAATGGTCACTATCTTCAGGAAGGATAATGGTCACTATCTTCAGCAAGGATAATGGTCACCATCTTCAAGAAGGATAATGGTCACCATCTTCAAGAAGGATAATGGTCACCATCTTCAAGAAGGATAATGGTCACTGTCTTCAGGAAGGATAATGGTCACCATCTTCAAGAAGGATAATGGTCACTGTCTTCAGCAAGGATAATGGTCACTATCTTCAGGAAGGATAATGGTCACTATCTTCAAGAAGGATAATGATCACCATCTTCAAGAAGGATAATGGTCACTATCTTCAAGAAGGATAATGGTCACTATCTTCAGGAAGGATAATGGTCACTATCTTCAGGAAGGATAAT
Organism: Cherax quadricarinatus; assembly: GCF_026875155.1. Classification (NCBI taxonomy): domain Eukaryota; kingdom Metazoa; phylum Arthropoda; class Malacostraca; order Decapoda; family Parastacidae; genus Cherax; species Cherax quadricarinatus. Next base: position 30,673,904 of record NC_069460.1, on the reverse strand, counting down.
GGTCACTATCTTCAAGAAGGATAATGGTCACTATCTTCAGCAAGGATAATGGTCACTATCTTCAGGAAGGATAATGGTCACCACCATCTTCAAGAAGGATAATGGTCACTATCTTCAAGAAGAATAATGGTCACTATCTTCAAGAAGGATAATGGTCACTATCTTCAGGAAGGATAATGGTCACTATCTTCAGGAAGGATAATGGTCACTATCTTCAAGAAGGATAATGGTCACTATCTTCAGCAAGGATAATGGTCACTATCTTCAGGAAGGATAATGGTCACTATCTTCAGCAAGGATAATGGTCACTATCTTCAGGAAGGATAATGGTCACTATCTTCAGGTAGGATAATGGTCACTATCTTCAGCAAGGATAATGGTCACTATCTTCAGGTAGGATAATGGTCACTATCTTCAGCAAGGATAATGGTCACTATCTTCAGGAAGGATAATGGTCACTATCTTCAAGAAGGATAATGGTCACTATCTTCAAGAAGGATAATGGTCACTGTCTTCAGGAAGGATAATGGTCACTATCTTCAAGAAGGATAATGATCACCATCTTCAAGAAGGATAATGGTCACTATCTTCAAGGATAATGGTCACTATCTTCAGGAAGGATAATGGTCACTATCTTCAAGAAGGATAATGGTCACTATCTTCAAGAAGGATAATGGTCACTATCTTCAGCAAGGATAATGGTCACTATCTTCAGGAAGGATAATGGTCACTATCTTCAAGAAGGATAATGGTCACTATCTTCAAGAAGGATAATGGTCACTATCTTCAGCAAGGATAATGGTCACTATCTTCAGGAAGGATAATGGTCACTATCTTCAGGTAGGATAATGGTCAATATCTTCAGGTAGGATAATGGTCAATATCTTCAGGTAGGATAATGGTCAATATCTTCAGGAAGGATAATGGTCAATATCTTCAGGTAGGATAATGGTCAATATCTTCAGGTAGGATAATGGTCAATATCTTCAGGTAGGATAATGGTCAATATCTTCAGGTAGGATAATGGTCAATATCTTCAGGCAGGATAATGGTCAATATCTTCAGGTAGGATAATGGTCAATATCTTCAGGTAGGATAATGGTCACTATCTTCAGGTAGGATAATGGTCACCCTGCGAAACATAATATTATATATTGTTTCTACCTTATTCACCAGACTTGCATTTATTATGTTAGAGTACATTCTTGTTTTCTCATTATCTCTCTCTCTCTCTCTCTCTCTCACACACTCACACACACACACACACACACACACACACACACACACACACACACACACACACACACACACACACACACACACACACACGTCTCAGCTTGCGTGAGGTGAAGGGAGGTCCTGACCCCAAATTGCCTGTCTTCTTGTTATTAGCTGCCTGTGAAAAGGTCAGAGACATGGGAAGTGAGAGAGGGGAAGAATAAAGATAATTTATATATCCTAGAGGGAAATAAAGGAAAGAGAGAGATGATGTATATATTATATATATTTATATATATATATATATATATATATATTATATATATATATATATATATATATATTATATAATGTCGTGCCGAATAGGCAGAACTTGCGATCTTGGCTTAAATAGCAACGCTCATCTTGCCATATAGGACAAGTGAAAATTTATGTATGCAATAATATCGCCAAAATTATTCTGAACCTAACGAAAAAAATATATTTCACTGTGTTTATTTAGTATTAAATTATTGTAAACAAATATAAAATATATTTAGTTGGGTTAGGTTAAAATAAATTGTTCTTGTTATAATAAGGTTAGGTAAGTTTTCTAAGATTCTTTTGGTGCAAAATTATAAATTTTTATATTATCATTAATGAAAAAATATATCTTTAAACGTATAAGAAAAATTTTTAGAAAGGACTTAATTTTAAATAGAGTTCTTGCTAATTGACCAGTTTTACATATTCGGCACGACATACATATATATATATATATATATATATATATATATATATTAAGAAAAAGAGGATAAATAAGTATACACGATATGATGTAGGGCGAAATGACAGTAGTTTGTTGGATTATGTATTGGTAGATAAAAGACTGTTGAGTAGACTTCAGGATGTACATGTTTATAGAGGGGCCACAGATATATCAGATCACTTTCTAGTTGTAGCTACACTGAGAGTAAAAGGTAGATGGATACAAGGAGAATAGAAGCATCAGGGAAGAGAGAGGTGAAGGTTTATAAACTAAAAGAGGAGGCAGTTAGGGTAAGATATAAACAGCTATTGGAGGATAGATGGGCTAATGAGAGCATAGGCAATGGGGTCGAAGAGGAATGGGGTAGGTTTAAAAATGTAGTGTTAGAGTGTTCAGCAGAAGTTTGTGGTTACAGGAAAGTGGGTGCAGGAGGGAAGAGGAGCGATTGGTGGAAGATGATGTAAAGAGAGTAGTAAGGGAGAAAAAGTTAGCATATGAGAAGTTTTTTTACAAAGTAGAAGTGATGCAAGGAGGGAAGAGTATATGGAGAAAAAGAGAGAGGTTAAGAGAGTGGTGAAGCAATGTAAAAAGAGAGCAAATGAGAGAGTGGGTGAGCTGTTATCAACAAATTTTGTTGAAAAATAAGAAAAAGTTTTGGAGTGAGATTAACAAGTTAAGGAAGCCTAGAGAACAAATGGATTTGTCAGTTAAAAATAGGAGAGGAGAGTTATTAAATGGAGAGTTAGAGGTATTGGGAAGATGGAGGGAATATTTTGAGGAATTGTTAAATGTTGATGAAGATAGGGAAGCTGTGATTTCGTGTATAGGGCAAGGAGGAATAACATCTTGTAGGAGTGAGGAAGAGCCAGTTGTGAGTGTGGGGGAAGTTCGTGAGGCAGTAGGTAAAATGAAAGGGGGTAAGGCAGCGGGATTGATGGGATAAAGATAGAAATGTTAAAAGCAGGTGGGGATATAGTTTTGGAGTGGTTGGTGCAATTATTTAATAAATGTATGGAAGAGGGTAGGGTACCTAGGGATTGGCAGAGAGCATGCATAGTTCCTTTGTATAAAGGCAAAGGGGATAAAAGAGAGTGCAAAAATTATAGGGGGATAAGTCTGTTGAGTGTACCTGGTAAAGTGTATGGTAGAGTTATAATTGAAAGAATTAAGAGTAAGACGGAGAATAGGATAGCAGATGAACAAGGAGGCTTTAGGAAAGGTAGGGGGTGTGTGGACCAGGTGTTTACAGTGAAACATATAAGTGAACAGTATTTAGATAAGGCTAAAGAGGTCTTTGTGGCATTTATGGAATTGGAAAAGGCGTATGACAGGTGGATAGGGGGGCAATGTGGCAGATGTTGCAAGTGTATGGTGTAGGAGGTAGGTTACTGAAAGCAGTGAAGAGTTTTTACGAGGATAGTGAGGCTCAAGTTAGAGTATGTAGAAAAGAGGGAAATTTTTTCCGAGTAAAAGTAGGCCTTAGACAAGGATGTGTGATGTCACCGTGGTTGTTTAATATATTTATAGATGGGGTTGTAAGAGAAGTAAATGCGAGGGTCTTGGCAAGTAGGCGTGGAGTTAAAAGATAAGAATCACACACAGGGTGGGAGTTGTCACAGCTGCTCTTTGCTGATGACACTGTGCTCTTGGGAGATTCTGAAGAGAAGCTGCAGAGATTGGTGGATGAATTTTGGTAGGGTGTGCAAAAGAAGAAAATTAAAGGTGAATACAGGAAAGAGTAAGGTTATGAGGATAACAAAAAGATTAGGTGATGAAAGATTGAATATCAGATTGGAGGGAGAGAGTATGGAGGAGGTGAACGTATTCAGATATTTGGGAGTGGACGTGTCAGCGGATGGGTCTATGAAAGATGAGGTGAATCATAGAATTGATGAGGGAAAAAGAGATGAGTGGTGCACTTAGGAGTCTGTGGAGACAGAGAACTTTGTCCTTGGAGGCAAAGAGGGGAATGTATGAGATATAGTTTTACCAACGCTCTTATATGGGTGTGAAGCATGGGTGATGAATGTTGCAGCGAGGAGAAGGCTGGAGGCAGTGGAGATGTCATGTCTGAGGGCAATGTGTGGTGTGAATATAATGCAGAGAATTCGTAGTTTGGAAGTTAGGAGGAGGTGCGGGGATTACCAAAACTGTTGTCCAGAGGGCTGAGGAAGGGTTGTTGAGGTGGTTCGGACATGTAGAGAGAATGGAGCGAAACAGAATAACTTCAAGAGTGTATCAGTCTGTAGTGGAAGGAAGGCTGGGTAGGGGTCGGCCTAGGAAGGGTTGGAGGGAGGGGTAAAGGAGGTTTTGTTGTGCGAGGGGCTTGGACTTCCAGCAGGCATGCGTGAGCGTGTTTGATAGGAGTGAATGGAGACAAATGGTTTTTAATACTTGACGTGCTGTTGGAGTGTGAGCAAAGTAACATTTATGAAGGATTCAGGGAAACCGGCAGGCCGGACTTGAGTCCTGGAGATGGGAAGTACAGTGCCTGCACTCTGAAGGAGGGGTGTTAATGTTGCAGTTTAAAAACTGTAGTGTAAAGCACCCTTCTGGCAAGACAGTGTGGAGTGAATGAGGGGTTGAAAGTTTTTCTTTTTCGGGCCACCCTGCCTTGGTGGGAATCGCCCCAGTGTGATAATAAATTTAAAAAAAAAAAATATATATTATATTATATTTATATATATATATATATATTTATATATATTATATATATATATATATATATTTTGGGTGATGGAAAAGCAGATAAAGCCCTTTTGGACTATTAACAGTCCTTCCATCAGGAGCTTGCAATGGAAAGTCGTGGAAAACTGAGTTGGGAAAAAAAAGATGAATCAATGATCACAAGTGGAAGACGGAGTCATACTGTCTCACGAGGATGTAGTGATCGTCCTGGTGAGGCAACGTAACAGTTCCTTGACTGGTGAAGTGACCTGTGACAGTGTGTCTGTACTGTTGACAAAAACTGACACAAAGGGAACAACTATCACACACCCCCACAACACACACACGCGCGCACGCACACACACGCGCACACACACACACACACACACACACACACACACATACATGCACACATGCACACATGCACAAACACACACACACATGCACACACGCACACACACGCACACACGCACACAACCGAGGAAGAAGTGAAGAGGCTTCTGAGTGAGCTAGATACCTCAAAGGCAATGGGGCCAGATAACATCTCCCCATGGGTATTGAGAGAGGGAAAGGCAGAGGCGCTATGTGTCCCCCTAACAACAATATTCAATACATCTATCAAAACAGGGAGATTGCCTGGGGGCATGGAAGACAGCAAATGT
>NC_069460.1:30653609-30663609 GCF_026875155.1 Cherax quadricarinatus | reverse complement strand
CGTGTATGACGTATCTACTCCGTGTATAAAATATAGTTCTGTGTATGGCTTACCGATCTCGTTGTTCTTGGGGAAGTACTAAACCCGTTGGAGCTGTGCACTGCCTCAGAAGTAGGAGGTAATCTGGTCTGATCCGAGGAAGGTGAGAGTAGCAACAATTTCCTCGATCAAGAGAACTTCAACAAACGTCTAAGCTTCTTTGTGAAAGGGGAAATCGGTTGTATTTCCTAGGCTTTGCTGAGTGTGTTTGCCTTGTGTGTTGTGTTAGACCACTGGACGAAGGTGGGTACCTGAGATGGATACAGTGGTGCTTAGTCAGGATACACTGGTGCCTGGTCAAGATACAGTGATGCCTGGTCAAGATAGTGGTGCCTGATAAGGATACAGTGGTAATGGTCAGGAAATGGTTGCTCCTGGTCAGGATACAGTGGTACCTGGTCAGGAAATGGTTGCTCCTGGTCAGGATACAGTGGTACCTGGTCAGGAAATGGTTGCTCCTGGTCAGGATACAGTGGTACTTGGTCAGGAAATGGTTTCTCCTGGTCAGGATACAGTGGTACTTGGTCAGGAAATGGTTGCTCCTGGTCAGGATACAGTGGTACTTGGTCAGGAAATGGTTGCTCCTGGTCAGGATACAGTGGTACTTGGTCAGGAAATGGTTGCACCTGGTCAGGATACAGTGGTACCTGGTCAGGAAATGGTTGCTCCTGGTCAGGATACAGTGGTACTTGGTCAGGAAATGGTTGCTCCTGGTCAGGATACAGTGGTACTTGGTCAAGAAATGGTTGCTCCTGGTCAGGATACAGTGGTACTTGGTCAGGAAATGGTTGCTCCTGGTCAGGATACAGTGGTACCTGGTCAGGAAATGGTTGTTTCTGGTCAAGATAGGAATATAGCAGCATCTGGCCAGGATAAACGTGTATTTGAACACAGTACCGCGTTACATGAACAAAATATCGCGTTACCTGACCAAGATATCACGTTGCTTGGACCATATATCGCGTTACCGGACGAGAAATACAGTACCCACTGATAATACTACTGTATGTATTCAGGATACAACAACACCTGAGCGGGATACAGTAGCACCCGAGGAGGATACAGTAGCACTTGACGAGGATACAGTAGCACCCGAGGAGGATACAGTAGCACCTGAGGAGTATACAGTAGCACCTGAAGAGGATACAGTAGCACCTGAGGAGGATACAGCAGCACCTGAGGAGGATACAGCAGCACCTGAGGAGGATACAGTAGCACCTGAGGAGGATACAGCAGCACCTGAGGAGGATACAGCAGCACCTGAGGAGGATACAGCAGCACCTGACGAGGATACAGTAGCACCTGAGGAGGATACAGTAGCACCTGACGAGGATACAGTAGCACCTGAGGAGGATACAGTAGCACCTGACGAGGATACAGTAGCACCTGAGGAGGATACAGTAGCACCAGAAGATACAGCAGTGTATCTGTTCTCTTCAGAGCAGAAAATATTAATTTCCTGTTATCAAAAATAATTGTCAACATTTTTTATCGAAAAAAATTACAATTTTTATATAATTTCAAAATGTTTCGTAATATTTCTTCTCTTACATTATCCATAAAATGTCCCCCAAAAGGCAAATATATTCGTCTTTTTCTCGTAAAGAAAAACCATAATTTTAATGTCAAATAACTGAATGACAAACTTGTGTTACACGTCTGATTATATTTAATTATTTGTGTTACAAGTCTAGTTATTTGTGTTACACGTCTGATTGCATTACACGTCTGATTATAATTATTTATGTTACACGTCTGATTATGTGTGTTAAACGTCTGTGTTACACGTCTGATTATATGTGTTAAACGTCTGTTACACGTCTGATTATATGTGTTAAACGTCTGATTTTTTATGCTACACGTCTGATAGTGTTACATGTCTGAGTATTTGGTGAGTTTGGGAAAATATACAGTGTTGAAAATTTTCCGTTTTACAAGCATGTTGTGAGAAGCAGCCACAACACAGAGCCTGGATGCTGTCATCCGTCGTTCAGAATAAGTGACTGATGCTTTTAGTGTTGACAATTCAGAATTCTGGAGACGTCCTTGGTGGTAAAAATGGTGTTTCTTCAAGACATATAGTGACTCAAACAAGCCATCATTAATGGTAGATTTATGTCCATTGTAAATGACCCTGAGAGATCTGAAGGAGGAGGAGGAGGAGGAGGAGGAGAAAGAGAGGGAAAGGAAGACAGTTGAAAGCAGAGAAATAGTCGTATCATGAGGGATTGATGGATGAGGAAGGAAAAAAAAACAGGAGGAGGCGAAGAGATAAATGGTTGTGGAAGAGAAAGACTTCTACTGGATCAGATTGATGAATTGGAGAACTAGAAAGAGGGAAAGAGCATAGAGAAAGAGAGGAGAGATTAAGTGGAATAGGAAGAGAAATAAGGGGATGAAACTGAAGAAATGCGGAAGGAGGAGACGTGTTCAAAAATAGAAGCTACTCATTACTCTTGTTCACGTCAGCAGGTGAGCGCTGGAGACCAACTCGGGAATGAGAAGCTTCTCTTTCCACAGAATCTTATTACACACTTCCACTTTTGTCTATTCTTTTAATTTTCCCTTAATAGCGAGAGAGTGTGGCCACAGTTAGCCTGGAAGGGTGGAAGGAGCTATAGGAAGCTTGAAGAGCTATAGAAAGCTTAAAGAGGAGCTGCAAGTAGCCTGGGAGGGTGGTGTAGGAAGCGTGAAAGCAGCAGTGAGAAGACACATACAACGTGTTCAACACGCAGCTGCACGACATAACTCACACACTCAGACATATTGCAGTAGCTACGAGTGAGGTGTATGTCCCTGAGCCTCAATGTACAGAGAAATAGTCTCGTAGTGACCATTCCCGTCACGTGAGTGCCAAACAACTACGTTTTGGCGACCCGTACAGAACTTGTTGCTTGTGTGCATGGCCCCCGGCCCTACCACGTCTCAAGAACATATCTTTGTGGGCCATTGATGCATGTGTCAGGAAGAAAGATATACTCTGATGTACATTTATTTGGGCCACTCCCAAATATTTTTTGTTTGGGGGAAATAAAAAAAAAAGTGATCTTTAACCATCCGGCTGACTGCGATCTCACCTTAAACATCACTGTTTTTTGTTATATTCTGCTCAGAATGTGAACTACTGGTAATAGTTATGGTTAATGATATTATTATTGGTACTAATCTGCATTTGCGTAAGGTTGAATAAACTGTATGAATAATATATATATGAGATTTATCTTCTGGTGGAATCCACATCACCCGGGAGATATTACTGTCACCCTCTGACCAGGGAAGTAGCCTGCTGCATGGGTCTCTGACCAGGGAAGTAGCCTGCTGCATGGGTCCCTTACCAGGGAAGTAGCCTGCTGCATGGGTCTCTGACCAGGGAAGTAGCCTGCTGCATGGGTCTCTGACCAGGGAAGTAGCCTGCTGCACGAGTCTCTGACCAAGGAAGTAGCCCAGGGTGGAAGATGGTGGGCAGGATGGGAGAGGGTGAGTAGGGCGGGAGAGGATGGGCAGAGTGTAAGAGGCTGTGCATCACGACTAATAGGACACTGATCAAGGCTGAGAAGTGGCCCTTGCTGCTCGCTAATTTTCTCTCTCGACATAGTGACGAGGTTCCACTCTCTCTCTCTCTCTCTCTCTCTCTCTCTCTCCTCTCCCTCTCTCTCTCTCTCTCCTCTCTCTCTCCTCTCTCTCTCTCTCTCTCTCTCCTCTCTCTCTCCTCTCTCTCTCTCTCTCTCTCTCTCTCTCTCTCTCTCTCTCTCTCTCTCCCCCCCCCTTATTGTTTTTCTTTTCCTGCCTTCACAGATCCTACCTCCTCGTTTTCTCTCTCTGCTTCCATCACAGGTTCCACCTCCTCTTCTCTTTCTTCTTCTCTCCCAAACACCTACAGAGAAAATATTTATTTCGTAATTACTACACGTACTTCCCAGTACATCTGCTTATAGAAAATCGGCTTAAAAGGGTTTGTTAATGGGGGGTTTAAAGCCTATTGACTACTAGTGGGTCATTACGGCTGCAATGTAACCTTGTCACCACCAGACAAGAATACTTGAATTCTTAAATAGAAATTAAAACAAACTCTCAGCATATATACTTTAAGAGAAATACTCTTTTAAGTGAATATATCCCGTGACATTAAGATATATTCCAGTTGATGGTTTAAGTTCATCCATATTACAACTTACTGAAGCAAGTTTTAAAAATATTTGAAAGCGGAAGGAATAAAATCATTGTAAAAGAATTTTCATTTTGTTTATCGATCTAAATTCATAGTTTTATTGTAAATTTATTTTTGGTATTAAGGAATATTTTTGAACTCAGAGGTTAGTAAGTTTATGTAGGTTCAAGTACACATATGTACAATTATTATACCTAGTAATAATACACATGTACAATTATTATACCTAGTAATAATACACATGTACAATTATTATACCTAGTAATAATACCATGTATAATTATTATACCTAGTTATAATTATATAGTGTAAATTATTATACCTTAATATAGTGTAATCCTCGCTTAGTACAATTGTACTAATAATTTCCTAAATACTGTTAATTTTTAAGTTGATAATGTTTAGAAGAGACTTAAGTAAGATTAATCAGTGTTAGTAAAACTGATATAATTACTTTGACTATCAACCGCTCTTTTACAAAGTAATAGTGTTTAGAAGGACTCTAAGCAAACACTATACATATTTATTACAAACGTTTCAGTCCTGAGGACCTTGTTCATCGTCCCAGGACCGAAACGTTTTCTAATAAATATTAAGTGTTTGCTTACGTGTCTTATCTACCAACTTGCTTGGTTATATTACCAAGGTATTTATCACAAGGAATGTCTTTTCATGCTCCTCAACATTGCTCTTACAACATATAATTTTGAAGGAACGTTATCACTTCCTACTTCTGGATCCAGGTAATTTTTATTTTTTTTTCGGCAAATGCCAGTTACATGCATGGTCCCTCGCTCGCCTTGCCCCCGTCAAGTTACATGCATGGTCCCTCGCTCGCCTTGCCCCGTCAAGTTACATGCATGGTCCCTCGGTCGCCTTGCCCCGTCAAGTTACATGCATGGTCCCTCGCTCGCCTTGCCCCCGTCAAGTTACATGCATGGTCCCTCGCTCGCCTTGCTCCCGTCAAGTTACATGCATGGTCCCTCGCTCGCCTTGCCCCCGTCAAGTTACATGCATGGTCCCTCGCTCGCCTTGCCCCGTCAAGTTACATGCATGGTCCCTCGCTCGCCTTGCTCCCGTCAAGTTACATGCATGGTCCCTCGCTCGCCTTGCCCCGTCAAGTTACATGCATGGTCCCTCGCTCGCCTTGCTCCCGTCAAGTTACATGCATGGTCCCTCGCTCGCCTTGCCCCGTCAAGTTACATGCATGGTCCCTCGCTCGCCTTGCCCCGTCAAGTTACATGCATGGTCCCTCGCTCGCCTTGCTCCCGTCAAGTTACATGCATGGTCCCTCGCTCGCCTTGCCCCGTCAAGTTACATACATGGTCCCTCGCTCGCCTTGCCCCCGTCAAGTTACATGCATGGTCCCTCGCTCGCCTTGCCCCCGTCAAGTTACATGGTCCCTCGCTCGCCTTGCCCCGTCAAGTTACATGGTCCCTCGCTCGCCTTGCCCCGTCAAGTTACTCAGACATAAACAAAAATTACCATTTCCAAAAAAATCTGTTTACAATTTGTCTTTCATATCAACACCGACCAGGACTCCAGTCTCTCTCTCTCTCTCTCTCTCTCTCTCTATCTATCTATCTATGTTTCTAAGCAATATGCTTTGTATAATGCAACAGTTTTCTAAAGTCAGTAACACCAGCAGAAACTCACCCATTTGTTCCCCTATATGACATACCCCTTGTGTCCTCAACACTCCCCTACCACCCCTAATTGTCCTCACCCCTCCTCCTCCTCTTCCTCCTCCTCCTCCTCTTCCTCCTCCTCCCTCCTCTTCCTCCCTTACCGTCATTGATCCACTACTCTCAGAACCTCCTCCCCCTTCGTCTGCCGTTACCAACTACACACCCATTTCTCCGTTGTCTGGCGTTACTAGAGCTGACAGTGTCAAGCATTCTCTGTAATCCTCTTCTTATCTTTTCCTTGTTGCTTCATCCTTTAAGTCAGTCTCAGCGTTTTACCAGCTAAGTCACTCTTGTTGCTATACCCACTGTCACTTGTTGCTATACCCATTAAGTCACTCTTGTTGCTATACCCACTAGGTCATTCTTTTTGCTATACCCACTAAGTCACTCTTGTTGCTATACCCACTGTCACTCTTGTTGCTATACCCATTAAGTCACTCATGTTGCTATACCCACTAAGTCACTCTTGTTGCTATACCCACTGTCACTCTTGTTGCTATACCCATTAAGTCACTCTTGTTGCTATACCCACTAAGTCACTCTTTTTGCTATACCCACTAAGTCACTCTTGTTGCTATACCCACTAAGTCACTCTTGTTGCTATACCCACTGTCACTCTTGTTGCTATACCCATTAAGTCACTCTTGTTGCTATACCCACTAAGTCACTCTTGTTGCTATACCCACTAAGTCACTCTTGTTGCTAGGCCCACTAAGTCACTCTTGTTGCTAGGCCAAGTCATCCTTGTTGCTAGGCCCACTAAGTCACTCTTTTTGCTATACCCACTGTCACTCTTGTTGCTATACCCATTAAGTCACTCTTGTTGCTATACCCACTGTCACTCTTGTTGCTAGGCCCATTAAGTCACTCTTTTTGCTATACCCACTGTCACTCTTGTTGCTATACCCATTAAGTCACTCATGTTGCTATACCCACTAAGTCACTCTTGTTGCTATACCCACTGTCACTCTTGTTGCTATACCCACTGTCACTCTTGTTGCTATACCCATTAAGTCACTCTTGTTGCTATACCCACTAAGTCACTCTTGTTGCTATACCCACTGTCACTCTTGTTGCTATACCCATTAAGTCACTCTTGTTGCTATACCCACTAAGTCACTCTTGTTGCTATACCCACTAAGTCACTCTTGTTGCTAGGCCCACTAAGTCACTCTTGTTGCTAGGCCAAGTCATCCTTGTTGCTAGGCCCACTAAGTCACTCTTGTTGCTAGGCCAAGTCATCCTTGTTGCTAGGCCCACTAAGTCACTCTTTTTGCTATACCCACTGTCACTCTTGTTGCTATACCCATTAAGTCACTCATGTTGCTATACCCACTAAGTCACTCTTGTTGCTATACCCACTAAGTCACTCTTGTTGCTATACCCACTAAGTCACTCTTGTTGCTATACCCACTGTCACTCTTGTTGCTATACCCATTAAGTCACTCTTGTTGCTATACCCACTAAGTCACTCTTGTTGCTATACCCACTAAGTCACTCTTGTTGCTAGGCCCACTAAGTCACTCTTGTTGCTAGGCCAAGTCATCCTTGTTGCTAGGCCCACTAAGTCACTCTTGTTGCTATACCCACTGTCACTCTTGTTGCTATACCCACTAAGTCACTCTTGTTGCTATACCCACTAAGTCACTCTTGTTGCTAGGCCAAGTCATCCTTGTTGCTAGGCCCACTAAGTCACTCTTGTTGCTAGGCCAAGTCATCCTTGTTGCTAGGCCCACTAAGTCACTCTTGTTGCTAGGCCCACTGAGTTAGCCTTGTTGCTGCACCCACTAAGTCATCTTTGTTACTATGTCCACTAAGTTAGCCTTGTTACTATGCCCACTAAGTTAGCGTTGTTTCTATGCCCACTAAGTTACCCTTGTTGTTATACCCACTAAGTCATTCTAACTGCTGTATTCACCGTCTTTTAATGATCTGCCTCACTGAAGGTGAAGTGTGTTGCTGCTGGGTACAAGAGGTTGTGTTTCCATTACTTTGTTTACAGTAGTTTTTTCTGTCAGTTTCTGTGTTTTTCCCACGTTTTTTTTTAGGACGGATAATAGCCTTCCTCTGGCAGGATAATCGAGCTTACTTCAGGCCGGATAATCGCGCCTGCTGGCCAGATAATTGCTCCTGATAACCCACTGTCCATATGAATTGTATCTGCTGGCCAGATAGAACCTTCTAGCCAGATAGAACCTAATATTTAAGCCCCTATCATAATATGTACCAAAACTGTGACAGGTTTCTGATCCACCAGAAAATCACAATATATATCTTAGCTCTCAGCTTCCGCTTAAATCTTATGGTCACGGGTCTTCCCAGGGGGAGAAATTGTACAGTGCCGTTGAATACAGAGAACCTCGGAGACCAGGTCGGTCCAGAGACCAGTCGGATGCCGTCTAGTGTATTCGGATACCAGTGGGATTCATAAAAAAATACGACTCAGACACCATTGACATTCAGAAACGAAGAGGATTAAGGAAATATACTGAGATTTAAATACCGGTTTAATTCGGAGATAAATAGGATTTGGAGGCCAGTCACATTCACACACCAGTCACATTCACACACCAGTCACATTCACACACCAGTCACATTCACACACCAGTCACATTCACACACCAGTCACATTCACACACCAGTCACATTCACACACCAGTCACATTCACACACCAGTCACATTCACACACCAGTCACATTCACACACCCTCACATTCACACACCAGTCACATTCACACACCAGTCACATTCACACACCAGTCACATTCACACACTAGTTACATTCACACACTAGTTACATTCACACACTAGTTACATTCACACACTAGTTACATTCACACACTAGTTACATTCACACACTAGTTACATTCACACACTTTGTTACATTCACAAAACTGTTACATTCACACACTAGTTACATTCACACACTGGTTACATTCACACCAGTCATATTCACACACTAGTTACATTCACACACTAGTTACATTCACGCATTAGTTACATTCACACACTAGTTACATTCACGCATTAGTTACATTCACACAATAGTCACATTCACACACTAGTTACATTCACACACTAGTTACATTCACACATTAGTTACATTCACGCACTAGTTACATTCACACACTAGTTACATTCACACACTAGTTACATTCACACAGTTACATTCACACACTAGTTACATTCACACCAGTCATATTCACACACTAGTTACATTCACACACTAGTTACATTCACACCAGTCATATTCACACACTAGTTACATTCACACAGTTACATTCACACACTAGTTACATTCACACAGTTACATTCACACAGTTACATTCACACACTAGTTACATTCACACCAGTCATATTCACACACTAGTTACATTCACACAGTTACATTCACACACTAGTTACATTCACACCAGTCATATTCACACACTAGTTACATTCACACACCGATTACATTCACACACTAGTTACATTCACACCAGTCATATTCACACACTAGTTACATTCACACACCGATTACATTCACACACTAGTTACATTCACTCACTAGTTACATTCACACATTAGTTACATTCACACACTAGTTACATTCACACCAGTCATATTCACACACTAGTTACATTCACACACCGGTTACATTCACACACTAGTTACATTCACACACTAGTTACATTCACACACTAGTTACATTCACACCAGTCACATTCAGAGGCCAAGAGTGTTCTCTCCAAATGTAACACATTTTCTTGCATATTTCCTACGACTTTTTGTGACATGACAGAGGTAATTTATTTCTAATTAAGGTCATCATTATTAAAAAAGTGGAAATTCCTCGTTCAGCGACATACAAAAGTATTAAAATATTCTACCTCATTATGCGTCGAGGGCACTCATAATATCTGACTGGAACAATGACGTGAGTTGGCCAGCCTGGTGGCCTCCAGGTAGTGAGCTGGTCAGCCTGGTGGCCTCCAGGTAGTGAGTTGGCCAGCCTGGTGGCCTCCAGGTAGTGAGCTGGTCAGCCTGGTGGCCTCCAGGTAGTGAGTTGTCCAGCCTGGTGGCCTCCAGGTAGTGAGTTGTCCAGCCTGGTGGCCTCCAGGTAGTG
>NC_069460.1:30628609-30646109 GCF_026875155.1 Cherax quadricarinatus | reverse complement strand
ACACATACTAGGGGAGGATACATACTAGGGAAGGATACATGCTAGGGAAGGATACATTCTAGGGGAGGATACATACTAGGGAAGGATACATACTAGGGGAGGATACATACTAGGGAAGGTATACATACTAGGGGAGATACATACTAGGGAAGGATGCGTACTAGGGAAGGATACTAGGGAAGGATACATACTAGGGAAGGATACATGCTAGGGAAGGATACATACTAGGGGAGGATACATACTAGGGAAGGATACATACTAGGGGAGGATACATGCTAGGGAAGGATACATCTAGGGGAGGATACATACTAGGGAAGGGATACATGCTAGGGAAGATTACATACTAGGGTTGGTACAATTACTAGGGAAGGATACATACTAGGGAAGGATGCGTACTAGGGAAGGATACGTACTAGGGAAGATCACTACTAGGGGATACATGCTAGGAGAGATACATACTAGGGGAGGATACATACTAGGGAAGGATACATACTAGGGGAGGATACATACTAGGGAAGGATACATGCCAGGGGAGGATACATACTAGGGAAGGATACATGCTAGGGGAGGATACATACTAGGGAAGGATACATGCTAGGGAAGGATACATACTAGGGAAGGATACATGCTAGGGAAGGATACATACTAGGGGAGGATACATACTAGGGAAGGATACGTACTAGGGAAGGATACATACTAGGGAAGGATACATACTAGGGAAGGATACATACTAGGGAAGGATACATACTAGGGAAGGATACATACTAGGGAAGGATACATACTATGGGAGGATACATGCTTGGGAGGATACATACTAGGGGAGGATACATAATAGAGGATACATAATAGAAGAGAATACATACAAGGTGTTGAGGTTCCACACACTAACAGCTTTCATTAATTTTTCACCAAGCTGTTGGTAATGAAAGCTCGTAGTGGTATGGGGGGTAGTAGTACTAATAGTGGCAACCAGATATATATATATTTTTTTTATTATCACACTGGCCGATTCCCACCAAGGCAGGGTGGCCCGAAAAAGAAAAACTTTCACCATCATTCACTCCATCACTGTCTTGCCAGAAGGGTGCTTTACACTACAGTTTTTAAACTGCAACATTAACACCCCTCCTTCAGAGTGCAGGCACTGTACTTCCCATCTCCAGGACTCAAGTCCGGGAATTATTTTCTTAGCGTAGGTGAAATTACGAGCTCAATTTGACAACACCATTTGTAGACGAGAGAGAAAGAATCATAACTGAGGTGTGGGGTTCGAATGCGCTCCTCTAGCATACATACTAAGCTGCAATACGGAATGCATGATGCATCAACACTACCATGCCAGCGATTCCAGTAACATTGATTTCAACCTTGACGCGCTGGGTCAGCCTGGAATACCGGTGTAATTACTTGTAACAAGATGAGAATTATGCTCGTGTTCTCCAGCCTTCAATAATCTCTTCAAATATATATATATATATTCTTTTTTAAGAATTCCCAATGGTAGTAAAAGTACTACACCGTGTTTTTGATTGCATCTAGTCACAGGTTACGAACCACACATGGCCACATGCCTTTATGATGGCCTTCACGCTAACTTTTTAATTCCCAGTCTCTCTCGAAGACGGTTTAAGATTTTGCATAATATAAAAGTTGGCGGACCGCCACTCAAGCTAATTTACATAAATCGTCCTTTGCTCTCTGGGCGAAGTTCACAAAGTTGTTATAACTTTTAATCTCTATACTTAAATGTTAGATTGGTCTAAGTGGTTTTTAATTTAAGAATAATGAAGTTAGGAAACGAGAGTAGTTTTTTAAGAAGGAAATGTCGACTCTTATCTGTCAATGTTCACCTCAGTGTCGACTTTTAGCTGTCAATGTTCACCTCAGTGTCGACTTTTAGCTGTCAATGTTCACCTCAGTGTCGACTTTTAGCTGTCAATGTTCACCTCAGTGTCGACTTTTAGCTGTCAATGTTCACCTCAGTGTTGACTCTTAGCTGTCAATATTCACCTCAATGTTGACTCTTAGCTGTCAGTGTTTACCTCAGTGTTTCAAAGAGAAGGTTAAAAGGGGAAATGTTTATGGGTATTTAACGGTAGGGAGAGAAGTGGAGAGTCGGTGGCAGAGAGGGAATAATGGAGAGAGGGAACACAGAAAGTGAGAGAAAAATGGAGGGAGGGATTTAGGGAGAGATTACATCCTACATCCCAAACGTCATTTGGGACACTTCTTGTCCTCCGGTTCTAATACTTGATTTAAGGGATAAATTCTATCTTATCATTCTTTTGAAATATCATGTCATTTATTATTTATATATTTCGGAATTTCAGAGTAGAATATTATGAGCGAGTTGTTAAGAGCTTTTGACAGTCTCGGAAGTGAACACTGGTAGTGTTGAAGGATCGGAAGTGAACACTGGTAGTGTTGAAGGATCGGAAGTGAACACTGGTAGTGTTGAAGGATCGGAAGTGAACACTGGTAGTGTTGAAGGATCGGAAGTGAACACCGAGAGTGCTGCAGCCTCGGAAGTGAACACCGAGAGTGCTGCAGCCTCGGAAGTGAACACCGAGAGTGCTGCAGCCTCGGAAGTGAACACCGAGAGTGCTGCAGCCTCGGAAGTGAACACCGAGAGTGCTGCAGCCTCGGAAGTGAACACCGAGAGTGCTGCAGCCTCGGAAGTGAACACCGAGAGTGCTGCAGCCTCGGAAGTGAACACCGAGAGTGCTGCAGCCTCGGAAGTGAAACACCGAGAGTGCTGCAGCCTCGGAAGTGAACACCGAGAGTGCTGCAGCCTCGGAAGTGAACACCGAGAGTGCTGCAGCCTCGGAAGTGAACACCGAGAGTGCTGCAGCCTCGGAAGTGAACACCGAGAGTGCTGCAGCCTCGGAAGTGAACACCGAGAGTGCTGCAGCCTCGGAAGTGAACACCGAGAGTGCTGCAGCCTCGGAAGTGAACACCGAGAGTGCTGCAGCCTCGGAAGTGAACACCGAGAGTGCTGCAGCCTCGGAAGTGAACACCGAGAGTGCTGCAGCCTCGGAAGTGAACACCGAGAGTGCTGCAGCCTCGGAAGTGAACACCGAGAGTGCTGCAGCCTCGGAAGTGAACACCGAGAGTGCTGCAGCCTCGGAAGTGAACACACGAGAGTGCTGCAGCCTCGGAAGTGAACACCGAGAGTGCTGCAGCCTCGGAAGTGAAACACGGAGAGTGCTGCAGCCTCGGAAGTGAACACGGAGAGTGCTGCAGCCTCGGAAGTGAACACGGAGAGTGCTGCAGCCTCGGAAGTGAACACGGAGAGTGCTGCAGCCTCGGAAGTGAACACGGAGAGTGCTGCAGCCTCGGAAGTGAACACCGAGAGTGCTGCAGCCTCGGAAGTGAACACCGAGAGTGCTGCAGCCTCGGAAGTGAACACCGAGAGTGCTGCAGCCTCGGAAGTGAACACCGAGAGTGCTGCAGCCTCGGAAGTGAACA
Source organism: Cherax quadricarinatus (assembly GCF_026875155.1). Classification (NCBI taxonomy): domain Eukaryota; kingdom Metazoa; phylum Arthropoda; class Malacostraca; order Decapoda; family Parastacidae; genus Cherax; species Cherax quadricarinatus. The sequence goes on along the minus strand of NC_069460.1, from coordinate 30,642,641 downwards.
CCGAGAGTGCTGCAGCCTCGGAAGTGAACACCGAGAGTGCTGCAGCCTCGGAAGTGAACACCGAGAGTGCTGCAGCCTCGGAAGTGAACACCGAGAGTGCTGCAGCCTCGGAAGTGAACACCGAGAGTGCTGCAGCCTCGGAAGTGAACACCGAGAGTGCTGCAGCCTCGGAAGTGAACACCGAGAGTGCTGCAGCCTCGGAAGTGAACACGGAGAGTGCTGCAGCCTCGGAAGTGAACACCGAGAGTGCTGCAGCCTCGGAAGTGAACACCGAGAGTGCTGCAGCCTCGGAAGTGAACACCGAGAGTGCTGCAGCCTCGGAAGTGAACACCGAGAGTGCTGCAGCCTCGGAAGTGAACACCGAGAGTGCTGCAGCCTCGGAAGTGAACACCGAGAGTGCTGCAGCCTCGGAAGTGAACACCGAGAGTGCTGCAGCCTCGGAAGTGAACACCGAGAGTGCTGCAGCTCGGAAAGTGAACACCGAGAGTGCTGCAGCCTCGGAAGTGAACACCGAGAGTGCTGCAGCCTCGGAAGTGAACACCGAGAGTGCTGCAGCCTCGGAAAGTGAACACCGAGAGTGCTGCAGCCTCGGAAGTGAACACCGAGAGTGCTGCAGCCTCGGAAGTGAACACCGAGAGTGCTGCAGCCTCGGAAGTGAACACCGAGAGTGCTGCAGCCTCGGAAAAGTGAACACCGAGAGTGCTGCAGCCTCGGAAGTGAACACCGAGAGTGCTGCAGCCTCGGAAGTGAACACCGAGTGCTGCAGCCTCGGAAGTGAACACCGAGAGTGCTGCAGCCTCGGAAGTGAACACCGAGAGTGCTGCAGCCTCGGAAGTGAACACCGAGAGTGCTGCAGCCTCGGAAGTGAACACCGAGAGTGCTGCAGCCTCGGAAGTGAACACCGAGAGTGCTGCAGCCTCGGAAGTGAACACCGAGAGTGCTGCAGCCTCGGAAGTGAACACCGAGAGTGCTGCAGCCTCGGAAGTGAACACCGAGAGTGCTGCAGCCTCGGAAGTGAACACCGAGAGTGCTGCAGCCTCGGAAGTGAACACCGAGAGTGCTGCAGCCTCGGAAGTGAACACCGAGAGTGCTGCAGCCTCGGAAGTGAACACCGAGAGTGCTGCAGCCTCGGAAGTGAACACCGAGAGTGCTGCAGCCTCGGAAGTGAAACACCGAGAGTGCTGCAGCCTCGGAAGTGAACACCGAGAGTGCTGCAGCCTCGAAGTGAACACCGAGAGTGCTGCAGCCTCGGAAGTGAACACCGAGAGTGCTGCAGCCTCGGAAGTGAACACCGAGAGTGCTGCAGCCTCGGAAGTGAACACCGAGAGTGCTGCAGCCTCGGAAGTGAACACCGAGAGTGCTGCAGCCTCGGAAAGTGAACACCGAGAGTGCTGCAGCCTCGGAAGTGAACACCGAGAGTGCTGCAGCCTCGGAAGTGAACACCGAGAGTGCTGTAGCCTCGGAAGTGAACACCGAGAGTGCTGCAGCCTCGGAAGTGAACACCGAGAGTGCTGCAGCCTCGGAAGTGAACACCGAGAGTGCTGCAGCCTCGGAAGTGAACACCGAGAGTGCTGCAGCCTCGGAAGTGAACACTGGTAGTGTTGAAGGATCGGAAGTGAACACCGAGAGTGCTGCAGCCTCGGCAACGAACGAGAGTGCTGCAGCCTCCGAAGTGAACACTGAGTCCGCTACAGCCTCGAAGTGAACACTGAGTCCGCTACAGCCTCGAAGTGAACACCGAGAGTGCGAGTACTGCAGCCTCGGAAGTGAACATTGAGACTGATACAGCCTCGGAAGTGAACACCGAGAGTGCTGGAGCCTCGGAAGTGAACACCGAGTGCTGGAGCCTCGGAAGTGAACACCGAGTGCTGGAGCCTCGGAAGTGAACACCGAGAGTGCTGGAGCCACGGAAGTGAACACCAAGAGTGCTGCAGCCTCGGAAGTGAACACTAGCAGTTCTGGACCCAGCAGCGGAAGTGAACACTGAGAGTGCTTCAGCCTCGGAAGTGAACACTGGCAGTGCTGGAGCCTTGGAGGTGAACACTGAGAGTGCTGGAGCCTTGAGGAAAGAGTTACAACGAGAATGTGACAGAATCGTTCACTGAGAGAGAGAGAGAGAGAGAGAGAGAGAGAGAGAGAGAGAGAGAGAGAGAGAAAAAAATAAAACTAGCACCATTTACCTAAACACTTAAGAGGGCGAACCGCTTTTTAAGCAGACTGAGAATCGAACCTCAGTAACCACTCCTCGCGTTCAGCGACCCACATGGGTTTAACGCTTCATGACACACATTATTAAACAACGTGGCACATTGAGAGGCAGGGTGGCATGGCGTACCTGTTGCAGATCTCGTGTTTGGAAAGAAGCCAAGAGAAATGGAGCAGAACTAAATATGCGTGCGGTCTCTATACTTTGTTGTTTAAAATTATCATGTCTGCTTGCTTGCTTTCCTGTCTCGGGTTTCCCTGTGTTGTGACGTGTGTGAGGAGGAGAAGCAAGGCTTGCATCACGATACAGCGCTTCTCGGTCGTCTCGTACTGTAGCTGATATTTTCTCCTGGTCACAGTACCCGCCTGCAGTCTCTGATTCCTTCAGTCTGTCCCTATATTTGTGTTTGCTCACCAGTTTTCCATTTTTTTTTTCAAATTTTCCCTTGAAAAGTACCGATGATTCAAGTACGTCGGATGTCCTTTCTTTCCCTTCTAAAGTTTCGTATCTCCGCTACTTCTGTATACACTGTGTGCCGGATATAGACAATACTTTAAGAGCAGTTATACCTACAGCTTGTAGCTATTATCCATACTGCGCCACTTCCCATTTCTTTCTTTGTTGTGATCTCAATGTACTTTACAACGCTATAAATGTCTCTTCTTCAGCAAGATAGAAGAGACATGGTATTTTGTTGGATCTCTGTTCATTCTGGTGTTGAGGGCAATAGTCTTGCAGACGCCTCCGGACCTTCCACAACTCAGCATCTCTCTCTCTCGCGGGGATCTACCCCCTCTCAGACTATTCTCCAGTTTTGGCTCAGAGCATTTGGGATTGTCGTTGATCCGGGTTAGAGAACAACAAGCTGTTATTGATCAAACCACAGCCGAGGTCGACTTCTATTCATCGCTGTCGAGTTTGAAAAACGGTTTTCACGCGACTGCGCATCGACTCCACAAGACTCACGCATATCTATCAGAAGCGCCCAGGGTCTCTCCAGATAAATTGTCATATCTTATATTGACGGTCAGACATCTTGAATTGTACCATTCACCAGAGAGTAAGTAGAATCACTTAACGTCTGTTTCATCGTCTGGACGCCCTCCCATCGCTTAGTAAACACTGACTCTTCGTGTCAGGGTGTAAGTTTACGCTTCACACTATTTCCCTTTGGTGATATATTCCCTCTGGAAGAGTTTTATGCAACTTTACGAGTTTGGAAAATTTTGTGAATAAAATAACTATAATGTAGTCGGAAGAAGTAAGTGAAGTCTTACCAGAACCACTACAACATGCCAGAACCACTACAGCATGCCAGAACCACTACAGCATGCTAGAACCACTACAGCATGCCAGAACCACTACAACATGCCAGAACCACTACAGCATGCCAGAACCACTACAGCATGCCAGAACCACTACAGCATGCCAGAACCACTACAACATGCCAGAACCACTACAGCATGCCAGAACCACTACAGCATGCTAGAACCACTACAGCATGCCAGAACCACTACAACATGCCAGAACCACTACAACATGCTAGAACCACTACAACATGGCAGAACCACTACAACATGCCAGAACCACTACAACATGCTAGAACCACTACAACATGCCAGAACCACTACAACATGCCAGAACCACTACAACATGCTAGAAAACCCCTACAACATGGCAGAACCACTACAACATGCTAGAACCACTACAACATGCTAGAACCACTACAACATGGCAGAACCCCAACATGCCAGAACCGCTACAACATGCCAGAACCGCTACAACATGCTAGAACCACTACAACATGCCATAACCGCTACAACATGCTAGAACCACTACAACATGGCAGAACCAGTACATGCCAGAATCACTTCAACATGGCAGAACCAGTACAACATGGCAGAACCAGTACAGCATGCCAGAACCACTACAACATGCCAGAACCACTACAACATGCTAGAACCACTACAACATGGCAGAACCAGTACAACATGCTAGAACCACTACAACATGGCAGAACCAGTACAACATGCCAGAGCCACTACAACATGCTAGAACCAGTACAACATGCCAGAGCCACTACAACATGCCAGAGCCACTACAACATGCTAGAACCAGTACATGCCAGAACCAGTACAACATGCTAGAACCAGTGCAACATCCCAGAGCCACTACAACATGCCAGAGCCACTACAACATGGCAGAACCAGTACAACATGCCAGAATCGCTACAACATGCTAGAACCAGTACAACATGCCAGAACCACTACAACATGGCAGAACCAGTACATGCCAGAACCGCTATAACATGGCAGAACCAGTACAACATGCCAGAACCACTACAACATGCTAGAACCACTACAACTGCTGGAAACCAGTACAACATGCTAGAACCACTACATGCTAGAACCAGTACAACATGCCAGAAACACTATAACATACCAGAACCACTACAACATACCAGTACTACAATGTGCCAGAACCACTACAACATGCCAGAACCAGTACATGCCAGAACCAGTACAACATGCTAGAACCAGTGCAACATGCCCGAACCACTACAACATGCCCGAAAACCACTACAACATGCCAGAACCACTACAACATGCCAGAACCACTACAACATGCCAGAACCACTACAACATGCCAGAACCACTACAACATGCCAGAACCACTACAACATGCCAGAACCACTACAACATACCAGAACTACTACAACATGCCAGAACCACTACAACATGCCAGAACCACTACAACATGCCAGAACCACTACAACATGCTTTGAACCACTACAAAAATGGCAGAACCACTACAAAAATGCTAGAACCACTACAAATGCTAGAACCACTACAACATGGCAGAACCCCAACATGCCAGAACCGCTACAACATGCCAGAACCGCTACAACATGCTAGAACCACTACAACATGCCATAACCGCTACAACATGCTAGAACCACTACAACATGGCAGAACCAGTACATGCCAGAATCACTTCAACATGGCAGAACCAGTACAACATGGCAGAACCAGTACAGCATGCCAGAACCACTACAACATGCCAGAACCACTACAACATGCTAGAACCACTACAACATGGCAGAACCAGTACAACATGCCAGAGCCACTACAACATGCTAGAACCAGTACAACATGCCAGAGCCACTACAACATGCCAGAGCCACTACAACATGCTAGAACCAGTACATGCCAGAACCAGTACAACATGCTAGAACCAGTGCAACATGCCAGAGCCACTACAACATGCCAGAGCCACTACAACATGGCAGAACCAGTACAACATGCCAGAATCGCTACAACATGCTAGAACCAGTACAACATGCCAGAACCACTACAACATGGCAGAACCAGTACATGCCAGAACCGCTATAACATGGCAGAACCAGTACAACATGCCAGAACCCCTACAACATGCTAGAACCACTACAACATGCTGGAACCAGTACAACATGCTAGAACCACTACATGCTAGAACCAGTACAACATGCCAGAAACACTATAACATACCAGAACCACTACAACATACCAGTACTACAATGTGCCAGAACCACTACAACATGCCAGAACCAGTACATGTCAGAACCAGTACAACATGCTAGAACCAGTGCAACATGCCAGAACCACTACAACATGCCAGAACCACTACAACATGCCAGAACCACTACAACATGCCAGAACCACTACAACATGCCAGAACCACTAAAAACATGCCAGAACCACTACAACATGCCAGAACCACTACAACACCAGAACCACTACAACATGCCAGAACCACTTTCAACATGCCAGAACCACTACAACATGCCAGAACCACTACAACATACCAGAACTACAACATGCCAGAAAACCCCTACAACATGCCAGAACCACTACAACATGCCAGAACCAATACAACATGCTAGAACCAATACAAAAAGCAGAACCCCTACAACATAGCAGAACCACTACAAAAATAGAAAAACCACTTTCAAAATGCAGAACCACTACAACATAGCGAACCACTACAACATAGCAGAACACTACAACATACCAGAAAACCCCTACAACACACCAGAACCACTACAAAAATACCAGAACCACTACAACATGCCAGAACCCCTACAACACACCAGAACCACTACAAACACACCAGAACCACTACAACATGCCAGAACCACTACAGCATGCCAGAACCACTACAACATGCTAGAACCACTACAACACACCCGAACCACTACAACACACCAGAACCACTACAACATGCCAGAACCACTAAACATGCCAGAACCACTACAACACACCAGAAACCACTACAAAAATGCCAGAGCCACTACAACATGCTAGAACCACTACAACACACCAGAACCACTACAACATGCCAGAGCCACTACAACATGCCAGAACCACTACAACTCACCAGAACCACTACAACATGCCAGAGCCACTACAACATGCCAGAACCACTACAACATGCTAGAACCACTACAACACACCAGAACCACTACAACACACCAGAACCACTACAACATGCCAGAACCACTACAACATGCTAGAACCACTACAACACACCAGAACCACTACAACATGCCAGAACCCCTACAAAAATGCCAGAACCATACAACATGCCAGAACCACTACAACATGCCAGAACCACTACAACATGCTAGAAACCACTACAAACACACCAGAACCCACTACAACATGCCGGGAAACCCCTACAAACACAACCAGAAAACCCCTACAACATGCCAGAGCCACTACAACATGCTAGAACCACTACAACACACCAGAACCTCTACAACATGCCAGAGCCACTACAACATGCCAGAACACTACAACAACCAGAACCATACACATGCCAGAGCCACTACAACATGCCAGAACCATACAACATGCTAGAACCACTACAACACACCAGAAACCACTACAAACACACCAGAACCACTCAACATGCTAGAACCACTACAACATACCAGAACCACTACAACATGCCCCGAACCACTACAACATGCTAGAACCACTACAACATGCTAGAACCACTACAACATGCCAGAACCACTACAACACACCAGAACCACTACAACATGCTAGAACCACTACAACATGCCAGAACCACTACAACATGCCAGAACCACTACAACATACCAGAACCACTACAACATGCCAGAACCACTACAACATGCTAGAACCACTACAACATGCCAGAAACCACTACAACACACCAGAACCACTACAAATGCTAGAACCACTACAACATGCCAGAACCACTACAACATACCAGAACCACTACAACATGCTAGAACCACTACAACATGCTAGAACCACTACAGCATGCTAGAACCACTACAACATGCTAGAACCACTACAACATGCTAGAACTACTACAACATGCCAGAACCACTACAACATGCTAGAACTACTCAACATGCCAGAACCACTAAACATGCTAAAAACCACTACAAACATGCTAGAACCACTACAACATGCTAGAACTACTACAACATGCCAGAACCACTACAACATGCTAGAACTACTACAACGTGTCAGAACCACTACAACATGCTAGAACTACTACAACATGCCAGAACCACTACAACATGCTAGAACTACTACAACATACCAGAACCACTACAACATGCCAGAACCACTACAACATACCAGAACCACTACAACATACCAGAACCACTACAACATGCTAGAACCACTACAACATGCTAGAACTACTACAACATGCTAGAACCACTACAACATGCTAGAACCACTACAACATGCTAGAACTACTACAACATGCTAGAACCACTACAACATGCTAGAACCACTACAACATGCTAGAACCACTACAAAAATGCTAGAAAACCCCTACAACATGCTAGAACCACTACAACATGCCAGAACCACTACAACATGCTAGAACCACTACAACATGCTAGAACCACTACAACATGCTAGAACCACTACAACATGCCAGAACCACTACAACATGCCAGAACCACTACAACATGCCAGAACCACTACAACATGCCAGAACCACTACAACATGGCAGAACCACTACAACATGCTAGAACCACTACAACATACCAGAACCACTACAACATGCCAGAACCACTACAACATGCTAGAACCACTACAACACACCAGAACCACTACAACATACCAGAACCACTACAACATGCCAGAACCACTACAACATGCTAGAACCACTACAACATGCTAGAACCACTACAACATGCCAGAACCACTACAACATGCCAGAACCACTACAACATGCCAGAACCACTACAACATGGCAGAACCACTACAACATGCTAGAACCACTACAACATGCCAGAACCACTACAACATGGCAGAACCACTACAACATGCCAGAACCCTACAACATGCCAGAACCACTACAACATGGCAGAACCATACAACATGCTAGAACCACTACAAATACCAGAACCACTACAACATGCTAGGGAAACCCTACAACATACCAGAAACCACTACAACATACCAGAACACTACAACATGCTAGAACCACTACAACTTACCAGAACCCTACAACATACCAGAACCACTACAACATACCAGAACCACTACAACATACCAGAACCACTACACATACCAGAACCAATACAACATACCAGAACCACTACAACATACCAGAACCACTACAACATACCAGAACCACTACAACATACCAGAACCACTACAACATACCAGAACCACTACAACATACCAGAACCACTACAAAAATACCAGAACCATACAACTTACCGAACCACTACAACTTACCAGAACCACTAAAAACATACCAGAACCACTACAACTTACCAGAACCACTACAACTTACCAGAACCCCTACAAAAATACCAGAACCACTACAACTTACCAGAACCACTACAACTTACCAGAACCACTACAACACTTAAACCCGAACCACTACAACTTACCAGAACCACTACAACTTACCAGAACCACTACAACTTACCAGAACCACTACAACTTACCAGAACCACTACAACTTACCAGAACCACTACAACATACCAGAACCACTACAACATACCAGAACCACTACAACTTACCAGAACCACTACAACTTACCAGAACCACACAACATACCCCGAACCACTACAACTTACCAGAACCACTACAACTTTACCAGAACCACTACAACATACCCGAACCCCTACAACATACCAAAACCACTACAACATACCAGAACCACTACAACTTTCCAGAACCACTACAACTTACCAGAACCACTACAACATACCAGAACCTTTCAAATTACCAGAACCACTACAACTTACCAGAACCACTACAACTTACCAGAACCACTACAACTTACCAGAACCACTACAACTTACCAGAACCACTACAACTTACCAGAACCACTACAACTTACCAGAAAACCCCTACAACTTACCAGAACCACTACAAACTTACCAGAACCACTACCAACATACCAGAACCACTACAACAATACCAGAACCACTACAACATACCAGAACCACTACAATTACCAGAACCCCCTACAACTTCCAGAACCACTACAACATTTCCAGAACCACTACAACTTACCAGAACCACTACAACTTACCAGAACCACTACAACTTACCAGAACCACTACAACTTACCAGAACCACTACAACTTACCAGAACCACTACAACTTACCAGAACCACTACAACATGCTAGAACTGAGTTCACTGTCCCTTCCTCATCCTTAGCTGGAGAGGAATAATAATAATAATAATGAGTTGTAACGGTTGCGGCCAGCAGTAACAGCCTGGTTGATCAGACCCTGATCCACCAGGAGGCCTGGTCTCAGACCGGGCCGCGGGGGCGTTGACCCCCTAAACCCTCTTCAATCAAGTTAAACAATAGATAACTTTTCCTATTCACTTTTTTAATCTTTCATTTTTGTTCCTCGTTGTTTGTGGTGACACGTCCGTACACAAGCACGGAAGACTGACACGTCCGTACACAAGCAGGAAAGACTGACACGTCCGTACACAAGCACGGAAGGCTGACACGTCCGTACACAAGCACGGAAGGCTGACACGTCCGTACACAAGCACGGAAGACTGACACGTCCGTACACAAGCACGGAAGACTGACACGTCCGTACACAAGCACGGAAAACTGACCCCGTCCGTACACAAGCAGGAGACTGACACGTCCGTACACAAGCACGGAACGCTGACACGTCCGTACACAAGCACGGAAGACTGACACGTCCGTACACAAACACGGAAGGCTGACACGTCCGTACACAAGCACTGAACGCTGACACGTCCGTACACAAGCACGGAAGGTGGACACGTCCGTACACAAGCACGGAAGGCTGACACGTCCGTACCCAAAAGCCGGAAGGCTGACACGTCCGTACACAAGCACGGAAGGTGACCCGTCCGTACACAAACACGAAGGCTGACCCCGTCCGTACACAAGCACGGAACGCTGACCGTCCGTACACAAAACACGGAACGCTGACACGTCCGTACACAAGCACGGAACGCTGACACGTCCCTACACAAGCACGGAACGCTGACCACGTCCGTACACAAGCCCCGGAAGGCTGACACGTCCGTAGACAAGCACGGAACGCTGACACGTCCGTACACAAGCACGGAAGGCTGACACGTCCCCTAGACAAGCACGGAAAGCTGACAGTCCGTACACAAGCACGGAACGCTGACACGTCCGTACACAAGCACGGAACGCTGACACGTCCGTACACAAGCACGGAACGCTGACACGTCCGTACACAAGCACGGAAGGCTGAAAACGTCCGTACAAAAAGCACGGAAGGCTGACACGTCCGTACACAAGCACGGAAGGCTGACAAAGTCCGTACACAAGCACGGAGGCTGACACGTCCGTACACAAGGGACGGAAGGCTGACACGTCCGTACACAAGCACGGAAGGCTGACACGTCCGTACACAAGCACGGAAGGCTGACACGTCCGTACACAAGCACGGAAGGCTGACACGTCCGTACACAAGCACGGAAGGCTGACACGTCCGTACACAAGCACGGAAGGCTGACACGTCCGTACACAAGCACGGAAGGCTGACACGTCCGTACACAAGCACGGATGGCTGACACGTCCGTACACAAAGCACCGGAAGGCTGACACGTCCGTACACAAGCACGGAAGGTGACCCCGTCCGTACACAAGCACGGAACGCTGACACGTCCGTACACAAGCACGGAAGGCTGACACGTCCGTACACAAGCACTGAACGCTGACACGTCCGTACACAAGCACGGAAGGCTGACACGTCCGTACACAAGCACGGAAGGCTGACACGTCCGTACACAAGCACGGAAAAGGGTTTACACGTCCGTGCCCAAACACGGAACGCTGACACGTCCGTGCACAAGCACGGAAGGCTGACACGTCCGTGCACAAGCACGGAAGGCTGACACGTCCGTGCCACCTTAATGATAATCTAGTTTCTTCAACTATCACATTATTTCAGTAATTCGTTTACTATATATAGCAACTTGTTAATATTAAGACAAATATTTAAGTACAACTATTCGTGGTGTGAAACTATACAATTATTGTTGCTATGTTAGATAATGTTCTCAGTATATTTACAAGTTGCACTCTCATTTATATTTACAAAATGTAAATAGATTTTCAGATATATTTTAAGAAATACAAAATATTTCGCAATCACCCATCTGAATTTTCTGATATTAATATTATTAATATTTTTATTATTATTATTATTATTATTATTATTATTATTATTATTTAATACTAAGACGTCTCACCTATGAGAATTTTATGTTGAATTAAGCGCAAGTGCAACACTCGGGTATCTTTATTTTAAAGATAACTCTCGAAATCGTAATTTTCCAACTCACTTGCCGCGAGTTCAATCGCCACAAGTACCGTTTTTTATTTTAATGTTACGCCAGTAAAGGTAACCAGGTGTTGCATACTTGTCTAATTCATCAACGTGTTGGTAATTTTTTCCATCATTGTAATGATTGTACAAGTCGCTAGTTTTAATGTTATGTATAGAAGATGGACTCTCATGTACGAGAATCCACGCAGTAATAGATGTTTTTCTGTATGTCTCTTTTTGAACCAATAATCATTACGAATTATTGCTCAATTATATTTTTATTATTAGCAGCAGCAGCAACAGCAGCAGCAGCAGCAGCAGCAGTAGTAGTAGTAGTAGTAGTAGTAGTAGTAGTAGTAGTAGTAGTCGTAATAGTGGTAGTGTCTTTATTCAATTATCATCATTCATTTATATATTATATATGTAAAGTTAAATATGTGTGTTGATTTTGTGTTATGGTATTGTTGCAGTTCTGGTTCCTCCCCGTCAGCTGCCTACTGGGTGGGTGCCACTGATGCTCTCTATGAGAACTCCTTCACCTGGACCTCAGGTGCTCCCTTCTCTTACTCTGGTGAGTGTTCTCTTGCCTTCTAGTCTCTGGCTACCCGCCCAGCTCTACAATATTCGGCTCATAACAAAAACGGACCCGGGTTCGATATCTCCAGGCAATATTAGACCTATTGGTAAATCTCCTCACAATGTTCACTAGGAGTAAATAGGTACCTGGGTGTTAGTAGACTGTTGTGGGTGGCACTCTGCGGAAGGACATCAAAGGAAATATACCAAACTTCTGGGTTTATTTTATCTCCTCAAGGTTAATTATCTCTCTCTCTCTCTCTCTCTCTCTCTCTCTCTAATATATATATATATATATATATATATATATATATATATATATATTATATATATTCAACAAGTCGGGCGTCTCCCACCGAGGCAGGGTGACCCAAAAAAGAACACTTTCACTTTCACCACACTCACACATTATCACTGCTTTTGCAGAGGTGCTCAGGATACAACAGTTTAGAAGCATATACGTATAAGATACACAACATATCCCTCCAAACTGCCAATATCCCAAACCCCTCCTTTAAAGTGCAGGCATTGTACTTCCCATTTCCAGGACTCAAGTCCGACTATATGAAAATAACCGGTTTCCCTGAATCCCTTCACTAAATATTACCCTGCTCACACTCCAACAGATCGTCAGTCCCAAGTATCATTCGTTCCATTCACTCCTATCTAACACGTTCATGCACGCTTGCTGGAAGTCCAAGCCCCTCGCCCACAAAACCTCCTTTACCCCCTCTTTCCAACCCTTTCGAGGACGACCCCTACCCTCCTTCCTTCCCCTATAGATTTATATGCTTTCCATGTCATTCTACTTTGATCCATTCTCTCTAAATGACCAAACCACCTCAACAACCCCTCTTCTGCCCTCTGACTAATGCTTTTATTAACTCCACACCTCCAAATTTCCACACTCCGAATTTTCTGCATAATATTTACACCACACATTGCCCTTAGACAGGACATCTCCACTGCCTCCAACCGTCTCCTCGTTGCTGCATTTACCACCCAAGCTTCACATCCATATAAGAGTGTTGGTACTACTATACTTTCATACATTCCCTTCTTTGCCTCCATAGATAACGTTTTTTGACTCCACATATACCTCAACGCACCACTCACCTTTTTTCCCTCATCAATTCTATGATTAACCTCATCCTTCATAAATCCATCTGCCGACACGTCAACTCCCAAGTATCTGAAAACATTCACTTCTTCCATACTCCTCCTCCCCAATTTGATATCCAATTTTTCTTTATCTAAATCATTTGATACCCTCATCACCTTACTCTTTTCTATGTTCACTTTCAACTTTCTACCCTTACACACATTCTCAAACTCATCCACTAACCTTTGCAATTTTTCTTTAGAATCTCCCATAAGCACAGTATCATCAGCAAAA
>NC_069460.1:30581109-30621109 GCF_026875155.1 Cherax quadricarinatus | reverse complement strand
GTAGGGTTAGTAGGGTTGTCGAAGCTGATGAGTGGAACGGTCTGCCTAGTAGGGTTATCGAAGCTGATGAGTGGAACGGTCTGCCTAGTAGGGTTATCGAAGCTGACGAGTGGAACGGTCTACCTAGTAGGGTTATCGAAGCTGATGAGTGGAACGGTCTGCCTAGTAGGGTTATCGAAGCTGATGAGTGGAACGGTCTGCCTAGTAGGGTTATCGAAGCTGACGAGTGGAACGGTCTACCTAGTAGGGTTATCGAAGCTGATGAGTGGAACGGTCTACCTAGTAGGGTTATCGAAGCTGAGTGGAACGGTCTGCCTAGTATGGTTACCGAAGCTATGTAAAACCTTAGGTAGTTTCAAATTTAGGTTGGATAAATACATGAGTGAGAGGGGTTGGATTTGAGTAGGACTTGCACGTGAGTAAATAGAATTATCAACGATTATTGCTTGGATACCGTTTATTCTGTTAGTGGGTTGGATTTGTGAAGGACCTGCCTAGTATGGGCCAACAGGCCTACTGCAGTGTTCCTCTTTTCTTATGTTCTTATGTTCTTGGTGGCTTCATAGTGCTGTCTTGAAGACTGTCAGTCCCAGCAACAGTCTCGTCGTTTCCCGAAGACTATCTTTGCTGCTGTTGCTCTTAGTCGTTTCTTCTCTTCTTGAAGCCCATTAGTCGTGGAATAATCCCAGTCGTTTCTTCCACCAGAAGTACCATCTTCCACCTACCACCAATTATAGCTTCTCATCACCATAATTTTCACATAATATATACATTAAACTTAAGAATTTATCATTCCATTTCATCAATTTAAGTCTTTGTGCTGGGTTTTGTAATTACTTTATTTCCGCTGTATTCTTTATCCCCTTTCATTCTAAATATGAAGTAAATGAGAGGTACTAATCCACAGGTGTCATGCAGCACCTGGGGAATGAGAAGTTATCAGGTTTGAGTCAAGAAAGAGAAGGCTAGTTCTATTTCCTTGAACAAAAGTCTGTTTCCAGCAGTGTTCATCATTGGCTCTCATTGCCTTGCATGTCCGGTTCGCTTAAGGGGAATAATAAGTTTATTCGTGCCGGTTCATCTCCTTGCGGTCTTCTGGTTTCTTTCGTGAACCGGTTTATTATTTTTTTCATTGTTGCCACAATATCTGTTTGTATTCTACTTAACTTTTTATCATTCAGTTTGTGCCGGAATTTCTTATTTTGTCTTGTGTGTGTTTGTTTGTGTGTATAAGTATGTGTACTCACCTTTTTATACTCACCCATATGTGGTTGCAGGGGTTGATTCACAGCTACTGCCCCCGCCTCTTCATTAATCGGTAGTAGGTCCTTTTCGTACATTTTCTTAAAGCTGCCTCTACTACAACACTTTCCAAAATGTAGTGTGTGTACTCACCTAATTGTGGTTGCAGGGGTCGATACTCGGCTCCTGGCCCCTCCTCTTCACTGATCGCTACTAGGTCCTCTCCCTCTCTGCTTCCTGAGCTTTGTCATACCTCTTCTTAAAACTATGTATGGTTCCTGCCTCCACTACTTCACTTGCTAGGCTATTCCACTTGCTGACAACTCTATGACTGAAGAAATACTTCCTAACGTCCCTGTGACTCGTCTGAGTCTTCAGCTTCCAGTTGTGACCCCTTGTTTCTGTGTCCCCTCTCTGGAACATCCTATCTCTGTCCACCTTGTCTATTCCCCGCAGTATCTTGTATGTCGTTATCATGTCTCCCCTGACCCTTCTGTCCTCCAGTGTCGTCAGTCCGAGTTCCCTTAACCTTTCCTCGTACGACATTCCCTTGAGCTCTGGGACTAGCCTTGTTGCAAACCTTTGTACTTTCTCTAACTTCTTGACGTGCTTGACCAGGTGTGGGTTCCAGACAGGTGCTGCATACTCCAGTATGGGCCTAACATACACAGTGTACAGTGTCTTGAACGATTCCTTATTAAGGTATCGGAACGCTATTCTCAGGTTTGCCAGGCGCCCGTATGCTGCAGCAGTTATTTGGTTGATGTATGTGTGTGTGTGTGTGTGTGTGTGTGTGTGTGTGTGTGTGTGTGTGTGTGCGTCTTCACTTCAGGCTACTGGTATAATAAAAATCACACACAATTCGTCACTGATATGCTGACCAAACAAATTATTTCAGTGTGATTTATATCATATATATTATCTGAGCGACGCCACAAATTAAAAACTGGAATTTAATTTCCTGACTTAGCCTTGTTGCAATCTTTTTTGTTCCTCAATATGGTTTGCCAGGTGTGGCTTTGAGACTTGTTCATAAGTTTACCTAACATAAATGTATGTTTGAACGAATTTTATTATACTTTTTTGCAGTCGCCCGTTGCTGCACATGTTTTTGTATGATTGTTAATTGTGTGGGTTGTTAATGTTGTCTTAACTTCTGCAAATTTAATAATAAAAATCACACTATAATTCGTCACTATATGCTGACCAATACATATTATATTAGTGTATTTATATTCATAATAACATCTGAGGGAACAGCGCTTACAGATTAAAAAGGAAATTTTAATGTTATGACTTTAGTTTTTCTTTTTTTTGATATAATGTGCAGTGTTCACGAAAGACCTACAATGGAATTTCTCTATTCTTTCAGAGTGGTTGTTTTGCATATTTTAAATTGACATGTAACTGGTATTTAATTTTGCTTAATTATCTAATTTTAATATATTATATATATATATATATATATATATATTATATATATATTTGTATATATTCTTATTAGGTAAATTTGTAACGAACTGTGAAAATGGGAGAATTGAAGCGTGTGTGTTAGTCTCATACCTACTGTATATACTACCTATAAGGAACAGAACCTTGGTTTCTCTCTATTCTTTCAGAGTTTTGGCTATTGAAATCACCTGTTTCGCTGTATCTTAATTTCATATATAAATATATTATATAGTATTTAAATATGTTATTATTATATAATGAATTTATATACAAATTATTCAGTTTGGAACATATTACGGAACCAGACAACTGTAATTGAAGCAAAGTTGTCTATAATACCTTATTATATACCCATACATTCAATACTCTCCCCCATTCTTCGTGCGGTCTTGTCGGAGCGAAAAAGGAGGTCGGCTGAAAGAATTCTGTGCTAGCCAAGGACTTTTATGGCGTAAATATATTTAAGGTGTGGTTAAAGTGGATGCAAGGTATATGTAAGGATTTAACAAATGAATCAGCATTGGGAGAAAATAATACAAGGAACCAAAACAAGGTGGATGTAAAGCACAAGTGGTGCATAAAGGCTGTGCTTAAACTGCTACAGATTGGCAGCCCAGGTTAGAGGAGGTTTGGGAGGGCTGGCAGGAGGGGAGGAAAGGCAGGTGGGCTGGAATCAGTCTGAGCAGGGACAGAGGCTGTAGGCGGGTGGCATACAGGATGTAGGCAGGATGGCAGGCTGTCAATTGAGAGGATAAATTAAAACATGATATTCTTTGGTAAGAGCGTAAATTTTAAGGAACTTTAGAGAAGGAGAGAGTGAGAGAAGACGAGAAGTAGAGAGAAGAAAGCAGGCTGGTGGCTCTGGCCTGTGACTTCTGCCCTCGTAGCAGATTTCCTGGCAGCTTCTAGGCAAGCTTTCACCATCTGTTGGGCAGCTTCTGCCCTGTTGCAAGTTCTTCCATGTAGCAGTTTCCTGTTAACATACATTTCTCTATTTTCTCTCTGCTTAAATGCTTTATCCCTGTTAAGCAACTTTCTCCCCTCGTTAGCAAGCTTTCTCCCCTCGTTAGCAAGCTTTCTCCCCTCGTTAGCAGCTTCTCCTTAGCAAGCTTTCTCCCCTCGTTAGCAAGCTTTCTCCCCTCGTTAGCAAGCTTTCTCCCCTCGTTAGCAAGCTTTCTCCCCTCGTTAGCAAGCTTTCTCCCCTCGTTAGCAAGCTTTCTCCCCTCGTTAGCAAGCTTTCTTCTCTCGTCAGCAAGCTTTCTCCCCTCGTTAGCAAGCTTTCTCCCCTCGTCAGCAAGCTTTCTCCTCTCGTTAGCAAGCTTTCTCCACTCGTCAGCAAGCTTTCTCCTCTCGTTAGCAAGCTTTCTTCCCTCGTTAGCAAGCTTTATCCTCTCGTTAGCAAGCTTTCTTCTCTCGTCAGCAAGCTTTCTCCTCTCGTTAGCAAGCTTTCTCTCGTTAGCAAGCTTTCTCCCCTCATCAGCAAGCTTTCTTCTCTCTTTATCGAGCTTTCTCCTCTCGTTAGCAAGCTTTCTCCTCTCGTTAGCAAGCTTTCTCCCCTCGTCAGCAAGCTTTCTCCTCTCGTCAGCAAGCTTTCTCCTCTCGTCAGCAAGCTTTCTCCTCTCGTCAGCAAGCTTTCTCCTTTTCAAGCTTTAATCCTTTTCAAGGTAACTTTCTCCCCTCGTTAGCAAGCTTTCTCCGCTCGTCAGAAAGCTTTCTCCTCTCGCTAGCAAGCTTTCTCCCCTCGTCAGCAAGCTTTCTCCTCTCGTTAGCAAGATTTCTCTCATCGTCAGCAAGCTTTCTCCTCTCGCTAGCAAGCTTTCTCCCCTCGTCAGCAAGCTTTCTCCTCTCGTTAGCAAGATTTCTCCCATCGTCAGCAAGCTTTCTCCCCTCATTAGCAAGTTTTTTCCTCTCATTAGCAAGTTTTCTCCCCTCGTCAGAAAGCTTTCTCCTCTCGTTAGCAAGCTTTCTTCTCTCGTCAGCAAGCTTTCTCTCGTTAGCAAGATTTCTCCCTCGTCAGCAAGCTTTCTCCCTCGTTAGCAAGCTTTTTCCCCTCATTAATAAGTTTTCTCCCCTCGTCAGCAAGCTTTCTCCTCTCGTTAGCAAGCTTTCTTCTCTCGTCAGCAAGCTTTCTCTAGTTAGCAAGCTTTCTTCTCTCGTTAGCAAGCTTTCTCTAGTTAGCAAGCTTTCTCCTCTCCTTAGCAAGCTTTCTCCCCTCGTCAGCAAGCTTTCTCCTCTCGTCAGCAAGCTTTCTCCTCTCGTCAGCAAGCTTTCTCCTCTCGTCAGCAAGCTTTCTCCTCTTTAGCAAGCTTTCTCCTCGTTAGCAAGCTTTCTCCTCGTAGCAACCCTTTCTCTCCTCTCTTGAAGCTTTTCTCCTCTCGTTAGCAAGCTTTCTTCTGTTAACTAACTTTAAGTGTTCCTAATTAATAAGCTTCTACCCTCGTTAAATTAAGTTTTAAATTAAAGTTATAATGTTCTTCCTCATAATAGTTTTCCTATTGAATAAACATTTTACTTAACGAATTAAGTGTTATAAATTACCATTAATCAGTTTAAATTACCTTGAAACCTGTTATAATTATCCTAGTTTTAAATTAATATCTATAATGTTAAATTACCATAAAGTGTTTTAAATTGAAATAAACAATTTTAAATTACCATGAACAGTTATAAATTACCATGAACAGTTTTAAATTACCTTGAACAGTTTTAAATTACCTTGAACAGTTATAAATTACCATGAACAGTTATAAATTACCTTGAACAGTTTTAAATTACCGTTGAACAGTTTTAAATTACCTTGAACAGTTATAAATTACCTGACAGTTATAAATTACCTTGAACAGTTTAAGTTACCTTTGACATGTTTAATTTTGCCATAAACTTTTATATTCCAGATCGTTATAATTACCGTTGAACCAGTTTTTCAAATACTTTGTTTCAGTGATGCATTCACTCTTATGTTTCGGGATGATTAGCTTCACTCTTGATGTTTCCAGATGATGCGCTTCACTCTTATGTTTCCAGATGCGCTTCACTCTTATGTTTCCAGATGCGCTTCACTCTTATGTTTCCAGATGATGCGCTTCACTCTGATGTTTCCAGATGATGCGCTTCACTCTGATGTTTCCAGATGATGCGCTTCACTCTTATGTTTCCAGATGATGCGCTTCACTTTGATGTTTCCAGATGATGCGCTTCACTCTTATGTTTCCAGATGCGCTTCACTCTTATGTTTCCAGATGATGCGCTTCACTCTATGTTTCCAGATGATGCGCTTCACTCTGATGTTTCCAGATGATGCGCTTCACTCTGATGTTTCCAGATGATGCGCTTCACTCTGATGTTTCCAGATGATGCGCTTCACTTATGTTTCCAGATGATGCGCTTCACTCTTATGTTTCCAGATGATGCACTTCACTTTGATGTTTCCAGATGATGCGTTCACTCTTGATGTTTCCAGATGATGCGCTTCACTTTATGTTTCCAGATGATGCGCTTCACTCTTAATGTTTCCAGATGATGCCTTCACTTTGATGTTTCCAGATGATGCGCTTCACTCTTATGTTTCCAGATGATGCGCTTCACTTTGATGTTTCCAGATGATGCGCTTCACTCTGATGTTTCCAGATGATGCACTTCACTTTGATGTTTCCAGATGATGCGCTTCACTCTGATGTTTCCAGATGATGCGCTTCACTCTGATGTTTCCAGATGATGCGCTTCACTCTGATGTTTCCAGATGATGCGCTTCACTCTGATGTTTCCAGATGATGCGCTTCACTCTTATGTTTCCAGATGCGCTTCACTCTTATGTTTCCAGATGATGCGCTTCACTCTGATGTTTCCAGATGATGCGCTTCACTTGATGTTTCCAGATGATGCGCTTCACTCTGATGTTTCCAGATGATGCGCTTCACTCTGATGTTTCCAGATGATGCGCTTCACTCTGATGTTTCCAGATGATGCGCTTCACTCTTATGTTCTCCTGTCTTATGTTTTAAAACTTTAATTATAGCCGCTAGAAAAATGTTTAATGAGAGTTTTGTTTCAGAAGTTATCCCTTAAACTCTTAACTTTGTAAGGTATAATAATAATAATAGCAATAATAATAGCAATAATAGCAATAATAATATAATAATAGCAGTAATAATACAGTTATATGTTGTGATTAAATACTGTGTGAAAACAATAACTAAATGGTTATAACTGGCCATAATTTTTAAAGGGGTTGACCATTAACCAGTAAGTCTTCGGTCAATGACCAAAACCTCCAATCGGAGTCATCATCTAAGACTTACGTCAGAAATACAACTTGTCTGTTTCTATGAAAACCTTAACCTTAACCTAAATTTGTGAAACATTTTGAACTATCTTGAATTGCATTTATGAATAATATAAAATATATAATATGATAATATAAGTTATTATATGGATAATATAGTAATATATGGAATATATATTAAATATATAAAAGTAGTGCCGAATAGGCAAACCTTGCATCTTGGCTTTAAAATATGCAACGTTATCTGCCATATAGACAGTAAAATTGTGTATGCAATAACTTCCGCCAAAATCGATTCTGAACTTAACGAAAAAAAATATATTCACTGTTCAGCTTAAATTATTGTAAACAAATCTAAAATATATTTAGTTGGGGTGGAAAAATAAATTGCTCTTGTTAATCGATTAGGTAAGTTTTCTAACATCTTCGGGCAAATTATAAATTCTACGTTTACATTAATGAAAAAAATATATTTTAACGTTAAGAGAAAATTTCAGAAAGGACTTAATTTTAACATAGACTTCTTGCTAATTGACTCAGATTTTACATAATAGCACGACATTATATAATATATATATTGGATATATATAGATAATAATATAAATGCGTATCGATAGGCAGAATTCTTCGACTTGGCTTAAAAGTCAACGCTCATCTTGCATAATGACAGTTGAAAATTTGAGTATGTCATAATTTTAAACCCAAATACTTCTTGGCCAACAAAAAAATATAGTTTCGTTGTGATTGTTTAGTATTAAATTATTGTAAAAAGACTAAAATAAATTTAGTTGGGTTAGTCTTAAAATAAATTGTTCTGTTATAAAGGGTTAAGTAAGTTTCAAGATTCTTGTGGTGCAAAATTACAAAATTTTTACATTAACATTATAATTATATATTTTAAACGTTATAAGAAAATTTTGCAAAGGACTTAATTTTAAAATGTAGTGTTCTTGCTAATTGACCAGTTTACATATTCGGCACGACATATATATATTATATAAATATATATATATATATCATATATGATATTGCGTCCGAATAGGCAGAACTTGCGATCTGCTTAAATAGCAACGACTATCTATGCCATATAGGACAAGTGAAAATTTTGTGTAGCAATATTTCGGCCAAAATATTCTGAACCTAACGAAAAAATATTTGATGTGTTTTTTAGTACAATTTTTAAAGTTTTAATATAGTAGAAAGGGTTATATAAATAAATTGCTTGTGTATAATAAGGTTAGTAAGTTTTCCTAAGATTCTTTTGTGCAAAATAAAATTTTTTACATTAACATTAATGAAAAAAATATATCTTTAAACGTATAAGAGAAAATTTCAGAAAAGACTTAATTTAATAGTTCTTTCTAATTGACCATTTACATATTCGGCACGACATATATATATAATATATATATATAATATATATCTATATAGATAAATATATATATATACTATTATATATATCTATATATATATATATTTACATATAATAAATATATAATATATTATATAATAATAATATATACATTATATATATATATGAAATTTATTTTTTTCGTATCCCGATGATTTTCTTGTCTCTCAGTAACTGAAATTAAGGGTAGAAATATGCAAATCTTGAATAGATAAAGTTTAAGTTGTTCATTTTGGATGGAATCAGAGTAACTTAAACGTCTGGAATAATTCTTAACATAGACACAACGTTATTGCTTTAAAACATCCCGTCTTTATTCGTTATTTAATTTATATCTCATGTGGGTATGTTGGTTACATAATACCTCTTAGAAACCATACCCCCGGCCGGGATTGAACCCGCGGTCATAGTCTCAAAACTCCAGCCCGTCGCCTCTCAAGGAAGGTTCCTTGATGTTGGTGAGGGGCTCTTGATTTAGGGAATTGGATCTGTGCTCCAGTTCCCCGAATTAAGCCTGAATGCCTTCCACATCCCCCCCAGGCGCTGTATAATCCTCCGGGTTTAGCGCTTCCTCCTTTATTATAATCCGTTTAACTCCAGCCCGTCGCGTTAGCCACTAGACCAGCTAGCCACAATAAGCTCTTAGAGTAAGAAAATAAAGTTAGTTTTATTACATCTGGGTGTGTTGGTTGCATAAGAGTTAACAAAATTCAGTAAAGAGAGTAATAAGAAGGCAGTATTATTCCTGTGGTAATAAAACTTTGCATGCTCTTTGTAACTGATCATTTTCTTCATCTCATATTTCCACTTTTATAAACCACTTTGATAAGCCTCGCTATTTGGCAACTTACAAACACTTCCCGTGGTTTGTAGATGAATGGTTCAGAGAACCGACATGTTGATAAATTAGACATATGTGCAACTCTTGGGTATCTTTATTGAGGAAACGTTTCGCCACACAGTGGCGAAACGACTAATACACCACTTCCCGTGGTTGTTAGGTAAGACACATATGCAACAGTAGGCAACTTTATTCCGAAACGTTTCGCCTACACAGTAGGCTTCTTCAGTCGAATACAGAAAGTATTCTGTATTCGACTGAAGAAGCCTACTGTGTAGGCGAAACGTTTCGGAATAAAGTTGCCTACTGTTGCATATGTGTCTTACCTAACAACCTGTCGGTATTGTATACCATTTTGATGTTCAACTTCCCGTGGTGTATTAGTCATGCTGTGCGGGTGTCATCCATTCCTCACTGGTGCTCTTAAAGTTTAAATTCTTCGCTGCTTTGCCTACACAAAGTGATCACAACAACTGCAGTGTATACTGTAGACTCGTGCTGTGCCTGTGGTTTTATTGGGGGTGAGGTGTTTTAGCGAGTTTCCGTTTTTGTGGAGAGAGTTTTCTCTGGAGGTGGAGATTTATGGTTACTGTCGTAGGCCATATTGGCTTTTTGGAGGAGGAGAGTTGAAGACACTGCTCTAGAGCCTGGTAACTTTCACTGCCGTAGGTTCTGTCGGTATGCTAGAAGAAAGAGGTTATAACTACTGCCGTAGATCTAGTGGGAAGTACTTATTGTTACTCAGTGTTGTCGCAGGAGAGGATGATGTGTAGAGAAAGTCTGATGACAGGGAGATTCGCTGGAGATAAGAATTCGCTGTTGCAGATCCAAGATTGTGTGATGAGTAGAAATGAATCAAGTCCTTGCTGGAGCTCGCCTATACTGGCTGCACCTCGCCCATCCTGACTGCACCTCACCTATCCTGGCTGTACCTCACCTATCCCGACTGCACCTCACCTATCCCGACTGCACCTCACCTATCCCGGCTGTGCCTCACCTATGCGGCTGCACCTCACCTGCCCCGGCTGTACCTCACCTATCCCGGTGACACTTTACCTGTCCTTGCAACCCACCTCCCCATGTTTATATACTATACTCTTATACATTCCATGCACTCGATAAAGCCTCCAGTGGACGAAACGTCGCAGTAATGAAACGTTTGCTTGTTGAAAGTGTTTTTTTTTTTCAAGCAAATAAGAAACAGAAGCTACGCGAGGAAAGACACACACACAGACATAATATCTCGCGAGCTTAATGTTAAACACCTTAAAATCTTCCTCGCCGCTGTTGACGCTGTTAAACCATTTGGAAATATTTCAAGAAATTTTGCGTCTTGTGTTTTTCTTGGTATAGAGAGGTGAGGCAGGTGGTGGAGGCGTGTAATACCCTAGAGATGTGGGCTCCGGAAAGCACTTAGAGGGTTGCAGCGTTTTTATGACCAGCTGCAAGCTTTTAGTTCAGAATTCAGCAGCTCTCATCTTCACAAGAAACTTCCCCTGATTCATTTTAGCTCGCCCACGCACACACACACACACACACACACACACACACACACACACACACACACACACACACACACACACACACACACACACACACACACACACACACACACACGTGTATACCCAAAATACACATATGTATACTTACAGTGACCCATCCATGGAGGTACAGAGAGAGACGGTGACATTGAGCAGAGTAGCAAAGACTGGAATATATCTTTATATTAGTCGTAGATGATAAAATATCTATTGAGTGAGCTGATAAGCAATGAGATCTGCTAATATATCACCATGGATTCTGAGTGAGGCAGCTGAAGCACTGTGTACATCACTAGCTAAAATATTCAGACTAACCTACTGTAGCCAAACTTATAAAGAAAAGTATCGACTGTAATGAAGAAACTAGTTTCGCTCTATGTACACACACGATAGAGCTCTACATAGAGCGTTACATTGTGACAGCTCTCTTCACACCACTGTCTTTTCTTCAAGGTAAATACTGTTTCTAAGGTTACCGACAACGTTCAGAAATTAGCTCTGGGAATCACCTGAGAAGATCTAAGGTAGTAAAATGTCTCATTTAAATATTGAGTTTCTTGGCAGAAGTTGAAGACTCGCCACGAATGTTTGAGTCTCCCACCATCACAGTTCACGGGTAAACTAAAGTAGAATACCTTAATATATTTATAAACTTGCGGGACTTCCTTTTGGATCAGAATGTCAAACAAAATTAAAGTGAAGAAATGTCGTTGATTTAGTGTAATCCGAAAGGGTAAATTTTTGGTACATTGATAACCGAACACAAGTTTGATGTCCTGAATATGGAACAAATGTTGTGTACCATTGGGGTACAATACCGACAAGATGAAGAATTAGAGAAATGTACAATATCTGGGTATCAGTACTTGTAGACGTTTCGCCATCCAGTGATTTTTATCAGTAAAATACGCGGACATAATCAGTTGACTGTGACAATATATACAGAAGACAGTGGAAGGTGTGGTAATGAGTCCGTCAACCCAGGAGCATACAGAAGACAGTGGAAGGTGTGGTAATGAGTCCGTCAACCCAGGAGCATACAGAAGACAGTGGAAGGTGCGGTAATGAGTCCGTCAACCCAGGAGCATACAGAAGACAGTGGAAGGTGCGGTAATGAGTCCGTCAACCCAGGAGCATACAGAAGACAGTGGAAGGTGTGGTAATGAGTCCGTCAACCCAGGAGCATACAGAAGACAGTGGAAGGTGCGGTAATGAGTCCGTCAACCCAGGAGCATACAGAAGACAGTGGAAGGTGTGGTAATGAGTCCGTCAACCCAGGAGCATACAGAAGACAGTGGAAGGTGCGGTAATGAGTCCGTCAACCCAGGAGCATACAGAAGACAGGGAAGGTGTGGTAATGAGTCCGTCAACCCAGGAGCATACAGAAGACAGTGGAAGGTGCGGTAATGAGACCGTCAACCCAGGAGCATACAGAAGACAGTGGAAGGTGCGGTAATGAGTCCGTCAACCCAGGAGCATACAGAAGACAGTGGAAGGTGCGGTAATGAGTCCGTCAACCCAGGAGCATACAGAAGACAGTGGAAGGTGCGGTAATGAGTCCGTCAACCCAGGAGCATACAGAAGACAGTGGAAGGTGCGGTAATGAGTCCGTCAACCCAGGAGCATACAGAAGACAGTGGAAGGTGCGGTAATGAGTCCGTCAACCCAGCAGCAGGTGAAGGTGCGGTAATGAGTCCGTCAACCCAGGAGCATACAGAAGACAGTGGAAGGTGCGGTAATGAGTCCGTCAACCCAGGAGCATACAGAAGAAGTGGAAGGTGTGGTAATGAGTCCGTCAACCCAGGAGCATACAGAAGACAGTGGAAGGTGCGGTAATGAGTCCGTCAACCCAGGAGCATACAGAAGACAGTGGAAGGTGCGGTAATGAGTCCGTCAACCCAGGAGCATACAGAAGACAGTGGAAGGTGCGGTAATGAGTCCGTCAACCCAGGAGCATACAGAAGACAGTGGAAGGTGCGGTAATGAGTCCGTCAACCCAGGAGCATACAGAAGACAGTGGAAGGTGCGGTAATGAGTCCGTCAACCCAGGAGCATACAGAAGACAGTGGAAGGTGCGGTAATGAGTCCGTCAACCCAGCAGCAGGTGAAGGTGCGGTAATGAGTCCGTCAACCCAGGAGCATACAGAAGACAGTGGAAGGTGCGGTAATGAGTCCGTCAACCCAGGAGCATACAGAAGACAGTGGAAGGTGGGTAATGAGTCCGTCAACCCAGGAGCATACAGAAGACAGTGGAAGGTGCGGTAATGAGTCCGTCAACCCAGGAGCATACAGAAACAGTGGAAGGTGGGTAATGAGTCCGTCAACCCAGGAGCATACAGAAGACAGTGGAAGGTGCGGTAATGAGTCCGTCAACCCAGGAGCATACAGAAGACAGTGGAAGGTGCGGTAATGAGTCCGTCAACCCAGGAGCATACAGAAGACAGTGGAAGGTGCGGTAATGAGTCCGTCAACCCAGGAGCATACAGAAGACAGTGGAAGGTGCGGTAATGAGTCCGTCAACCCAGGAGCATACAGAAGACAGTGGAAGGTGCGGTAATGAGTCCGTCAACCCAGGAGCATACAGAAGACAGTGGAAGGTGCGGTAATGAGTCCGTCAACCCAGCAGCAGGTGAAGGTGCGGTAATGAGTCCGTCAACCCAGGAGCATACAGAAGACAGTGGAAGGTGCGGTAATGAGTCCGTCAACCCAGGAGCATACAGAAGACAGTGGAAGGTGTGGTAATGAGTCCGTCAACCCAGGAGCATACAGAAGACAGTGGAAGGTGCGGTAATGAGTCCGTCAACCCAGGAGCATACAGAAGACAGTGGAAGGTGTGGTAATGAGTCCGTCAACCCAGGAGCATACAGAAGACAGTGGAAGGTGCGGTAATGAGTCCGTCAACCCAGGAGCATACAGAAGACAGTGGAAGGTGCGGTAATGAGTCCGTCAACCCAGGAGCATACAGAAGACAGTGGAAGGTGCGGTAATGAGTCCGTCAACCCAGGAGCATACAGAAGACAGTGGAAGGTGTGGTAATGAGTCCGTCAACCCAGGAGCATACAGAAGACAGTGGAAGGTGCGGTAATGAGTCCGTCAACCCAGGAGCATACAGAAGACAGTGGAAGGTGCGGTAATGAGTCCGTCAACCCAGGAGCATACAGAAGACAGTGGAAGGTGCGGTAATGAGTCCGTCAACCCAGGAGCATACAGAAGACAGTGGAAGGTGCGGTAATGAGTCCGTCAACCCAGGAGCATACAGAAGACAGTGGAAGGTGCGGTAATGAGTCCGTCAACCCAGGAGCATACAGAAGACAGTGGAAGGTGCGGTAATGAGTCCGTCAACCCAGGAGCATACAGAAGACAGTGGAAGGTGTGGTAATGAGTCCGTCAACCCAGGAGCATACAGAAGACAGTGGAAGGTGTGGTAATGAGACCGTCAACCCAGGAGCATACAGAAGACAGTGGAAGGTGTGGTAATGAGACCGTCAACCCAGGAGCATACAGAAGACAGTGGAAGGTGTGGTAATGAGTCCGTCAACCCAGGAGCATACAGAAGACAGTGGAAGGTGCGGTAATGAGTCCGTCAACCCAGGAGCATACAGAAGACAGTGGAAGGTGCGGTAATGAGTCCGTCAACCCAGGAGCAACAGAAGACAGTGGAAGGTGGGTAATGAGACCGTCAACCCAGGAGCATACAGAAGACAGTGGAAGGTGTGGTAATGAGACCGTCAACCCAGGAGCAGGTGAAGGTGCGGTAATGAGTCCGTCAACCCAGGAGCATACAGAAGACAGTGGAAGGTGCGGTAATGATCCGTCAACCCAGGAGCATACAGAAGGACAGTGGAAGGTGTGGTAATGAGTCCGTCAACCCAGGAGCATACAGAAGACAGTGGAAGGTGTGGTAATGAGACCGTCAACCCAGGAGCATACAGAAGACAGGTGAAGGTGTGGTAATGAGACCGTCAACCCAGGAGCATACAGAAGACAGTGGAAGGTGCGGTAATGAGTCCGTCAACCCAGGAGCAGGTGAAGGTGCGGTAATGAGACCGTCAACCCAGGAGCAGGTGAAGGTGCGGTAATGAGACCGTCAACCCAGGAGCATACAGAAGACAGTGGAAGGTGCGGTAATGAGACCGTCACCAGGGCAGTGAAGGTGCGTAATGAGACCGTCAACCCAGAGCAGGAAGGTGCGGTAAAGAACCGTCAACCAGGAGCAGTGAAGGTGCGTAATGAGACCGTCAACCCACAGCATGTGACCACCGTAGTCCAGATGATACACGTGTGTCTATGGAATAATTGTTTATCATGTGTCGAAAGTTACTGTTTTAATATGGCGCGAAACAATGAGACGAACTTTTCTATTCGTGAAGAACATTTTAACATTTTCCACCGACCATCACCACCACCACACCGACGCCATTACCAGCATTATACCACACCATTACCACAATTGCTGCTTCCATGCTGTCACCATTCAGAATGTAAGAAGGAAATGCAATGAACAGTCTACTGCCCTTCCATAACAAGACCTCAAACAATTCACAATCACCATCAACACCACCAGACCACACCGCACCAGCACCACCACCACCATCACCAGCACCACCATCACCAGCACCACCACCACCACCACACCACCATCACCACCATCACCACCACACCACCATCACCACCATCACCACCATCACCATCACCAACACCAACACCAACACCAACACCACCACCACCACCACCACCACCACCACCCACCATACACCACCACCATCCACCACCACCATCATCACCACCAGACCACCACCACCATCATCACCACCAACCACCACCACCATCATCAACCACCAGACCACCACAACCACCACAACCATCACCACCATCACCACCACCAGACCATCACCACCATCACCACCACCAGACCACCACCACCATCATCACCACCAACCACCACCACCACAACCACCACAACCATCACCACCATCACCACCACCAGACCACCACCACCATCATCACCACCAGACCACCACCACCACAACCACCACAACCATCACCACCATCACCACCACCAACCACCACCCAACCACCACAACCACCAAACCATCACCACCATCACCACACCACCACCACCACAACCACCATCACCACCACTACCACACACCACCCACTACCACCATCACCACCACCATCACCACCACCGTCACCATCACCAGACCAGCACCATCACCACCGTCACCACCACCACTTCTATCACCATACAAAATCAAATGTGACTACAATAAAGAGGAGAGACGCTCAGGGCCCAGAGACTGCACCTCAACTCTCACATCCTCACAACACAGCAACAACAATATAAACCTCAGTTTCGTTTCATCTTTTTGCGAACAAAGCTTCTGAAAACAAGAAGTTACCTCAGTAGGAGACAATAAAAACTAGACGTCCTCTTTTTACCCCACGTTGAGTCACCGTGACGTAGTGGCCAGGGTTTTACACACAGTAAGGTAAATTTAACTAAGACTAAGAATATATACAGTGAGGAGTGTGTGTTTCTGTATATATACAGTGAGGAGTGTGTGTTTCTGTATATATACAGCGAGGAGTGTGTGTTTCTGTATATATACAGTGAGGATTGTGTGTTTCTGCATATATACAGTGAGGATTGTGTGTTTCTGTATATATACAGTGAGGAGTGTGTGTTTCTGCATATATACAGTGAGGATTGTGTGTTTCTGCATATATACAGTGAGGAGTGTGTGTTTCTGTATATATATATATACTGAGGAGTGTGTGTTTCTGTATATATACACTGAGGAGTGTGTTTTTCTGTATATATACACGGAGGAGTGTGTGTTTCTGTATATATACACTGAGGAGTGTGTTTCTGTATATATACACTGAGGAGTGTGTGTTTCTCTATATATACACTGAAGAGTGTGTGTTTCTGTATATATACACTGAAGAGTGTGTGTTTCTGTATAATACCACTGAGGAGTGTGTGTTCGTATGAATATACACTGAGGAGTGTGTGTTTCTGTATATATACACTGAGGAGTGTGTGTTTCTGTATATATACACTGAGGAGTGTGTGTTTCTGTATATATACACCGAGGAGTGTGTGTTTCTGTATATATACACTGAGGAGTGTGTGTTTCTGTATATATATACACTGAGGAGGTGTGTTTCTGTATTATACACTGAGGGGTGTGTTTACATATATATACACTGAGGAGTGTGTGTTTCTGTATATATACACTGAGGAGTGTGTGTTTCTGTATATATACACTGAGGAGTGTGTGTTTCTGTATATATACACTGAGGAGTGTGTGTTTCTGTATATATACACTGCACAACTGTACACTGATGGTAATAGAAGTTAAAGAATGAGACACTTGTACAACATTTGGGAATCTTTATTGAGGAAACGTTTCGCCAGCCAGTGGCTTCTTCAGTCCGGTACAGAGAAGAACGGTGGGAGATAAAGAGGAGTTTGAGGTAATCAGTCCCTCTGCCTGGAGTCGATGTGTTCAGTCCATCAGTCTTAGAGGACAAGTGTCTCGTACTTCAACTTCTCGGTTTTCTAAACCGGTTACCTCGGAGTTGAAGCTGTAGGTACGCAGGACACAATCCTGCCATTCACGAAACCACGACAGGGAGCCTGTGACAGAGCACCGGCGGACTGGGAAAACATTTGTCAATGGTTTCAATGCCCTCACTCCACTAAGCAGGACATGGAGGGATATAAATAGACTTAAAGGTAACCGAACTACCCAGGTTTTGTCCCTCGTCTACACAAAGCAAAAATGAGTTAGTAAGTGTTTGGGCTGCTACAGTGTTTGGGCTGCTACAGTCAGTATCTGGGCTGCTACATCTAGCTATAATAATCTACCCATTACCACACAGACGATATTAAAAGCTAATCATGATGCCAGGGAGAGACTGATTTGTTTTATTATCAGCAAGAAATATGACTGTAAAATTTCTTTTACTTGGTCTGAGGTAGAAGCTGCACTAAGGACAAATTCCACTTAGCCTGAGTGGATGGTATTACAACATATTCTGATTGCTCTCTCAAGAACCAGATAATTCTTTTCTTAAACTGATACAACATGAATTATGAAGCTGGGAGCTCAATAAATCATGATGGACCATAGCCCACTTATCAAAATGCATTTCAAGTAAAAGGACACAAGTGCAACTAATGTGACATTTTATTGTGCAACGTTTCGCTCTCCAGGAGCTTTATCAAGCCATTAATGGCTTGCACTTGTGTCCTTTTACTTTACATATTGTCGGTAATTCTACCAACTTTATTACAAAATGCATTTCACCCAATATTTCGCACTAGCTGCTTGAGTAAAACATTTGAGAACAAAAGCTACTATAAGACGCGTCTGGAAAACTGTTCACAGTTCTCCTGACAAACAACTTGCCAACACCGTTACCAAACACTGACATGTGTAATGTTCAGTCATCTCAATAAAGAGAAAGGATGGCATAAGTGCAGTTGAACAGTGTCAGAATTAGAGTACAAGTCTCGAAAATTCTGAAACGTTCATAGTGCTGGAACACAAGAGCTCAGGAGTGTTCACAGCATTGGAACACCGTAGATCAAGAGTGTTCACAATGCTGGAACACCGTAGATCAGGAGTGTTCACAATGCTGGAACACCGTAGATCAGGAGTGTTCACAATGCTGGAACACCGTAGATCAGGAGTCTTCACAGTGATGGAACACCGTAGATCAGGAGTCTTCACGGTATTGGAGCACTGTAGATCAGGAGTCGTCACAGTGATGGAACACAATAACTCAGGAGTTGGCTACAAGAGGGGTTGGCGAGGTATTCTCACACTGGATAAAGAGTTAACTTTGGATCCTGGAATTCCAGGCTTTTCCAGCTAATTGAATACCTTATAACAACAGCTGCCAACTGAGGCGTATTTACCTGAGGCGTATTTACCTGAGGCGTATTTACCAGATCTCAGTTAATCTCCTCTTTTTCAAATTATAATGGACACTGACATTTATTTTAAGTTATTATAACAGTTATTATGGCACTTATAACTGGCCAAAACATTTGTCTAATATACGATTTCTTTTTTTTCTGTTCTTAATCATTGTTATTTTGTAGGAAAGTGCTAGACCCGTCGGGGTCATACAGAGTCTGGGGGATGAGAGGAGTGTCAGGTTTGGTTCAGTGTAGGGGAGGGTAGCTGCAGCTCTTTGGAGCAAAAGCTTCTAGCTTCTTGAAGCTTCTAGCTTCTTGAAGCTTCTAGCTTCTTGAAGCTTCTAGCTTCTTGAAGCCTCTATCTTCTAGAAGCCTCTTGCTTCCCGGAAGACACCGAACTGTTCTTATGATGAGGACTCCCTCAAGGGCTTTAGTATTCAGTAGTTTCAAGACCATTAGTTTATTTTCGTCACTTTATAAACATCTGTATATATACATTCTGATCACAAATATATAAATCAAAGGGAGTATATACATAGAAAAAAATGTAAATCTATGATGTTTTTCGACAGTCGCAAAGTATTAGTGCGTATATGACTTATAATTTATACAAAACATTATATTTAATTAAAAGATCATTATACATGTTTCATCGTTTTAGAGAGAGAGAGAGAGAGAGAGAGAGAACTTTTGTTTCTGACGTAACTATAAAATTATTTATTTCAATTTGCTCTGCTGATTTCGGCGGTGTAAGACATAATAATGTTTACCAAGAAGAATGTTGGTGGTGGTGGTGGTGAAGGTGAAGGTGGTGGTGAAGGTGTGGTGTGGTGGTGGTGGTGGTGGTGAAGGTGGTGGTGAAGGTGGTGGTGGTGGTGAAGGTGGTGGTGAGGTGGTGGTGGTGGTGTGAAGGTGGTGGTGGTGAAGGTGGTGGTGAAGGTGGGGTGGTGGTGGTGAAGGTGGTGGTGGTGAAGGTGGTGGTGGTGGTGGTGATGATGATGATGATGATGATGATGTTGGATGATAGAACGCCTATTAAAGAGGAACATGGTCAACTGCATCATCCTTCTTCACTGTGACAAATTTTCTCTGGTCATGAAGCTCTTGTGGTCCACCCCTACAAGACACTGAGGCTCCTTCACTGTGTCCCAGTCACCTCCTGACCAGGCTCTGGTCATGAAGCTCTTGTGGTCCACCCCTACAAGACACTGAGGCTCCTTCACTGTGTCCCAGTCACCTCCTGACCAGGCTCTGGTCATGAAGCTCTTGTGGTCCACCCCTACAAGACACTGAGGCTCCTTCACTGTGTCCCAGTCACCTCCTGACCAGGCTCTGGTCATGAAGCTCTTGTGGTCCACCCCTACAAGACACTGAGGCTCCTTCACTGTGTCCCAGTCACCTCCTGACCAGGCTCTGGTCATGAAGCTCTTGTGGTCCACCCCTACAAGACACTGAGGCTCCTTCACTGTGTCCCAGTCACCTCCTGACCAGGCTCTGGTCATGAAGCTCTTGTGGTCCACCCCTACAAGACACTGAGGCTCCTTCACTTTGTCCCAGTCACCTCCTGACCAGGCTCTGGTCATGAAGCTCTTGTGGTCCACCCCTACAAGACACTGAGGCTCCTTCACTTTGTCCCAGTCACCTCCTGACCAGGCTCTGGTCATGAAGCTCTTGTGGTCCACCCCTACAAGACACTGAGGCTCCTTCACTGTGTCCCAGTCACCTCCTGACCAGGCTGTGGTCATGAAGCTCTTGTGGTCCACCCCTACAAGACACTGAGGCTCCTTCACTGTGTCCCAGTCACCTCCTGACCAGGCTCTGGTCATGAAGCTCTTGTGGTCCACCCCTACAAGACACTGAGGCTCCTTCACTGTGTCCCAGTCACCTCCTGACCAGGCTCTGGTCATGAAGCTCTTGTGGTCCACCCCTACAAGACACTGAGGCTCCTTCACTTTGTCCCAGTCACCTCTTGACCAGGCTCTGGTCATGAAGCTCTTGTGGTCCACCCCTACAAGACACTGAGGCTCCTTCACTGTGTCCCAATCACCTCCTGACCAGGCTCTGGTCATGAAGCTCTTGTGGTCCACCCCTACAAGACACTGAGGCTCCTTCACTGTGTCCCAGTCACCTCCTGACCAGGCTCTGGTCATGAAGCTCTTGTGGTCCACCCCTACAAGACACTGAGGCTCCTTCACTGTGTCCCAGTCACCTCCTGACCAGGCTCTGGTCATGAAGCTCTTGTGGTCCACCCCTACAAGACACTGAGGCTCCTTCACTGTGTCCCAGTCACCTCCTGACCAGGCTCTGGTCATGAAGCTCTTGTGGTCCACCCCTACAAGACACTGAGGCTCCTTCACTGTGTCCCAGTCACCTCCTGACCAGGCTCTGGTCATGAAGCTCTTGTGGTCCACCCCTACAAGACACTGAGGCTCCTTCACTGTGTCCCAGTCACCTCCTGACCAGGCTCTGGTCATGAAGCTCTTGTGGTCCACCCCTACAAGACACTGAGGCTCCTTCACTGTGTCCCAGTCACCTCCTGACCAGGCTCTGGTCATGAAGCTCTTGTGGTCCACCCCTACAAGACACTGAGGCTCCTTCACTGTGTCCCAGTCACCTCCTGACCAGGCTCTGGTCATGAAGCTCTTGTGGTCCACCCCTACAAGACACTGAGGCTCCTTCACTGTGTCCCAGTCACCTCCTGACCAGGCTCTGGTCATGAAGCTCTTGTGGTCCACCTCTACAAGACACTGAGGCTCCTTCACTTTGTCCCAGTCACCTCTTGACCAGGCTCTGGTCATGAAGCTCTTGTGGTCCACCCCTACAAGACACTGAGGCTCCTTCACTGTGTCCCAGTCACCTTCTGACCAGGCTCTGGTCATGAAGCTCTTGTGGTCCACCCCTACAAGACACTGAGGCTCCTTCACTGTGTCCCAGTCACCTCCTGACCAGGCTCTGGTCATGAAGCTCTTGTGGTCCACCCCTACAAGACACTGAGGCTCCTTCACTGTGTCCCAGTCACCTCCTGACCAGGCTCTGGTCATGAAGCTCTTGTGGTCCACCCCTACAAGACACTGAGGCTCCTTCAGTGTCCCAGTCACCTCCTGACCAGGCTCTGGTCATGAAGCTCTTGTGGTCTACCCCTACAAGACACTGAGGCTCCTTCACTTTGTCCCAGTCACCTCTTGACCAGGCTCTGGTCATGAAGCTCTTGTGGTCCACCCCTACAAGACACTGAGGCTCCTTCACTTTGTCCCAGTCACCTCTTGACCAGGCTCTGGTCATGAAGCTCTTGTGGTCCACCCCTACAGAACTTCAATCCAGAAAAATAAGGGAGAACTAATCCAGATAGAGCGAGAGGCCGCCGGCCGTGAAACAAGCGAGAAATGGGAGTCGTTTGTCATGCTATTTTTTACTCTTCGACCTTACCATAGTTACCGCATCCTTCCCTCTCTTCCTTCACCCTTCCTTCTCACCCTTCTTCCCTCCATTCTCTCCCTTACCATCCGTTGTCGTTCTCTTTCACATCCCTCAAGTCGCCTCCCTTTGTTTTCTCTCTCTCTCCACTCCAGCTTTCTCTTACCTCAGAGAGGAATGAAATTCACCTCCAGTGCGTCTTGGTGGGACGTATTTCATTGCTCTGACGCAACAGTGACCAGCAAACTATCGCTCTTGCGTCTAATTTCGTTTTAATTTAAAAATAAATATTGAAAAACTCGACCACACTAATAAGGAAAAATTATGAGCCGACTATATAACAAGTGGCTGATCTTCCTGCCAAGATGGTTGATCTTTCTTACTTTATTGAAACTTTAATTCACTGGAAGATTTTCTTCGGATTATTAACCCCGGAAGATTAGTAATCTCGGAGGGTTAATAACCCCCCTGAGGGTTAATAATCCCAGAAGGTTCATAACCCACGACAACACAAAATAACCGAGCATCGTGGATTACTTACATTGGAGTCCTTCCGGCCTTTTGTTCAGGATACTACTCACAACAGTCAACCGTCTCTTAGGTACCTATTTACTCTCAGACGACCAGGACAACAGAGTATTAGGAAACACTCACACGTCGCCTGGGGACTGAGCCATAGTCTTTTTCACTCCTCCACTGAAACATCTGTCAAAATAAACTCTCCGTTTGGATGGTAAAATTCTAAATTTTTTATTACTCTGAGCGAAGGCCTTTTTTTTATGGAGTGGGAATGTATTTCTGCTTTTATTGGGGGCTTTCAACCCTTTCTGTACTTGCGTGGTCTGCATATCAATAAAGGACTGCAGTTTACGGCCTCTGTCAACTTTATTGATGATCAATGTCATGCTGACCATCCTCTAGTTGTGTATCAATGGCTGAGGGATTGATTACCTCAGCTTCCACTGTCTGCTGTATATATTTCTCCAGTCTTCATTTTACGTTCATGTCTTGTATTGATAAAGCCACTGGATGGCGATACGTCTGTTGCACATGTGACGAGTTCGTCCTCCAGCTGTCCGAATGGTCCAAGTGGGACCGAAACGCCGTAATAAGTTTCATTCTTCTATAGGCGGGTTGTGTATTGTCTAATAGACCTTTTTCACTTGTAAGTTCTATTGAGTGTATATCAGCAGTATTATATAACAAGAGGTATGTTAATAAGACAGTATGCGGTTTATGGCATTTTATACAGAAGACGTTTCGCCCACCAGAGACTATCAATTTAGTTGATACTGTCCCTGGTAGACGACACGTCGTCTCCATAAATTTACGTCTTATTACGTCTTATTGTTTCACCCAGGGCTGAGGCTACGTTTTTATCAACACAAGATGAGACCTTGCAAGGTCTTAGAGTTACTTTTTCCTGTTGCTTCTTCGCCGCTTTATGGTAATTATCTTCAAAACCACTGCACTGACAGCCTCTGAAACTAACCAATGACTCAGCTAATATTAAAATAAAAAATGTATATATAATCTCAACTTCTTTTAAAACTTACACGGAAGTTACAGTGAAATTTGTTTATAACTCAGATCCAATTTTTGAACTTTTACTATCTTGAAAGTTCAAAAGTACACCATTTATAATGTGAGGTATTTTGGGTAAACTAATTTTAAATACAGTGGACCCCCGGTTAACGATATTTTTTCACTCCAGAAGTATGTTCAGGTGCCAGTACTGACCGAATTTGTTCCCATAAGAAATATTGTGAAGTAGATTAGTCCATTTCAGACCCCCAAACATACACGTACAAACGCACTTACATAAATACACTTACATAATTGGTCACATTCAGAGGTAATCGTTATGCGGGGGTCCACTGTATTGCAAAGTATTTGATTCTAATGCTGAAGGTTTCACGTCTGACTAGTATTTGCATTTATGCTCAATAACAAAAACTTTCAGACTGATGAATTCAGAGAGATTCATTAAAAATATTTACAAAATGAAATTTGTGTGGACTCAAGGTTGCTTTAATGATTTGTTTACAGTTTATGGATCACTTGAGAATTAAGGTCGTATATCTACTCGTGCAGCAAAAGGAGACTTTCATTAGTACGTTGTTTCACCTGTACGAGGCTCCATCATGGGCAGACTAATGACTACTTTCTCATTTCATGACCATCATCCCTCGTGCTTAATG
Organism: Cherax quadricarinatus; assembly: GCF_026875155.1. Classification (NCBI taxonomy): domain Eukaryota; kingdom Metazoa; phylum Arthropoda; class Malacostraca; order Decapoda; family Parastacidae; genus Cherax; species Cherax quadricarinatus. The sequence continues at coordinate 30,596,789 of NC_069460.1, read as the reverse complement.
ATCTCCGTTACTCAACATGATCCACATTCCTCCATGCCCTGTGAATAGTTGACGATTTTGTACCCCTGATTGAGTACGATGTGTGTGTGCCTTAGTACTGAGGAACAGTAAATAAAGAACTTTCACAGGACAACTTACGCTTGTGTGTGGAGCTCGCACGACACGATAATAGAATCTGTTATCTTTGACATGCCAGAGCGATGATTGTGTCTGGATGTCAGTCTTTAACGACCTAGAATCTAAGACAATTTGTAAAACAGACTGATAACCTTGTGTCTGTATCACTCCTTACAATCATAGATTCAAAGACTTTTTAAATGATGGATTGAGGATCATACTTGTATATAACTTCCCAAGATTAGAATTCAAGACATTTGACATAGAGCACCGGTGCTAGTGTGTAAATGTCACCAGCAAAGGATCTAAAACCTTTAACATGACATCTGTGCACTGCTGCTGTTCATTCCTTGTCTGTGTGACTAATAACAAATGTTTCATTTTCGTAAGTCATTTTTTTGGGTATTTCGTGAGTATGGCTTAAGCGAGCTGGCAAGATAATTACACAGCGAGAAGATGGTGTCGTTATGTCTCTATCACTCTCCTGCAGACGTGGTTTTAATCAAGTAAATTAAACTAATTGCTAGAAGTAGACTGCTGAGAGGCGCTAAAACTGCCGCCCTCCCATTATTAGTCAGGTGAGGATAAGTGGGCAGTGGGCTACCGGAAGGTGACCTTCCCTGCCCTCCTCAAGACCTTCCTCACTCCCTTCCCCAACCCTGGTGATGGTTAGTTGAAGGTAAGTTGTACCTTTACTCCTGGCTCAGGAGGTAGTGCCTTTGGGTCACATCAGGAACCGGGTTCATTCCCGGAAAGACTAGAAAAGTTGGGCGTTTCCTTACACCTAATACCCCGGTTCACCTAACAGTAAGTAGGTACCTGGGTGTCAGCCAGCTGTTGTGGGTCGCATCCTGGAGAAGAGGATCACAGGACCTCGCCACACTGCTTGGATTCCTTGGCTTATTCTGGGTTATTGACCCTCAGGGTTAATATAAATTACTACTACTACTACTACTAATACTGTGTGATGAATGGTTTGAAAAACCGACAAGTTGAAGATTGAGACACATATGCAACATATGGGAATCTTTATTGAGGAAACGTTTCGCCACACAGTGGCTTCATCAGTCCAATACAAAGTAGAAAGGTGTAAGGAGAGGAGGAGTTTGAGGTAATCAGTCCCTCAGCTTGGAGTCGATGTGTTCAGTCCATCAATCTTGTAGAATGTACAGTATAGGGCCGTAGACGTGGCTTATATACTGTAGTCAGGTGAGGCGAAGTAGGAGGAGGCGGGATCATAGTGGTACCATCCACTTGTCCAAAGGTTGGACAAGTGTTGAAGAATTCTTTGTAACAAGATCCCATGATGCTGCAGCGTCTGATAGTTGTGATGAATGATTTGAAAAACCTACTACTACTACTACTACTACTACTACTACTACTACTACTACTACTACTTTTGCTACTACTTCTATTACTACAGCTTCTGCTACTACTACTACTTTTGCGGCTTCTGCTTCTATTTCTCTTCCTCCTCATCATCCTTCTCTTCCTTGTCCTCCTTCTCCCGCTCCACCTCTCAACATTCTCCCCACCCATCATCCTTCTCTTTCCCACCCACAACCCAGACAGGAGATTAGCCGAAGGTAAGCTCCCCACACACTCCCCAACACCACTCCACCTTACAGCCATCCAGCTCCCTCCCACACCAACCCCTCCCCATCCTAAACCCTCACACTAAGCCCCTTCCCCTACCCTCCCACCCACCACACTCCCCATAATTCGGGTGGGTAGTACATCACTCTGGCCCAGACTGACAAATGGTCCAAGTTCCGGTGCCCAGGTCCATCATAGGATGATGGTCCATCATAGGATGAGAGGGCCAGGGTGAGGTGTACTTATCCCTTTATTTGCTAGGGTGACTGCCTTCCTCCCAGACTCAGGAGGGCAGCCCTTCCATAGTGTTCTAGTATACTTACAAAAAGGCAGCATCGTACAACGCCTTTCCACTAAATTTTTACCCACAAGAAAGTATAACTATGCACAACATATTTAAACTCTGCTGGGAGACAGACATGATTATTTAATTAGAAAACGTTAAGGTTACGTTGGATGATTTTTTTTACAATCTATGTGAGTACGTGTGAGTTTTAGCTTCAGGAACCCTCTGTATGAGATTTTCTGAGGACAAGCCATTGTTATGTAAAGCATCTCGGAGCTCCAGGGTACTTGAGATGTATGTGTGTCTGGGTATACTTCACTCCCATATTGTCTAACACACTCCCACACTAACACTTCCACATTAGCACAACCCCACACTACCACAACCCCACACTAACACACTACCACAACCCCACACTAACACACTACCACAACCCCACACTAACACACTCCTACACACTACACTAACACACTCCCGCACTAACACACTCCTACACTAAACACACTCCCACACTAACACACTCCTCACTAACACACTCCCACACTAACACACTCCCCACTAACACACTTACACAACACACCCCACACTAACACACTCCCGCACTAACACACCCTACACTAACACACTCCCACACTAACACACTCCGTACTAACACACTCCCACACTAACACACTCCCAAACTAACACACTCCCTACACTAACACACTCCCACACTAACACACTCCCACACTAACACACTCCCGCACTAACACACTCCACACTAACACACCACTAACCCACACTAACACACTCCCACACAACACACCCCAACACTAACACACTCCCACACTAACACAACCCCACACTAACCACACTAACACACCCTAACACACACTACCTACACTAACACACTCCCACACTACAACACTCCAACCCCACACTAACACTCCCACTACTCACCCCACTAACACACTCCTACACTAACACACTCCCACACACTAACACACTCCCACACTAACACACTCACACACACACTAACACACTCCCACACTACACACACTAACACACCACTAACACCCCACTAACACACTCCCTACAACATAACACACTCCACACACACACTCCCGCACTAACACACTCCTACACTAACACACCCCACACTAACACACTCCACACTAACACACCCCCACCACTAACACACTCCCGCACTAACACACTCCCACACTAACACACTCCTACACTAACACACTCCCACACTAACACACTCCCACACTACACACCCCACTACACACTCCACACTAACACACTCCCACAACTAACCACACTCCAACACTAACACACTCCACACTAACACACTCCCGCACTAACACACTCCACACTAACACACTCCCACACTAACACACTCCTACACTAACACACTCCACACTAACACACACTCCTACACTAACACACCTCCCCACTAACACACTCCTACACTACACACCCGCACACTAACACTCCAACTAACACACTCCCACACTAACACACTCCTAAACTAACACACTCCCACACTAACACACTCCCACACTAACACACTCCACACTAACACACCCACTAACACACTCACACTAACACACACCACACTAACACACTCACAACACACATCCACACACACACACACACACCCACACTACACAACTCACACACACACACTCTGAACTCACCCCTGCAATACACGACTTGACGACTAACACACTCACACTACACACTCCACACTAACACACTCCCACACTCACATCCGACTAACACACTCACACACTAACACACCACCACACTAACACACTCACACACACGTAAACACACTCACACACACCCCACTACACACCACACTAACACACCCACTACACACACACCACACACACACCACACAACGTAATCGACACCCCACATAACACACTAGGTACACACACATACACACACACAACACACTCAGTCGTTACACTACATAAGTACACTGCACACATCAAATCTACTACCATACTTGTACTCGCACTAACACTCACACTATTTATGGTTGCACTAAGGGATGAGTCCGAGCTCACTGGCCACACGCCACTCAACTGCAACGTACATCACCTAACTCATCGAGCCTCCTGTACTCATCACGTATCTAATTCTAACAACTCTAAGAGTTTACCACGCTTACGTACGGATCATCCACTTCTCGATCTCCCTGGGAATAAAGAATACTTTCAGATCCGGTTGATTCAACAACACTTCTCGACTAATCCACTGCAGTTAGTCAGACTTCCACTTATGAGCATCTTCTAACAAACATCCTCAACTGTTTATCTACCTAATAGTTTTACATCACTCACCAACACATACATCTGAACACTCTGATTCTATCTTGTAAGTCGTTCATTTAAATCAGAAACAGCCTGTGTGTGTGTGTGTGTGTGTGTACTCACCTATTTGTGGCTGAAGGGGTCGAGTCGTAGCTTCTGGCCCCCCTTCTTTGCGTTGTCGTACCTCTCCTTAAAGCTATGTGTGTGTGTGTAATCAGGAAGGGAGTGCAAGCCGGTGAGTGTAGTGGAAGTTTAAAGTGCATTCTCTCCTTTAGTGTGAGCCTGGGTGGTGGGTGGGTGGAGGATGGGTGGGTGGAGGGTGGAGGATGGGTGAGTGGTGGGTGGAGGATGGGTGGGTGGTGGGTGGAGGATGGGTGGGTGGAGGATGGGTGGGTGGAGGGTGGAGGATGGGTGAGTGGTGGGTGGAGGATGGGTGGGTGGAGGATGGGAGGGTGGAGGATGGGTGGGTGGAGGGTGGGTGGTGGGTGGAGGAAGGGTGGGTGGAGGATGGGTGGGTGGAGGGTGGAGGATGGGTGGGTCGAGGGTGGAGGATGGGTGGGTGGAGGGTGGAGGATGGGTGGGTGGAGGGTGGAGGATGGGTGGGTGGAGGGTGGAGGATGGGTGGGTGGAGGGTGGAGGATGGGTGGGTGGAGGGTGGAGGATGGGTGGAGGATGGGTGGGTGTTGGTTGGTGGGTCGAGGGTGATGGATGGGTGGGTGAAGGATGGGTGGGTGGAGGGTGGAGGATGGGTGGGTGTTGGTTGGTGGGTCGAGGGTGATGGATGGGTTGGTGAAGGATGGGTGGGTGGAGGGTGGGATGGCACCCCAGCACCCCCCCCCCCTCCACACCACTGTTGCTTCAAGGTTTTTACAGTCACGAATGTTCACGCCCCAGTACTCTGTTTTGTTGTCACGAGGTGGTAAGATTCTCATTATATTATCCTGTGCGTGTGTGTACTCGCATAATTGTGGTTGCAGGGGTAGAGCCTCAGCTCCTGGCCCCGCCTCTTCACTGAATTGTACTCACTTAAGTGTGTGTACTCACCTAATTATGGTTGCAGGGGTCGAGACTCAGCTCCTGGCCCCGTGTGTGTGTGTGTGTGTGTGTGTGTGTGTGTGTGTGTGTGTGTGTGTGCGTGTGTGCGTGTGTGCGTGTGTGTATGTGTACTCACCTATTTGTGGTTGCAGGGGTCGAGTCTTAGCTCCTGGCCCCCGTGCGTGTGTATGTGTGTGTGTGCGTGTGTGTATTTGTGTGATATTCCATGTAAACACGTCACCTCAACCAAAAGCATCACTACTTAACCCTATTAATATTGTGTTGCTGTGTTGTAACATCTAGCTGATATTGTGTTGCTGTGTTGTAACATCTAGCTGATATTGTGTTGCTGTGTTGTAACATCTAGCTGATATTGTGTTGCTGTGTTGTAACATCTAGCTGATATTGTGTTGCTGTGTTGTAACATCTAGCTGATATTGTGTTGCTGTGTTGTAACATCTAGCTGATATTGTGTTGCTGTGTTGTAACATCTAGCTGATATTGTGTTGCTGTGTTGTAACATCTAGCTGGTATTGTGTTGCTATGTTGTAACATCTAGCTGATATTGTGTTGCTGTGTTGTAACATCTAGCTGGTATTGTGTTGCTGTGTTGTAACATCTAGCTGATATTGTGTTGCTGTGTTGTAACATCTAGCTGGTATTGTGTTGCTGTGTTGTAACATCTAGCATCAGCAGTTTTGGGAGTTGGAAAATTTAGTACTGCAGTTACTTTGATCAGTCGTAACCCCTCTAGGAGTGACTACGTGACCCAGAAACTTAATTTCTGATCTGAAAAATTGACATTTGGACAGTTTGATCTTTAAATTGGCTTCTTCAAGCTTGCCAAGTACTATATCAAGTCTTTTCAGGTGTGTGTCCCCGTCTTCGGACATGACGCTTACGTCGTCTAAGTACACCATAAGTGCTTTACCTATAAGACCTCTAAAGATGTTGGTCATGAGTCTAGAGAACGTGATAGGAGACGATCGTAATCCAAACACCATACGGAGGAAGTGATAATGACCTGTGGGAGTGGAGAATGCAGTTAACTCTCGACTGTCCTCGTGAAGAGGGACTTGCCAAAACCCTTGTAACAAGTCCAGGGTTGAGAAGACTTTGTTATCTCCGATATTGCGTAAAAGGTCACCTAGTACAGGAAGTGGGAAGCGATCTGGAATGGTTTTCGCACTTAACTTCCTAAAGTCAATCACCGGGCGCCAAGTGCCGTCCTTCTTGGGCACTAGGATCAAGGGTGCATTCCAGGGTGAATTGCTATGTGCAATAACTCCATCATTGAGCATTTGATTTATTTATTTATTTATTTATTTATTTATTTAAAAATTTGAGCACACATACAGAGGTACAAAAAATACAGATAAGAGCAGCATGCCAAAGCCACTTATACTATGCATAGCATTACGGGCTGGCTTAAAATTAACTTAAGATGAACTAAGCAATGATGACATCAGTGATAAAACTTTAATGTAAACAGATTACTATAAAGCACAAGTGAGTATTACAAAGACAGGTCATATGGTTGTATGCATTGTTGTACATTCAGTAGAATGGAGTATTCTGTTAGGTAGTGTATTTAAAAAATAATAAAGTTAGATTGGGTTTTAGGTTTAACATTTATGTGATATAATTGTGAGAAACATTTAAGATATACAATTTATAAGGTTCAGTTATTCAGTATTTATTTGGTTTTGGGTGAGTAAGTGATCTTTGAGAAGAGACTTGAATTTATAAACAGGTAGTGTTTCTTTTATATTTACAGGTAATGAGTTCCAGATTTTAGGGCCTTTTATGTGCATTGAGTTTTTGCATAGTGTGAGATGGACACGAGGAACATCAAAGAGTGATCTGTGCCTTGTGTTATGGTCATGTGTTCTGTTGAGGTTGGCAAGGAGATGTTTGAGGGGAGGGTTAATATCAGAGTTAAGTGTTCTATGTATGTAATAGGTGCAGTAATAAGTATGAATGTTTTGTATGGTGAGTAGGTTTAGTGTATTGAATATTGGTGGAGTGTGCTGCCTATAGTGAGAATTTGTTATCATTCTAACTGCAGCCTTTTGTTGGGTAATTAGTGGTCTGAGATGGTTACTTGTTGTTGAGCCCCATGCACAAATTCCATAGGTGAGATAGGGGTAAATAAGAGAGTGATATAGGGCCAGGAGGGCTGACTGTGGAGCATAGTACCGTATCTTCGATAGTATGCCTACAGTCTTGGAAATTTTCTTAGAAATTTGTTGTATATGTGTATGAAATTTGAGTCTATTATCAAGGTGGATTCCTAAGAATTTTTCCTCTGTTAGCTTTGTGATAGGTGATCCGTTTATCATTATGTTAAGAGGGACATCTGTAGCTCTGTTACCAAACTGAATGAAGTAGGTTTTGTCAATGTTTAGTGTAAGTTTGTTAGTCCTCATCCAGGTAGATATTTTCTGTAAGTCGGTATTTACAGTATTGGCTAGCGTGACTGGGCTCGGGTGGGAGAAGACGTATGTAGTGTCATCTGCAAATAGTGTGGGTTTGAGTAATTGCGAAGCATTTGGTAGGTCATTTATGTATAGGAGAAAGAGAAGAGGGCCAAGGACACTTCCCTGTGGGACACCAACTGTAATTGGTTGTGCAGAAGAGTTTGCCCCATTTGCATACACATATTGGCTTCTGTTGCTGAGGTATGACTTGAGGTAGTTGAGGGAGTGCCCTCTTATACCATAGTGTGACAATTTTACGTGGAGCAAGTCATGGTTAACTGTATCAAAAGCTTTACGTAAGTCAATGAAGATCCCCAGTGGGACTTCTTTTTTCTCTATTGCAGTGTATATATGTTCTAGCATGTGTATAATAGCATCATTAGTATTTTTATTTGGCCTGAATCCAAATTGGCAGGGGTTGAGTATGTTTTGGGAGATAAGGTAGGAGTAGATTCGTTTATGAATTAATTTTTCGAAGATTTTTGAGAGAGGGTGTAAGTTGGATATTGGCCTATAGTTATTCAACTCTGTTTGGTCTCCTCCTTTGTGGATCGGCGACAGCAACTTGGGAATGGGGCATTCTGTACGCAGGTATATAAATAGGTCTAGTACCAGGTTCAAGTGGAATACAATGGGACAATAAGTTCGTTATACCCATCTTCTCACCTGGTAAGGCAATGGCTTTACGACGTTTGTTCAACAGCGTCAACAAGCGCTGGACTTCGTCTGGAAAATCAGTGGGAGTTAAGTCTTTCTCCTCAACTGGTGGGATAGATTGATCCAGCGGAGTGGATGAGGTCTCCACTGTTGAAATAGCACCGACCCACTGGTCAGGTGGCACGTCGTCCTGTACTTGAACAGGGTAAGGATAGTGAACTAGGTAACGGGTTGGTTTTTGTCTGAGCAAACACTGGCCCCGAATTTTGAAAGGAGTAATGGATTTCTGTTTTTTAAAATTGTAAGGAAGGTTAAAAAATAAACCTTGCCCTTGCAGGAATACTGTAACTGGGAAATTATCCCACGGGACATTGGGAACAAAAACAGACACTCTGTGAGGCATAGCCGCAACAGACGTTTTTTTCTGCGACGGCATGGACTCAACAAGAGAGGGCATTTGTTTCAAGAAACGTTTTCCGAAAAAGGCGTCCCTTTGGAGAAATATCTCGGATAGCAGACATTGCGGGATAGGCAGGCACTAAAAGCAGTTGAGCCCCCTTCGGCCCTTTGGGGCAATCACTTCTTGATATCTGAAGGTGTGGGTGGCACAGATGGGATTTGACAGAGTTCCCGTCCCGGGGCGTTTGGGTCATATGGAAAAATGCATTGGCTTGAAAGGAACTTAATGCGTACATCTACTTGAGCAGTTGACGATTTTGATCCAAGCGGTAACCCCGAATGGAAAAATAATGTCTTTGGGGGCATGCCATCGGTAGGGTAAGAAAATGCGAAAAGTCTTGCTGGAAGCAAACCCCGTAGAAGGTACCAGGAAAATAATTGGTCGCCGGGAAAAGCGCAGTAAAGTCTCTGCCGGATGAAAAGGGTGCGAAGTTGACCTCGGATCGCAAAAGGGAACAGCTACCCACTAAGGGAGGTTACAGTGTTGGTTCAAGAGGAGGACACGTGAAACTGCTTTTTTTTAAAAATTTTGCAGACCTGATGATTTTAACTTGCGCACCGAGTCCATGAACACATGAAGGGCGCATTTGGAAAAAAGCTTGTCTAATGGACCAATCGTTTCGTTAGGAGTTTATGAAAACAGAAAGGTGGGTTGTCATCGGAGAAGGCATTTCTACTACCCCCAAAATTCCCTTACGACAGAGCCCTGTGAAGCGCTAAACAGCGGGGTTGTCAATCTAAAGGGGTAAGGCTTCATGGGAAAATTTTGGACTGGATGGTGTACTCGTTATCCCCTATCGTCCGACTGGCGAGTAGATTTGGGCGCTGGGGTTCCCCCCAAATTGGAAAAATGACCCCGGTTCTGGTTAGTTTGTAAACCACGACCTTTTTCCCTTCCTGGTCTGCGGTTGGAAGCCACGGAAAGATCTAGGGGCTGCAGGTTGTAGGAGCATTGCACCAGATGTGCATGCCCTGAATTCTATGAAAAGTACAGTGGGAAAAGATCTGACGGGTATCCCCATAGTAGACCTTTTAGGGTGACTTCATGACAAATTTAATAGCAATATGGCCATGGTAACCCCCAATTGTAGAAAATTTTTTGATGTGGGTACTGTACATAACGGTGCTAGGGGGAAAGATGGCGCTTAACATTGCTTTGGTGATGGACCGATGATTTGGTTGGGAGTTTTGGTAGTAGAAAAAACTAGAGGAAGTACAGGAGTGGAAAAGTGGTTGGCATAGACTTTCGATAAGGGAAAGGTTCCTGGGGCACAAATTTGTACATGGATTAGAGCTGAAGCGGTCCCCTAGTAGCATTAGGGCTTGAATTGTTAATGATGTGTTGGGGGCTTAGTTTTTTAATAAATCAAATGCGCTAAATTTTGGGAAACCCAAACAAGGGTGGTTTTTGTTATCTTTAAGGTACTTGAAATTTTGACCTGCTTTAAAGAATGAGGAATTAGGTATTAAGACGAAGAAAAAAACTCTTTTAATGACTCTTCTGGTCTCGGAGCGTGAAATAATTCTTTGAGAACAACGAACGGATCGGTTTCTCGCACCGGGTTTAAGATAATTTCGAATTAATGTTCTAATCTTGCCCCCGGTCAGTCTTTAAAAACCTTCATACGATTTTGTTAAATAATGTGAGGTGCTGGGAAGGGAAGACCTCCCCTTTCCCTACTGATTAAACCTCTCGTGGAAAACCATAAAATGAGGCATTAGCTCTGGGTTAACAGTGGTAAACCCAACTTTTAAGGTTGTCTGGGGTTTTTTAAAGAACAATGGCATGCTTCCGGATCAGACTAAAATTCGCAGGCTAGAGTTGAGTTTATCTATTTTTGATAAGGAGTTACTCGAATTTTGGGCTGAGCATTAATGGTTGACTAGCCGCTTGCTGAGGATCGCTTGAGAAAACTTGGACAATTTGCAAAATGTAAAACAAGAATTTAGAGAACAAAAAAAAATGTAGTGAGGAAACCCCAAACAGTGAACTTTGGGGAAAAAAAGGGAAAAAAAATTCTGCTAAGTAATTAAAATTGACGGTCCACAGTAAGCAAAGAACTACACAGAAAAAAATTTTAACTTAAAAAACAACACTTAAAATCAAGAGAACTTTTACTTTTCTCAATCTATTTGCTCAACTTTTACTTTAAATTGAAAGAATGGCAAGGAGTTGTCTTTTCTTTCAATGCAAAAGGGCCAATAAAATGATAAAAAAGGACTCAAAAAGCTTGTGCCCAAAAAAATATGGACACAATTCAGTTAAATAAAATAAAATGACACAGAAAAATAAAATTTATGCACAGAACGAGCATATGAAAAAATGCCTCAAATAAAATGTAGCAATGTTGAAAATAACAATTGCTAATCAACAAGTACTGCATAAAAATTTTTGCAAGAAAAACTTTTAAAGGCAACACAATCTTTGCCAAGAAATTTTGCAAAATGGTCAATGTGCCCAAACATAAAAAAAATTTTTTCCCAAAACAAGAAAAAAATATATCAAGGAATGAATGAGGGGGAAACTTTGACTCTTAACTGCACTCAAACAAAAATTAACAAAAAAGAACAATTTTCCTAAAGAAGAAATTAAAAATTGCACTAAGAGTGAATTTGTTCAATGAAACATGGAAAATAATAGGTGCTAAAACACAGAACAAAAAAGTTTGAACACTTACAGTGATGCAGAACACAACACATCAACATAAACACAATACGAGAATTTTCTTGCAATGAAACTTGATGTGTGAAAAATTTTGTAAAAATGATTTCTTGCTTGCACAAAATAATGGCACTATTGTCTGTGGAAATAAGACAAATTAGACACTGACTAAATGAAAGAATATGAACACAAGAATGTTCAACACACAGGGAGCAAAACAAAAAGAATACACAAATGCCAGGAAGAAAAAAAATATAACAGACAACACTGAGTTGTGATGCAGAATAAAGCTGATAAATTACTGAAATACTTCACTGGAATACTGAGAACACTAGGTGATTCTGAAGTGTAAACACAAGTTCTATACTGCTCATATGTTGCACACACAACAAAGGAAAACACTAAGTACTTACTTCAAGTGTATAAAAAGACACACAACGCAACAGACATAAGATAATGCACGAAAATTAACACTGAATTAAAGAGATAAAAAAAAAATTATTGCAAACAAACACTGATTCTGATCGAGAGTCACTGAGTGTCACTAAGAAAAAAAATCACTGGAAACACACAAGAAATGTCTCAACACTCGCACATGTCTCTATGAACAATATTATCACTGTAACGACTTGGTGAAGAATGAGGTTGATGGTGGAAGGTTGGAGGATTGTTTATGTCGTCTTGCTGCTGTCCTCTGCACACGTGATCGTAGAATTGCACTTACATCGACGATAGACACACACAGGAGGCTTTCAACGGTGGTGCGAAACACACTCTAGCTCTTGACCCCCTATGTGGTCCTTAAAATATGGTGCTACAACCCTTAGTAGTGCGCCAAAACACTGATGGAGGTTGGGTGAGTACCAAAACAGTGAGAGTGGTTGGGTTTGTGGGCATAACAGGGCTAAGGCGTCTGAGACCGCGTGGTGAGGCACACGTGGTCGTGGGTGGTTGGGCCTATGGGTTGAACGGCGTAAGCCTCACTGAGAACAGCCACACTGCCGCGAAGATATTCTAAGCTGGCTAGCTTAAAATACACCCACGAAATACCACAACACCACAAGGATGAAAAAGAGCACTCAGAGTTGCTTGGAGCTTGAATCACAAGCGATGAAGACTACTCACGTGGCTTGCTTGAGTACTGGGAAAAAACACCTGGGTTAGTTGCTAGCTGGCTTATCTTAACCCTTCACACAGAATAGCTTGATAACTTCACACAATGAGCACAGCAGGGGTGGAAGCTGGCTTGGCAGGCAACAGAATTGGATGGAGTAGACTAGGCTTGACTGAGCTCCCTCACCACAGACTGGAAGCTGGCTTATTTTGCAAACTCGGGTCAAGCCCTCGGGAGTGATGCAAATAAGCAGATAAACACTAATACAAAGAGACTGACCAGTGAATGGTGTAGAAGCTGGTAGGAGCTTGAGAGAGTAGCTGACTTGAGGTAGCTGGCTTGGCTAGGTCGGCCTACTGAGGACACGAAATGGCCATCTTGCTGGTCGAAAGAAATCTCCGTACATTGGCGTAATTATCAATTTTACGCCCACACTGCTGGCACCATTTATCTTAGAGGGTTCTTAAATGGAGATATCGAGAGTTGAAGGTAGACACACTTGTTGGATGGTAACGATATATATTGTCAGACTGTGATGAGAGAAATGGAGCCCAGCCTCTGCCTGTCTTAGCCTGGATGTCTACGCCTACTGAGAGGGAGGCAGAGGTACGACCGTACACATGCGCATCCCGTGACGTCACACAAAGTCACAGGCCTAAAAGGGATCTCCTATCTAAAGCACATGGATGATACTAATATGCTATACAACACAGGGATCAGCAACTATGCTGACAATATTGTGTTGCTGTGTTGTAACATCTTTCTGATATTGTGTTGCTGTGTTGTAACATCTAGCTGGTATTGTGTTGCTGTGTTGTAACATCTAGCTGGTATTGTGTTGCTGTGTTGTAACATCTAGCTGGTATTGTGTTGCTGTGTTGTAACATCTAGCTGGTATTGTGTTGCTGTGTTGTAACATCTAGCTGGTATTGTGTTGCTGTGTTGGAACATCTAGCTGATATTGTGTTGCTGTGTTGTAACATCTTTCTGATATTGTGTTGCTGTGTTGTAACATCTAGCTGGTATTGTGTTGCTGTGTTGTAACATCTAGCTGATATTGTGTTGCTGTGTTGTAACATCTAGCTGGTATTGTGTTGCTGGTTGAACATCTAGCTGGTTTGTGTTGCTGTGTTGTAACATCTAGCTGGTATTGTGTTGCTGTGTTGGAACATCTAGCTGGTATTGTGTTGCTGAGTTGGAACATCTAGCTGGTGTTGTGTTGCTGTGTTATAACATCTAGCTGGTGTTGTTTTGCTGTGCTGGAACATCTTGCTGATGTGTTGCTGTGTTGGAACATCTAGCTGGTGTTGTGTTGCAACATCTAGCTGGTGTTGTGTTGCTGTGTTATAACATCTAGCTGGTGTTGTTTTGCTGTGTTGGAACATCTAGCTGGTGTTGTTTTGCTGTGTTGGAACATCTAGCTGGTGTTGTGTTGCTGTGTTGATAAAGCCAACATGTTTTAACTAGAGTTTGTTAAAAGTAATTAGCTTATTGCAATATGTATGAGGTTCATTTTGAGCCTTGAATAATTGAATGAAGCTAAAGTGCAGATAGTGTGAAGTATAGTGAGTGGAGGATTGTAAGATAGTGTGGTGGTGATGGTGTTAGTAGTGATGGTGTGGTGGTGGTGGTGGTGGTGGTGTTAGTGGTGATGATGTGGTGGTGGTAGTGGTTATGGTGAAGGGGTAGTGGTGGTGGTGATGGTGTTAGTGGTGATGATGTGTTGGTGGTAGTGGTTATGGTGAAGGGGTAGTGGTGGTGGTGATGGTGGTGGTGGTGTTAGTGGTGATGATGTGGTGGTGGTAGTGGTCATGTTGAAGGGGTAGTGGTGTGGGTGGTACTTATGAGGTGGTGGTAGTTGTAGTGGTGGTGGTGGTGGTGATTACGTGGAGGTAATAGTGATGGTCGTCATTTTTGTGATGGTATGGTGATCATGATGGTGGTAGTTGTGATTATGGTGGTAGTGGTGGTATAGTGATGATTGTGGTGGTATTAATATTACAATAATGTTGATAGCGAGGACAGTAATATAATAGCGGATGGTTACGTTGATGGTGCGTAATAGTGGTAGTGAGTAATTGTGTTAAGGATAAGGAACTTAGCGTGTGGTGTTAATTATAGTCCAGACAGTATATCAAAGTAAGATGTTAGTTGGGTTTAAGTCTATCGACTGCCAAAGGAATCAGAAATCCTCAATAAACACCCAGGATTTATGAAGGATTTTATAAACCCTGGGGATTAAAAATAATTCACTCTGCCACCTTCACGAGAAAAATTGGGTATATTATTTATAATAATGCGGAGTGTTTTTGAGGTACACCCATATATCATAAGAAGTAAACAGGTGATACCACAAATAGCACAATAAAGGAATACCTGAAAAAATAGTGAAACTTCAGCGCTTCGGGTTTCTCACTTTCAAAGAACTATCACGCAAATCGGAAGTTCAACATTTGTCACAGTGGTTGTCCTGCACACACACACACACCACACTCAACACACACACACACACAACTACACAAACACAACACACACTACACACAAAATAATACCAAACACACAACTTTGACAGCACATATTTACACAACACACACCACATATATACACACACAAATATACACACCCACAAAAAACCTCACTCAGGAAAAGCTTGGGGTGAGTATAACACCAGGCACATCTCTGAAGGACCATAATCACCAATATAACTGCTGCAGTATATGGCCTAGAAACCTCAGAAGCATCCGCATTAATAAGGAATCATTCAGGACCCTGTACACGTGTTAGGACTATTGGAATGTATGTCGGCCAGTTTGGAACCCAACCCAGAAAACGTGAAGAAATAAGAAAGGAAGAAAGGTTTGCACAAGACTAGTCCGAGCTAAGGGGTTTTGTCACGGGGGGAAGGTTAAGGGAAATCAGCTGACGACCTGGAGGACAGGGAGAAGGGGGGACATGATAACGACATACA
>NC_069460.1:30528609-30576109 GCF_026875155.1 Cherax quadricarinatus | reverse complement strand
AATGGAAATAAGCTAGACAGTCTGATGAATATGGCTTTATTGGGTTATCCTGGCTGGGTTACCAGCTCACTGGGTTAATAATCAGAAGAAAATCCAGCAACATAAAAATGACACACTGTGGGTTTTTAAAATGAGTTTGGGGGAGGAACCCTGGGGGAGGGAGGGAGGGACCCTGGGGGAGGGAGGGAGGGACCCTGGGGGGAGGGAGGGGACCCTGGGGAGGAGGGAGGGAGGGACCCTGGGGAGGGAGGGAGGGACCCTGGGGGGGGGGGGGGCTGGGGAGGGAGAGGGACCCTGGGGGAGGGAGGGAGGGACCCTGGGGGAAGGAGGGAGGGACCCTGGGGGAGGGAGGGAGGGACCCTGGGGGAAGGAGGGAGGGACCCTGGGGGAGGGAGGGAGGGACCCTGGGGGAAGGAGAGGAGGGACCCTGGGGGAGGGAGGGAGGGACCCTGGGAAGGGAGGGATGGACCCTGGGGAGGGATGGAGGGAGGTTACCTTGTAAGGTGAAGGTTGTTGA
This sequence comes from Cherax quadricarinatus, assembly GCF_026875155.1. Lineage (NCBI taxonomy): Eukaryota > Metazoa > Arthropoda > Malacostraca > Decapoda > Parastacidae > Cherax > Cherax quadricarinatus. Next base: position 30,575,592 of record NC_069460.1, on the reverse strand, counting down.
TTCAAGGAATTAGAACAATGGTCTTTCCCGGGGACACGAGGGATCTCTGCTGATCGATGGGCAGCTGCATTACCTCTGTCCCACCGGTTAGGCGTTTCCTTAGGATTATACAGACAGTCCAGTAAGCTAACTGGTTCAGTCTTCAGAGCACGGTTAACACAGCTTGTATATAAACAGGGTTGTTCTAACAGGATACCCAGCACTGTTAGAACTACGGTGGTTTCTTAACCCTGGGATACCAGCATTGTTAACCACGGTTCTTCTACATGGACCCAGCACTGTTAACACGGTGTTCTACGGTACCCGCACGTTAACCAGGGTTGTTCTAACAGGATACCACAGACATGTTAAACCAGGTAGTCTAACAGGGTTACCCAGCCTGTAAACTACGGTTGTTTAAAGGGATACCCAGCACTGTTAAACCACGGGTTGTTCTAACAGGGATACCCAGCACTGTTAAACCACGGGTTGTTCTAACAGGGATACCCAGCACTGTTAAACCACGGGTTGTTCTAACAGGGATACCCAGCACTGTTAAACCACGGGTTGTTCTAACAGGGATACCCAGCACTGTTAAACCTCGGGTTGTTCTAACAGGGATACCCAGCACTGTTAAACCACGGGTTGTTCTAACAGGGATACCCAGCACTGTTAAACCACGGGTTGTTCTAACAGGGATACCCAGCACTGTTAAACCACGGGTTGTTCTAACAGGGATACCCAGCACTGTTAAACCACGGGTTGTTCTAACAGGGATACCCAGCACTGTTAAACCACGGTTGTTCTAACGGGATACCCAGCACTGTTAAACTACGGGCTGTTCTAACAGGGATACCCACACTGTTAAACCACGGGTTGTTCTAACAGGGATACCCAGCACTGTTAAACACGGGTTGTTCTAACAGGGATACCCAGCACTGTTAAACCACGGGTTGTTCTAACGGGGATACCCAGCACTGTTAAACTACGGGCTGTTCTAACAGGGATACCCAGCACTGTTAAACTACGGGTTGTTCTAACAGGGATACTCGCACACTGTTAAACCACGGGTTTTCTAACAGGGATACCCAGCATGTTAAACACGGGTTGTTTAACAGGGATACCCAGCACTGTTAAACCACGGGTTGTTCTAACAGGGATACCGCACTGTTAAAAACCCCGGGTTGTTCTAACAGGGGGACCCACCGTTAAAAAACGGGTTGTTCAAAAAGGGATACCCAAAACTGTTAAACCACGGGGTTTTAACAGGGTTTCCCCCACTGTTAAACCACGGGTTTTAAAGGGTACCCAGATGTTAAACCCGGGTTGTTCTAACAGGGATACCAGCACGTTTAAACCCGGGGTTTTTCTAAAAGGATTCCCAGCACTGTTAAACCCCCGGGTTGTTCTAAAGGGGTACCCAGCAGTTTTTAAAAACCCCGGGTTGTTCTAAAAGGGATACCCGCACTGTTAAACACGGTTTGTTCTAACGGGTACCCGCAGTGTTTTTAAACCATAAATTGTTCTGCGGGGTCCCCGCATGTTTTTTAACGGTAACTTTATCAGTAACGTTGTCTGGTCTGGTGTGCGCGGGGGCAGTGACCCTTAATGCTGTTAAAGTGACTTTCAGGTAGATACGAGAAACAAGTGTCCGGCGGCTTGTGTTTCCCAACAAACCACAACCCGGGGTTTTTTTTGATACAACTTTCGAAAAAAGACTGACGGGCGTTTTTTTGATAAACTTTTAAAAAGACATGAGGGAAAAAGGGCACTTTTCCAATCATTTATATTCTCTTTGACTCACTCAAATTCTTTCTAACATTTATATTTCTTTAAATCACTTCATATTTTCGAATCACATCAGATTCTCTTTCGATCATTCAAATTTTTTTCGAATCACTTCCAATTTTTCTTGAAACACTTCCAATTCCTTCTAATCATTCCAATTCCCCTTTGAATCATTCCCAATTCTCTTCGAATACTCAAAATCTCTCGAATCTTCGAATCCTGCCTCGCCAGCTAATAAGAGTTCCTCTCCGCCCTATAAGAAGGCCTTCATGCGTTGATCTTTGAGCCCCGGGAAATAGAGCCACCTACCCTAGATCAAGCCTTCACTGGGGTTTTAACACTTCCCCCCTCAATATTTTAAAAATGTAAAGTGATAACTTTCCCGGCAGTACCTGGGAACTTTTTCGTCCCCCATGTGGCAAAGTGTATAACTTTCCCGGCAGTACCTGGGAACTTTTTCGTCTCCACATGTATGCTAAAGTTCATAACTTTCCCGGGATACCCGGGAACCTTTCCCTTCCCACTTTTGATGCTAAAATGATAAAATTTCCCCCGGGAGTACCTGGGAACTTTTCGTTCCCACATGTGATGTAAAGGTATAACTTTCCCCGGCGTACCTGGGAACTTTCTCGCTCCCCCCCTGTGTGCTAAAGTGTCATAACTTTCCCCGGCATAAAACCCGGGAACCCTTTTTCGCTCCCCATGTGATGCTAAAATGTCTAACTTTCCCCGCAGTCCTGGGAAATTTCTCGCTCCCACATTGAGCTAAAGTGTCTAACTTTCCCCGGCAGTATGGGAATTTCCGTTCCCCATGTTGCAAAATTCATAACTTTCCCGCAGTACCCGGAAAAAAATTTTTCGTCTCCCATTGATGCTAAAGTGTATAACTTTCCCGGGAGTACCCGGAACTTTTCGTCTCCAAAATGGATGCTAAAGGTCTAACTTTCCCCCGGGAGTCCTGGGAAAATTTTCTCTCTCCCAATGTGATGCAAAGTTCATAATTCCCCCGGCAGTACCTGGGAATTTCTCGTCTCCCACATGCATGCTAAAGTGTCATAACTTTCCCCCGGGGACCTGGAACTTTCTGTCTCCCAAATGTGATGTAGTCATAACTTTTTCCCCCGGGAGTACCTGGGAACTTTCTTCTTCCCACTGGAGCTAAATGTCAAACTTTCCCCCGGGAAATACCTGGGAAAATTTTTCGTTCCCAATGTATGCTAAGTGTCTTTAAATTCCCCCGGGGATACCCGGGGAAATTTTGCTCCCCATGGATGCTAAAATGCATAACTTTTCGGCAAAATCCTGGGAAATTTTTCGTTCCCACATGTGAACTAAAATGTCATAACTTCCCCCGGCGTACCTGGGAACTTTCCGTCTCCCCCCATGTGATGCTAAAGTGCATAAAATTTCCCCGGCAGTACCTGGGAACTTCTCGTTCCCAATTTGATGCTAAAAGGGCTAACTTTCCCCGGCATACTGGGAACTTTCTCGTCTCCACATGTGATGCTAAAGTGTCATAACTTTCCCCCCCCGTACTGGGGAAAATTTTCGTCCCCACATGTATGTAAATGCAAATTTCCCCGGCAGTACCCGGGAACTCTCTCGTTCCACAGTGATGCTAAAGTGTCATAATTTCCCCCGGGAGCCTGGGGAAATTTTTCGCTTCCCACATGTATGCTAAAATGTCATAAATTTCCCGGCAGTACCTGGGAATTTTCGTTCCCATTTTGATGCAAAAAATCATAACTTTCCCCGGGAGTACCTGGGGAAATTTCTCGTTCCCACATGTATGCTAAAGTGTCATAACTTTCCCCGGCAGTACCCGGGGAAATTTTGTCTCCCCATGTGATGCTAAAGGCATAACTTTCCCCGGGAGTACTGGGAAAATTTCTCGTCTCCCACATGTTTGCAAAAATGTCATAACTTTCCCCGGGAGTACCTGGGAACTTTCTCGTCTCCCACATGGATCTAAAGGTCATAACTTTCCCCCGGGAGACCTGGGGAAATTTCTCCTCCCACTGGATGAAAGTTCATAACTTTTCCCGGCAGTACCTGGGGAAATTTCTTTCCCAATGTGAGCTTTAAAATGTCATAAATTTTTCCCCCGGGAGTAACCTGGGAACTTTTCGTCTCCCCCCATGTGTGCTAAAAGTGTCATAACTTTCCCCCGGCAGTACCTGGGAACTCCCGCTCCCCCTGTTATGCTAAAGTGTCATAAATTTCCCCGGGGTCCTGGGAACTTTCGCTCCCACTGGTGCAAAGTGTCATAACTTTCCCCCGGGAGACCTGGGAACTTTTTTGTCTCCCCCCGTGATGCTAAAGTGCTAACTTTCCCCGGCTACCTGGGAACTTTCTCGTTCCCCCAGTGATGTAAAATGTCTAACTTTCCCCGGGAGTCCTGGGAACTTTTCGTTCCCCCTGGATGCTAAAGTGTATAACTTTCCCGGCGACCCGGGAAATTTTGTCCCCACATGTGAGTAAATTTTCTAACTTTCCCCGGGATAATGGGGAACTTTTTTTCCCCCCCACATTGTGCTAAAATGTCAAAACTTTCCCCGGCAGTACTGGGAAATTTCTCGCTCCCCCATGTGTCAAAAATGTCAAACTTTCCCCCGGCAGTACCCGGGAACTTTCTCGCCCCCCCATGTGATGCTAAAGTGAAAACTTTCCCCGGGATACCTGGGAACTTTCTCGTCTCCCACATGTGTATCGTTATTAACTTTCAATTAAAATTTTTATCGTTGTAAAAAGCAATTAGATTAATATTTATTGATTAAAAAGTTACAGAAATGACGGGGTGTGAAAATTAGGGGTGATGCGTGTGGGGAGGTGTGGGGAGGGGGGTTTAGTGTGGGGGGGTGGCGAAATTGGGGGGGGTGGGGTGTGTCGGGAGGTGGGGTAGGTGGGGAGGGGGGTAGTGTGGGAGGTGGGTAGTGTGGGGGGTGGGGAAGTGTGGGGAGGTGGGGGTGGTGGGGGGGGGGGGAGGGGGGGGGAGTGTGGGGAGGTTGGGGAGGTGGGGGGGTGTGGGAGGGGGCGAAGTGTGGGGGGGTGGGGGTGTTTTGGGAGGTTTGGGGAAATGTGGGGAGGGGGGGGTGTGTGGGGAGGTGTTTGGGGGGTGGGGTTGTGGGGGAGGTGTGGGGAGGTGGGGTTTTGTGGGGGGAGGTGGGAAATTGGGGTGGGGAAAATGGGGCCCAAGTTGGGGGGGAAAGTGGGGGGTATTGGGGAGGTGGGCGAAAGTGGGGGGGGGAGGTTTTTGGGGGTTAAATGTTTTGGGAGGTGGGGAAGTGGGGTATTTGGGGGAGGGGGGCAAAATGTGGGGGGGGTGGGGGGAGTGGGCGGAGAAATTTGGGGAAAAGGTGGGGGGTTTTTTTGGGGAGGTGGCGAAAAGGGGGTGGGGAGGTGGGGTAAATGTGGGGAAAGGGAGGGTAAGTGTTTGGGGGGGAGGGGGGGAAGTTGGGGGGAATTTTGGGGAAGGGTTTGGGGAAGTCGTGGGGAGGTGGAAATGTTGTGGGGGGGGTGTTTGGAAAGGGTGGGGTAGTGTGGGGGGGGTGGAAAAAAATGGGGGGGAAAAAGGGCGAAGGTGGGGAAATGGGGGATTTTGGGGAGGTGGCGAAAGGGGTGGGGAGGTGGGGTTGTGGGAGGAGGGTATGTGGGGGGGGGTGGGGAAAATGGGGGAAAGGGGGGTATTGTGGGGGGTGGGGGAAATGTGGGGAAAGTGGCAAAGTTTTGGGGAGGTTTGGGGAAAGGTGGGGGGGGTAGGGGGGGTTGAGTAGTGTGGGGGAGGGTGTTTGGAGGTGGGGTAGTGTGGGGAGGTGGGAAAATTTGTGTGGGGAAAATGGGCGGGAAATGGGGGGAAAAATGGGGGATTGTGGGGGGGTGGCGGGGGAAATGTTTTGGGGGGGTGGGGTAGTGTGGGGGAGGTTAGGGTTAGGGGGTGGGGAGGTGGGGGGAAGGGGGTGGGGAGGGTGGGGTAGTGGGGGAGGTGGGGAGTGTGGGGAGGTGGGGAAGGTTTTGGGGTTTTGGGGAGGTGGGTTAAATGTGGGGAAGGGTGGGGAGGGGGGTAAAAGTTTGGGGGGTTTGGGGGAAATTTTTGGGAGGGGGGGGGGAAGTGTGGGGAGGTGAAAATGGGGGGGAGGTTTAAGTGTGGGGGGGAGGTGGGGGAAGTGTGGGGGAGGTGGGGGGTAGGTTGGGAGGTGGGGAAATGATTTGGGGGTGGGAAAAATGTGGGGGGGGTGGGGGGGGGGTTTTTGGGGGGGAAAGTGTGGGGGTAGGGGGAAGTGTGGGGAGGTGATGAAGTGTTGGGGGGTGGGGGGGAAATGTGGGGGAGGTGGGGGGAAATTTTGGTTAGGTTTGGGGGTTAAATGTGGGGAAGGGGGGGTAGGGGGGGAGGTGGGGTTAGGGGTGGGGAGGTGGGGTAGTGTGGGGGGTGGGGTTTTGTGGGGAGGTGGGATAAAGGGGGGGAAGGGGGGGATAGTGGGGGAAGGGGGGGGAGGGGGGGGGGAAGTGTGGGGAGGTGGGGAACTTTTGGGAGGGGGGAGAAGTGTGGGGAGGTGGTTTTAGTTGGGGGGGAGTGTGAGAAGGGTGGGGTTGGGGGTGGGGGAGTGTGAAAGGGGGGGGTAGTTGTGAGGTGGGGGGAGTGTGGGGGGGTGGGTTAGTGTGGGGAGGTGGGGGTAGTGTTGGGGGGGGGGGGTGTGTTGGGAGGTGGCGGGGGGAGTGTGGGGGGGGGGTTTAGGTTTGTGTGGGGGAGGTGAGGTTGTGTTTGGGGGGGGGAGGTAGTGTGGGAGGTGGGGGTTTGTGTGGGGGGGGTGAGGTTAGTGTTTGGGGAGGGGAGGTAGTTTTGGGGGGTGAGGTAGTTTTGGGGGGGTGGGGGAGTGTGGGGGGGTGGGGGGTAGTGGGGGGAGGTGAGGGGGTGTGGGGGAGGTGAGGGGGAAATGTGGGGGGGGGGTGAGGTTTGTGTGGGGAGGTGGGGGTGGTTGTGGGGGGGTGGGGTTGTGTGGGGGGTGAGGGAGTGTTTGGGAGGGGTTGGGGGGAGGTGGGGAGGTGGGGTTTGTGGGGGGAGGGGGGGGGTTAGGTGGGGGGGTTGGGGGAGTGTGGGGGGTGGGGGGGGGTGTTGGGAGGTGGGGGGTAAATGTTGGGGGGGGGGTAGTGTTTGGGAGGTTGGGTAGTGTGGGGGGGTGAGGGGGAGGGGGTGGGGAAAGGGGGGGGTAGTGTGGGGAGGTGAAGGTTTGTGTGGGGAGGTGAGGTAGTGTGGGGAAAAGGGGGGGGAGGGTTTGGTGGGGGAAAGGGGGGGTAGTGTGGGGGAGGTGGGGGGTTTGGGTTTTGGGGGGGAGGTGGGGGGGAGTGTGGGGAGGGGATTGGTAGTGTGGGGAGGGGGAAAATAGTGTGGGGAGGGGGGGGGGTAAATGTGGGGAAGGGTGGGGTAGTGTGGGGAGGGGGGGTGTGGGGGGAGGTGAAAGGGAGTGTGGGGGGGGTGGGGAAGGGGGTTTTGGGGGAGGTGGGGGGTAGTGTGGGGGGGTGGGGGGAGTTTGGGGAGGTGAGGTAGGGGGTTTTAGGAGGGGGGGGTAGTGGGGGGGAGGTTTTGGGGTTTTGTTTTGGGGGGTGGGGTAGTGTGGGGAGGTGAGGGGAGTGTTTGGGGGGGTTTAGGTAGTTTTGGGGAGGGGAGGTAGTGTGGGGAGGTGGGGGGGAGTGTGGGGGAAAGGTTGGGGGGAGTTTTGGGGAGGTGGGGGGAGTTTTGGGGGGGTGAGGGGAGGGGTGGGGAGGTGAGGAGTGTGGGGAGGTTTAGGGTTAGGGGGTGGGGAAAGGGGGGGTTTGTGGGGGGGAGGTGAGGTAGTGGGGGGGAGGGGGGGTAGTGTGGGGAGGGTTTGGGGGGTGTGGGGAGGTGGGGTAGTGTTGGGAGGTGGGGGGGGTAGGGGGTGGGAGGTGGGGGGTGTGGGGAGGGGCGGGTGTGTTTTGGGGGGGGTTTTGGGGGGTGTGGGGGGTGTGAGGTAGTGTGGGGGGGTGGGGTTTAGTGGGGGAGGTGGGTAGTGTGGGGAGGTGGGGGGTTTTGGGGGGGGGTTTTGGGGGGGTGTGGGGGATGTGGGGAGGTGGGGTAGGGGGTGGGGAGGGGGGTTGTGGGGGAGGTGGGGTAGTGTGGGGAGGTTTGGGGTTTTTTGGGGGGGGTTGGGGGGACGGGGGTTGGGAGGTGGGTAGTGTTGGGGGTGAGGTAGTGTTGGGGAAAGGGGGGGGTAGTGTGGGGAGGTGAGGTGTGTTGTGAGGTGAGGTAGTGTTGGGAGGTGGGGGGGTTTGGGGAGGGGAGGTTTGGTTGGAAGGTGAAAGGGAGTGTGGGAGGTGGGGGGTTGTGTGGGGGGGGGGGTAGTGTTGTGAGGTGAGGTAGTGTTGTGAGGTGAGGTGGGGTAGTGTGGGGAGGGTTTGGGGGGTTTTTGGGGGAGGGGGGGTATTTTGGGGGGTGGGGGTGTGGGGAGGTGGGGTAGTGTGGGGAGGTTGGGGGGGGTGGGGAGGTGGGGTAAATGTGGGGAGGTGGGGGTGTGGGGGGGTGGGGGGGAGTGTGGGGGGTGGGGGTTTTGGGGAGGGGGGGGGGTGTGGGGAGGTGGGGTAGTGGGGGGAAAGGGGGGGGTGTGTGGGGGGGTGGGGTGGTGTGGGGAGGTGGGATAGTGTGGGGGGGTGGGGTTGTGTGGGGGGGGGTGGGGAGGGGGGGGGTAGGGTGGGGAGGTGGGGGGGTGGGGGTTGGTGAGTTGGTTTTAGCCCCTTTACTTTGATTTTTTATTATTATTTTTATTATTATTATTATTTTTATAATTTTTAATTTTCATCCCTGCTTTTTTTGGATTTTTTTATATAAAAACCCTTTTGTATTATTGTCCGGGGGAAATGCAGAGGAATGGAGAAAATTTCCCCATTTGCAGGGGGAAATTTTTTTAAAAAAAAATTCAGGTAGCCCGTGAAAACAAAATTCCCAACCTGTTTAAAAAAAAGGGGGAAAAAGTCTGGATAAAGTTCCCCGTGCAGATTTTTGGTTTTTCTTGGTTGGGGTTGTGATGCTCGTTTCCGTGTGGCTAACGTTGTGTTTTGTTGACAGAAAGGTTTTCCCGGCTGGAGGGGTTTAAGGTGGATAAACTCTCCGCCCCCTGATGATGGTCTTTGCAACGAGGACTGGTTGGGGGCTTCCCTCGCAGCTTCAGGTTTGGTTCCCTTGTTTTTTAAAATTTTGGGTTTTTGAAGTTTAAAGGGAGGGGTTCCCTTGTTTTTAAAAATAATGGGTGTGAGGCTTCAGGTAGGCTTTCCCCTTTTTTTTAAAAGTATTTGGGGTTTTTGAAGCTTCTTTTTAGGCTTTCCCCTTTTTTTAAAAGTACGGGGGGTGAAGGGTTTAGGTTGGGGGGTTTCCCCTTTTTTTAAAAAATATGGGGGGGTGAAGCTTTAAAATAGGCTTCCCTTGTTTTTTAAAAGACTGGGCGTGAAGCTTCAGGTAGGCCCTTTCCCCTTTTTTTAAAAAATACCCGGGTGGGAAAGCTTCAGGTTTGGCTTTCCCTTTTTTTTTAAAAATACTGGGTGTGAAAACTTCAGGTAGGCTTCCCCTTTTTTTTAAAAGTACTGGGTGTGAAACTTCAGGTTGGTTCCCCTTGTTTTTTAAAAATTTCTGGGTGTGGAAAACTTCAGGTAGGCTTCCCTTTTTTTAAAAGTACTGGGTGTAAGCTTCAGGTAGGCTTCCCTTGTTTTTAAAAAAAATGGGGTTTTTGAGGCTTTGGGAGGTTCCCCTTTTTTTTTAAAAGTACTGGGTTGTGGGATTCAGGTAGGCTTCCCCTTTTTTTTAAAAGTACTTTGGGTTTTGAAGGTTCAGGTAGGCTTCCCTTGTTTTAAAAGTTTTTTGGGTGTGAAAAACCCTTTAGGTGGGGTTCCCCTTTTTTTTTAAAAGTATGGGTGTGAAGCTTCAGGTAGGCTTCCCTTGTTTTTTAAAAATAAAGGGCGTGAAGTTCAGGGAGGCTTCCATTGTTTTTAAAATTTTGGGTGTGAAACTTCAGGTTTGGGTTCCTTGTTTTAAAAGTTTCTGGGGGTGAAGTTCAGGGAGGCCCTTTCCCCTTTTTTTAAAAGTACTGGGGTGAAACTTAAAGGGAGGGTCCCCTTTTTTTAAAAAATACTGGGTTTTGGGAAGCTTCAGGTAAAGGGTTCCTTGTTTTTAAAAATTAAATGGGTGGAAGTTCAGGTTTGGGTTTCCCCCCTTTTTTTAAAAGTACTGGGTGTGAAGCTTCAGGTAGGCTTCCCTTGTTTTAAAAGTACTGGGTGTGAAGCTTCAGGTAGGCTTCCCCTTGTTTTAAAAGTACTGGGTGTGAGGCTTTTTAGGTAAAGGTTCCTTGGTTTTAAAAATAATGGGTGTGAAGCTTCAGGTGGCTTCCCTTGTTTTTTAAAAAGAGGGGTGAAGCTTCAGGTAAAGGTTCCCTTGTTTTTAAAAGTTAACCCGGGGGGTGAAAAGTTCAGGTAGGCTTCCCTTGTTTTAAAAGTACTGGGTGTGAAGCTTCAGGTAGGCTTCCCTTGTTTTAAAAGTACTGGGTGTGAAGCTTCAGGTAGGCTTCCCTTGTTTTAAAAGTACTGGGTGTGAAGCTTCAGGTAGGCTTCCCTTGTTTTAAAAGTACTGGGTGTGAAGCTTCAGGTAGGCTTCCCTTGTTTTAAAAGTACTGGGTGTGAAGCTTCAGGTAGGTTTCCCCTTGTTTTAAAAGTACTGGGTGTGAGGCTTCAGGTAGGCTTCCCTTGTTTTAAAAGTACTGGGTGTGAGGCTTCAGGTAGGCTTCTCCTGATCTTCATTAATATAATACCTAATACATAACAATTCAAAATCAGATATTCAAAACTTAAGACAGTTTAATTTTGGAAGTTTTTTTTGGGCCTAATCACTGAATCCATTAAAAGTTCCTGGTGGTCAGAAACATTTCGTAAATGAAAGGTCCGAAATTTACTCTTGTTATGTTGACTGTTAATGTTGTACAGCCAATAATTATGTCCTAGTGGAATTTTTAGTTTTTGTAAAGGTGTGTACTGCGGCAGCAAGTTGCGGCTGCTGCGGCAGCAAGTTGCGGCTGCTGCGGCAGCAAGTTGCGGCTGCTGCGGCAGCAAGTTGCGGCTGCTGCGGCAGCAAGTTGCGGCTGCTGCGGCAGCAAGTTGCGGCTGCTGCGGCAGCAAGTTGCGGCTGCTGCGGCAGTAAGTTGCGGCTGCTGCGGCAGTAAGTTGCGGCTGCTGCGGCAGGAAGAAGTTGCGGCTGCTGCGGCAGCAAGTTGCGGCTGCTGCGGCAGCAAGTTGCGGCAACTGCGGCAGGTTATACACACTAATGTCTTTGTCTTTAGTTTGAATTTGTACATTTTACGGTGATAGATTTTCTTGCAAATGTATTTCAGTTTACATTGTTTATTGAGAAGGTTGTTACTGGGCGTGCTTGTTACTGGGTGTGCTTGTTACTGGGCGTGCTTGTTACTGGGTGTGCTTGTTACTGGGTGTGCTTGTTACTGGGTGTGCTTGTTACTGGGCGTGCTTGTTACTGGGCGTGCTTGTTACTGGGTGTGCTTGTTACTGGGTGTGCTTGTTACTGGGCGTGCTTGTTACTGGGCGTGCTTGTTACTGGGCGTGCTTGTTACTGGGTGTGCTTGTTACTGGGTGTGCTTGTTACTGGGCGTGCTTGTTACTGGGTGTGCTTGTTATGGGCGTGCTTGTTATTGGGCGTGCTTTTTTACCCGGGCGGGGCCCTTGGGTTTCTTTTGGGGGGCCGTTACTTGGGTGTGTTTTTTACTGGGTGTTTTTGTTCTGGGCGTGCTTGTTTCTGGGCGTGCTTGTTACTGGGTGTGCTTGTTTTGGGTGTGCCCCTTTTTACTGGGGTTTTGTTTTTTACTGGTTGTGCTTTTTTTACTGGGCGTTTCTTGGTTTTGGGTTTTTGCTTTTTTTTGGGCCCCTGCTTGTTTCTGGGCGTGCTTTTTACTGGGGGGGTGTTGTTAAATGGGCGGGGCTTGTTACTGGGTTTTGCTTGTTACTGGGGTGCTTGTTACTGGGGTGCTTGTTACTGGGTGTGGGTTTTTACTGCATGTTTCTTGTTATGGGCGTTTCTTGTTTCTGGGGGTGCTTGTTTCTGGGTGTGCTTGTTATGGGTATTTGTTTCTGGGTGTTTCTTTTTTCTGGGGGGGTGCTTGTTACTGGGACGTGCTTGTTAAAGCATGTGCTTGTTATGGGGCCCCCTGCTTTTTTACTGGGGGTGCTTGTTTCTGGGTGTGCTTTTTACTGGGGGTGCTTTGGGTTTCTGGGCCCTGCTTGTTCTGGGGGTGCTTGTTATGGGGGTTTTTTTAATGGGGTGCTTGTTATGGGTGTGCTTTTTCTGGGGGGGGCTTGTTACTGGGTTGCTTGTTACCCGGGTGTGCTTGTTTTCTGGGCGTGCTTGTTACGGGGGTGCTTGTTACTGGGGGGCCCTTTCCCTTTTTAGGGGGTGCTTGTTCTGGGTTTTGCTTGTTACTGGGTTTTGCTTTTTTTACTGGGGCCCTGCTTGTTTCTGGGCGTGCTTTTTTACCTTGGCATGTGCTTGTTTTGGGGTTGCTTTTTTTACTGGGGGTGCTTGTTACTGGGGTGCCCTTTTTACTGGGTGTGCTTGTTACTGGGGGGTGTTTTCTTGTTAAATGGGTGGCTTGTTACTGGGGGTGCTTTTTTTACTGGGGGTGTGCTTGTTACTGGGCCCTGTTGTTACTGGGCGTGCTTGTTACTGGGGTGGGTTGTTACGGGGTTGCTTGTTAAAGGGTGTGCTTGTTTCTGGGGTTTTTTGTTACTGGGGTGCTTGGTTTCTGGGGGTGCTTGTTACTGGGCGTGTTGTTACTGGGCGTTTTCTTGTTATGGGGGTGCTTGGTTTTGGGTGTGCTTTTTTACTGGGCGTGCTTGTTTTCTGGGGGTGTTGTTTTCTGGGGTGGTTGTTACGGGGTTGTTGGTTTTGCAAAGTGCTTTTACTGGGCGTTTCTTGTTACTGGGGTGCCCCCCTTTTTTTTTTAAATTTTTGGGGGTGCTTGGGTTTCTGGGTTTTGCTTGTTAAAAAGGGGTTTTGCTTGTTACTGGGCGTGCTTGTTACTGGGCGTGCTTTTTTTCTGGGCGTGCTTGTTTTGGGCCCGGGTTTTACTGGGGTGCTTGTTTCTGGGCGTTTCTTGAATGGGCGTGCTTTTTTACTGGGCGGGGTTGTTTCTGGGCGTGCTTGTTACTGGGCGTGCTTGTTACTGGGCGTGCTTGTTACTGGGCGTGCTTGTTACTGGGCGTGCTTGTTACTGGGCGTGCTTGTTTCTGGGCGTGCTTGTTACTGGGCGTGCTTTTACTGGGCGTTGTTTTACTGGGCGTGCTTCTTACTGGGCGTGCTTCTTACTGGGCGTGCTTCTTACTGGGCGTGCTTCTTACTGGGCGTGCTTCTTACTGGGCGTGCTTCTTACTGGCAGAAAAGTTGATATGACACAGAAGAACCTTTCATTGAAGACGTTTCGCTCGATTGATAGTGCACTCAGCTCCACACACATGAGGTCCGTGGTTCGATCCTCGGTACGGCTGGAAACATTAGAATGTGTTTCCTTAAGACACCTGCTGTCCATATTCACCTAGCAGTAAACAGGTACCTGGGTGTTAGTCGACTGGTGTGGGTCGCATCCTGGGACATAAATGACCTAATTTGCGGAAATGTTCAGCATAACAAGCGGCTTTCTATATAGTAGTATGTCACTGATTCAGCTATGGTTGTATCCTTGTACATGTACTGGTAGAAATAGATTATTTTATTATTATACTACTATATGAAAGCCGCTTGTTATGCAGAGCATTTCGGGCAAATTAGGTCAGTTTTGTCCCAGGATGCCACCCACACCAGTCCACTAACCACCAGGTACCCATTTTATACTGATAGGTGAACAGGGACAGCAGGTGTCCTAAGGGAATACGTCCTGATGTTTTCCAGCCGTAACCGGAGATTCGAACTCCGGACCTCAGTGTGTGAGCTGAGTGCGCTAGCGATTGTGCTACAGAACACCTAAACAGCTCTCTGAACCGAGCAGGATTCGAACCCATGGGAAGCCACTGGTGAGCTAGCACTGACTTACCAAGGGTTCCAACCTCATTCCACCGACTGATGATGAAACACCTCAGGGTTTCAGAGACGATCTTTCCATTTTTATGAAGATAAGATAAGATAGAGAGATAAGATTTCGTTCGGATTTTTAACCTCGGAGGGTTAGCCACCCAGGATAACCCAAGATGGAGAAATATAATAAAGGTTGAACATGTAACCAGTAGAAAAATAAAAAAATGGCCCAAATATTCTCAGTCAATCGTTTTTGTCGTATATTATCGTAAATGTGTTTTCCTGACATATTTTAAATCCTGTTATTAACCTTACTCGTCACACTGGCCACCATGACACTACACCCACATGTTAGATCATGGCACCATCAAATACATTTGCTTCACTCTCATCTCCTCCCACACCACCATAACGTAGCTAAAAAATAAACAAAACCACCATTAAGAAAATGTCAAGAGAGGTGGAGAAGCAGCAGCAGGAGGAGGAGGAGGAGGGAAGGTCAGGCCGGGCAACCACTGCCAGTCCTCCATTATGCTGCGCTCGCCAGACCTCTCTAAAAAATGTAGTAGCAGCAGCAGTAGGGAGGAGAGGAAGTCCCTCCATTATACGGGAGCTAGCCAGCCTTGCCTAAAAATGTAGCCGTGGTTTTAATGGCTCCAAAATCTGCGAGGGACAACTTTTTTTTTTTTGCCTCGACGGCAATTGCGTCTTGCGTGTCTGGCTGCATTTAAACCCCAGCATTGTTATTAATTAAGTGATATTTATTAGCGCATGTAATGTTTTGATACCTGGAAGCAAAGGAATAATTTAATAACGTTTATACTTGTAGAATAAAACGAGATCTTTTGTTACCACAATAACACTGAGAGATCACGTTGAAATATGGAGAGTAAGAGTAGGGCAAGCATGCTGGGTTTTGAGCTCAGTGGGTGGGTGGAGCACACTGGGTGGGTGGTGGGAGCGCGCTGGGTGGGTGGGTGTAGCACGCTGGGTGGGTGGGTGGAGCACACTGGGTGGGTGTGTGGCGTACACTGGGTGGGTGGAGCACACTGGTGGGTGTGGGAGCGCGCTGGGTGGGTGGGTGTAGCACGCTGGGTGGGTGGGTGGAGCACACTGGGTGGGTTGTGTGGCGTACACTGGGTGGGTGGAGCACACTGGGTGGGTGGAGTACGCTGGGTGGGTGGTGTGGAGATACGCTGGGTGGTGGAGCACACTGGGTGGGTGGTGGAGCGCGCTGGGTGGGTGGTTGTAGCACGCTGGGTGGGTGGGTGGAGCACACTGGTGGTGTTGTGTGGCGTACACTGGTGGGTGGAGCACACTGGGTGGGTGGAGTACGCTGGGTGGGGTGGGTGGAGTACGCTGGTGGGTGAGCACACTGGGTGGGTGGTGGGAGCGCGCTGGGTGGGTGGTGTGTAGCACGCTGGGTGGGTGGGTGGCGTATACTGGGTGGGTGGAGCACACTGGGTGGGTGGGTGGCGTTACACTGGGTGGGGGAGCACACTGGGTGGGTGGAGTACGCTGGGTGGGTGGGTGGAGTACGCTGGGTGGGTGGAGCACACTGGGTGGGTGGAGTACGCTGGGTGGGTGGGTGGATGTAGCACACTGGGTGGGTGGATGTAGCACACTGGGTGGGTGGATGTAGCACACTGGGTGGGTGGATGTAGCACACTGGGTGGGTGGGTGGAGCACACTGGGTGGGTGGGTGGAGCACACTGGGTGGGTGGATGTAGCACACTGGGTGGGTGGGTGAAGCACACTGGGTGGGTGTAGCACACTGGGTGGATGGATGGAACACAGTGGGTGGGTGGATGTAGCACACTGGGTGGGTGGGTGTAGCACACTGGGTGGGTGGGTGTAGCACACTGGGTGGGTGGATGTAGCACACTGGGTGGGTGGGTGAAGCACACTGGGTGGGTGGATGTAGCACACTGGGTGGGTGGATGTAGCACACTGGGTGGGTGGATGTAGCACACTGGGTGAGTGGGTGAAGCACACTGGGTGGGTGGATGTAGCACACTGGGTGGGTGGGTGAAGCACACTGGGTGAGTGGGTGTAGCACACTGAGTGGGTGGATGTAGCACACTGGGTGGGTGAAGCACACTGGGTGGGTGGATGTAGCACACTGGGTGGGTGGGTGAAGCACACTGGGTCGGTGGATGTAGCACACTGGGTGGGTGGGTGAAGCACACTGGGTGGGTGGATGTAGCACACTGGGTGGGTGGGTGAAGCTCACTGGGTGGGTGGATGTAGCACACTGGGTGGGTGGGTGAAGCACACTGGGTGGGTGGATGTAGCACACTGTGTGGGGGATGTAGCACACTGGGTGGGGGGATGTAGCACACTGGGTGGGTGGATGTAGCACACTGGTGGTGGGTTGAAGCACACTGGGTGGGGGATGTAGCACACTGGGTGGGGGATGTAGCACACTGGGTGGGGGGATGTAGCACACTGGGTGGGTGGATGTAGCACACTGGGTGGGTGGGTGAAGCACACTGGGTGGGGTGGATGTAGCACACTGGGTGGGTGGGTGAAGCACACTGGGTGGGTGAAGCACACTGGGTGGGTGAAGCACACTGGGTGGGTGAAGCACACTGGGTGGGTGGATGTAGCACACTGGGTGGGTGGGTGAAGCACACTGGGTGGGTGAAGCACACTGGGTGGGTGAAGCACACTGGGTGGGTGGATGTAGCACACTGGGTGGGTGAAGCACACTGGGTGGGTGGATGTAGCACACTGGGTGGGTGAAGCACACTGGGAACTTAAACCCGGTGATCAACAGTAATATTCAACCTACAACCATAAGAACCAAAGGTCTAGTAGCTACAGCCTAGTTATCCTTGTAACAATGAAGAGTGAATATAGGGACGGAAAGGATGGGTCATGCAAAGGATAAAAACACAAAGGAGAAGAGTGTGTGAGAGGTCAGAGGTCTCTTAACGTTACCATCATCCTGTCTTGAGATCTTCAGCACCTCGGCCTCGCTAGGTCGTTCTTCTGGGGCGCTGAGAGTCAAGGCTGACAACTAAATTTATGGTTTTCTAGATAGTATTGCAGACTTTACAGTGATTTAATACTTGAATAAACAGTGTCAAGCATGCACTGTGAGTCAATGATCGCTCTAACGTAAAATGATCCTACTAGTTTAATGTGAGCTATTGTGTGTGTGTGTGTGTGTGTGTGTGTGTGTGCGCGCATATATATATATATTATATATATATATATATATATATATATATATATATATATATATATATATATATATATATATATATATATATATATATTTTATATTTATTCAACAAGTCGGCCGTCTCCCACCAAGGCAGGGTGACCCAAAAAGAAAGAAAATCCCCAAAAAGAAAATACTTTCATCATCATTCAACACTGTCACCTCACTCACACATCATCACTGTTTTTGCAGAGGTGCTCAGAACACAACAGTTTAGAAGTATATACGTATAAAGATACATAACATATCCCTACAAACTGCTAATATCCCAAACCCCTCCTTTAAAGTGCAGGCATTGTACTTCCCATTTCCAGGACTCAAGTCCGGCTATATAAAATAACCGGTTTCCCTGAATCCCTTCACTAAATATTACCCTGCTCACACTCCAACAGCTCGTCAGGTCCCAAATATCATTCGTCTCCATTCACTCCTATCTAACACGCTCACGCACGCCTGCTGGAAGTCCAAGCCCCTCGCCCACAAAACCTCCTTTACCCCCTCCCTCCAACCTTTTCGAGGACGACCCCTACCCCGCCTTCCTTCCCCTACAGATTTATACGCTCTCCATGTCATTCTACTTTGATCCATTCTCTCTATATGACTAAACCACCTCAACCACTCTTCAGCCCTCTGACTAATACTTTTATTAACTCCACACCTCCTAATTTCCACACTCCGAATTTTCTGCATAATATTTACACCACACATTGCCCTTAAACAGGACATCTCCACTGCCTCCTCGCCTCAGCATTTACAACCCAAGCTTCACACCCATATAAGAGTGTTGGTACTATTATACTTTCATACATTCCCTTCTTTGCCTCAGTAGTTAACATTTTTTGCCTCCACATATACCTCAATGCACCGCTCACCTTTTTTCCTTCATCAATTCTATGATTAACCTCATCCTTCATATATATATATATATATATATATATATATATATATATATATATATATATATAATGTCGTGCCGAATAGGCAGAACTTGCGATCTTGGCTTAAATAGCAACGTTCATCTTGCCATAGACAAGTGAAAATTTGTGTATGCAATAATTTCGCCAAAATCATTCTGAACCTAACGAAAAAAAAATATTTCACTGTGTTTGTTTAGTATTAAATTACTGTAAATAAATCTAAAATATATTTAGTTGAGTTAGGCTAAAATAAATTGCTCCTATAATAAGGTTAGGTAAGTTTTCCAAGATTCTTTTGGTGCAAAATTAAAAATTTTTACATTAACCTTAATTAAAAAAATATATCTTTAAACGTATAAGAGAAATTTTTAGAAAGGACTTAATTTTAAATGAGTTATTGCTAATTGACCAGTTTTACATATTCGGCACGACATACACACACACACACACACACACACACACACACACACACACACACACACACACACACACACACACACACACACAGGAGGCTGAGGAGAGGTTTATACCCAAGGGTAACAGGAGTAATGAAAAAGCCAGGATGAGCCCATGGTTTACCCAAAGGTGCAGGGAGGCAAAAACCAAGTGTGCTAGGGAATGGAAGAAATATAGAAGGCAAAGGACCCAGGAGAATAAGGAGAACAGTCGTAGAGCCAGAAACGAATATGCACAGATAAGAAGGGAGGCCCAAAGACAATATGAAAATGACATAGCAGCGAAAGCCAAATCTGACCCGAAACTGTTGTACAGCCACATCAGGAGGAAAACAACAGTCAAGGACCAGGTAATCAGGCTAAGGAAGGAAGGAGGAGAGACAACAGGAAATGACCGTGAAGTATGTGAAGAACTCAACAAGAGATTCAAAGAAGTGTTCACAGAGGAGACAGAAGGGACTCCAGAAAGACGGAGAGGTGGGGCACACCACCAAGTGCTGGACACAGTGCACACAACCGAGGAAGAAGTGAAGAGGCTTCTGAGTGAGCTAGACACCTCAAAGGCAATGGGGCCAGATAACATCTCCCCATGGGTATTGAGAGAGGGAGCAGAGGCGCTATGTGTACCCCTAACAACAATATTCAATACATCTATCGAAACAGGGAGATTGCCTGAGGCATGGAAGACAGCAAATGTAGTCCCAATCTTTAAAAAAGGAGACAGACATGAAGCATTAAACTACAGACCAGTGTCACTGACATGTATAGTATGCAAAATCATGGAGAAGATTATCAGGAGAAGAGTGGTGGAACACCTAGAAAGGAATGATCTCATCAACAGCAGCCAGCATGGTTTCAGGGACGGGAAATCCTGTGTCACAAACCTACTGGAGTTCTATGACATGGTGACAGCAGTAAGACAAGAGAGAGAGGGGTGGGTGGATTGCATTTTCTTGGACTGCAAGAAGGCGTTTGACACAGTTCCACACAAGAGATTGGTGCAAAAACTGGAGGACCAAGCAGGGATAACAGGGAAGGCACTACAATGGATCAGGGAATATTTGTCAGGAAGACAGCAGCGAGTCATGGTACGTGGCGAGGTGTCAGAGTGGGCACCTGTGACCAGCGGGGTCCCGCAGGGGTCAGTCCTAGGACCAGTGCTGTTTCTGGTATTTGTGAACGACATGACGGAAGGAATAGACTCTGAGGTGTCCCTGTTTGCAGATGACGTGAAGTTGATGAGAAGAATACACTCGATCGAAGACCAGGCAGAACTACAAAGGGATCTGGACAGGCTGCAGACCTGGTCCAGCAATTGGCTCCTGGAGTTCAATCCCACCAAGTGCAAAGTCATGAAGATTGGGGAAGGGCAAAGAAGGCCGCAGACGGAGTACAGTCTAGGGGGTCAGAGACTACAAACCTCACTCAAGGAAAAAGATCTTGGGGTGAGTATAACACCAGGCACATCTCCTGAAGCGCACATCAACCAAATAACTGCTGCAGCATATGGGCGCCTAGCAAACCTCAGAACAGCATTCCGACATCTTAATAAGGAATCGTTCAGGACCCTGTACACCGTATACGTTAGGCCCATATTGGAGTATGCGGCACCAGTTTGGAACCCACACCTAGCCAAGCACGTAAAGAAACTAGAGAAATTGCAAAGGTTTGCAACAAGACTAGTCCCAGAGCTAAGAGGTATGTCCTACGAGGAGAGGTTAAGGGAAATCAACCTGACGACACTGGAGGACAGGAGAGATAGGGGGACATGATAACGACATACAAAATACTGAGAGGAATTGACAAGGTGGACAAAGACAGGATGTTCCAGAGATTGGACACAGTAACAAGGGGACACAGTTGGAAGCTGAAGACACAGATGAATCACAGGGATGTTAGGAAGTATTTCTTCAGCCACAGAGTAGTCAGTAAGTGGAATAGTTTGGGAAGCGATGTAGTGGAGGCAGGATCCATACATAGCTTTAAGCAGAGGTATGATAAAGCTCACGGCTCAGGGAGAGTGACCTAGTAGCGATCAGTGAAGAGGCGGGGCCAGGAGCTCTGACTCGACCCCCGCAACCTCAACTAGGTGAGTACAACTAGGTGAGTACACACACACAATGGTTGTAGGTTTACAGCTTTTGCTCCAATTTCTGGTCTTCCTTGGCCATCCCCAATTTCCATAACCTTGCATGTACTGGGTATTTATTTCTAGTAACCACTTGCATGACCACATGCAGCTTGTGCAGATCACACTGCAGCCTTTCACGTTCTCTTTCCAGACACAATATCTCCGATCCATAGCAGTGCCTGCCCTGTACTTTTTGCTTCCTGCTAAATTTTTATCCTGGTCTTTTGTACGGTAGTGTCAAATTTCTTTACAATGAAAAATAAGCCTTTCACCCATTCCTTTTCGGCCTTCCTTGTTACCTTGCGTCTGTTACCTCGCGCGCGCGGGCGTAGAGCAAAATATCTAAGTGTAATGTGTGGAGCGAAGGAGAGAGGTGATGGAGATGGATTGATGGGAGGAGGGGGGGGACTGAAGGGAGAGAAGATTGAGTGGTTGAGAAGTGAGTGATGGACTAACACTGTGGCTGGCACTGACGTTGTTGTAGTTGAGAGGCAGGCAGGTGCAGGCAGGCAGGTGTAGTCAGACAGGTACAGGCAGGCAGGTACAGGCAGGCAGGTACAGGCAGGCAGGTACAGGCAGGCAGGTATAGTCAGGTATAGGCAGGCAGGCAGACAGGCAGGTACAGGCAGGCAGGCAGGCACACAGGCAGGTACAGGCAGGCAGGCAGGCAGGCAGGCAGACAGACAGGTACGCAGGCAGGCAGATGCAGTCAGGCACATACAATTAGTCAGCAGCCAGTTAGTCAGTCAGTTCAATGGAAGGTACGGGACAGCTGTATATATGAAAGGACTTGGAACCACCATAAGAACTGGTCCAGTTAAAATCCTATTCGAAAAGGGCAGAAAATAATAAACTGTAAGAAAAGACGGAAGAAAACATTGAAGAGGACACCGTGGAAAAAAGGCAAGATAAAACCAAATCTTTTCAATTTGTTAAAAAGTAAACTAAACGCTAGAGATAAAACAAGGAACAAAGGAAAAAAAACAAATTAACTGGAGGTGTTAGACTCTTTCTCTCTGACTTTTTTCTGAGAGACGGCTTTATTACACCGACTTTGAATACACTTCCTGTAGCACTCCTTACCGACCTTACTAACTCTTCTTATGATATAATCTTCACCCTTTTGGGTTTAGTGCTTAGCTACGATAATAATAATAATAACTGGCGGTACCGAGGCGGCAAAGTATAAGGCATTAAATAGTGAGTTACAAAAGAACATATTTTAATATAAAGGTTTTAAATTCCACACAGGTGAAACGATAGATAATAGATAACTAGAGAAGGTAAATAACTTATTTATGGATACTGATAAGAAAAAAAGTCAGCAGGAGCAGATGGAATGTCGCCATGGAATTAAAAAGAATATACAGAAGAATTATGTCATGTACATAAGAATTTTTATAGGTTATTACCTCACGAAGGTAAGTTAGCAAGACGCACGAAAGATGGCGCACATTGTATCAATATTTACAACCGGGGGTTGGGAAGACTAAACTACAAGCATGTTGTCTTGGTATGTTGCAACATTAGTAACAAAATAATTTTAGGAAAGTGAAAATCTGACAGTCTTACTGGCTGACTGCGTAACAGACTGGCTGTCAATCAGGCCGGACTGCTGTGTGACTGGTCGCTGTCTGTTAGTTGGCTTGCTGTGTGGTGCTTGCAGGCTGATTTATCTTGGCTTGCTGACAAGCGGGCAGGCTAGCTGAACCGATGGTTAGCCAGCTAGTAGGTAGGCTGGCTAGATTGCCTGCTTGCTTGCTGGCTGGCTGGCTGGCAGGCAGGCAGCCTGCATTTCTGCCTGCAAATCTGTGCTGGGCAAATGACTATCGCCTCTCCCCTGTCAATAGGAATCCAGAAAAGTTAAGAGATAAAGTTGAGGACAACGAGGGGAGGGTGACGGCCAGGGAAAAAGGTGGCGTTGAGAGTTGTGGAGAGAAGAGAGGTGGGAAAGTGGAGCGGTAAAGACCCCAATAAGTCACTGACTTTTTTCGGGGTTATACTAGGTAATTTACACACGTTACTAGCTATGATGATTGTACTTGTGTGTATCTGTACCTAAATAAACTTATTAAGGATATGGCTTTGGGGGCAAGGAAGGTGGGGTGGTGAAAGGAGATGGGTGTCTGGATTTAGGGGAAGTTCTTGCGTGCTGGAAGAATAGTCATGGAAAGTGGGCCAGCTGGACGGTGATTGAAAACAGGAATAATTCTCGAAATTAATGTTTTCGTGCATAGATTCTATATTAACTTCAATAGCTGTTTTGACATATATTTTATACATTTTAATGCCGATTGTATAATATAAAAAGTTCTGAGATTATTTTGAAACTCTGAGATAATTTTAATTTCAACATTTCCTTGTATTTTTACCGATGGGAAGTAATGCCAGAACTGGAAAGTTCATTACGTGCTTGTCCAGATTTCATGGTTTAATTTCACGTGGGAAAAACATATTAACAGGTGCCAGAAATGTGTTTAGGCTGATGAAGGCAGAGAGAGTAATGGGCAAGTTTAGTGCCTTCCTGGAGGCACTGTGCCTCGTAGTTATTTTAGCCTGGACCAGCGGTTTTAATTAACTGTTGCTGCTAGCAAGAGCTAGATAAATGTTGTACCTATGTAATCCGAGCATTTAATAACTATCACATACTGATATATGTGATAGTTCTATATGTGTGTAGATGATAGTATCTATAAAATATTACTAGTGAACTCGATAGTAACGGCAAGATATGATAATAGTACCAGTAGTAAAAGTTGTAGCATTCGCAATAGAAGTGACAATGGTACGGAAAAACGTTGTCTCGGGTCATCCTGGCACAGAAGTGTCATTTTTTGTCATGTATGCCGCAGTGAGCGGATGTTTGGATACTGTGGTGACCCAGGCCCCTGCAGCGTCTGCACTGCGGAGAAGCGGTGATAGTATTCACTCAATAATTGTCCAGTGTGATTTTTTTGTTCAGGCCACAAGGATAAAGGTCTTTACTAATGGGTTTAAAAGCGAAGTTGGTGGTGGCTTTGATGTAATTGCTGGTGAGGACTCTAATTGTTGAGTTACCAAACGAGCTGTGTGTTAATTGTGGAGCTCCACGCAGTCCTCATGGATAAGAAATTCTCGTTTAAAAACACACGTGAGCATGCATTAAAATATATTAGAAAGCGTTTCGATCTTGGGGACCTTGATCACTGTCGCTCACGTGTCTTTTTAAACCAATTTGTCGGTATCAGTTACCAAGGTTTATACCCAAAGAAGTTCTCTTGGTGTCTGGGTCATTTGGTGTCCCATAAAACGAACGGGCAGATACCGAGGCAAAGTACGTTATTAGGAACTAGTTTTAATAACAGATTTCTGCTTCAGTAACAGCATGAGTCACACACACACATGTCCTTGACAAGCAGCAAGCCTGACGAGCCCTATAGACTGGAAAGAAAAGTTATGTAGGGTTTGGCAGGACCTGGGTGTTTGCCCCTTCCTTCAGCTGAAATGTGTGCATCAAGACTGTTGACTGAAGATCTGGTTCAAAGCTCTCGCCCAGAGTCATCTGTCTGCAGGAGTTCCTGGTCTACCTTCCCTCCTTTCCCATTCCATCTCCTCTCCTCTATGTAAACAAATAACTCACACGTATGAGAGAGAAACTTATGGCTACGTTATAGTCCAACTTTTGAACCGACGTTTTGGACTGAAACGTCGTCGTCCTGTGTGGGGTTATTTGTGTATTGTTCCAGTCACGGCATTGTGCCTTTTTTGGTTCCTCTGTGTCTCGCAGCTGAATATGGAATACATTTTAACTGTTTGCCCCAAGACTTAAGCCTTTTCTCTTTTCCGTTTTTATATATAATTATCCGGATGTCTATAGGGATTTCAGGAAACTTTGACATTGATTATTTAATGAGATTTTAACTGATGCTGGTTATTTAAAATTGATGTGACAGTAATTGTTCATGTTGTGTACTTTATTAATGATAGATTTTTTTTTAAGTTTCCGTAAATGTTAATAGGTGATTTATTGTTACTGCCAAGAATAATCTGTTCGGCTGTTCTTTACAGTACATATCTACCTGCTTATAACACTCGACTAACACGCAGGTTGCTATTTACTGCTGGTAAACAGGGACAGCAGGTGCAAGGAGAATTGCCCATACGTCCCACCAAGCCCTGGTATCGCTTAAGTCTTCATTATTTCCTAATGAAGATAGACTTTTGTTGCCCATCTCTGAACCTTCTCCATTTTGTCTTCATCTATTATATAAATTTAGGAGCGACAGTGAGCCGCAAATTAGAGGTGAGGTGTGACAAGAGCATTAACAAGGATCCTAGATTTTGACGCGAATTTTTTTACTCGCAATTATTAGCTATGAAAACAGACACTGTTGTCTTGGCTGCTTGCATCTATATAATATTTAACATATTTGATGTCACTGCCAGCGCTGAATGACCCTTGTGAGTTTGGCACTTTAGTTTTGATTGTAGTAATAATATTTGAGGTCACTGTTAATGGTCTCTCTGAGACCTTTGTTCACTGTTAACCCACAATCTGGAAAGGCAAGATTAGAAGACGTTTTGACTCACCCTGGAACATCATCAGGTCGTGGGTCTAATGGTCCAGAATGGGCCGAAATGTCGACCGCATTTTGCTCTCCAATCTGAGTTCCTTCGTGAATTTTCAGTGTCTGGGGAGATAAATAATATAAAATACCGATACGATGGAAAAATAGACAAAAATGCAGTATAATGTTATCCTTTATTGACAACATTTAACCCACACAGTGAACTTTATCAAGTTACAAACAGATCTACCTGGGCAGAGAGAACACAGGTATGTATAGGGAGCATGGTGACGTGAAGTCAGGCAGGGAATGCTGAGAAGAGGTTGGATTTAAGAAAAACTTGCAGACCCTTCTTAAGTACAACCCCTTGTCACCATTCTTAAGTACAACCCCTTGTCACCATTCTTAAGTACAACCCCTTGTCACCATTCTTAAGTACAACCCCTTGTCACCATTCTTAAGTACAACCCCTTGTCACCATTCTTAAGTACAACCCCTTGTCACCATTCTTAAGTACAACCCCTTGTCACCATTCTTTAAGTACAACCCCTTGTCACCATTCTCCACCTGAGCCTTCATCACTATGCTCCATCTACACACTCGTGTACTCCCCACTCAGACAGATCGGTTTGTAGCTTCATAAAGCCCACTTTGTGGGCGAAACGTAGTCAATAAATGATTGCATTTTACTGCGTTTGTGTATTTATCCATCAGTGTCTTTACAGCAACACACTTTACAGTCTTCCTAATATATTACATAGTGGGTTTCCAAACATTGTCGTATGCAGATTGCATTATCTTACTCTTATAAACATTGAGATTCATCGTCGAAGCCTTCGAAAACTGCAAAATGTTGCAGGTCCATGAATGCTTTCACATACACACTGCAACAGATGGGCGTTTTTTCTCCAATTTTGTGTCAGCCACGAGAGAAGGGAGGCAAAGGGAATAGCGTTATGAAAGGCGGAAAGGGATAGGGGGAAAAAGAGGATGTGAAGTAGAGAATAATGTAGGTAGGTGAAGAGAGGAAAAAAGGGCAAAAAGAAAACGAGAGAAGTAATGAAAGAAGACTGAAGGAAGCGTCCAGGATAGGAGGTAAAGATAAGAGAAGGAGAGGAAATTTAGTGCCATTATACGGGTATAATGTTTTAATTTCGGTGTGGTCAACCATTCAAAAGGTGCAAACTATTATTAACGAATGAAGGGTGATATTATACGGGGTAAGAGAGCCTTAATAGGTGGATTGGGCCCTGTTTTTGAGGGGCAGACTATTCTTAATGGATGCCTGGCACTATTATATGGGTTTAATGCACCGTTATAGGGATTCATGGCATCGATAAATGGAGTTAGAGAATCATTATAGGGACTCAAGGTACCATTATAGAGGTGGGGGCGAGAGGCGGAAGGCAGATAGCGGGATACATCCAAGCCTCCTGTTACAGCATCCTCGCTCTTTCTCCCTTACTCGATCTCCCTTACTCGATCTCCCTTACTACCTCTACCTTACTCCCTCACCCTTACTCCCTCACCCTTGCTCCCTCACCCTTACTCCCTCATCCCTATTTCCTCACGGACAAACATCACATCAAAGGAGGCAGAGAGCAATTGCCATGGTTATCCAGGCGTCAAGAACGTCTTGTGAAATCATGTCCTATCTCTGTGTGACTGTCTTGTGACTGTGTGATTGTCTTGTGACTGTGTGACTGTCTTGTGACTGTCTTGTGACGGTATGATAGTCTTGTGATTGCATTATAGTCGAATATATGATATATTTAGAGTACCTATACACGTGGTATTCGTCAATAAATTACCACGGGTTACAGGTAGGCGTCAGGTCGTGCAGGTCAGCGGTGCCAGACAGTAAAACTTTCAGCCTCGTGAAATAAACAAGACTGTCAGTAAAGGTGAAGCTACCAACGAGGCGAAGGCTTTCTTAAATACCCCAGAAACACGCTAGCTCGTCTAAAAGACGGATTTCCTCCCGCAGAAGTAAGAGAAAGGGAGACATTAAACACCCACATCACGGACTGAACACTGTGTGTTCCCTCGCTGAGTCATTGAAGAACTTCAGAGTTAGCAAAGTGAATTGTGGGAGTTAGTAGCAATTGTTGCAACACTATGACTGGAACATGCAGTTAGGATGCTGTCTTGGGTGAAGAAAAGATAGTTAAAAGTGTTAACTGGGACAACGTTTAGTTACCACCTCCCTTCCCAGATATTTTAACAGAATGATAGCGTTAAAAAAATTTTTATATTGACAAACTTAAACAACAATTCCATCTTTTTTCTAAGTAGGATATACCAGTATTGCAAGTGTGAAATTGTTCAGCAGAGACTTTCTCAAGTCATCGACGGATATGATGTCGGTTTTCTTAACTATTTATAAATAACAAAAAGACACAATACCGTGACTGGAACGATACACAAATAACCCGCACATAAAAGACAGAAGCTTACGACGACGTTTCGGTCCGACTTGGACCATTGACAAAGTCACTTGTGACTTTGTGACTTTGTCAATGGTCCAAGTCGGACCGAAACGTCGTCGTAAGCTTCTGTCTTTTATGTGCGGGTTATTTGTGTATTCTTAACTATTTACAATTGACGAATGCAATAAGTTCACAGTAAAGAGGTGATACCACGATATGCAAAGCAGCCACTGCGAAAAAAAATGGAGAATTTAAAGCGCTTTCGAGATGTCTCACATTATAAAGGAACTGTAAAAATAACAGAATAGCAGAAGACATATAAGGATGAGATTACAAGTTGAAGAATGAGACATTTATGAATTTGTATTAAAGGCTTTGTGGTGGGTAACAAGTGTCTCATTAACACTGATGCCAAATCTGGGTATGGTTTGTATCAAGTTAACAAGAGTGTAAACTACACATAATAGCTGCAAGAACCTCCCCTGGTTAAAGTACACCAGCTTCGAAGATTTGAAGCAGAGTGAATGAGGCGCTTATAAGTTATAAGCAAAAACCTTGGAAGAAAAAAAATATGCAGACAAACACTTAAAGGTGCCCCTTCCAGGCAGGTCATTCCAGACACGCCTTCCATGCTATAAGGTTCCACCTTTACCGACATGATGAGGACAGGATATATACAGAGAGGTGTTTGTAGATGAATGGTTCGTAGATGAATGGTTCAGAGAACCGACATGTTGATAAATTAGACACATGTGCAAACTCTTGGGTATCTTTATTGAGGAAAACGTTTCGCCACACAGTGGCTTCATCAGTCCATACGTAGGAGAAACTTGAAGAACAGGAGGAGAATGAGGTAATCAGTCCCTAAACCTTGAGTCGATGTGTTCAGTCCATCAATCTTGAATAGAATACGGCATATCAGCGGAGAAGCAGCTTATAAACCGTATGGCAGGAGAGGTGCAGCAGTCATAGGTCGTGTCACATTTGTTCAATGTGGAAGTAGGTCGTGCCCAAGAATTAGGCAAGCGAAGAATTCCTAAGTATTAAGATCCCAAGAAGTTGCAGTGTCTGACAGGTTTGTAGATGAATGGTTCAGAGAACAGAGAGGTATAAGTCTCTCTGTATGTACTCTTAGAGTTTAATCCCTAAAATGGGGGTTAAAGTAAAATATTCCTGTCTGGTGATGAGCAGGTGATATTCAGTCTTAATGACTTTGTGTAGTCTCTAGGCTTTAAGCCCAATTAACCACCCAACCAACTTGACGAGGCACGCCTATATTCATTACACATAACTAAAATTAATAATTGTAACAATGATAAGAAAAAGTTAAAATCAATCCTGAATCGCCTTAGATGGTTTATTGCTTTAATTCTCTTAAGTTTGCACACTAAAGCTTAACCTTTTAATAGTTTTCAGTATGTTTGAGTTAGTTTTATTGCATAAAATCATTTGTATATCAGCTGTTTTGCTGGGCGATTCTTAGCACCCAAAATATGTACCGTGTGTGTGTGTGTGTGTGTGTGTGTGTGTGTGTGTGTGTGTGTGTGTGTGTGTGTGTGTGTGTGTGTGTTGAGTCAGCTGCTGGAGGGAGCATTAACTACAGTATTTGTGTTTCAGACTAGCAACGAAGGGATCTCGGGCCACACACAACCTCTACTGGAATGACCGCTCCTGCCTCGCCTCAAACTACTTCATCTGCGAGAAGCCTGCACCAGGAGGTAAGATAGGGATGGGTAGGATATAAGAGAGAAATCAGCGCCTGAAGGTTAAGGGAGGGATGGGTAAGTGACTTGGAGGACACCTGCATCTGGAGATAAGTGATATGGGAGATGCCTGTGCCGGAAGGTAAGGATAAGTAATATTTGAGAGAGAGAATGGGTAGGTAGGTAGGTAGGTAGGTAAAACAATTTTATTTGCCTAATTAAATTCCCTGCATTTTGTAAGTACTTTTTCCACGATTTCAGAGTAATTTCAGCATGAATTGAGTTGTTATACACATCAGTAAACCAAATTTGCCCTGGATGCCGCTTACAAAACTCGGCTAATTCACAGGTAGTTATATTTACTGCTAAGTGGGCAGAAGCAGAATGCATTAGGAGACTTATCTATACATCTCTCTGTGAAAACTAATCAGAATAATTTAAGCTGAAAACTAAAGCACTAAGCTTGGCAACGTTAAACAATTTTTTTTAAGGGATAGAGCTTAGTTTCTCCCCGAGTAAATCTTTATAAGGATTCCACTATAAAAAACCATTGTTTCAACGGCTTTCCTAATAATGAGTACTATTTTTTTTTACCAGTGAAAGTCTTGATATATTAAGAGTGTGGGTTCTGTGAGTCAATTTACTCTGGTATGTGTGAGTGACTTCCAGAGACCCACAACACTAGTAATTATTCTCCCAGTCTTTGTGCTTCCAGTTGTGTATAAGAACCCTTGTGGAAAATTAACCTGTACATATTTATGAGTAATCACTATGTAATTCTCTTTTTCCTCCCCTCCCTTCCTCTCTCTCTCTCTCTCTCTCTCTCTCTCTCTCTCTCTCTCTCTCTCTCTCTCTCTCTCTCTCCACACACACACACACACACACACACACACACACACACACACACACACACACACACAAACGCACACGCACACGCACACGCATACACACACACATACACACACACACCCCTAGCAATCAGCGAAGAGGCGGGGCCAGGAGCTGTGACTCGACCCCTGCAACCACAAATAGGTGAGTACACATGTAGTCCCAATTTTTAAAAAGGGAGACAGACATGAGGCACTAAACTACAGACCTGTATCACTAACGTGTATAGTATGCAAGGTCATGGAGAAGATCATCAGGAGGAGAGTGGTGGGGCACCTGGAAAGAAACAAGTGTATAATTGACAACCAGCACGGTTTCAGGGAAGGAAATCCTGTGTCACAAACCTACTAGAGTTTTATGAGAAGGTGACAGAAGTAAGACAAGAGAGAGAGGGGTGGATCGACTGCATATTTTTGGACTGCAAGAAGGCCTTCGACACAGTTCCTCACAAGAGGTTACTGCAAAAGCTAGAGGACCAGGCACACATAACAGGAAAGGCACTGCAATGGATCAGAGAAAACCTGACAGGGAGGCAAGAACGAGTCATGGTACGTGACGAGGTGTCAGAGTGGGCGCCTGTGACAAGCGGGGTTCCACAGGGTCAGTCCTAGGACCTGTGCTGTTCTTGGTATATGTGAACGACATAACGGAAGGGATAGACTCAGAAGTGTCCTTGTTTGCAGATGATGTGAAGTTAATGAGAAGAATCAAATCGGATGAGGATCGGACAGGACTACAAAGAGACCTGGACAGGCTACAAGCCTGGTCCAGCAACTGGCTCCTTGAGTTTAACCCTGCCAAATGCAAAGTCATGAAGATTGGGGAAGGGCAAAGAAGACCGCAGACACAATATAGTTTAGATGGCCAAAGACTGCAAACCTCACTCAAGGAAAAAGATCTGGGGGTGAGTATAACACCGAGCATATCTCCTGAGGCGCACATCAATCAAAATAACTGCTGCAGCATACGGGCGCCTGGCAAACCTACGGATAGCGTTCCGATACCTCATAAGGATTCGTTCAAGACTCTGCATCCCATTTACGTCAGGCCCATACTGGAGTATGCAGCACCAGTTTGGAATCCACACCTAGTCAAGCACGTCAAGAAATTAGAAAAAAGTGCAAAGGTTTGCAAACAAGACTAGTCCCAGAGCTATGGGGATTGTCCTACGAAGAAAGGTTGAGGGAAATCGGCCTGACACACTGGAGGACAGGAGGGTCAGGGGAGACATGATAACGACATATAAATACTGCGCGGAATAGACAAGGTGGACAAAGACGGGATTTTCCCAGAGATGGGACACAGACACAAGAGGTCACAATTGGAAGTTGAAGACTCAGATGAATCAAAGGGATGTTAGGAAAGTATTTCTTCAATCATAGAGTAGTCAGGCCGTGGAATAGCCTAGAAAGTGACGTAGTGGAGGCGGGAACCATACATAGTTTTAAGGAGAGGTATGGTAATGCTCATGGGGCAGGGAGAGAGAGGACCTAGTAGCAATCAGCGAAGAGGCGGGGCCTGGAGCTATGAATCGACCCCTGCAACCACAAATAGGTGAGTACAAATAGGTGAATACAAAACACACACACACACACACATACACACATACACACACATACACATACACACATACCACATACACACACATACACACACACACATACACACATACACACACATACACACACACACACACATACACACACACACACACATATACACACACACACACACATATATACACACAACACACACACACATACACACATCACACATACACACACACACACACACACACACACACACACCACACACACATACACACACACACACACACATACACACACATACACACACACACACACACACACACACACCACACACACACACACACACACACATACACACATACACACACACACACACCACACACACACAACACACACCACACAACATACACACATACACACATACACACATACACACACACACACACACACACACACACACCAACACACACACACCACACAACACACACACACACACACACAGGAGCTCGGACTCGACCCCGCAACCTCAACAGTGGACAACAGGTGAGTACACCACACACACACAACACACACACACACACTGCAGGACACCAAACAACCACCAGGGTAAATGCTCAGGGGTAGTTATAAGGGGTTTTAAAATACTGGGGAAGAGGGGGGGAAAGAGGGCATTTAAAATTTTCCCGGGGGGTTGGAAAGTCACGATTTGTTTGAAAAGAATTATCAAAATAATTTTGGGAAAAAAAAAAAATTTAATTAATTTTCAAAGCGTGACTATTTCACCTGCTGGGCCGTGTTTTAGTTGGGATGTGTTGTGTGTTGCAGGCTGTTTTAAATTTGCTTGCTGACAAGGGCAGGCTAGTTTGAACCGAGGGTTTTAGCCAGCTAGTAGTAGGGGGCTAGTTTGGGCCTGCTTCTTGCTGGTGCTGTGGCGGCGGGCAGCCTGCATTTCTGCTGAATCTGTGCTGGGCAAATGAAAATCCCTCCCCCTGTAATAGGAATCCAGAAAATTAAAGATAAATTTTGAGGACACGAGGGAGGTGACGGCCAGGGAAAAAGAGTGGCGTGAGAGTTGTGGAGAAAGAGAGGTGGAAAGTGGAGCGTAAGACCCCATAAGTCACTGACTTTTTTCGGGGTTTATATATTTTCACACGACTAGTATGATGATTGTACTTGTGTGAATGTACCTAAAAAAACTTATAAGGGAATATGGTTTGGGCAAGAAGTGGGGTGGTGAAAGATGGTGCCCTGGATTTAGGGGAAGTTTTTGCGTGCTGGAAGATACAGGAAAGTGGGCAGTGGACGGTGATAAAACAGGATAATTCCGAAATTAATGTTTTCGTGCATAGATTCTATATTAACTTCAATAGCTGTTTGACAATATATTTTATACTTTTAATGCCAAATTGTATAATATAAAAATTCGGGAGATTATTTGAAACTCGAGTAATTTTAATTTCAACATTTCCTTGTATTTTACCGATGGGAAGTAACCCAGAATGGAAAGTTCATTACTGTCTTGTCCAGATTTCATGGTTTAATTTCACGTGGGAAAACATATTAACAGTGCAAAATGTGTTTAGCTGATGAGCAAGGATAATGGGCAAGTTTAGTGCCTTCGGAGGCACTGTCCCTCGTATTTATTTTCCCTGGACCAGGTTTTAATTAACTGTTGCGCTAGAAAAGAGCTAGTAAATGTTTACCTTGTACCGAGCATTTAATAACTATCACAACTGATATGTGAAGTTCCCTAGTGTGTAGATGATTATCTATAAAATATTACTATATCGATAGTAACGGAAAGATATGAAAAGTACCATATAAAAGTTGTAGTTCGCAATAGATGACAATGGACGGAAAAACGTTGTCTGGTCACCTGGCACAAAAGTGTCATTTTTTGTCATGTAGCCGCAGTGAGGATTTTTGGATACTGTTGACCAGGCCCTGCAGCGTCTGCACTGCGGAAAGCGGTGATAGTATCACTCAAAAATTGTCCAGTGTGATTTTTTTTGTTCAGGCCACAAGAAACGGTTTTACTATGGTTTAAAGCGAAGTGGTGGTGGCTTTGATGAAATTGGTGAGGACTCTAATGTTGAGTTACCAAACGATTTGTGTAGTTAATTGGAGCCCCAAACGCAGTCCTCTGGATAAGAAATTCTCGTTAAAAACACACGTGAGCATCTTAAAAATATTATAGAAGGGTTTCGATTTTGGGCCCTTGATCACTGTCCTCACGTGTCTTTTTAAACCAATTTGTCGGTATCAGTTACCAAGGTTTATACCCAAAGGGAATTTCCCTTGGGTGTCTGGTCATTTGTTGTCCCATAAACAACGGCAGATACCGAGCAAATACGTTATTGGGAACAAGTTTAATAACAGATTTCTGCTTTCATAACAGCTGAGTCACAACACACAGTCCTTGACAGCACAAGCCTGCGAGCCCTATAGACTGGAAAGAAAAGTTATGTGGGTTTGGCAGACCTTGTGTTTGCCCCTTCCTTCAGCTGAAATGTTGCATAAGACTTTGACTGAAGAGTCTTTCAAGTCTCGCCCAAGTCATCTTCTGCAGGATTCCTGGTCTACCTTCCCTCCTTTCCCATTCATCTCCTCCTCTATGAAACAATACTCACAGTATGAGAGAGAAACTTTGGCTAGTTATATCCAAATTTTGAACCGACGTTTTGGACGAAACGTCGTCGTCCTGTGTGGGGTTATTTGTGTATTGTTCCATCACGGCATTGTGCTTTTTTGGTTCCTCTGTGTCTCGCAGCTGAATATGGAATACATTTTACTGTTTCCCCCAAGACTTAACCTTTTCTCTTTTCCCGTTTTTATTATATAATTATCCGGATGTTATAAGGATTTCGGGAAACTTTGACATGATTATTTAATGGATTTTAACTGAGCGGGTTTAAATTAAAAATTGATGTGACAGTAATTGTTCATGTTGTGTACTTTATTAATGATAAAATTTTTTTTTTTTCCCGTAAATGTAATAGGTGATTTATTGTTACTGCCAAGAATAATCTGTTCGGCTGTTCTTTACAGTAACTATCTACTTGCTTATAACACTCGACTAACACGCATGTTGCATTTACTGCTGGTAAACAGGGACGCAGGCAAGGGAGAATTGCCCAACGTCCCCAAGC
Source organism: Cherax quadricarinatus (assembly GCF_026875155.1). NCBI lineage: Eukaryota > Metazoa > Arthropoda > Malacostraca > Decapoda > Parastacidae > Cherax > Cherax quadricarinatus. Next base: position 30,540,760 of record NC_069460.1, on the reverse strand, counting down.
CCTGGTATGTTTAAGTCTTCATTATTTCCTAATGAAATAGACTTTTGTGCCCATCCAAAACCCTTCTCCATTTGTCTTCATCTATTATATAAAATTTAGGAGCGCCAGTGAGCCGCCAAATTAGAGGTGAGGTTTGACAGAGCATTAACAAGGATCTAGTTTTGAACGGAATTTTTTATCGAAATATAGCTATAAAACAGACACTGTTGTTTGGCTGCTTGCATCTATATAATATTTAACATTTGATGCCCACTGCCAGCGCTGAATGACCCTTGTGAGTTATGCACTTTAGTTTGATTGTAGAATAATTTTGAGGTAAACTGTTAATGGGTCTCTCTGAGACCTTTGTTCACTGTTAACCCACAAATCTGGAAAGGCAAGATTAGAAGACGTTTTTGACTCACCCGGGAAAACATCATCATGGTCGTGGGTCTAATGGTCCAGAATGGGCCGAAATGTCGACCCATTTTGCTCTCCCAATCTGATTCCTTCGTGAATTTTCAGTGTCTGGGGAGATAAATAATATAAAATACCGATACGAGGGAAAAATAGACAAAAATGCAGTATAATGTTATCCTTTATTGACAACATTTAACCCACACAGTGAACTTTATCAAGTTACAAACAGATCTACCTGGGCAAGAGAACACGGGTATGTATAGGGAGCATGGTGACTTTGAAGTCAGCAGGGAATGCTGAGAAGAGGTTGGATTTAAGAAAAACTTGCAGACCCTTCTTAAGTACAACCCCTTGTCACCATTCTTAAGTACAACCCCTTGTCACCATTCTTAAGTACAACCCCTTTGTCACCATTCTTAAGTACAACCCCTTGTCCCCCATTCTTAAGTACAACCCTTGTCAACCATTCTTAAGTACAACCCCTTGTCACCTTTTCTTAAGTACAACCCCTTGTCACCATTCTTTAAGTACAACCCTTGTCACCATTCTCCACCTGAGCCCTTCATCACTATGCTCCATCTAAAACACTCGTGTACCCCCCACTCAGACAGATCGGTTTGTAGCTTCATAAAGCCCACTTTGTGGGCGAAACGTAGTCAATAAATGATGCATTTTACTGCGTTTGTGTATTTATCCATCAGTGTCTTTACAGCAACACATTTTACAGTCTTCCTAAATATTACATAGTGGGTTCCAAACATTGTCGTATGCAGATTGCATTATCTTACTCTTATAAAAAATTGAGATTCATCGTCGAAGCCTTCAAAAAACTGCAAAATGTTGCAGGTCCATGAATCCCTTTCACATAACACTGCAACAGAGGGGCGTTTTTTCTCCAATTTTGTGTCAGCCACGAGAGAAGGGAGGAAAAGGGGAATAGCGTTATGAAAGGCGGAAAGGGATAGGGGGAAAAAGAGGATGTGAAGTAGAGAATAATGTAGGTAGGTGAAGAGAGGAAAAAAGGGAAAAAAAGAAAACGAGAGAAGTAATGAAAGAAGACTGAAGGAAGCGTCCAGGATAGGAGGTAAAGATAAGAGAAGGAAGGAAATTTAGTTCCATTATACGGTTAAAAAGTTTTAATTTCGGTGTGGTCAACCATTCAAAAGGTGCAAACTATTATTAACGAATGAAGGGTGATATTAAACGGGGTAAGAGACCCTTTAAAATAGGTGGATTGGGCCCGTTTTTGAGGGGCAGACTATTCTTAATGGATGCCTGGCACTTTTAAATATGGGTTTAATGCACCGTTATAGGGATTCATGGCATCGATAAAGGGAGTTAGAGAATCATTATAGGACTCAAGGTACCATTATAAGAGGTGGGGGCGAGAGGCGGAAGGCAGATAGCGGGATACATCCAACCCTTTCCTGTTACAGCATCCTCGCTCTTTCTCCCTTACTGATCTCCCTTACTCGATCTCCCTTACTACCTCTACCTTACTCCCTCACCCTTACTCCCTCACCCTTGCTCCCTCACCCTTACCCCTCATCCCTATTTCCTCACGGACAAACATCACATCAAAGGAGGCAGAGAGCAATTGCCATGGTTATCCAGGCGTCAAGAACGTCTTGTGAAATCATGTCCTATTCTGTGTGACGTCTTGTGACTGTGTGATTGTTTTGTGACTGTGTGACTGTCTTGTGACTGTCTTGTGACGGTATGATAGTCTTGTGATTGCATTATAGTCGAATATATGATATATTTAGAGTACCTTATACACGTGGTATTCGCCCATAAATTACCACGGGTTACAGTAGGCGTCAGGTCGTGCAGGTCAGCGGTGCCAGACAGTAAAAACTTTCAGCCTCGTGAAATAAACAAGACTGTCAGTAAAGGGTTTGAAGCTACCAACGAGGCGAAGGCTTTCTTAAATACCCCAGAAACACGCTAGCTCGTCTAAAAGACGGATTTCCCCCCGCAGAAGTAAGAGAAAGGGAGACATTAAACACCCACATCACGGACTGAACACTGTGTGTTCCCTCGCTGAGTCATTGAAGAACTTCGGGAGTTAGCAAAGTGAATTGGGGGATTTAAAGTAGCAATTGTTGAACACTATGACTGGAACATGCAGTTAGGATGCTGTCTTGGGTGAAGAAAAGATATTTTAAAAGTGTTAACTTGGGACAACGTTTAGTTACCACCCCCCTTTTCCCCAGAATTTTAACAGAATGATAGCGTTAAAAAAATTTTATATTGACAAACTTAAACAACAATTCCATCTTTTTTCTAAGTAGGATAAAACCAGTATTGCAAGTTTTGAAATTGTTCAGCAGAGACTTTCTCAAGTCATCGACGGATATGATGTCGGTTTTCTTAAACTATTTATAAATAACAAAAAGACACAATCCGTGACTGGAACGATAAAACAAATAACCCGCACAAAAAAGACAGAAGCTTACGACGACGTTCGGTCCGACTTGGACCATTGACAAAGTCACTTGTGACTTTGTGACTTTGTCAATGGTCCAAGTCGGACCGAAACGTCGTCGTAAGCTTCTGTCTTTTATGTGCGGGTTATTTGTGTATTCTTAACATTTAAAAATTGCGAATGCAATAAGTTCACAGTAAAGAGGTGATACCACGATATGCAAAGCAGCCACTGCGAAAAAATGGAGAATTTAAAGCGCTTTCGAGATGTCTCACATTATAAAGGAACTGTAAAAATAACAGAATAGCAAAGACATATAAGGATGAGGATTACAAGTTGAAGAATGAGACATTATGAATTTGTATTAAAGGCTTTGGGGTGGGTAAACAAGTGTTCATTAACACTGAGCCAAATCGGGGTATGGTTGTATCAAGTTAACAAGAGTGTAAACTACACATAATAGCTGCAAGAACCTCCCGGGTTTAAAAAGTACACCAGCTTCGAAAAAATTTGAAGCAGAGTGAATGAGGCGCTTATAAGTTATAAGCAAAAACCTTGGAAGAAAAAAATATGCAGACAAACACTTAAAGGTGCCCCTTCCAGGCAGGTCATTCCAGACACGCCTTCCATGCATAAGGTTCCACCTTTACCGACATGATGAGGACAGGATATATACAGAGAGGTGTTTGTAGATGAAGGGTTTCGTAGATGAATGGTTCAGAGAACCGACATGTTGAAAAATTAGACACATGTGCAACTCTTGGGTATCTTTTTGGGGGGAAAACGTTTCGCCACACAGTGGCTTCATCAGTCCATACGTAGGAGAAACTTGAAGAACAGGAGGAGAATGGGGTAATCAGTCCCTAACCTTGAGTCGATGTGTTCAGTCCATCAATCTTGAATAGATACGCATATCGGGCGGAGAAGCAGCTTATAAACCGTAGGGGCAGGAGGGGTGCAGCAGTCATAGGTCGTGTCACATTTGTTCAATGTGGAAGTAGGTCGTGCCCAAGAATTAGGCAAGCGAAGAATTCCTAAGTATTAAGATCCCAAGAAGTTGCAGTTCTGACAGTTTGTAGATGAATGGTTCAGAAAACAGAGAGGTATAAATCTCTCTGTATGTACTCTTAGAGTTTAATCCCTAAAATGGGGGTTAAATAAAAAAATTCCTGTCTGGTGATGAGCAGGTGATATTTTATCTTAATGACTTTGTGTAGGTCTCTAGGCTTAACCCAATTAACCACCAACCAACTTGACGAGGGGACGCCTAATCATTACAATAAACTAAAATTAATAATTTTAACAATTTATAAGAAAAGTTAAAATCATCCTTGAATCGCCTTAGATGGTTTATTGCTTTTAAATTTTCTTAAGTTTTTACCTAAGCTTAACCTTTTAAAAAGTTTCAGTATGTTAGTTAGTTTATTGCATAAAAACATTTGTATATCAGTGTTTTGCTGGGCGATTCTTAGCACCCAAAATATTCCCTGTTGGGGGTGTGTTGGGGTGTGTGTGTGGTGTGTGGTGTGTGTGTGTGTGTGTGTGTGTGTGTTGAGTTCAGCGCGGAGGGAGCATTAACTACAGTTTTGTGTTTCAGACTAGCAACGAAGGGATCTCGGGCACACACAACTCTACTGAATGACCGCTCCTGCCTCGCCTCAAACTACTTCATCGCGAAAGCCTGCACCAGGAGGTAAGATAGGATGGTAGGGTATAAGAAGAAATCACGCCTGAATTAAGGGAGGGATGGTAAGTACTTGGAGGACACTGCATCTGGAGATAAGTGATATGGAGATGCCTGTGCCGAAGGTAAGGATAGTAATATTTGAGAGAGAGAATGGTAGTAGGTAGGTAGAGGTAAACAATTTATTGCCTAATAAATTCCCCCCATTTTGTAAGTACTTTTTCCAATTTCAGGTAATTCCCGCATGAATTGAGTTTTATTTCACATCATAAAACAAATTGCCCTGATGCCGCTTACAAAACCGCTAATTCCAGGTAGTTATATTTACTGCTAAGTGGCAGAAACAAAGCATTAGGGAAATTTTCTATACATCCTCTGGGGAAAACTAATCAAAAAATTTTTAAACTGAAAACTAAAGCCTAAGCTTGCAACGTTAAACAAATTTTTTTTAAGGATAGAGCTTATTTCCCGGGGATAAATCTTATTAAGTTCCACTATAAAAACCATTTTTCAACGGCTTTCCCCAATAATGAGTTTCTATTTTTTTTACCAGTGAAAGTCTTGATATATTAAAGTGTGGTTCTGTGAGTCAATTTACTCTGGTATGTGTAGTGACTTCCAGAACCCCCCAACACTTTTAATTATTCTCCCAGTCTTTGTGCTTCCAGTTGTGTAAGAACCCTTTGGAAAAATAACCTGTACATATTTAATGAGTAATCACTAGTAATTCTCTTTCCTCCCCTCCCTTTCCCCCTCTCTCTCTCTCTCTCTTCTTCCCCGGCCCACTCTCCCCCCCTCTCTCTCTCTCTTCCCACACACACACACACACACACACACACACACACACACACACACACACACACAACAAACGCACAAAGCACACGCACACGCATACACACACACAACACACACACAACCCCTAGCAATCGCGAAGAGGCGGGGCCAGGAGCGTGATCGACCCTGGGAACCACAAATAGGTGAGTACAATGTAAACCCAATTTTTAAAAAAGGGACAGGGCATGAGGGACTAACTACAGACCTGTATCACTAAGTTAAATCAAGGTCATGGAAAGATCATCAGAGAGAGTGGGTGGGCACCTGGAAAGAAACAAGTGGGATAATGACAACCAGCACGGTTTCAGGGAAGGAAATCCTGTGTCACAACCTACTAGAGTTTTATGAGAAGGTGACAGAAGTAAGACAAGAGAGAAGAGGGTGGATGACTGCATATTTTGGACGCAAAAGGCCTTCGAACAGTTCCTCAAAGAGGTTACTGCAAAAGCTAGAGGACCCGGCACACATAAAGAAAGGACTGCAATGAACAGAGAAAACCTGAAGGAGGCAAGAAGAGTCATGGACGTGACGAGGTGCAAGTGGGCGCCTGGACAAGCGGGGGTTTCCCCAGGGTCAGTCCTAGGACCTGCTTTCTTGGAAAAGTGAACGACATAACGGGAAGGATAGACTCAGAAGTGTCCGTTGCAGATGATGAAGTTAATGAAAGAAATCAAATCGATAGGATCGGACAGGAAATACAAAGAGACCTGGGCAGGCTACAAGCTGGTCCAGCAACTGGCTCTTGAGTTAACCTGCCAAATGCAAAGGTCATGAAATTGGGGGAAGGGCAAAGAAGACGCAACACAAATAAAATTAGATGGCCAAAGACTGCAAACCTCACTCAAGGAAAAAAAGATCTGGGGTGAGATATAACACCGAGCATATCTCCCGAGGCGCACATCAATCAGATAACTGCCCGCACATACGGGCGCCTGGGAACCTACGGATAGCGTTCCGTACCTCTAAGGATTCGTTCAAGACCCTGCATACCATTACGTCAGGCCCATATGGAGTATGCAGCACCAGTTTGGAATCCCACCTAGTCCAACACGCAAGAAATTAAGAAAGTGCAAAGGTTGCAACAGGACTATCCCCAAAAGCTATGGGGATTGTCCTACAAGAAAGTGTTGAGGAAATCGGCCTGACACACTGGAGGACGGGGGTCCCGGGGACATGATAACGAATAAAATACTGCGCGGAATAGCAAGGTGGACAAAGACGGATGTTCCAGAGATGGGACAAAAGGGCACAAAGGTCACAATTGGGAAATGAAGACTCAGATGAATCAAAGGGAGTTAGGAAGTATTTCTTCAATCATAGAGTAGTCAGCCGTGAATAGCCTAGAAGGACGAGTGGAGGGGGGAAACCCAAAAAAGTTTTAAGGAAGGTATTAAAAGGGTCATGGGGCAGGAGAGAGAGGACCTGTAGCAAACAGCGAAGAGGCGGGGCCTGGAGCTATGAACGACCCTGCAACCACAAATAGGTGATACAAATAGGGAATACAACACACCCAAAACACACACACATACAACATACACACACAACACATCACACATACAACATACACACACATACACACACACACATACACACATACACACACATACACAACACACACACATAACACACACACACACAATACACACACACACACACATATAACACACACACACAAACCCCAATACACAAAAACCAACAACCAACACATCACACACACACACACACACACAACATACACACAAAACACACAACATACACACACATACAAAACAACACACACACACAACACACACCACACACACACACACACACACACATACAAAACATACACAACACACCACACACACACACACACACCACACACACACACATACCACATACACTACAACCACACACACACACAACACACCCCACACACCACCACACACACACACACACACACAAACACACACAACACACCACAGGAGCTCGGACCGAACCCCCGAACACTCAACTAGTGAGAACTAGGTAGTAACCACACACACACACACACACACACACCACATGCAGGACACCAAACACCACCAGGTAAATGACTCAGGTAGTAACGTTATTAGAGTGATTAACAAGGTGCCTCCCCCCATGTTATGATGCTTGCCAATAGCAAAAATACTCAATAACTGCAGGAAAACCCGCGTAATATTTCGAAGGTCATGTGTAAAGGCTCATTCCCCAGAGTAAGTCCTGTTACTGTATTAAGGGGAAGCGCTTAACCCCCTAAATCCGTACAGTGCCGGGGAATGCGAGGCAATAAAGTGTGCCAAGGTTGGGAGATAGCCTGATCCTGATCAAAAGAACATAATACTCTAGTATATATGCCGACTAATTAAGGGGGCCTGTGACAGCCCGCCAAGGCTGTCCGCCTGTCTACATAATTCGTTATTTCGCTTAACTGCATGCAAAGAAATGTAATTATGGTAAAGTAGTGTAATTTATGGTAATGTAGTATAAAAATAGTTTGGCTTTTAAACTTGATTATTATATTATAATCAAGGGGAAGCGCTAAACCCGGAGGATATTTCAGCGCCTGGGGGGGGATATGGGGGAAGGTATTCAGGCTTAATTCGGGGAACTGGAGCACAGATCCAATTCCCTAAATCAAGAGCCCCTCACCAACATCAAGGAACCTTCCTTGAGGGGATATATCGTTGAGAGATAGACACGTTCACACATTTCGTTTTTTAACGAGTTTACTTGTAGGAAAGTTTGCCTTGAAGGAGTGATGTTGTGTGACCCTTGTGAGTTTAGCGCTTAGTTATGATTATGATAATAATAACTTGAAGGAGTGATTTATTCCACATTTAAATTTTTATTTCCACAGAAACATCTACCACTGTGAAACATCTACACCTGGGGAAACACTACCACCCGGGTGAAACATCTACCCTGGTGAAACACTACCACCTGGGTGAACAAACTACCCACCCGGATGAAACATCCTCCACCTGGTGAAGCATTTAACCACCTGGTGAAGCATTTACCACCTGGGTGAAGCATTTACCACCTGGGTGAAGCATTTACCACCTGGGTAAAGCATTTACCACCTGGGTGAAGCATTTACCACCTGGGTAAAGGAAAACGAAGAGAGAAAATCCGCTGCAACTTGTATATATTGTTCAAACTTCGTGATGTTACGACCTGTGCACCTCAGATCTCTCGTGGAGTTATGATAGCCATGATTTTGAGATCTTGCATTAATTTTCTGACAACAACCATCTGAGGGTACTACCCTCCTGTTATGGTGTCAGACTGAAAGTCTGGTCAAGGTATTTCACCCTGTAGGATTGTGGGTCCTTTCGCAGGATGAAGTGTAAGTAAACTTTACACACTTTTACTCACATTCAGACTTTACGTACTTCTACTTACATTCACTAAACAGTTATATTTACTGCCCTGTCTTCCTTAATTCCTAATTATAAAATATTAAATTTACAATTTAGGGAGTCTAGCCTGAATCGAGTCATGGAATAGTGGTCCTCGAACCATTAACAAATGTTTTACTGGTGAAGTCTTGCCAGGGCCCGCTACACTACTGTGGTATTTGCTGGCGCTGGTGCTGCTGGTCTGGTGCTGCGGGTGCTGCTGGTGCTGCTGGTCTGTGTGCTTGCCGGTGCTGGGGGTGTAGGTTGTGGTGGTCTGCTGCTACTGAATTTTTACTATGCTGAATTGTTTCCCTTTACGGACTGCAAAGCTTGTTTTTTCATCCGTCGGGAATCATAATTGCCTTTCCATCGTTGGCAGGTTTCATTCCAACCAATGGGCGGAAAAGATATACAGGGTCCTAAAACTTTAAATTTTCATATGGGAAAGCATGGCTAGGGATACATAGGATGTCAGGAGTTCTTGGGGAAGGTGGCTGGTTCAACGGCGTGAATGGTTTTTCTATTTTCAGACTGTTTTTCATGTTTTTTGAGCATTATTGCCTCTGTAGTGTCGTTGGTTTTCAGTTAACGAAAAAAATAATGGTTAAATCAAACATAATTGTATTTCGGTTTTCGTCCTTTCAGCTAACGGATTGGGCCCGAAGTCCCACATTAACATACCAAGGAATGGGTTGATTTTCGACCCATTCCGAGAGAATCATAATAGTGTATGCCAGTTCGTAATATACTTCCACACAGTCATACTATGAACAGATCATCCTTCCCCTTGTCACAATGTGCTCTTATTAACGTTGCCTTGGTAAGTATTATTTTTTATTAACATATCTGCCGTTTCCCACCGAGGCAGGGCGACCCAAAAAAGGAGAAACACTTTCATTATCACTCACTACACTGTCTTGCTAGTGGCGTGCTGACACTCTAGTTAACAAAAACTGCAACATATTAATACCCCTCCTTCAGAGTGCAGGTATTGTACTTGCCACCTCCAGGACTCAAGTCCGGCTAACCGGTTTCCCAGAATCCCTTTATAAATGTTGTTGTTGTTGTTGTCGCCTGTGGAGAGGGAAACGGAAGGCATTCAGGTATAACTCAGGGAATTGGAGCACAGATTCAGTTCCTTAGATCAAGAGTCCCTCAGTAGCATCAAGGAGCCTTCCTTGAATAGCCTTGCTTAATAAATCGACTTCTTAGTTTGCTTATTATTAGAAATATTTTTTCACTAATTCATAGTCTCGTAAAAATCAATTTGTTTGCAGACGCCACTCCCTAAATTTTTTTTTTAATTTTTGGGGATTAGTTAGCTATGTATTGTTAATAGACAATGCAACTTGGTCTAACTTGAAATGTTTCAGTTTTCTGCATGCAAGAAACACTCAGAAATTGATGCTTGATATTGGTGTAGAATGAGACTGTGTTGCAATAAGGGGACTGTATTGCAATAAGGAGACTGTGTTGCAAGAATGATACTGTGTTGCAAGAATGATACTGTGTTGCAAGAAGAGGCGCTCAGCATGTCTGTGAGATTTGTCTGGTTGTGCTAGGAGCCAAACATCTGTTGAGTGATTGTCTCGTTTATCAAACAGCACGTAGACCTTGTTTCTAACCTCGCCTTTAACGCCTTGATGCCCTCACCTTGGGTGCCCACACCCTGGGTGCCCACACCCTGGGTGCCCACACCCTGGGTGCCCACACCCTGGTTGCCCACACCCTGGGTGCCCACACCCTGGGTGCCCACACCCTGGGTGCCCACACCCTGGTTGCCCACACCCTGGGTGCCCACACCTGGGTGCCCACACCCTGGTGCCCACACCATGGTTGCCCACAACCCTAGTTGCCCACACCCTGGGTGCCCACACCCTGGGTGCCACACACCCTGGTTGCCCACACCTGGGTGCCCACACCCTGGGTGCCCACACCCTGGGTGCCCACACCCTGGGTGCCCACACCCTGGGTGCCCACACCCTGGGTGCCCACACCCTGGGTGCCCTCACTACGGACTTTGATATTTTAACTAAAACTGACTGTTGTACGTTTTTTCTTTTACTTTCTCACACAAACTCTCCTCTTAATACCTGGTATCATCACCTCTTAATACCTGGTATCATCACCTCTTAATACCTGGTATCATCACCTCTTAATACCTGGTATCATCACCTCTTAATACCTGGCATCATCACCTCTTAATACCTGGCATCATCACCTCTTAATACTGGTATCATCACTCTTAATACCTGGTATCATCACCTCTTAATACCTGCATCATCACCTCTTAATACCTGGTATCATCACCTCTTAATACCTGGTATCATCACCTCTTAATACCTGGTATCATCACCTCTTAATACCTGGTATCATCACCTCTTAATTACCTGGCATCATCACCTCTTAATACCTGGTATCATCACCTCTTAATACCTGGTATCATCACCTCTTAATACCTGGCATCATCACCTCTTAATACCATGGCATCATCACCTCTTAATACCTGGTATCATCACCTCTTAATACCTGGTATCATCACCTCTTATACCTGGTATCATCACCTCTTAATACCTGTATCATCACCTCTTAATACCTGGCATCATCACCTCTTAATACCTGGTATCATCACCTCTTAATACCTGGTATCATCACCTCTTAATACCTGGCATCATCACCTCTTAATACCTGGTATCATCACCTCTTAATACCTGGTATCATCACCTCTTAATACCTGGTATCATCACCTCTTAATACCTGGTATCATCACCTCTTAATACCTGGCATCATCACCTCTTAATACCTGGTATCATCACCTCTTAATACCTGGCATCATCACCTCTTAATACCTGGTATCATCACCTCTTAATACCTGGCATCATCACCTCTCCTCTAAATACCTGGCATCATCACCTCTCCTCTTAACACTGGCATCATCCACTCTCTCTTAACACCTGGCATCATCACCTCTCCTCTTAACACCTGGCATCATCACCTCTCCTCTTAACACCTGGCATCATCACCTCTCCTCTTAACACCTGGCATCATCACCTCTCTTCTTAACACTGCATCATCACCTCTCCTCTTAATACCTGGTATCATCACCTCTCCTCTTAACACCTGGCATCATCACCTCTCCGCTTAATACCTGGTATCATCACCTCTCCTCTTAACACCTGGCATCATCACCTCTCCTCTTAATACCTGGTATCATCACCTCTCCTCTTAATACCTGGTATCATCACCTCTCCTCTTAACACCTGGCATCATCACCTCTCCTCTTAACACCTGGCATCACCTTTCCCCTTAATGCCTAGTATCATCACCTCTCCTCTTAACACCTGGCATCATCACCTCTCTTAACACCTGGCATCATCACCTCTCCTCTTAATACCTGGTATCATC
>NC_069460.1:30506109-30523609 GCF_026875155.1 Cherax quadricarinatus | reverse complement strand
CCCTGTTCCTCCCGTTATTATTACTCTTCTCTTTACTTGCCCAGCCTCTCGCACCTACCCCTACACCCGCCCCTCCACACCTTCACACAGGGACTCAAGATCACCATGACAGACACACTCTTATATCACATTACCTCTGGTTTCGTCCTCACTTCCCACCATCATCAGACAACACTGACACAACAGTGGGACTGCCATTTCTCCTCGCTCCTTCATCAGTAGTTCTCTGATTTTAGCTTTTGACTCAAAATACGTGTAGGTCTTTAGAATTCCGCTCCTGGGCAGAAAAATAGGAATGTAGGTTTATTGTGGACCTGTGATTTCTGATTTTCACTAGAAACTTGTATTATTATTATTATTATTATTATTATTATTATTATTATTATTATTATTATTATTATTATTATTATTGTTACTGTTATTGTTACATTCACTAGGAATAGCTAAACTCTTAAGGTTTATACAGCGCCTTTGAAAAAGGATTCTATCATATTTGATCCCAGGAAGGGTATATAATTATCCACTTATACACAGCGTATACACTAATTTATTCTAGCTATTTTACATGACTTTTTCCTTCACTCATGAAAAACACTCAGAATTTACCATGTGGAGGCGGCTGCTCGTCAGGAACACGAATAGGGTTGTGATTTCTTCTGACGTGTAACCTAAAGTGTTTGAGTTCTGGATGCAGTCACGCAGCAGCGTGTAATCAGGAGCCTCATCCCTGGAACGACTGGTGATAAATGGGGAAGCATCGACCCCTTCATTGATGTGAACGCCTCGCTCTCAACCACACGTCTGCAATTAACTAAGGGGGTCATTAGCGACAGGTGAGGGGGCATGGTAACAGGTGAGGGGGGCATGGGAAGAGGTGAGGGGGCATTGTAGCAGGTGAGGGGGGCATGATAGCATGTGTGAAGGGGAGGGACCTGGAGCCAGATTGTATCAGTAGATGGTACGGGAATAATAACGAGTTATATATGACAGACAAAAACAGTAACTGCAAACTAATTTTTGTGTGAATTTGTAACTACAAAAACGTTTACACAAAACGTTAAAATTGTGTTTAGAAATAGTCAATCTAACAAGAAATATTGATCACATGCAGTAATAAAAGATTGAGACAATTTAACACAAGCAACTGCCAGATAATTTAAAATTGATACAGGAGAAAGTAAAAAAAATGTGAAATATTTGAATATTCAACTGTACTGACCCTTGTGGGTTTAGCGTTTAGTATGATTATAATAATTAGACTGTACTAGGGCTGCTAGAGACTACAATACCCTAGGAAAAAAATAACTATATAAAAATTAACAGAAAACAAAGGAAGAAAATATCAACATCAACAAAATAAATATTACAAATAGTTCGGGGACGAACGGAGCCCAGAAGATAAAATTTTCTTCGGATTTTTAACCCGGAGGGTTAGCCACCCAGGATAACCCAGGAAAGTCAGTGCGTCATCGAGGACTGTCTAACTTATTTCCATTGGGTCCTTAATCTTGTCCCCCCAGGATGCGACCCACACCAGTCGACTAACACCCAGGTACCTACTTGCTGCTAGGTGAACATGACAACAGGTGTAAGGAAACACGTAGAAATATTTCCACCCCGCTGGGAATCGAACCTGGGCCCTCCGTGTGTGTAGCTGGAGCTTCAACCACCAGGCCACCGGGCCTGGAATGGCACAGAGGAGAAAGTAACATCAGTTATTGACTGACTTAACACACCTTCCTATGGTTTAGAAATATACCTAGTTGGACGAATCTTATTGTGGCTAGCTGGTCCAGTGGCTAACGCGACGGTCTGGAGTTTTGAGACTCTCTGACCGCAGGTTCTATTCCCACCCGTGGTATGGTTAACACACAAGACCCACCTGAAGCAATGTCGCTGTAGTCCACCACGAGGGATACACTGAAACTGGTATAACCAGTGACATATAGAAAGTCCCTGGCTGTGTAGAGCATTTCTTGCAACTTACGTTAATTATGTTCCCCAGGATGCCACTCACACCAGTCGACTAACACCCAGGTACCTACTTGCTAAGTGACCAGGGACATCAGGGCTCTTAAGGAAATACGCCCTAATGTTTCCACCCGTACCGGGGATCGAACCATGGACACTCAGTGTGTAAGCTGAGTGCAAAACCAACCCAGCTTCAAAAGTGGAGTCTCTCCATCCTCGGATCAAGCCTAATTACCTTTCATTACCCTGGCGCTGTATGACCTTTTCAGGGCCAAAGCCTCCCTGTGAAATTAATTACTAATAAAAATGCCACTTTATCTGCCTCTGGTAGAAAATAAAGTTGAAGGTAGTGGAGGTCACCTGACAGATCAATAAATGTAGTGGAGGTCACCTGACAGATCAATAAAGGTAGTGGAGGTCACCTGACAGATCTATAAATGTAGTGGGTCACCTGACAGATCAATAAAGGTAGTGGAGGTCACCTGACAGATCAATAAAGGTAGTGGAGGTCACCTGACAGATCATTAAAGGTAGTGGAGGTCACCTGACAGATCAATAAAGGTAGTGGTCACCTGACAGATCAATAAAGGTAGTATAGGTCACCTGACAGATCATTAAAGGTAGTGGAGGTCACCTGACAGATCAACAAAGGTAGTGGAGGTCATCTGACAGATCAATAAAGGTAGTGGAGGTCACCTGACAGATCAATAAAGGTCGTGGAGGTCATCTGACAGATCAATAAAGGTAGTGGAGGTCACCTGACAGATCAATAAAGGTAGTGGAGGTTATCTGACAGATCAATAAATGTAGTGGAGGTCACCTGACAGATCAATAAAGGTAGTGGAGGTCACCTGACAGATCAATAAAGGTAGTGGAGGTCACCTGACAGATCATTAAAGGTAGTGGAGGTCATCTGACAGATCAATAAAGGTAGTGGAGGTCACCTGACAGATCAATAAAGGTAGTGGAGGTCACCTGACAGATCAATATAGGTAGTGGAGGTCACCTGACAGATCAATAAAGGTAGTGGAGATCACCTGACATCAATAAAGGTAGTGGAGGTCACCTGACATCAATCAAGACAGGTAGTATAGGTCACCTGACAGATCAATAAAGGCAGGTAGTGGAGGTCACCTGACAGATCAATAAAGGCAGGTAGTGGAGGTCACCTGACAGATCAATAAAGGCAGGTAGTGGAGGTCACCTGACAGATCAATAAAGGCAGGTAGTGGAGGTCACCTGACAGATCAATACACCTGTGTAATTAAGAAGTTCCAAGGTAAAGTTGTGGCCCAATAAGTGATTCTCATAATTATACCTGACAGTGTACCCCAGCGTTGTATAACTGACAGTGTACCCCAGCGTTGTATAACTGACAGTGTACCCCAGGGTTATATAACTGACAGTGTACCCCAGCGTAGAATAACTGACAGTGTACCCCAGCGTTGTATAACTGACAGTGTACCCCAGCGTAGAATAACTGACAGTGTACCCCAGCGTTGTATAACTGACAGTGTACCCCAGCGTAGAATAACTGACAGTGTACCCCAGCGTAGAACAACTGACAGTGTACCCCAGCGTAGAATAACTGACAGTGTACCCCAGCGTAGAACAACTGACAGTGTACCCCAGCGTTGTATAACTGACAGTGTACCCCAGCGTTGTATACCTGACAGTGTACCCCAGCGTTGTATACCTGACAGTGTACCCCAGCGTTGTATACCTGACAGTGTACCCCAGCGTTGTATAACTGACAGTGTACCCCAGCGTTGTATACCTGACAGTGTACCCCAGCGTTGTATAACTGACAGTGTACCTCAGCGTTGTATAACTGACAGTGTACCCCAGCGTTGTATAACTGACAGTGTACCCCAGCGTTGTATAACTGACAGTGTACCCCAGCGTTGTATAACTGACAGTGTACCCCAGCGTTGTATAACTGACAGTGTACCCCAGCGATGTATAACTGACAGTGTACCCCAGCGTTGAATAACTGACAGTGTACCCCAGCGTAGAATAACTGACAGTGTACCCCAGCGTTGAATAACTGACAGTGTACCCCAGCGTTGAATAACTGACAGTGTACCCCAGCGTTGAATACCTGACAGTGTACCCCAGCGTTGAATACCTGACAGTGTACCCCAGCGTAGAATAACTGACAGTGTACCCCAGGGTTATATAACTGACAGTGTACCCCAGCGTTATATAACTGACAGTGTACCCCAGCGTTATATAACTGACAGTGTACCCCAGCGTTGTATAACTGAGAGTGTACCCCAGGGTTATATAACTGACAGTGTACCCCAGGGTTATATAACTGACAGTGTACCCCAGGGTTATATAACTGACAGTGTACCAAAGCGTAGAATAACTGACAGTGTACCCCAGGGTTATATAACTGACAGTGTACCCCAGCGTTATATAACTGACAGTGTACCCCAGGGTTATATAACTGACAGTGTACCCCAGCGTTATATAACTGACAGTGTACCCCAGGGTTATATAACTGACAGTGTACCCCAGCGTAGAATAACTGACAGTGTACCCCAGGGTTATATAACTGACAGTGTACCCCAGCGTTATATAACTGACAGTGTACCCCAGGGTTATATAACTGACAGTGTACCCCAGGGTTATATAACTGACAGTGTACCCCAGGGTTATATAACTGACAGTGTACCCCAGGGTTATATAACTGACAGTGTACCCCAGCGTTGAATAACTGACAGTGTACCCCAGGGTTATATAACAGACAGTGTACCCCAGGGTTATATAACAGACAGTGTACCCCAGCGTTGAATAACTGACAGTGTACCGCAGCGTTATATAACTGACAGTGTACCCCAGGGTTATATAACTGACAGTGTACCCCAGCGTTATATAACTGACAGTGTACCCCAGGGTTATATAACTGACAGTGTACCCCAGGGTTATATAACTGACAGTGTACCCCAGGGTTATATAACAGTGTACCCCAGGGTTATATAACTGACAGTGTACCCCAGGATTATATAACTGACAGTGTACCCCAGCGTTATATAACTGACAGTGTACCCCAGGGTTATATAACTGACAGTGTACCCCAGGGTTATATAACAGTGTACCCCAGGGTTATATAACTGACAGTGTACCCCAGGGTTATATAACTGACAGTGTACCCCAGGGTTATATAACTGACAGTGTACCCCAGGGTTATATAACTGACAGTGTACCCCAGGGTTATATAACTGACAGTGTACCCCAGGGTTATATAACTGACAGTGTACCCCAGGGTTATATAACTGACAGTGTACCCCAGCGTTATATAACTGAGTGTACCCCAGGGTTATATAACTGACAGTGTACCCCAGGGTTATATAACAGTGTACCCCAGGGTTATATAACTGACAGTGTACCCCAGGGTTATATAACTGACAGTGTACCCCAGGGTTATATAACTGACAGTGTACCCCAGGGTTATATAACTGACAGTGTACCCCAGGGTTATATAACTGACAGTGTACCCCAGGGTTATATAACTGACAGTGTACCCCAGGGTTATATAACTGACAGTGTACCCCAGGGTTATATAACTGACAGTGTACCCCAGGGTTATATAACTGACAGTGTACCCCAGGGTTATATAACTGACAGTGTACCCCAGGGTTATATAACAAGTGTACCCCAGGTTATATAACTGACAGTGTACCCCAGGTTATATAACTGACAGTGTACCCCAGCGTTATATAACTGACAGTGTACCCCAGGGTTATATAACTGACAGTGTACCCCAGGTTATATAACTGACAGTGTACCCCAGGGTTATATAACTGACAGTGTACCCCAGGGTTGTATAACTGACAGTGTACCCCAGCGTTATATAACTGATAGTGTACCCCAGGGTTATATAACTGACAGTGTACCCCAGGGTTATATAACTGACAGTGTACCCCAGGTTGTATAACTGACAGTGTACCCAGGGTTATATAACTGACAGGGGTACCCCAGGGTTGTATAACTGACAGTGTACCCCAGGGTTATATAACTGATAGTGTACCCCAGGGTTTATATAACTGACAGTGTACCCCAGGGTTATATAACTGACAGTGTACCCCAGCGTTGAATAACTGACAGTGTAACCCAGCGTTATATAACCGGACAGTGTACCCCAGGGTTATATAACTGACAGTGTACCCCAGCGTTATATAACTGACAGTGCCCCTGGAGTATAAATACTGGACCCCAGGATATAGCGACGGAGTTGTACCCCAGCGTTGAAAACCCACACGTTGTAACGTCAGGAAATTAAAAATCCGACCGTAATACCCCGGGCTATATAACTGTACAGCACCCAACGTTATTAATACTGACAGTCGGGCTGGAGAGAGTACCTGTCCACAGAACATTACGACGTCGATTATAGTCTGCAAACAGTCCTTGAGCAAAGTCTGACGGTTTTGTCGTCCGATGGTGGCAAATATTTAAAAAATTTTCACTTGGTACAATACCTGGCAGTGCATCCAAGCGTTGTACAGCACACAACAGTTTTGTTGAACAGGTACGTGAAGTACGGAGGCAAGACAGCAGAAGGACGTACACAGTCCACAGGAACTATTTTCACAGGTCGAATTATAGTCTGGCAAATTTCAGTGTTGTGTAGCAGAAGTCTGATGTTTCGGTCGTGCCGATGGTTGAGAAAAACTGTGTAGGAAAAGATTTTTAACCTTGGAGGATTAGCCACCCAGGATAACTCAAGAAGGGCAGTGCGTCATCGAGGACTTTGTCTTATATCCATTGTGGTTCTCAATCTTATCTCCCAGGATACCACCCACAACAGTCGACTAACACCCAGGTACCTACTTGCTTGCTGGGTGGACGGGACAGTAAGTGTAACGAAACATACCCAATGTGTCCACCCATGCCGGTGATCGAACTACGGACACTGTATGAGGCGAGAGCGTTACCTACCAGGCAACGGTCCTGCTGATGGTTGAGTGAAACTGTAGGTAAAGACTGATCCTGCTGATAGTTGAAAACAATGTATATGGAAATTCTGTTTCCTCCGCCATGCTGATAGCCTTAAGCAAGTAAATGGAACATAACGTATTATAGGACAGCTGTTGTAACATTAGAGAAGAGGTAGCAGTGTGTACGTACATTACCCACAATGTTGCTTATGACATTTTACTGCGAAGGAATTTCATTCATCAGAGATTTCATTACTTCACGTAATAAATATTCTAGTGGACGGAAAACTCTCAAAATAAAATGACATAACCAACATTCTTATTTATACTGTATTACTGAGAAGCGACGAAGTGTGGATATATTACCTTTCCACTTTCTACATAAATGTTGAAGCCGGAGAAGTTGGGACAGTTTTTTGAATATTTAAGACCCATTGAAGAAGAATTAGAGAAGCTCCATTGTCTTCATTATTCATCTTATTTTTCATTACACCTCCATGCAACCCTAGTAACTAATTTGTTTTATACAAAATTATATTATCACAAACGGATCAGTTCCTGCCGTCTTGGTCCACAGTTGAGACAGTTATAAAAGGGTTCTGACGCCACTATGTACAGAATTCATTACCAAATTCTTATTAAGGCATTCATTAGTAATGAGACTGAGAGAGAAAAATGTCTAAGGATCACTGACATTATACGTTTAAAGCTGACTATATATATTGTTGGCACAATTATGACTCTGGAATGCTGCTAGGAAGACTAAGAAGAGGAGAGACTGGAGGAGAGATACTGGAGGAGAGAGACTGGAGGAGTGAGACTGGAGGATGAGACTGGAGTGAGAACTGGAGGAGAGAGACTGGAGGAGTGAGACTGGAGGAGAGAGACTGGAGGAGAGATACTGGAGGAGAGAGACTGGAGGAGTGAGACTGTAGGAGTGAGACTGGAGGAGAGATACTGGAGGAGTGAGACTGGAGGAGAGAGACTGGAGGAGAGATACTGGAGGAGAGAGACTGGAGGAGTGAGACTGGAGGAGTGAGACTGGAGGAGAGATACTGGAGGAGAGAGACTGGAGGAGAGAGGACTGGAGGAGTGAGACTGGTAGGAAGATACTGGAGGAGTGAGACTGGAGGAGAGATACTGGAGGAGTGAGACTGGAGGAGAGAGACTGGAGGAGAGATACTGGAGGAGAGAGAC
The DNA here is from genome assembly GCF_026875155.1 of Cherax quadricarinatus. Taxonomy (NCBI): domain Eukaryota; kingdom Metazoa; phylum Arthropoda; class Malacostraca; order Decapoda; family Parastacidae; genus Cherax; species Cherax quadricarinatus. The sequence continues at coordinate 30,515,495 of NC_069460.1, read as the reverse complement.
AGGAGGAGTGAGACTGGAGGAGAGTACTGGAGGGAGAACTGGAGGAGTGAGATCTGGAGGAGAGAGACTGGAGGAGAAAGACTGGAGGAGAGAAAGACTGGAGGGAGAGAGACTGGAGGAGAGGAGACTGGGAGAGAGACTGGAGGAGAGAGTACTGGAGTCGGAGGAGAGAACTGGAGGAGAGAGACTGGAGGAGAGAGACTGGATGAGAGAGACTGGATGAGAGAGAGACTGGATGAGAGAGACTGGATGAGAGAGACTGGATGAGAGAGACTGGATGAGAGAGACTGGATGAGAGAGACTGGATGAGAGAGACTGGATGAGAGAGATGGATGAAGAGACTGGAGAGAGAACTGATGAGAGAGACTGGATAAGGAGAGGGAGACTGGAGGAGAGAGACTGTAGGAGAGAGACTGAGAGAGAAGGAGACTGTAGGAGAGAGACTGTAGGAGAGAGACTGTAGGAGAGAGACTGTAGGAGAGAGACTGTAGGAGAGAGACTGGAGGAGAGAGACTGGAGGAGAGAGACTGGAGGAGAGAGACTGGATGAGAGAGACTGGATGAGAGAGACTGGATGAGAGAGACTGGATGAGAGAGACTGGAGGAGAGAGACTGGAGGAGAGAGACTGGAGGAGAGAGACTGGATGAGAGAGACTGGATGAGAGAGACTGGATGAGAGAGACTGGATGAGAGAGACTGGATGAGAGAGACTGGATGAGAGAGACTGGAGTAGAGAGACTGGAGTAGAGAGACTGGAGTAGAGAGACTGGAGTAGAGAGACTGAGTAAGAGACTGATGAGAGAGACAGGATTAGAAGACTGGATGAGAGAGACTGGAGGAGAGAGCCTGGAGGAGAGAACAGAGGAGGCGAGCCTGGAGGAGAGAGACTGTAGGAGAGAGACTTGGAGGAAGAAGAGACTGGAGGAAGAGACTGGAGGGAGAGAGACTGGAGGAGAGAGCTGAGGAGAGAGCTGGAATAGAAAAACTGGAGGAGGGAGACATCCTGGTCAGTTTACAACAGATGGTTGTATTCTTGGAAGACTCAGACAATACTTAATGGGGCTCTGGGGTAACACAGCATAATGGGGCTCTGGGCCAACACAGTATAATGGGGCTCTGGGGTAACAGTATTATGGGGCTCTGGGGTAAAACAGTATAATGGGGCTCTGGGGTAACACAGTATAATGGGGCTCTGGAGCAACATAGTATAATGGGGCTCTGGGGTAACACAGTATAATGGGGCTCTGGAGCAACATAGTATAATGGGGCTCTGGGGTAACACAGTATAATGGGGCTCTGGGGTAACACAGTGTAATGGGGCTCTGGGGTAACAGTATTATGGGGCTCTGGGGTAACACAGTATAATGGGGCTCTGGGGTAACACAGTATAATGAGGCTCTGGGGTAACACGGTATAATGGGGCTATTGGGATAACACAGTATAATGGGGCTCTGGGATAACACAGTATAATTGGGCTCTGGGATAACACAGTATAATGGGGCTCTGGGGTCACAGTATAATGGGGCTCTGAGGCAACACAGTACAATGGGGCTCTGGGGTAACACAGTATAATGGGGCTCTAGGGTAATACAGTATAATGGCGCTCTGGGGTAACACAGTATAATGGGGCTCTGGGGTAACACAGTATAATGGGGCTCTGGGGTAACACAATATAATGAGGCTCTGAGGCAACACAGTATAATGGGGCTCCTGGGTAACACAGTATAATGGGGCTCTAGGGTAACACAGTATAATGGGCCTCTGGGGTAGCACAGTATAATGCGGCTCTGGGGTAACACAGTATAATGGGGCTCTGGAGTAACACAGTATAATGGGGAGCTGGGGTACCACAGTATAAATTGGGCTTTGGGTAAAAGTATAATGAGGCTCTGGGTAACACAGTATAATGGGGCTCTGGGGTAACACAGTATAATGGGGCTTTGGGCTAACACAGTATAATGGGGCTCTGGGCTAACACAGTATAATGGGGCTCTGGGGTAACACAGTAGAATGTGGCGTCTGGGAAACACCGTATAATGGGCTCTTGGGGTAAAAACATGTAATGGGCTCTGGTGTAACCACAGTATAAAGGGGCCTCTGGGTATCATACGGTACAATGGGCTCTGGGTAACAGTATAATGGGGCTCTGGGATAACACAGTATAATGAGGCTCTGGGGGAACACAATATAATGGGGCTCTGGGATAACACAGTATAATGGAGCTCTGGGTTAACACAGTATAATGGGTCTATGGGGTAACACAGTATAATGGGGCTCTGGGGTAACACAGTATAAGGGCACTCTGGGGTAACACAGTATAATTGGGCTCTGGGTTAACTCAGTATAATGGGGCTCTGGGGTAACACAGTATAATGGGGTTGTGGGGTAACACAGTATAATGGATCTCTGGGGTAACACAGTATAATGCGGCTCTGGGGTAACACAGTATAAGGGGGCTCTGGGGTAACAGTATAATGGGGCTCTGGGGTAGCACAGTATAATGCGGCTCTGGGGTAACACAGTATAAGGGGGCTCTGGGGTAACAGTATAATGGGGCTCTGGGGTAACACAGTATAATGGGGCTCTGGGGTAACACAGTATAATGGGGCTCTGGGGTAACACAGTATAATGAGGCTCTGGGGTAACACAGCATAATGGTTCTCTGGGGTAACACAGTATAATGGGGGTTTGGGCTAACACAGTATAATGGGGCTCTGGGCTAACACAGTATAATTGGGCTCTCGGGTAACACAGTATGATGGGGCTCTGGGGTAACACAGTATAATGGGCTCTGGGGTAACACAGTATAATGGGGCTCTGGGGAAACACAGTATAATGGGGCTCTGGGGGAACACAGTATAATGGGGCTCTGGGGGAACACAGTATAATGGGGCTCTGGGGGAACACAGTATAATGGGCCTCTGGGGTAACACAGTATAATGGAGCTCTGGGGTAACACAGTATAATGGGGCTCTGGGGTAACACAGTATAATGATGCTCTGGGGTAACACAGTATAATGGGGCTCTGGGGTAACACAGTATAATGGGGCTCTGGGATAACACAGTATAATGGGGCTCTGGGGGAACAGTATAATGGGGTTCTGGGGGAACACAGTATAATGAGCCTCTTGGTTAATACAGTATAAAGGGGCCTCTGATGGATAACACACTCTAATGGGGCCTCTGGGTAACACAGTATAATGGGCTCTGGGTGGTAACACAGTTATATGGGCCCTCTGGGTAACACAGTATAATGGAGCTCTGGGGGTAACACCAGTATAATGGGCTCTGGCAACACAGTATAATGGGGGATCATGGAATAACCATATAATGGCGTTGTGGGTAACACAGTCTAAAGGCGCATTGGGTAACAACACCGTATAATGGCACTTTTGGGTAACACAGTATAACTGGGGCTCTGTGGTAACTCACATAATGGCGCTCTGGGGTAACACAGTATAATGGGCCTGGAACACAGTATAAAGTAGATCTGGGTAACACCGTATAATGAGCTCTGGGGAACACAGTATAATTGGGCCTCTGGGTAACACAGTATAATGGGGCCTGGTACACAGTATAATGGGGCTCTGGGGTAGCACAGTATAATGGGGCTCTGGGGTAACAGTATAATGGGGCTTTGGGGTAACTCAGTATAATGGGGCTCTGGGGTAACAGTATAATGGGGCGCTGGGGTAACAGTATAATGGGGCTCTTGGGTAACACAGTATAATGGGGCGCTGGGGTAACAGTATAATGGGGCTCTGGGGTAACACAGTATAATGGGGCTCTGGGGTAACACAGTATAATGGGCCTCTGGGGTAACACAGTATAATGGAGCTCTGGGGTAACACAGTATAATGGGGCTCTGAGGCAACACAGTATAATGGGGCTCTGGAATAACACAGTATAATGGCGCTGTGGGGTAACAGTATAATGGCGCTTTGGGGTAACACAGTATAATGGGGCTCTGTGGTAACACAGCATAATGGCGCTCTGGGGTAACACAGTATAATGGGGCTCTGGGGTAACACAGTATAATGGCGCTCTGGGGTAACACCAGATAATGGGGCTCGGGTAACACAGTATAATGGGGCTCTGGGGTAACACAGTATAATGGGGCTCTGGGGTAACGCAGTATAATGGGGCTCTGGGGTACCACAGTATAATGGGGCTCTGGGGTAACAGTACACAATGGGGCCTGGGTAACTCCGTATAATGGGGCTCTGGGGTAACAGTGTAATGGGGGCGCTGGGGTACCGTAATACAGGGCGCTGGGGTAAACAGTATAATGGGGATCTTGGGAAACTCAGTATAATGTGGGCTCTTGATAACCGTGTCATGGGGCTCTGGGTAACAGTATAAATGGGGCTCTGGGGTAACAGTATAAATGGGGCTCTGGGGTTAAACAGTATAATTGGGGGCGTGGGTAACAGTATAAGGGACTCTGGGGTAACTCAGTATAATAATGGGACTCTGGGGAAACACAAGTTATAATGGGGCTCTGGGTAACACAGTAAAAATGGGGCTCTGGGGTAACACAATACAATGGGGCTCTGGGGTCACAGTATAATGGGGCTCTGAGGCAACACAGTACAATGGGGCTCTGGGGTAACACAGTATAATGGGGCTCTAGGGTAATACAGTATAATGCCGCTCTGGGGTAACACAGTTTTAACAAAAAATGGGTCTGGGGTAACACAGTATAATGGGGCTCTGGGGTAACACAATATAATGAGGCTCTGAGGCAACACAGTATAATGGGGCTCTGGGGTAACACAGTATAATGGGGCTCTAGGGTAACACAGTATAATGGTCCTCTGGGGTAGCACAGTATAATGCGGCTCTGGGGTAACACAGTATAATGGGGCTCTGGAGTAACACAGTATAATGGGGCTCTGGGGTAACACAGTATAATTGGGCTTTGGGGTAACAGTATAATGAGGCTCTGGGGTAACACAGTATAATGGGGCTCTTTGGTAACACAGTATAATGGGGCTTTGGGCTAACACAGTATAATGGGGCTCTGGGCTAACACAGTATAATGGGGCTCTGGGGTAACACAGTATAATGAGGCTCTGGGGTAACACCGTATAATGGGGCTCTGGGGTAACAGTGTAATGGGGCTCTGGGGTAACACAGTATAATGGGGCTCTGGGGTAACACGGTACAATGGGGCTCTGGGGTAACAGTATAATGGGGCTCTGGGATAACACAGTATAATGGAGCTCTGGAATAACACAGTATAATGGGTCTATGGGGTAACACAGTATAATGGGGCTCTGGGGTAACACAGTATAAGGGCACTCTGGGGTAACACAGTATAATTGGGCTCTGGGTTAACACAGTGTAATGGGGCTCTAGGGTAATACAGTATAATGGCACTCTGGGGTAACACAGTATAATGGGGTCTGGGGTAACACAGTATAATGGGGCTCTGGGGTAACACAATATAATGAGGCTCTGAGGCAACACAGTATAATGGGGCTCTGGGGTAACACAGTATAATGGGCTCTAGGGTAACACAGTATAATGGTCATCTGGGGTAGCACAGTATAATGCGGCTCTGGGGTAACACAGTATAATGGGGCTCTGGAGTAACACAGTATAATGGGGCTCTGGGGTAACGCAGTATAATTGGGCTTTGGGGTAACAGTATAATGAGGCTCTGGGGTAACACAGTATAATGGGGCTCTGGGGTAGCACAGTATAATGGGGCTTTGGGCTAACACAGTATAATGGGGCTCTGGGCTAACACAGTATAATGGAGCTCTGGGGTAACACAGTATAATGAGGCTCTGGGGTAACACCGTATAATGGGGCTCTGGGGTAACAGTGTAATGGGGCTCTGGGGTAACACGGTACAATGGGGCTCTGGGGTAACAGTATAATGGGGCTCTGGGATAACACAGTATAATGAGGCTCTGGGGGAACACAGTATAATGGGGCTCTGGGATAACACAGTATAATGGAGCTCTGGAATAACACAGTATAATGGGTCTATGGGGTAACACAGTATAATGGGGCTCTGGGGTAACACAGTATAAGGGCACTCTGGGGTAACACAGTATAATTGGGCTCTGGGTTAACTCAGTATAATGGGGCTCTGGGGTAACACAGTATAATGGGGTTGTGGGGTAACACCGTAATAATGGAGCTCTGGGGTAACACGTATAATGGGCTCTGGGGTATCACAGTTATAAGTGGGGGCTCCTGGGGTAACAGTATAATGGGGCTCTGGGGTAGCACAGTATAATGCGGCTCTGGGGTAACACAATATAAGGGGGTTCTGGGGTAACAGTATAATGGGGCTCTGGGGTAACACAGTATAATGGGGCTCTGGGGTAACACAGTATAAGGGGCTCTGGGTAACACAGTATAATAGTCTCAGGGGTAACACAGCAATAATGGTGCGCCCTCTGGGGTAACACAGTATAATGGGGGTTTTGGCTAACACAGTATAATGGGCCTCTGGGCTAACACAGTAATAATTGGGCTCTCGGTAACACAGTAGATGGGGCTCTGTGTAACACAGTATAATGGCCTCTGGGGTAACACCGTATAATGGGCTCTGGGAAACACAGTATAATGGGGCTCTGGGGGAACACCAGTAAATGGGGCTCTGGGGAACACAGTATAATGGCCTCTGGGGGGTAACACAGTATAATGGAGCTCAGGTAAAACACAGTATAATGGGGCTCTGGGGTAACATCAGTATAAGATGCTCTTGGATTGGGGGGGGGGGGGGGGGGGGGGCGATAAATATGGGGTGTGGGGGGGGTGGGGGGGGGGGGGGGGGGGGGGGGGGGGGGGGGGGGGGGATATACCTCAGTATATTTGGGCTCTGGGGTAACACAGTATAATGGGGCTCTGGGATAACACAGTATAATGGGGCTCTGCGGGAACAGTATAATGGGGTTCTGGGGGAACACAGTATAATGAGCTCTGGGGTAATACAGTAAATGGGCTCTGGGGATAACCGTAATAATGGGGCTCTGGGGTAACACAGATAAATGGGCTCTGGGGAACACAGTATATATGGGCCTCTGGGGTAACACAGTATAATGGGCCTCTGGGGTAACACAGTATAATGGAGCTCTGGGGTAACACAGTATAATGGGGCTCTGAGGCAACACAGTATAATGGGGCTCTGGGATAACACAGTATAATGGCGCTGTGGGGTAACACAGTATAATGGCGCTTTGGGGTAACACAGTATAATGGCGCTTTGGGGTAACACAGTATAATGGGGCTCTGGGGTAACACAGCATAATGGCGCTCTGGGGTAACACAGTATAATGGGGCTCTGGGGTAACACAGTATAATGGGGCTCTGGGGTAACACAGTATAATGGGGCTCTGGGGTAGCACAGTATAATGGGGCTCTGGGGTAACAGTATAATGGGGCTTTTGGGTAACTCAGTATAATGGGGCTCTGGGGTAACAGTATAATGGGGCGCTGGGGTAACAGTATAATGGGGCTCTTGGGTAACACAGTATAATGGGGCGCTGGGGTAACAGTATAATGGGGCTCTGGGGTAACACAGTATAATGGGGCTACTGGGGTAACACAGAAAATGGCCTCTGGGTTAACACAGTATAATGATCTCTGGGGTCACAACAGTATAATGTTGCCTGAGGCAACACAGTAAAATGGGGCTTCTGGGATAACACAGTATAAAATGGCCTGTGAGGGTTAACACAGAATAATGGCGCTTTGGGGTAACACAGTAATAATGGGCTCTGTGGTAACACAGCATAATGGCGCTCTGGGGTAACACAGTATAATGGGGCTCTGGGGTAACACAGTATAATGGCTCTTGGGTAACACAGTTTAATGGCGCACAGGGAACACAGTATAATGGGGCACTGGGTACCATATAATGGGCCTCTGGGGTAACGCAGTATAAAGGGGGCCTGGGGTAGCACAGAATAAGGGGCACTGGGTAACAGTATAATTGGGCTCCGGGTAACTCAGTACATGGGGCTCCTGGGTAACAGTATAATGGGCGCTGGGTACCTATAATGGGCGCTGTATCAGTATAATGTGGGGCATCTGGGTAACTCAGTATAAAATGGGGCTCTGGGTGTAACCGGTATAATGGAGCTCTGGGTAACATTATAAAGGGGCTCGGGTAACATTTATACGTGGCTCAGGGTAACACAGTCTAATGGGCGCGGGTAACAGTATAATGGACTCTGGGGTAACCCAGTATAATGGGGCACAGGGATAACACAGTAAAATGGGGCTCTGGGGTAACACAATATAATGGGCGCTGGGTAACGTATAAAAGGGACTGTCTGGGGTAACACATATAAAGGGGCGCAGGGGTAACAGTATAATGGGGCTCTGGGGTAACAGTATAATGGGGCTCTGGGTAACAAAGTATAATGGGCTCGAGGGGTAACATATAATGGGGCTCTGGGAAACATATAATGTGGCTCTGGGTAACAGTAGAATGGGCGCTGGGGTACATATAAAGGGACTCTGGGGTAACACAGTATATGGGGCTCTGGGGTAACATATAATGGGGCTCTGGGTAAACAGTTATAATGGGGCTCTGGGTAACAGTATTAATGGGGGCTCTGGGTAACACAGTATAATGGGTCCTGGGTAAACACAGTATAATGGGGCTCTGGGGTAACACAGTATAATGGGATAATGGGGCTCGGTGTATACGTAATAATGGGGCTCTGGGTAACACCGTATAATGGGCTCTGGGTAACAGTATAATTGGACTCTGGGGTAACACAGTATCAGGGGCTCTGGGGTAACAGTATAATGGGACTCTGGGGTAACAGTATAATGGGACTCTGGGGTAACAGTATAATGGGACTCTGGGGTAACACAGTATAATGGGGCTCTGGGGTAACAGTATAATGGGACTCTGGGGTAACACAGTATAATGGGGCTCTGGGGTGAACAGTAATAATGGGACTCTGGGTACAGTATAATGGGAACTTGCTGGGGTAACAGTATAATGGGGCTCTGGGGTAACAGTATAATGGGACTCTGGGGTAACAGTATAATGGGACTCTGGGGTAACAGTATAATGGGGCTCTGGGGTAACAGTATAATGGGACTGGGGTAACATAAATGGGACTCTGGTAACAGTATAATGGGGCTCTGGGTCACAGTATATGGTACTCTGGGGTAACAGTATAATGGGACTCTGGGGTAACAGTATAATGGGACTCTGGGGTAACAGTATAATGGGCTCTGGGGTAACAGTATACTGGGACTCCTGGGTAACAGTATAATGGGGCTCTGGGTAACAGGAGAATGGAGCTCTGGGGTAACACAGTATATAAAGGATATATTTCTTACTTTTCTTCTTATCAAAAATGATGCTGTGTAAAAATACACTTTAATTTGAAAATATAAATATCA
>NC_069460.1:30496109-30501109 GCF_026875155.1 Cherax quadricarinatus | reverse complement strand
CCCACTAATCTCTCACATAGCCACAGTTCCTCCTCTACCTCTTCCCCCCCCCACACATTGACATACACAATACTAACCTAACATACAGAATTACATGGGTTTTCCCCACTCTGGGGGCAATCAGATAAAACAAAAATGGGTTGCCAGAGAGCAACAAGAAAAACCAAGGGACAGGAGGAGGAAACTGCAAAGGAAGATTGGGCAATAGAGCCACAAAAAGGGAACATGAATGGGAAAAGAAACTAGAAGAACTTAGCATGAGAATGGAAGAGAGGATAGACATGGAAAGCAGGAAGTGGGGGGTGCAAGTCAAAAGCAGCAGAGGCCAGGATACAGATTTTTAGAAGAGGAACTGAAAAATCTGAAACAGCCTAAAGAACTAAAGAACATTTTGGGATTGAAAAACAGAGACTGCTACTCAGTCACAAATAAGGGGACTGTGGGGAAAAGAAGGAGCAAAACAGCATGTAGAAGCTCAATCAGTGGAGAATGTAGTAAAATGAAAGACCTAAGCTATATGTGGAGGCCCTAACAACCACAGCAGAGCCCAGGAAAGCCGAGAAGGGAAAATAATAGGCCACTGACCCCAAGTACATTAGCTATGGAAACTGAAGAAAGGAAAGCTGCAATGGAGGAAACCAAATTGAATGAGAGGTACACAGGGATATGCAGTGGGAGAATGAAAGGGTGAGGTCAGTCCTTTGTGTATGGGCTCCAGGAAGTTGAAGGGAAACATATGAAACCAGAAAACAAGGGGAAAAAAAGCAATTGAAAGAATCATGAAAGCAATAGGAAGAAGACGACATGACCCAGCTGGAAAATTTTCGGAGAATAGGGGGGGATGTAAAAAAAGAACCCGGCCAGTGAAATTTACCTTCAAAGGGAGAATCAACTCGGAACAGGATCCTGCAGGAGAAAGCACGATTAAGGGACATCCGGCATACAGGAAGGTGTATCTCGACCGCGACAGAACACAAGCAGAAAGGCAGAAACAGAGAGAGATGGTACAAAGCGAAGGAGGGAAAGAGAGGGATGGAGAAGACAGACAGGAGATCCCAGACACAGGAAGATCAAATGAAGATCCCTCACAACTTCCCATAGAACCTCCCAACCAGGTCAACCCCCCGTGCAACCAAACACTCTAAAAAACCCAAAAAAACCCAGCCACATCCAATCCCCCACCCACTGCATTACAAACTCATACCCCCACAGCAACCACCCATAGTTCCTTATCAGGTCTCCCACTTCCCCAACCCCAATACACACCCCAGACCACAATCTTAGAAAAGAAGTTGAAGGTGTGGTATACAAATGCAGATGGAAATAACAAAAAAGTATGAGGAGTGGCATGAAAGAATCAAAGAGACATCCCCAGACATAATAGCACTCACAGAAACAAAACTCACCAGAATAATAACAGATTCAATCTTTCCAACCGGATATCAAATCCTCAGGAAAGACAGAGGGAGGAGAGGGGGAGGAGGAGTTGCACTGCTCATTTAAAAACCCGTGGGAGTTTTTAGAAAATGGAAGGAATGGATGGCACGGGCGAAAGGGACTACTTAGTAGGAACAATCCAAATCTGAGGGGCATAAGATGAATAATTGCAGTAATGTACAACCCACCACAGAACTGCAGGAGGCCCAAAAGAATAATACGATGAGAGCAAAAAGAGCAATGGTCGACCCCACTACCGAGGTGGCCAGGAGAGCACACATGGGGACAAAGTTACTAGTTATGGTGATTTCAATCACAAGGAGATTGACTGGGAAAACCTGGGGCCCCATGGAGGTCCCGAAACATGGAGAGCCAAGATGATGGATGTGGTACTGGGGAAAAACCCCATGCATCAACATGTTAGAGACACTACCAGAGAGAGAGGAAGAGGATGAACCAGCAAAACTGGACCTGTAACACCTTGAGTAGTTCTGACATCGAGGATAACATGTATGAAAGGCCCCTGGGAGCTAGTGACATGTGGTTCTGTTTTCTTCGACTACATAGTTGAGCTCCAAGGGAGAGAGCAGGGAATAGGGGTGGAAAAAACAAACTACAAAAAGGGGAACTACTCAGGCTTGAGGAACTTCCTTCAAGACATTCAGTGGGAGAGGGAACTGGGCAGGAAAACCATACAAGAAATGATGGACTAAGTGGCAACAAAATGCAAGGAGGCAGAGGAAGGTTTTTTTCCCAAGGAAACAGAAATAATGGGAAAGAACAGAATGAGTCCTTGGGTTTACCCAAGGTGTAGGGAGGGAAAAACTAGGTGTACTAGAAATGGAAAAGGTACAGAAGACAGAGAACTCAGGAAAATAAAGAGATTAGCCGAAGAGCCAGAAACGAATATGCACAGATAAGAAGGGAGGCTCAGCGGCAATACGAAAATGACATAGCAACGAAAGTCAAGACTGACCCGAAGCTGTTGTACAGCCCATCAGGAGGAAAACAACAGTCCCAAAGGGCCAGGGAACAGACTGAGGAAGGGTGATGGGGAATTCACAAGAAACGACCGGGAGGTATGTCAGGAGCTCAACCAGATTTAAAGAAGTATTTACAGTGAAACCAGTAGGACTCCAGGGAAATCAAGCAGGGGGGGGCACCAGCAAGTGCTGAATGAGGTACATAAAAACCAAGGAGGAGGTGAAGAAGCTGCTATGCAACTTGGACACCTCAAAGGCGGTGGGACCAGACAACATCTCTCCATGGGTCCTTAAAGAGGGAGCAGAGACATTGTGTGTAACATTGACAAAGACTTCACACAAACATTTGAAACTGGGCAACTCCCCGAGGTATGGAAGATGGCAAATGTAGTTTCCCCAATTTTTTAAAAAGGGAGACAGACATGAGGGACTGACCTACAGACCTGTATCACTAACGTGTAAGTATGCTGGTCATGGAGAAGCTCATCAGGAGGAGAGTGGTGGAGCACCTGGAAAGAAACAAGTGTATAATTGACAACCAGCACGGTTTCAGGGAAGGAAAATCCTGTGTCACAACCTACTAAGTTATGACAAGGTGACAGAAGTAAGACAAGAGAGAGAGGGGGGGATCGACTGCATTTTTTTGGACTGCAAGAAGGCCTTCGACACAGTTCCTCACAAGAGGTTACGCAAAAGCTAGAGGATCAGGCACACATAACAGGAAAGGGACTGCAATGGATCAGAGAATACCTGACAGGGAGGGAACAACGAGTCATGGTACCGACGAGGTGTCAGAGTGGGCGCCCGTGACAAGCGGGGTTCCACAGGGGTCAGTCCTAGGACCTGTGCCGTTCTTGGTATATGTGAACGACATAACGGAAGGGATAGACTCAGAAGTGCCTTGTTTGCAGATGATGCGAAGTTAATGAGAAGAATCAAATCGATAGGATCAGGCAGGACTACAAAGAGACCTGGGCAGGCTACAAGCCTGGTCCACAACTGGCTCCTTGAATTTAACCCTGCCAAAAGCAAAGTCATGAAGATTGGGGAAGGGCAAAAAAAGACCGCAGACACAATAAGTTTTGATGGCCAAAGACTGCAAACCTCACTCAGGAAAAAGATCTGGGGGTGAGTATAACACCGAGCATATCTCCTGAGGCGCACATCAATCAGATAACTGCTGCAGCATACGGGCGCCTGGCAAACCTACGGATAGCGTTCCGATACCTCAGTAAGGATTCGTTTAAGACGCTGTATACCATTTACGTCAGGCCCATACTGGAGTATGCAGCACCAGTTTGGAATCCACACTTAGTCAAGTACGTTAAGAAATTAGAGAAAGTGCAAAGGTTTGCAACAAGACTAGTCCCAGAGCTACGGGGATTGTCCTACGAAGAAAGGTTGAGGGAAATCGACCTGACGACACTGGAGGACAGGAGGGTCAGGGGAGACATGATAACGACATATAAAATACTGCGCGGAATAGACAAGGTGGACAAAGACGGGATGTTCCAGAGAAGGGACACAGACACAAGAGGTCACAATTGGAAGTTGAAGACTCAGATGAATCAAAGGGATGTTAGGAAGTATTTCTTCAATCATAGAGTAGTCAGGCCGTGGAATAGCCTAGAAAGTGACGTAGTGGAGGCGGGAACCATACATATTTTAAGCGGAGGTATGATAGAGCTCATGGGGCAGGAGAGAGAGACCTAGTAGCAATCAGCGAAGAGGCGGGGCCAGGATCTGTGACTCGACCCCTGCAACCACAAATAGATGAGTACAAATAGGTGAGCACACACACACACACACACACACACACACACACACACACACACACACACCGCACACAAGCACATCACACATGCACACATGCACACCCACACACACAACACCCCCACACACACACACACACACACACACCCACACCACACACACCACACACACACACACACATGCACACACACACACATACATACACACATATATACACACACACTACACACACACATACATACACACACACTACAACACACACATACAACACACACACACATACACACACATAACATACACACACACACCCCACACCACATACATACACACATACACACAACACACACATACACACAACATGAACGGGCCAGGACAGACTCAACCCCAGCAACCACAAATAAGACACAACACAACATACACACAAACATACACACAATACATACACACATAAAATAACACACACATACATACACACATACATACACACACATACATACACACACACCTACACACACACACACACACACACACACACACCACATACACACACACACACACACACACACACACACACACACCACACACACACACACACTCCTCCTCAACACACACACACACACAACACACACACACACACACACAACACACACACACAACCACACTCAACCACACAACACACACACACACCACACACAAAACACACACACTCTCACACACCACAACACAAACACACACACATACACTCGTGGATACCGCACAGACATAATGTTCCCAAACCACAAAAATAAACCCCAACCCAAAAAAAAA
>NC_069460.1:30475156-30495609 GCF_026875155.1 Cherax quadricarinatus | reverse complement strand
CCCCACATACAGGTTTTTGACTCACAAACCCCAATCTTATATATCAGATTTTAACGGGAAAAAAAAAAAATAGTACTATTATTAGGAAAGTCTTGAAACAATGGTTTTTTATAGTGGAATCCTTAAAAAAGATTTACTCGGGGAGAACCTAAGCTCTATCCCTTAAAAAAATTGTTTAACGTTGCCAAGCTTAGTGCTTTAGTTTTCAGCTTAAATTATTCTGATTAGTTTTCCCAGAGAGATGTATAGATAAGTCTCCTAATGCATTCTGCTTCTGCCCACTTAGCAGTAAATATAACTACCTGTGAATTAGCCGAGTTTTGTAAGCGGCATCCAGGGCAAATTTGGTTTACTGATGTGTATAACAACTCAATTCATGCTGAAATTACTCTGAAATCGTGGAAAAAGTACTTACAAAATGCAGGGAATTTAATTAGGCAAATAAAATTGGTTTACCTACCTACCTACCTACCTACCCATTCTCTCTCTCAAATATTACTTATCCTTACCTTCCGGCACAGGCATCTCCCACATCACTTATCTCCAGATGCAGGTGTCCTCCAAGTCACTTACCCATCCCTCCCTTAACCTTCAGGCGCTGATTTCTCTCTTATATCCTACCCATCCCTATCTTACCTCCTGGTGCAGGCTTCTCGCAGATGAAGTAGTTTGAGGCGAGGCAGGAGCGGTCATTCCAGTAGAGGTTGTGTGTGGCCCGAGATCCCTTCGTTGCTAGTCTGAAACACAAATACTGTAGTTAATGCTCCCTCCAGCAGCTGACTCAACACACACACACACACACACACACACACACACACACACACACACACATACATGGTACATATTTTGGGTGCTAAGAATCGCCCAGCAAAACAGCTGATATACAAATGATTTTATGCAATAAAACTAACTCAAACATACTGAAAACTATTAAAAGGTTAAGCTTTAGTGTGTAAAACTTAAGAGAATTAAAGCAATAAACCATCTAAGGCGATTCAGGATTGATTTTAACTTTTTCTTATCATTGTTACAATTATTAATTTTAGTTATGTGTAATGAATATAGGCGTGCCTCGTCAAGTTGGTTGGGTGGTTAATTGGGCTTAAAGCCTAGAGACTACACAAAGTCATTAAGACTGAATATCACCTGCTCATCACCAGACAGGAATATTTTACTTTGACCCCCATTTTAGGGATTAAACTCTAAGAGTACATACAAAGAGACTTATACCTCTCTGTTCTCTGAACCATTCATCTACAAACCTGTCAGACACTGCAACTTCTTGGTATCTTAATACTTAGGAATTCTTCGCTTGACTAATTCTTGGGTACGACCTACTTCCACATTGAACAAATGTGACACCACCTATGACTGCTGCACCTCTCCTGCCATACGGTTTATAAGCTGCTTCTCCGCTGATATGCCGTATTCTATTCAAGATTGATGGACTGAACACATCGACTCAAGGTTTAGGGACTGATTACCTCATTCTCCTCCTGTTCTTCAAGTTTCTCCTACGTATGGACTGATGAAGCCACTGTGTGGCGAAACGTTTCCTCAATAAAGATACCCAAGAGTTGCACATGTGTCTAATTTATCAACATGTCGGTTCTCTGAACCATTCATCTACGAACCATTCATCTACGAACCATTCATCTACAAACACCTCACTGTATATATCCTGTCCTCATCATGTCGGTAAAGGTGGAACCTTATAGTATGGAAGGCGTGTCTGGAATGACCTGCCTGGAAGGGGCACCTTTAAGTGTTTGTCTGCATATTTTTTTTCTTCCAAGGTTTTTGCTTATAACTTATAAGCGCCTCATTCACTCTGCTTCAAATCTTCGAAGCTGGTGTAATTTAACCAGGGGAGGTTCTTCCAGCTATTATGTGTAGTTACACTCTTGTTAACTTGATACAAACCATACCCAGATTTGGCATCAGTGTTAATGAGACACTTGTTACCCACCACAAAGCCTTTAATACAAATTCATAAATGTCTCATTCTTCAACTTGTAATCTCATCCTTATATGTCTTCTGCTATTCTGTTATTTTTACAGTTCCTTTATAATGTGAGACATCTCGAAAGCGCTTTAAATTCTCCATTTTTTCGCAGTGGCTGCTTTGCATATCGTGGTATCACCTCTTTACTGTGAACTTATTGCATTCGTCAATTTGTAAATAGTTAAGAATACACAAATAACCCGCACATAAAAGACAGAAGCTTACGACGACGTTTCGGTCCGACTTGGACCATTGACAAAGTCACAAAGTCACAAGTGACTTTGTCAATGGTCCAAGTCGGACCGAAACGTCGTCGTAAGCTTCTGTCTTTTATGTGCGGGTTATTTGTGTATCGTTCCAGTCACGGTATTGTGCCTTTTTGTTATTTATAAATAGTTAAGAAAACCGACATCATATCCGTCGATGACTTGAGAAAGTCGCTACTGAACAATTTTCACACTTGCAATACTGATATATCCTACTTAGAAAAAAGATGGAATTGTTGTTTAAGTTTTTCAATATAAAAATTTTTTTAACGCTATTATTCTGTTAAAATATCTGGGAAGGGAGGTGGTAACTAAACGTTGTCCCAGTTAACACTTGTAACTGTATCTTTTCTTCACCCAAGACAGCATCCTAACTGCATGTTCCAGTCATAGTGTTGCAACAATTGCTACTAACTCCCACAATTCACTTTGCTAACTCTGAAGTTCTTCAATGACTCAGCGAGGGAACACACAGTGTTCAGTCCGTGATGTGGGTGTCTAATGTCTCCCCTTCTCTTACTTCTGCGGGAGGAAATCCGTCTTTTAGACGAGCTAGCGTGTTTCTGGGGTATTTAAGAAAGTCTTTGCCTCGTTGGTAGCTTCACCTTTACTGACAGTCTTGTTTATTTCACGAGGCTGAAAGTTTTACTGTCTGGCACCGCTGACCTGCACGACCTGACGCCTACCTGTAACCCGTGGTAATTTATTGACGAATACCACGTGTATAGGTACTCTAAATATATCATATATTCGACTATAATGCAATCACAAGACTATCATACCGTCACAAGACAGTCACACAGTCACAAGACAGTCACACAGTCACAAGACAATCACACAGTCACAAGACAGTCACACAGAGATAGGACATGATTTTCACAAGACGTTCTTGACGCCTGGATAACCATGGCAATTGCTCTCTGCCTCCTTTGATGTGATGTTTGTCCGTGAGGAAATAGGGATGAGGGAGTAAGGGTGAGGGAGCAAGGGTGAGGGAGTAAGGGTGAGGGAGTAAGGTAGAGGTAGTAAGGGAGATCGAGTAAGGGAGATCGAGTAAGGGAGAAAGAGCGAGGATGCTGTAACAGGAGGCTTGGATGTATCCCGCTATCTGCCTTCCGCCTCTCGCCCCCACCTCTATAATGGTACCTTGAGTCCCTATAATGATTTTCTAACTCCATTTATCGATGTCATGAATCCCTATAACGGTGCATTAAACCCATATAATAGTGCCAGGCATCCATTAAGAATAGCCTGCCCCTCAAAAACAGGGCCCAATCCACCTATTAAGGCTCTCTTACCCCGTATAATATCACCCTTCATTCGTTAATAATAGTTTGCACCTTTTGAATGGTTGACCACACCGAAATTAAAACATTATACCCGTATAATGGCACTAAATTTCCTCTCCTTCTCTTATCTTTACCTCCTATCCTGGACGCTTCCTTCAGTCTTCTTTCATTACTTCTCTCGTTTTCTTTTTGCCGTTTTTTCCTCTCTTCACCTACCTCCATTATTCTCTACTTCACATCCTCTTTTTCCCCCTATCCCTTTCCGCCTTTCATAACGCTATTCCCCTTGCCTCCCTTCTCTCGTGGCTGACACAAAATTGGAGAAAAAACGCCCATCTGTTGCAGTGTGTATGTGAAAGCATTCATGGACCTGCAACATTTTGCAGTTTTCGAAGGCTTCGACGATGAATCTCAATGTTTATAAGAGTAAGATAATACAATCTGCATACGACAATGTTTGGAAACCCACTATGTAATATATTAGGAAGACTGTAAAGTGTGTTGCTGTAAAGACACTGATGGATAAATACACAAACGCAGTAAAATGCAATCATTTATTGACTACGTTTCGCCCACAAAGTGGGCTTTATGAAGCTACAAACCGATCTGTCTGAGTGGGGAGTACACGATTGTGTAGATGGAGCATAGTGATGAAGGCTCAGGTGGAGAATGGTGACAAGGGGTTGTACTTAAGAATGGTGACAAGGGGTTGTACTTAAGAATGGTGACAAGGGGTTGTACTTAAGAATGGTGACAAGGGGTTGTACTTAAGAATGGTGGCAAGGGGTTGTACTTAAGAATGGTGACAAGGGGTTGTACTTAAGAAGGGTCTGCAAGTTTTTCTTAAATCCAACCTCTTCTCAGCATTCCCTGCCTGACTTCACGTCACCATGCTCCCTATACATACCTGTGTTCTCTCTGCCCAGGTAGATCTGTTTGTAACTTGATAAAGTTCACTGTGTGGGTTAAATGTTGTCAATAAAGGATCACATTATACTGCATTTTTGTCTATTTTTCCATCGTATCGGTATTTTATATTATTTATCTCCCCAGACACTGAAAATTCACGAAGGAACTCAGATTGGAGAGCAAAATGCGGTCGACATTTCGGCCCATTCTGGACCATTAGACCCACGACCTGATGATGTTCCAGGGTGAGTCAAAACGTCTTCTAATCTTGCCTTTCCAGACTGTGGGTTAACAGTGAACAAAGGTCTCAGAGAGACCATTAACAGTGACCTCAAGTATTATTACTACAATCAAAACTAAAGTGCCAAACTCACAAGGGTCATTCAGCGCTGGCAGTGACATCAAATATGTTAAATATTATATAGATGCAAGCAGCCAAGACAACAGTGTCTGTTTTCATAGCTAATAATTGCGAGTAAAAAAATTCGCGTCAAAATCTAGGATCCTTGTTAATGCTCTTGTCAGACCTCACCTCTAATTTGCGGCTCACTGTCGCTCCTAAATTTATATAATAGATGAAGACAAAATGGAGAAGGTTCAGAGATGGGCAACAAAAGTCTATCTTCATTAGGAAATAATGAAGACTTAAGCGATACCAGGGCTTGGTGGGACGTATGGGCAATTCTCCTTGCACCTGCTGTCCCTGTTTACCAGCAGTAAATAGCAACCTGCGTGTTAGTCGAGTGTTATAAGCAGGTAGATATGTACTGTAAAGAACAGCCGAACAGATTATTCTTGGCAGTAACAATAAATCACCTATTAACATTTACGGAAACTTAAAAAAAAATCTATCATTAATAAAGTACACAACATGAACAATTACTGTCACATCAATTTTAAATAACCAGCATCAGTTAAAATCTCATTAAATAATCAATGTCAAAGTTTCCTGAAATCCCTATAGACATCCGGATAATTATATATAAAAACGGAAAAGAGAAAAGGCTTAAGTCTTGGGGCAAACAGTTAAAATGTATTCCATATTCAGCTGCGAGACACAGAGGAACCAAAAAAGGCACAATGTCGTGACTGGAACAATACACAAATAAACCCACACAGGACGACGACGTTTCAGTCCAAAACGTCGGTTCAAAAGTTGGACTATAACGTAGCCATAAGTTTCTCTCTCATACGTGTGAGTTATTTGTTTACATAGAGGAGAGGAGATGGAATGGGAAAGAAGGGAAGGTAGACCAGGAACTCCTGCAGACAGATGACTCTAGGCGAGAGCTTTGAACCAGATCTTCAGTCAACAGTCTTGATGCACACATTTCAGCTGAAGGAAGGGGCAAACACCCAGGTCCTGCCAAACCCTACATAACTTTTCTTTCCAGTCTATAGGGCTCGTCAGGCTTGCTGCTTGTCAAGGACATGTGTGTGTGGAGACTCATGCTGTTACTGAAGAAGAAATCTGTTATTAAAACTAGTTTATAATAACGTACTTCGCCTCGGTATCTGCCCGTTCGTTTTATGGGACACCAAATGACCCAGACACCAAGAGAACTTCTTTGGGTATAAACCTTGGTAACTGATACCGACAAATTGGTTTAAAAAGACACGTGAGCGACAGTGATCAAGGTCCCCAAGATCGAAACGCTTTCTAATATATTTTAATGCATGCTCACGTGTGTTTTTAAACGAGAATTTCTTATCCATGAGGACTGCGTGGAGCTCCACAATTAACACACAGCTCGTTTGGTAACTCAACAATTAGAGTCCTCACCAGCAATTACATCAAAGCCACCACCAACTTCGCTTTTAAACCCATTAGTAAAGACCTTTATCCTTGTGGCCTGAACAAAAACATCACACTGGACAATTATTGAGTGAGTACCATCACCGCTTCTCCGCAGTGCAGACGCTGCAGGGGCCTGGGTCACCACAGTATCCAAACATCCGCTCACTGCGGCATACATGACAAAAATGACACTTCTGTGCCAGGATGACCCGAGACAACGTTTTTCCCTACCATTGTCACTTCTATTGCGAATGCTACAACTTTTACTACTGGTACTATTATCATATCTTGCCGTTACTATCGAGTTCACTAGTAATATTTTATAGATACTATCATCCACACACATATAGAACTATCACATATATCAGTATGTGATAGTTATTAAATGCTCGGATTACATAGGTACAACATTTATCTAGCTCTTGCTAGCAGCAACAGTTAATTAAAACCGCTGGTCCAGGCTAAAATAACTACGAGGCACAGTGCCTCCAGGAAGGCACTAAACTTGCCCATTACTCTCTCTGCCTTCATCAGCCTAAACACATTTCTGGCACCTGTTAATATGTTTTTCCCACGTGAAATTAAACCATGAAATCTGGACAAGCACGTAATGAACTTTCCAGTTCTGGCATTATTTCCCATCGGTAAAAATACAAGGAAATGTTGAAATTAAAATTATCTCAGAGTTTCAAAATAATCTCAGCACTTTTTAAAAGTGCTGAGAGAATTTTTAAATACAGACTTAAAATATTCATGATTTTATATTATACAATCGGCATTAAAATGTATAAAATATATCTCAAAACAGCTATTGAAGTTAATATAGAATCTATGCACGAAAACATTAATTTCGAGAATTATTCTTGTTTTCAATCACCGTCCAGCTGGCCCACTTTCCATGACTATTCTTCCAGCACGCAAGAACTTCCCCTAAATCCAGACACCCATCTCCTTTCACCACCCCACCTTCCTTGCCCCCAAAGCCATATCCTTAATAAGTTTATTTAGGTACAGATACACACAAGTACAATCATCATAGCTAGTAACGTGTGTAAATTACCTAGTATAACCCCGAAAAAAGTCAGTGACTTATTGGGGTCTTTACCGCTCCACTTTCCCACCTCTCTTCTCTCCACAACTCTCAACGCCACCTTTTTCCCTGGACGTCACCCTCCCCTCGTTGTCCTCAACTTTATCTCTTAACTTTTCTGGATTCCTATTGACAGGGGAGAGGCGATAGTCATTTTGCCCAGCACAGATTTGCAGGCAGAAATGCAGGCTGCCTGCCAGCCAGCCAGCCAGCAAGCAAGCAGGCAATCTAGCCAGCCTACCTACTAGCTGGCTAACCATCGGTTTCAGCTAGCCTGCCCGCTTGTCAGCAAGCCAAGATAAATCAGCCTGCAAGCACCACACAGCAAGCCAACTAACAGACAGCGACCAGTCACACAGCAGTCCGGCCTGATGACAGCCAGTCTATTACGCAGTCAGCCGTAAGACTGTCAGATTTTCACTTTCCTAAAATTATTTTGTTACTAATGTTGCAACATACCAAGACAACATGCTTGTAGTTTAGTTTTCCCAACCCCCGGTTGTAAATATTGATACAATGTGCGCCATCTTTCGTGCGTCTTGCTAACTTACCTTCGTGAGGTAATAACCTATAAAAATTCTTATGTACATGACATAATTCTTCTGTATATTCTTTTTAATTCCATGGCGACATTCCATCTGCTCCTGCTGACTTTTTTTCTTATCAGTATCCATAAATAAGTTATTTACCTTCTCTAGTTATCTATTATCTATCGTTTCACCTGTGTGGAATTTAAAACCTTTATATTAAAATATGTTCTTTTGTAACTCACTATTTAATGCCTTATACTTTGCCGCCTCGGTACCGCCAGTTATTATTATTATCGTAGCTAAGCACTAAACCCAAAAGGGTGAAGATTATATCATAAGAAGAGTTAGTAAGGTCGGTAAGGAGTGCTACAGGAAGTGTATTCAAAGTCGGTGTAATAAAGCCGTCTCTCAGAAAAAAGTCAGAGAGAAAGAGTCTAACACCTCCAGTTAATTTGTTTTTTTTCCTTTGTTCCTTGTTTTATCTCTAGCGTTTAGTTTACTTTTTAACAAATTGAAAAGATTTGGTTTTATCTTGCCTTTTTTCCACAGTGTCCTCTTCAAAGTTTTCTTCCGTATTTTCTTACAGTTTATTATTTTCTGCCCTTTTCGAATAGGATTTTAACTGGACCAGTTCTTTTGGTGGTTCCAAGTCCTTTCATATATACAGCTGTCCCGTACCTTCCATTGAACTGACTGACTAACTGGCTGCTGACTAATTGTATGTGCCTGACTGCATCTGCCTGCCTGCGTACCTGTCTGTCTGTCTGCCTGCCTGCCTGCCTGCCTGCCTGCCTGCCTGCCTATACCTGACTATACCTGCCTGCCTGTACCTGCCTGCCTGTACCTGTCTGACTACACCTGCCTGCCTGCACCTGCCTGCACCTGCCTGCACCTGCCTGCCTCTCAACTACAACAACGTCAGTGCCAGCCACAGTGTTAGTCCATCACTCACTTCTCAACCACTCAATCTTCTCTCCCTTCAGCCCCCCCCCCCTCCTCCCATCAATCCATCTCCATCACCTCTCTCCTTCGCTCCACACATTACACTTAGATATTTGCTCTACGCCCGCGCGCGCGAGGTAACAGACGCAAGGTAACAAGGAAGGCCGAAAAGGAACGGATGAAAGGCTTATTTTTCATTGTAAAGAAATTTGACACTACCGTACAAAAGACCAGGATAAAAATTTAGCAGGAAGCAAAAAGTACAGGGCAGGCACTGCTATGAATCGGAGATATTGTGTCTGGAAAGAGAACGTGAAAGGCTGCAGTGTGATCTGCACAAGCTGCATGTGGTCATGCAAGTGGTTACTAGAAATAAATACCCAGTACATGCAAGGTTATGGAAATTGGGGATGGCCAAGGAAGACCAGAAATTGGAGCAAAAGCTGTAAACCTACAACCATTGTGTGTGTGTGTGTGTGTGTGTGTGTGTGTGTGTGTGTGTGTGTGTGTGTGTGTGTGTGTGTGTCGTGCCGAATATGTAAAACTGGTCAATTAGCAATAACTCATTTAAAATTAAGTCCTTTCTAAAAATTTCTCTTATACGTTTAAAGATATATTTTTTTAATTAAGGTTAATGTAAAAATTTTAAATTTTGCACCAAAAGAATCTTGGAAAACTTACCTAACCTTATTATAAGAGCAATTTATTTTAGCCTAACTCAACTAAATATATTTTAGATTTATTTACAGTAATTTAATACTAAACAAACACAGTGAAATATATTTTTTTTCGTTAGGTTCAGAATGATTTTGGCGAAATTATTGCATACACAAATTTTCATTGTCTATGGCAAGATGAACGTTGTATTTAAGCCAAGATCGCAAGTTCTGCCTATTCGGCACGACATTATATATATATATATATATATATATATATATATATTATATATATATATATATATATATATATATATATATATATATATGTATATGAAGGATGAGGTTAATCATAGAATTGATGAAGGAAAAAAGGTGAGCGGTGCATTGAGGTATATGTGGAGGCAAAAAATGTTAACTACTGAGGCAAAGAAGGGAATGTATGAAAGTATAATAGTACCAACACTCTTATATGGGTGTGAAGCTTGGGTTGTAAATGCTGAGGCGAGGAGGCAGTTGGAGGCAGTGGAGATGTCCTGTTTAAGGGCAATGTGTGGTGTAAATATGCAGAAAATTCGGAGTGTGGAAATTAGGAGAAGGTGTGGAGTTAATAAAAGTATTAGTCAGAGGGCTGAAGAGGGGTTGTTGAGGTGGTTTAGTCATTTAGAGAGAATGGATCAAAGTAGAATGACATGGAGAGCGTATAAATCTGTAGGGGAAGGAAGGCGGGGTAGGGGTCGTCCTCGAAAAGGTTGGAGGGAGGGGGTAAAGGAGGTTTTGTGGGCGAGGGGCTTGGACTTCCAGCAGGCGTGCGTGAGCGTGTTAGATAGGAGTGAATGGAGACGAATGATATTTGGGACCTGACGAGCTGTTGGAGTGTGAGGAGGGTAATATTTAGTGAAGGGATCCAGGGAAACCGGTTAATTTATATAGCCGGACTTGAGTCCTGGAAATGGGAAGTACAATGCCTGCACTTTAAAGGAGGGGTTCGGGATATTAGCAGTTTGTAGGGATATGTTATGTATCTTTATACGTATATACTTCTAAACTGTTGTGTTCTGAGCACCTGCAAAAACAGTGATTATGTGTGAGTGAGGTGACAGTGTTGAATGATGATGAAAGTATTTTCTTTTTGGGGATTTTCTTTCTTTTTGGGTCACCCTGCCTCGGTGGGAGACGGCCGACTTGTTGAATAAAATATAAATATATATATATATATATATATATATATATATATATATATATATATATATATATATATATATATATGCGCGCGCACACACACACACACACACACACACACACACACACACACACACACACACACACACACACACACACACACACACAATAGCTCACATTAAACTAGTAGGATCATTTTACGTTAGAGCGATCATTGACTCACAGTGCATGCTTGACACTGTTTATTCAAGTATTAAATCACTGTAAAGTCTGCAATACTATCTAGAAAACCATAAATTTAGTTGTCAGCCTTGACTCTCAGCGCCCCAGAAGAACGACCTAGCGAGGCCGAGGTGCTGAAGATCTCAAGACAGGATGATGGTAACGTTAAGAGACCTCTGACCTCTCACACACTCTTCTCCTTTGTGTTTTTATCCTTTGCATGACCCATCCTTTCCGTCCCTATATTCACTCTTCATTGTTACAAGGATAACTAGGCAGTAGCTACTAGACCTTTGGTTCTTATGGTTGTAGGTTGAATATTACTGTTGATCACCGGGTTTAAGTTCCCAGTGTGCTTCACCCACCCACCCAGTGTGCTACATCCACCCACCCAGTGTGCTACATCCACCCACCCAGTGTGTTACATCCCCCCACCCAGTGTGCTACATCCCCCCACCCAGTGTGCTACATCCCCCCACCCAGTGTGCTACATCCCCCACCCGTGTGCTACATCCACCCACCCAGTGTGCTACATCCACCCACCCAGTGTGCTACATCCCCCCACCCAGTGTGTTACATCCACCCACCCAGTGTGTTACATCCCCCACCCAGTGTGCTACATCCCCCCCACCCAGTGTGCTTCACCCACCCACCAGTGTGCTACATCCACCCACCCAGTGTGCTTCACCCACCCACCCAGTGTGCTACATCCCCCCCACCCAGTGTGCTACATCCACCCACCCAGTGTGCTACATCCCCCACCCAGTGTGCTACATCCACCCACCCACCCAGTGTGCTTAAACCCACCCACCCAGTGTGCTACATCCACCCACCCAGTGTGTTCCATCCACTCACCCAGTGTGCTCCACCCACCCACCCAGTGTGCTCCACCCCCCCACCCAGTGTGCTACATCCACCCACCCACCCAGCGTACTCCACCCACCCAGTGTGCTCCACCCACCCAGTGTACGCCACACACCCACCCAGTGTGCTCCACCCACCCAGTATACGCCACCCACCCACCCAGCGTGCTACAGCCATCCACCCAGCGCGCTCCCACCACCCACCCAGTGTGCTCCACCCACCCACCGAGCTCAAAACCCAGCATGCTTGCCCTACTCTTACTCTCCATATTTCAACGTGATCTCTCAGTGTTATTGTGGTAACAAAAGATCTCGTTTTATTCTACAAGTATAAACGTTATTAAATTATTCCTTTGCTTCCAGGTATCAAAACATTACATGCGCTAATAAATATCACTTAATTAATAACAATGCTGGGGTTTAAATGCAGCCAGACACGCAAGACGCAATTGCCGTCGAGGCCAAAAAAAAAAAAGTTGTCCCTCGCAGATTTTGGAGCCATTAAAACCACGGCTACATTTTTAGGCAAGGCTGGCTAGCTCCCGTATAATGGAGGGACTTCCTCTCCTCCCTACTGCTGCTGCTACTACATTTTTTAGAGGTCTGGCGAGCGCAGCATAATGGAGGACTGGCAGTGGTTGCCCGGCCTGACCTTCCCTCCTCCTCCTCCTGCTGCTGCTTCTCCACCTCTCTTGACATTTTCTTAATGGTGGTTTTGTTTATTTTTTAGCTACGTTATGGTGGTGTTGGGAGGAGATGAGAGTGAAGCAAATGTATTTGATGGTGCCATGATCTAACATGTGGGTGTAGTGTCATGGTGGCCAGTGTGACGAGTAAGGTTAATAACAGGATTTAAAATATGTCAGGAAAACATATTTACGATAATATACGACAAAAACGATTGACTGAGAATATTTGGGCCATTTTTTATTTTTCTACTGGTTACATGTTCAACCTTTATTATATTTCTCCATCTTGGGTTATCCTGGGTGGCTAACCCTCCGAGGTTAAAAATCCGAACGAAATCTTATCTCTCTATCTTATCTTATCTTCATAAAAATGGAAAGATCGTCTCTGAAACCCTGAGGTGTTTCATCATCAGTCGGTGGAATGAGGTTGGAACCCTTGGTAAGTCAGTGCTAGCTCACCAGTGGCTTCCCATGGGTTCGAATCCTGCTCGGTTCAGAGAGCTGTTTAGGTGTTCTGTAGCACAATCGCTAGCGCACTCAGCTCACACACTGAGGTCCGGAGTTCGAATCTCCGGTACGGCTGGAAAACATCAGGACGTATTCCCTTAGGACACCTGCTGTCCCTGTTCACCTATCAGTATAAAATGGGTACCTGGATGTTAGTGGACTGGTGTGGGTGGCATCCTGGGACAAAACTGACCTAATTTGCCCGAAATACTCTGCATAACAAGCAGCTTTCTACGTAGTAGTATAATAATAATATATCTATTTCTACCAGTACATGTACAAGGTATACAGACCATAGCTGACATCAATGACATACTACTATATAGAAAGCCGCTTGTTATGCTGAACATTTCCCGCAAATTAGGTCATTTTTGTCCCAGGATGCGACCCACACCAGTCGACTAACACCCAGGTACCTGTTTACTGCTAGGTGAATATGGACAGCAGGTGTCTTAAGGAAACACATTCTAATGTTTCCAGCCGTACCGAGGATCGAACCACGGACCTCAGTGTGTGAGCTGAGTGCTCTACCAATCGAGCGAAACGTCTTTCAGATGAAAGGTTCTTCTGTGTCATATCAACTTTTCTGCCAGTAAGAAGCACGCCCAGTAAGAAGCACGCCCAGTAAGAAGCACGCCCAGTAAGAAGCACGCCCAGTAAGAAGCACGCCCAGTAAGAAGCACGCCCAGTAACAAGCACGCCTATTTTACATCATGTAAAGGTTAACCCCGGAAGCATTGTCCCCTTTTCCCCAGGGGCATCCTCTTACAAAGTTTTTTTTGGTTTTGAACAATTCCCCCCAAATAGGCCCCTTTTTGTCCCGGTGGGGAAACCAGCGACCCTTAACCCCGTTCCCCTGTTACCAAATTTTAAAAAGGCCCAAGGGAAGGTTTGGGGGTCTTGGAAAAAACCCCAATTTCCCAATTTCCAGGCCCAGGGGAAAAAAAAAAAACACACCTATGTGGATCAAAAATGCTAAAACAATCTCACGAAACGCTTTTAGTAAAATTTTTCCGAAAATTATCTTTTTTGCCGGGAGGCCCCCCACCCGGGGAAAAGAACCACGCAGGTAAAGAAGGGGGGCAAAGGAAACACTTCAATTTTTGGGAAGGGGCCGCCCAGGCCATTTTGGGGAGGCCCCAATCGCAACGCCAGTAAAGCCGGTAACAACCGCCAGTAAAAGCACCCCCGTAAAACCCCCCAGTAAAAGACGCCAAGAAAACACCCATAAAAGCACCCCCAGTAAAAGCCGCCCAGAAAAAGCACGCCCAGAACAAGCACCCGTAACAAGCCGCCCATAAAAGCACGCCCAGTAACAAGCACGCCCAGTAAAAAGACCCCCAAAACAAGCAACCCAGTAACAAGCACCCCCAGAAACAAGCACCCCAGTAACAAGCACGCAGAAAAAAGCACCCCAGAAAAGAAAACAAGCACCCCCATAACAAGCACGCCCAGTAACAAGCACCCCCAGTAACAACACGCCCTAACAAGCACCCCCCAGAAACAACCCAACCCAGTAACAAGCACGCCCAAAACAAGACGCCAGAAACAAGCACCCCCCAGAAAAAGCACCCCAGTACAAGAGCCCAGTAAAAAGCACCCCCCCAAACAGCACCCCCAGAAACAAGCCGCCCGTAACAAGCACCCCGAAACAAGCACCCCAGAACAAGCACCCCAGAAAAAAGCCCCCAGTAAAAGCCGCCTTAAAAAGCACCCAGAAAAAGCACGCCCGTAACAGCACCCCCAGTAACAAGCACCCCATAACAAGAAAACCCAGAAAACAAGCACACCCAGAAAAACAAGCACCCCAGTAACAAGCACGCCCAGTAAAAGACGCAGAAACAAGCCAGCAGAACAAGCACCCCCGTAAAAAGCACCCCCAGTAACAAGCCCCCGAAAAAAGCACCCCGAACAAGACCCCCAGAACAAGCACCCCCAGTAACAACAGCCCGTAACAAGCACTGCAGTAACAAGCACGCCCAGAACAAGCACGCCCAGAAAAAGAAACCCCTAAAAAGCAACCCGTAACAAGCCCCCCAGTAACAACCCGCCCAGTAACAACACGCCCAGTAACAAGAATGCAGTAAAAAAGCACCCCCCAGTAACAAGCACGCCAGAAACAAGCCCCCATTAACAACCCAACCCAGTAAAAGCACACCCAGTAACAAGCCGCCCAGTAAAAAGCACCCCCAAAGGGTAAAACAAGCACCCCCAAACAAGCACCCCAGTAACAAGCACCCCCAGTAAAAAGAAAACCCAGAAACAAGCACCCCCCTAACAAGCACGCCCAGTAAAAAGCCCCCCGTAAAAAGCAGCCCAGTAACAAGCACCCCGTAACGAAACCCCCGAAAAAGAAAAAAGCACCCCCCGTAACAAGCACCCCCAGTAACAAGCCCCCCAGTAAAAAGCCCCCCAGTAACAAGCACGCCCGTAACAAGCAACCCAGTAAAAAGCAACCCAGTAACAAGCCCCCCAGTAACAAGCACCCCAGAAACAAGAAAGGCCCCCATAAAAGCCCCCCAGTAAAAAAGAACCCCCGCGAAAAATAACAAGCACCCCCAGTAAAAACCCCCCCCATAAAAGCACGCCCATAAAAAAATATAAAAAGCACACCCAGTAAAAAGCACCCCAGTAAAAGACGCCCAGTAAAAAGCCCCCCGTAACAAGCACGCCCATTTAACAAGCCCCAGTAAAAAGCCGCCCAGAAAAGAGAAAAAAAAGGCACACCCATAAAAAACCCCCCAAACACCAAGTAAAAGCACCCCAGTAACAAGCACACCAGTAAAAGCACCCCGTAACAAGCCCCCGGGG
The DNA here is from genome assembly GCF_026875155.1 of Cherax quadricarinatus. Classification (NCBI taxonomy): domain Eukaryota; kingdom Metazoa; phylum Arthropoda; class Malacostraca; order Decapoda; family Parastacidae; genus Cherax; species Cherax quadricarinatus. Next base: position 30,479,850 of record NC_069460.1, on the reverse strand, counting down.
GCCCCCGAACAGCACACCCATAACAACACACCCAGTAACAACCCCGCCCAGTAACAAGCACGCCCAGTAACAAGCACGCCCAGTAACAAGCACGCCCAGTAACAAGCACGCCCAGTAACAAGCACACCCGTAAAAGCCGCCCAGTAATAAGCACCCCCAGTAACAAGACCCCCCTTTTAACAAGCACACCCATAACAAGCACCCCCAGTAATAAGCACACCCATAAAAAGGGCCCCCCCGTAACAACAGCCCGTAAAAGCACCCCAGAAAACAAGCACCCCCAGTAAAAAGCACACCCAGTAACAAGCACCCCAGTAACAAAAGCACGCCCGTAAACAAGCACGCCCATAACAAGCACCCCCCGTACAAGCCACCCATAACAAGCACCCCCAGAAACAAGCACACCCCTAACAAGACGCCCAGAAACAAGCACGCCCAGTAAAAAGCACCCCCGTAAAAGCCCCCAGTAAAAAGCACACCCAGAAAACAAGCAACCCGTAAAACACCCCCAGTAAACAAAACCCCCAGTAACAAGCACGCCCGAAATAAGCACCCCCAGAAACAAGCCCCCCCGTAACAAGCCCCCAGTAACAACCCGCCATAACAAGCACACCAGTAACAAGAACCAGTACAAGCACCCCCGTAAAAAGCACGCCCAGTAACAAGCACGCCAGTAACAAGCACCCCCCGTAAAAAGCACCCCAGTAACAAGCACCCCCAGTAACAAGCACCCCCAGAACAAGACCCCCAAAACAAGCACCCAGAAAAAAGCCGCCCGAAAAAAGCACGCCAGTAACAAGACGCCAGTAACAGCCCCCCGTAACAAGCCCCCCAGTAACAAGCACGCCCAGTAACAACACGCCCATAACAAGCACGCCCAGAAACAAGCAACCCAGTAACAAGCACCCCCATAACAAGCACCCCAGTAAAAAAGCCGCCCGTAAAAAGCCGCCCAGTAAAAACACCCCCAGAAAACAAGCACACCCAGAAACAAGCACCCCAGTAAAAGCCCACCCATAAAAAGCCGCCATAACAAGCCGCCCAGTAACAAGCCCCCCAGTAAAAGCACCCCAGTAACAAGCACGCCCAGTAAAAACCCTTCTCAATAAAAGAAAAACTAAAAATACATTTGCAAAAAAAATCTACACCGAAAAATGTACAAATTTAAAACAAAAGACAAAGACTTAGTGTGTATAACCTGCCGCAGTTGCCGCAACTTTCCGAGCAGCCGCAATTTGCCCCGCAGCAGCCGCAACTTGCTGCCGCAGAGCCGAAAACTTCTTCCTCCCCAGCAGCCGCAATTATCCCGAGAGCCGCAACTTGCTCCCGCAGCACCGCAACTTGCTCCCCGCGCACCCCCCAAATTGCCCCGCGCGCCGCAACTTGCGCCGCAGCAGCCGCAATTTGCTGCCCCGCCGCCGCAATTTGCTCCCGCAGCACCCGCAACTTCTGCCGGTACACACCTACAAACTAACATTCCTAGGACAAATTATTGGCGAAAAACATTAAAGTCAACTAACAAGAGAAAATTTCGGACCTTTCATTTACGAAAAAGTTTTGACCACCCGGAAATTTTAATGGATTCAGTGATTAGGCCCAAAAAAAACTTCCCAAAAATTAAACTTTTTTTAAGTTTTTAAAATCGATTTTTTAAGGTTTTATTAGGTATTATTTAATGTAGATCAGGAGAAGCCTATGAAGCCCACACCAGTCTTTTAAAACAAAGGGGGGCCTACCTGAAGCCCCCCACCCTCTTTTTAAAAAAGGGAAAACCCACCCGAAACTTCACCCCAGTACTTTTAAAAAAAGGGGAAACTACCCGAAGCTTTACACCATACTTTTTAAAAAAAGGGAAACCTATGAAGCTTCCCCCCAGTACTTTTAAAAAAAGGGGAAACCTACCTAAGCTTACACCCCGTCTTTTAAAACAAGGGAAGCCCCAGCCGGCCCGATGAACTGTTGCAAGGGTTTTAAAGGGGAAAGTAAAGAGGGTTAGCACACCCTTTGGAAATCTTTTAACATATCAATACAAAATGGATGGTGCCCGATAAGTGGAAAATGGCAAAAAGTGTACCTATTTTTTAAAACAGGTGACAGGTTCCTTTAGCTCGAACTTGACCAATAAGCCAACCTCCATGTGGGAAAAATTTGGGAAACAATAATTTCCGAGGGGATTTTGCCACCTTGAAAAACATAAATTTAAACAACGAATCTCAGCATGGTTTTACAAAGGGGGGTTCTGCCCTTACGAATTTTTAACTTTTTTTTTTTAAGGATTTTGGGGGGTAGATATGGTAAAGAATATGATATTGTGTATTTGGACTTCAGTAAGGCTTTTGCAGGGGCCCCCTCAGGACTATTGGGAAATTAAAGCCATGGGAAAAGGGGAGAAATTTTTTTCCCGGATAGAGGCTGGTTGACAAATAGGCGCGAGGGTTTTTTCAAAATGGGGGGAAGTCGAGTGGGGGGGGCGTCACGGCGGTGTTCCACAGGGGGCAGTGTTGGGCCCCCCGTGTTCACAATTAATAAAAAGACATAGATGAGGGGAAAAAAGAGCGACATCGGCAAAATTTGCCCTGACACCAAAATAGGCCGCGAAATTTATTCTGAGGGACATTGAGCATCCCGGGGATTTTTAATGACTATGCAGTGGTCGGGAATGGCAATGAGTTTAATATAGACAAATGCAAAGTTTTAAATGTTGGAAGGACAAAAACCCTGCCAAAATAAACTAAATAATGTAGTTTAAATTACGGATTTCGAAAAAAATTTGGAGTTTTGGTTAGCATAATCAAAAACCAAACAACATGCATAATTTCGCAAAAAGCTAATAGAATCCTGCTTCATACAAAAACAAAATAATGGAGTCCTCAGTTGTTCTCAACTCTAACCCGGGGTTAGGCCTCATTTAGTTTAGCGCACATTTTTTTGGTCACCGATTACGAAGGGATAAAAATTCCTAAAAAATGTACAAAGGAGGTGACAAAGATGACCATGACAGAAACCTTCCCTATAGGTAGCAAAGGGGCCCTGAAACTGCACTCTCTAGAAAGACGTAAATTTGGGGATATGATTGGGGTTTTAAATGGAAGACAGGAATAAATAAGGGATTAAAAAGTGTCGAAAATATTAGCCTAGACGGACTCGCAGCAAGGGTTTTTAATTGGAAAAATTCGATTCAGGAGGATATAGGAAATACGGGTTTGGGTAATAGAGTTTGGAAGTGGAACAAACCCCAAGTACCTTTAAAAGGGGCCAGAACGTTTTTTATTTTAAAAATGGGTTTGGAAAAATCAGAGTAGAGTGGGGGGGGTGTATTTTGGCCTACAGCTTGTGTAACAGGGCGGGTTTCCGGGTTCCTCCCTTAAGTCAAAGTGATGTAAACCGACCCCGACAGTTGGGGGCATTGGGTTAAGCCGGTAGGGACTGGACCCCCCTCGCAGGGCCAGTAGGCCTTTTGCAGTGTTCCTTCGTTCTTATTTCTATTTACCTAAACTTTACACCCATTCTTTTTAAAAAAAGGGGAAACCTACCTGAACTTCACGCCCGTACTTTTTAAAAAAAGGAAGCCTACCTGAAGCTTCACACCCATTCTTTTTAAAAAAAAGGAAGCCTACCCGAACTTCACACCCATAATTTTAAAACAAGGAACCTACTGAAGCTCCCACACCCGTACTTTTAAAACAAGGGGAACCTACCTAACTCAGCCCAGTACTTTTTAAAACAAGGGGAAACCTACCCAAACTTCACACCCCTACTTTTAAAACAAGGGAACCACCTAAAGCTTCACACCCCAGTATTTTAAAACAAGGGAACCTACCGAAGCTTCACACCCGTATTTTAAAACAAGGGGAAACCTCCGAAGCTTCACACCATACTTTTAAAAAAAGGGGAACCTACCCGAAGCTTCACCCCAGTATTTTAAAACAAGGGAAACCTACCTGAAGCTTCACCCCCCCATTTTTAAAAAAAAGGGGAACCACCGAAGCTTTACACCCTACTTTAAAACAAGGGGAAGCCTACCTGAAGCTGGACGAAGCCCACAAGTCCCCCCGTTCTAAACCATCATCAGAGGGGTGAAGTTTATCCCCCTTTATCACTCCGCCAGGGGAAACCCTTCTGTCAACCAACAAACCGTTATCACACGGGACAGCACCCCAACCAACCAAGGAACCAACATAATCTGCAGCGGGAACTTTATCCAGACCTTTCGCCCCTCAACAGGTTGGAGAATCTTGCTTCACAGGCTCTCTAATAAGTTTAAAAAATTCCCCTCTGCAAATTTTGGGAATTTCTCTTCGTACTGCACTTTTCCCCACAATAATACTAAAATATTTTTATAATAAATCCAAATCATGTAATATAAAAAATAATAAAAAATAAAAAAATAATAATAATAAATAATAATAATAACAAAACAACAAAAATAATGAAAACAAAACTCAACTCACCCGACCCCCCACACCCCCACCCCCCACACTACCCCACCTCCCAACACCCCAACACTCCCCACCTCCCCACACCCCAACACTACCCCACACTACCCACCTCCCAACCCCCCCTCCCCCACACTCCCCACCTCCCCCCCACCCCCACCCCCCCCACTACCCCACCCCCCCACCCCCCCCCCCAACTACCCCCCTCCCCACACCCCCCCCTCCCACCTACCCCACCTCCCCACACCCCCACCTTCC
>NC_069460.1:30454727-30474656 GCF_026875155.1 Cherax quadricarinatus | reverse complement strand
TTTTTATCACTTTATTGTGAAATTTTCAACGTTGATTTCGTTGATGATTTCATTCGTTGAGTTTCATTCGATGAGTTTCATTCGTTGAGTTTCATTCGATGAGTTGTGCTATATTATACCTTGTATTGCATTACAGTTCCAGTTACGTAAGCTTCCATTCCAATGTTCTACTTATGTATGTTATAATGTTCAATTGTTGTGTACTTTGACATTGTATAGAATCAGCCCAAGCCGTACACCTGCCATCTCTAGTTTGTATTAGTTGTATGTCGGGACGACATACGTTAGCGTCGCCGAGCTCTCAGTAGTAGTACCAGTTACCAGTAACCAGTGTACCAGTAGATGACTCACTACCAACCATCTCTGCGTGAATCACTGACTGTATTCATATTGCTGCTGACCATAGCAGGATTTCAAACACCCCCTCACATATGGGCACTGTGAGTTAGTCAGTCTTACGAGTGAGAGCAAGGAGGCAGGTCACGGCTGTTTGGCGCTTCCCACACAATCCGTAATATACGTACTACCAGCCTACGTGAGTATTTCCTTACCCTATCAACGTGTTCGAACCCCACATGATATACACACATGCACACATGCACACACAGACACACACAGGCACACACACACACACACACACATGCACACACACACACACATAAGAACATAAGAACATAAGAAAGGAGGAACACTGCAGCAGGCCCGTTGGCCCATACTAGGCAGGTCCTTTACAATTCATCCCACCAACAAACATTTGACCAACCCAACTTTCAATGCCACCCAAGAAACAAGCTCCGATGTGCAAGTCCCACTCAAATCCAACCACTCCCACTCATGTACTTATCCAACCTAAATTTGAAACTACCCAAAGTCCTAGCCTCAATAACCCATCTAGGTAGACTGTTCCACTCATCAACTACCCTATTTTCCAAACCAATACTTTCCTATGTCCCTTTCTAAATCTAAACTTATCTAATTTAAATCCATTACTGCGGGTTCTCTCTTGGAGAGATATCCTCAAGACCTTGTTAATATCCCCTTTATTAATACCTATCTTCCACTTATACACTTCGATCAGGCCTCCCCTCATTCTTCGTCTAACAAGTGAATGTAAAATTAAGAGTCTTCAATCTTTCTTCATAAGGAAGATTTCTAATGCTATGTAATTAATTTAGTCATCCTACGCTGAATGTTTTCTAACGAATTTATGTCCATTCTGTAATATGGAGACCAGAATTGAGCTGCATAATCTAGGTGAGGCCTTACTAATGATGTATAAAGCTGCAGTATGACCTCTGGACTTCTGTTGCTTACACTTGTTGATATAAATCCCAGTAATCTATTTGCCTTATTACGTACGCTTAGGCATTGCTGTCTTGGTTTAAGGTTGCTGCTTACCATAACCCCCAAGTCCTTTTTGCAATCTGAATGGCTAAGTTCTATATTATTTAACTTATAAGTGCTAGGGTTATGGACACTCCCGAGCTTCAGAACCTTGCATTTATCTACATTGAACTGCATCTGCCACTTTTCTGACCAAGAGTAGAGTTTGTCTAAATCCTCCTGAAGTTCCCTAACATCTACGTTTGAATCAATTATCCTACCTATCTTCGTGTCATCGGCGAATTTGCTCATATCACTAGTAATTCCTTCATCAAGATCACGATATATATTATAAACAACAACGGGCCCAAGACTGATCCCTGTGAACGCCACTTGTTATTGATCCCCACTCGGATTTAACCCCATTTATGGACACTCTCTGCTTCCTGTCTGTGAGCCATGATTCGATCCACGAGAGCACTCTTCCCCAATGCCATGAGCTGCTACTTTCTTCAACAGTCTTTGGTGCGGAACTCTATCAAATGCCTTACTAAAATCTAAGTAAATAATATCAAATTTTTTATCGTGGTCAACAGCCTCAAAAGCTTTACTGAAGAAAGTTAATAAATTAGTTAGACAAGACCGGCCTCTTGTGAATCCATGCTGAGTATCATTAATCAAGCTATGCTTATTGAGATGGCTTCTTATAATTTGAGCTATAATTGACTCTAGTAATTTGCCTACAATTGAGGTCAGGCTTATTGGGCGTAATTTGACGTAACGACTTGTCCCCTGTTTTAAAAAATAGGAATTACATTAGCCATCTTCCACATATCAGACACTACACCTGTTTGAAGAGATCAATTAAAAATATTAGTTAATGGTTCACAGACAGACACTACACCTGTTTGAAGAGATAAATTAAAAATATTAGTTAATGGTTCACAGACTTCCATTTTGCATTCCTTTAGAACCCTTGAAAAAACCTCATCAGGACCCGGTGACTTATTTTGCTTCAGTCGGTCTATCTGCTTCACAACCATTTCACTAGTGACTGTGATGTTACATAATTTATCTTCTTCTGGCCCACTATAAAAATTAATTACCGGAATATTATTAGTGTCTTCCTGTGTAAAAACCGAGAGAAAATAATTATTTAAAAATCGAGCACATTTTCATTCTCTTTGTCAGTAAGATGCCCATATTATTTTTAAGGGGACCATATCTTATCTCTGACTTTTGTTCTATATACCTGGAAAAAACTTTTTGGGTTAGTTTTAGAATCCCTAGCAACTTTAATTTCATAGTCCCTTTTAGCTTTCTTATCCCCTTTTTAATGTCCTTCTTAATGTCAATATACTGATTCATAAGATGACCCTCGCCTCTTTTGATACGCCTGTAAATTCCTTTCTTATGCCCTAGTAGATATTTCAGCCTATTATTCATCCATTTTGGGTCATTTCTATTTGATCTAATTTCTTATAGGGGGGTAAATGTTCTTTGAGCAGCATGTATTGTGTTCAGAAAACTGTCATATTGATAGCTCTCTTCGTTACCCCAGTCAACAGATGATAAGTGTTCTCTAAGCCCATCGTAATCTGCTAAGCGAAAATCTGGGACTGTTACTGAGTTATCCCTATTATCATACTTCCATTCAATTCTAAATGTAATTGATTTGTGGTCGCTAGCACCCAGTTCCTCTGAAACTTCTAAATTATTAACAAGGGATTCATTGTTTGCCAGAACTAAGTCAAGCAGGTTATTACCCCTTGTAGGTTCTGTCACAAACTGCTTCAAAAAACAATCCTGAACTACTTCTAAGAAGTCGTATGATTCAAAATTCCCAGTCAAGAAATTCCAATCAATATGACTAAAGTTAAAGTCTCCTAGAATTACTACATTATCGTGCTTGTGGCCCTAACAATTTCCTCCCATAGTAGTCTTCCCTGATCCCTATCTAAATTTGGGGGACGGTATATCACACCTAAAGTTAATTTTTCATGCCCCTCTGAAAATTCTATCCAAACAGACTCTGTATGTGTTACTTCAGACTTAATACCCGTTTTAATGCAACAGTTCAAGCGATCTCGGACATACAATGCCTCCCCACCCCCCTTCCCGATACTTCTATCTACTTGGAACAATTTGAAACCCTGAATGTGACATTCTGCAGGCATGTCCCGACTTTTTGAATTAAACCACGTCTCAGTAATGGCAAATACATCTATGTTACCTGCACTAGCAACTAGTCTCAACTCGTCCATCTTATTCCTAGCACTGCGACTATTTGTGTAATATATACTTAAGGACCCTCCTTTCTCTTTATCATTCCTGCTCCTTTTTGTTATTCCACTAAACCTATTACTGTCCTTGTCAATTAGTGCCACTGGCTTTCCGATATCCACCTCATTTTGCCTATTACTAGTTTCTCCTAGTACTCATATTACTACCCTGAGACTTCACAGTTTTCCCGCAAAAACCCATACAACTAACTATTCCTAGTTTAAAGACCTAACACTCCCCTCCACTGCGTTGGCCAGTGCTCCCACCCCCACACCTAGATAAGTGAACCCCATCCCTGGCATACATGTCATTTCTGCCATAGAAGAGGTCCCAGTTGTCAATGAATGTTACCGCATTTTCCTTACAGTATTTGTCCAGCCAGCAATTGACACCAAATTGCTCTGGACAACCATTCATTTCCAACTCCTCTCCTTGGCAAAATGCCACATATGACAGGTTTCCCACCCTTCCTCCTAATTATCTCTATGCTGACCTATACCTGCTAATCAGGTCCTCACTCCTACGTCTGCCAACTCGTTGCCTCCAGCACTGAGACAGATAATAGGATTGCTCCCATTACCTCTCATGATGTCATCCAGACACACACACACAGACACACACACACACACATGCACACATACACACACACACACACACACACACACACACACACACACACACACACACACACACACACACACGTACACACACACACACACACGTACACACACACTCACACACACACACACACACACACACACACACACACACACACACACACACACGTACACACACACACACACACACACACACACACACACACACACACACACACACGTACACACACACACACACACACACACACACACACACACACACACACACACACACACACACACACACACACATACACACACATACACACACACACACATTTTACAAAATAAATTGAACTAAATATACAATTAGCATGTATATCAAATATTTACCCCTTGCCATGTAATTTTTTACACCCAAGAGGTAAATTTACCCCTGGTTGAGAATCATTACTCTACACTCATCACTAACCCATCACACCGATCATCACTAACCCATCACACCGATCATCACCATCACCCCAACCGCTACCAAAACTAATCACCACATTCCTGACTATAGTTTCCACATCATTAACTACATCAAAGGTTTAACTCATTACCTGTACATTAATCAAAATACCACGATTACTATTGCAGTTATCATCCATTACATGTGTCCCTACTACAGTAAGCCCCTTCACTGTCAGTTCAGTTACCAGTCAACATAGCCAGTCTCCACAACACTCAAAATTATCATATATCACTACAGTTAGCATAGCCGGACACCAGCACACGTCACCTCCACCAACATCCTCACACTCACCTGACTTATACCAGACATGGGAAACTTTCTAACAAAATAATGCAACTTTTTGGGAGTTATGTGAAATTCTGGTGAATTTTCTCCTGAGGAAATAAGTTGGTAAGCTGCTTACTGAAAAATTCCTCAAATATCTCTTAAAGGACAGGTATTTTTGTCTCTGCAGATGACACCTTAAACTTTTAGTCAGTTCCCCCTATATTCTCTCTCTCCATGGGATTACTAGCGAGAACTAAGAACTTAGTATGCGTGTTTTTTGGGTGAGGTAGAGAATATATGAGTGTGCTCATGTACTCACCTAATTGTACTCACCTAATTGTGGTTGTAGAGGTCGAGACTCAGCTCCTGGCCCCGCCTCTTCACTGATCGCTACTGGATCCTCTCTCTCTCTGCTTCCTGAGCTTTGTCATACCTCTTCTTAAAACTATGTATGGTTCCTGCCTCCACTACTTCACTTGCTAGGCTATTCCACTTGCTGACAACTCTATGACTGAAGAAATACTTCCTAACGTCCCTGTGACTCGTCTGAGTCTTCAACTTCCAGTTGTGACCCCTTGTCCCTGTGTCCCCTCTCTGGAACATCCTATCTCTGTCCACCTTGTCTATTCCCCGCAGTATCTTGTATGTCGTTTATATGTCTCCCCAGACCCTTCTGTCCTCCAGTGTCGTCAGTCCGATTTCCCTTAAGCTTTCCTTGTACGACATTCCCTTGAGCTCTGGGACTAGCCTTGTTGCAAACCTTTGTACTTTCTCTAGCTTCTTGACGTGCTTGACCAGGTGTGGGTTCCAGACTGGTGCTGCATACTCCAGTATGGGCCTAACATACACAGTTTACAGTGTCTTGAACGATTCCTTATTAAGGTATCGGAACGCTATTCTCAGGTTTTGCCAGGCGCCCGTATGCTGCAGCGGTTATTTGGTTGATGTGTCCCTCCGGTGATGTGCTCGGTGTTATGGTTACCCCAAGGTCTTTCTCCCTGAGTGAGGTCTGTAGTCTGTCCACCTAGCCTATACTCTGTCTGCGGTCTTCTTTGCCCCTCTCCAATCTTCATGACTTTGCATTTGGCTGGATTGAATTCGAGAAGCCAGTTGCTGGACCACATGTCCAGCCTGTCCAGGTCTCTTTGCAGTCCTGCCTCATCCTCGTCCGATTTAATTCTTCTCATAAACTTCACGTCATCTGCGAACAGGGACACTTCAGAGTCTATTCCTTCCATCATGTCGTTCACATATATCAAAAATAGCACTGGTCCTAGAACTGACCCCTGTGGGACCCCGCTCGTAACAGGGGGCCCACTGTGATACCTCTTCACGTACCATGACTCGTTGCTGCCTCCCTGTCAGGTATTCCCTTATCCATTGCAGTGCCCTCCCTTTTACGTGCGCCTGATCCTCCAGCTTCTGCACTAATCTCTTGTGGGGAACTGTGTCAAAGGCCTTCCTGCAGTCGAGGAAAACGCAAACTACCCACCCCTCTCTCTCGTGTCTTACTTCTGTTACCTTGTCATAAAAACTCCAGGAGGTTTGTGATACAAGATTTGCCTTCCATGAACCCATGCTGGTTTTCATTTATATTCTTGTTCCTTTCCAGGTGTTCGACCACTCTCCTCCTGATAATCTTCTCCATGACTTTGCACACAATACATGTCAGAGACACAGGTCTGTAGTTTAGTGCCTCGTTTCTGTTTCCTTTCTTAAATATGGGGACTACATTAGCTGTCTTCCATTTCTCAGGTAGTTGCCCAGTTTCAAGGGATGTGTTGAAGATTGTGGTTAGAGGCACGCACAGCATCTCTGCTCCTTCTCTAAGGACCCATTGGGAGATGTTGTCCTGTCCCATCGCCTTTGAGGTGTCAAGGTCACTTAAGAGCTTCTTCACCTCCTCCTCAGTTGTTCGTATGTCATCCAACACTTGTTGGTATATTCCCTCTTGATGTTCCCTTCTGTGCTGTCTTCCCACAGCCCTTCCTGTCTCTACTGTAAAAACTTCCTTAAATCTCCTGTTCAGCTCCTCACATACCTCCTGATCATTTCTTGTGAGTTATCCACCTTCTGTCCTTAATCTGATCACCTGGTCTTTGACTGTTGTCTTCCTCCTGATGTGGCTATATAACAGTTTCGGGTCAGTCTTGTTTCTCGATGCTATGTCATTTTCATACTGTCGCTGGGCCTCCTTCCTTACCTGTGCGTACTCGTTCCTGGCTATGAGACTTATCTCCCTATTTTCGTGTGTTCTCTGCCTTCTGTACTTTTTCCATTCTCTATTGCACTTTGTTTTTGCCTCCTTACACCGTCGGGTAAACCAGGGGCTCGTTCTGGTCTTCCCGTTGTTACTGTTGCCCTTGGGAATAAACCTTTCCACTGCCTCCTTGCATTTTGTTGTTACATATTCCATCATTTCATTTACTGGTTTTCCCCTGCCAGTTCTCTGTCCCACTGGACCTCCCGCAGGAAGTTCTTCAACCCTATGTAGTCCCCTCTTTTATAGTCAGGCTTTTCCCATTCAACTCCTGTTATTCTCTCCACTTGCAGCTCTACTATGTATTCAAAGCGCAGAACCACGTGGTCGCTAGCTCCTAGGGGACTCTCATACTTGATGTCCTCAATATCTGAGCTGCCCAGGGTGAACACAAGGTCCAATCTTGCTGGTTCATCCTCCCCTCTCACTCTGGTAGTGTCCTTAACATGTTGGTGCATGAGGTTTTCCAGCACCATGTCCAACATTCTGGCTCTCCATGTTTCGGGACCCCCATGTGGCTCCAGGTTTTCCCAGTCAATCTCCCTGTGGTTGAAATCCCCCATAAACAGCAACTTTCCTCTGCTGGAGTGAGCTCTTCTTGCCACCTCAGCAAGTGTGTCCACCATTGCTCTGTTGCTCTCTTCATATTCCTCTCTTGGCCTCCTGCAGTTCTGTGGTGGATTATACACCACTGCAATGACCACTTTGTGTTTCCCAGACTGAAGTGTACCTGCTGTGTAGTCTCTTTCTCCCGTCTCATCTATTCCTTCCATTTTCTCGAATTTCCATCTGTTTTTTTACGAGCAGAGCAACCCCACCTCCCCCCCTGCCCCTTCTATCTTTCCTCATGATCTGGTATCCTGGTGGGAAGATTGCATCTGTTATTGTCTCCATGAGTTTTGTTTCTGTAACTGCTATGATGTCTGGGGACTTCTCATTGATTCTTTCTTGCGATTCCTCATGTTTATTCGATAATCCATCTGCATTTGTGTACCAAACCTTCAACTTCTGTTCTAATACTGTAACTGTGGTGCGGGCGGTGGAAACAGAGGGATCGGTGTGTGATGGTTGGTTTGGATTGTTCAGTTGCCTTGGGGGTGTCGTGGCTGGAGTCCTTCTGCAGGTGTTTCTGGGGGTGTGCTTGTCCTTCCATTTGATCCTGGTTATTCTGCTCTCCTTTTTCATTTCCTCCCATTTCTCCTTTCGTTTTTGAACTCTCTCTTTCATTGTCTTCCTTTCGTCCTGTGTTCTGTCTCGATCGAGGTACACACTCCGGAACTCCTGCTTGCCTCTCAGCCATGCTTTCTCCTGCAGGATCATGGTTCGGGTTGATTCTGCCTTGAAAATTACTTTGAGAGGCCGATTCCTTTTCTTTGTGAACCACCCAATTCTCCGAAAATTTGCCACCTGGGTCATGTCCCCCTCGCCTATCACCTTCATGATATCTTCAATCGCTTTTTTCTCCTCCTGCTTTCTTTCATCATAAGTTTCCCCTTTAGCTTCGTCTAGCCCATAGACAAACACGGATCTCTCCCTCTGCACCTCCCACTCTGACTCCCATTGCATCCTCTGATGTGTTTTAGTTCCTTCCCGTGGAGTGTTCCTTCCTTCAGTCCCTTCCCTAGTTATGGCCCCTATGCTTCTTGGTTTATCCTTCCTGCTCACCTGCTCCTGGCCCCCACAGGTATCTGGTAAGGTCCTTGCACATGTCCTAGTTCCTTCAATGTCTTCCAACCTCTCATACTGTCCTAGTGTGCTCCCTGTCTTTGTTTTGGCCCCATGTGGGTTTGACAGGACCTCTGCATACAGTTTAGTTTCCATGCTTCCTTCAGACCTGTTCTCTGTGTTTGATGTAGCCATTGCCGATGCTACTTCTGTAATATCTTTGTCTCTGTGCTGTTTCAGATGTCTCAGCTCCTCTTCTAATCTCTCTATCTTGATTTCTGCTGCTGTGGCCTGTTGCTTCCACCTTCTGCATTCTGCTGCTAACCTCTCTTCCATCTTCCTTTCCAGCTCATCTAGTCTCCTTCCCCATTCTTCCTCCCTTTTTTTGAGCTTTACCTCCCATTCCTCCCTCCCAGATTCGCCCTTGTGAGTGAGCGCGTGTGAGTGCATGTGTGAGTAGTATTATTTTTATAATTATGGGGAGCGCTAAACCCGTAGGATTATGCAGCGCATGTGTGGGGGGGGGAAGGTATTCAGACTCAATTCAGGGAACCGTAGCACAGATCCAATTCGCTAGATCAAGAGCCCCTCACCAGTGTCAAGGAACCTCCCTTGAGGGGGCCATGTGTAACAAACGTGTGTACACGTACTCACCTAGTTGTACTCACCTAGTTGAGGTTGCAGGGGTCGATTCCAAGCTCCTGGCCCCGCCTCTTCACTGGTCACCACTAGGTCACTCTCCCTGAACCATGAGCTTTATCGTACCTCTGCTTAAAGCTATGGATCCTGCCTCCACTACATCTCTTCCCAAACTATTCCACTTCCTGACTACTCTGTGGCTGAAGAAATACTTCCTAATATCCCTGTGATTCATCTGTGTCTTCAGCTTCCAATTGTGTCCCCTAGTTGCTGTGTCCAGTCTCTGGAACATCCTGTCTTTGTTCACCTTGTCAATTCCTCTCAGTATTTTGTAAGTCGTTATCATGTCCCCCCTATCTCTCCTGTCCTCCAGTGTCGTCAGGTTGATTTCCATTAACCTCTCCTAGTAGGACGTACCTCTTAGCTCTGGGACTAGTCTTGTGGCAAACCACTGCACTTTCTCTAGTTTCTTTACATGCTTGGCTAGGTGTGGGTTCCAAACTGGTGCCGCATACTCCAATATTGGCCTAACGTACACGGTGTACAGGGTCCTGAACGACTCCTTATTAAGATGTCGGAATGCTGTTCTGAGGTTTGCAAGGCGCCCATATGCTGCAGCAGTTATTTGGTTGATGTGCGCTTCAGGAGATGTGCCTGGTGTTATACTCACCCCAAGATCTTTTTCCTTGAGTGAGGTTTGTAGTCTCTGACCCCCTAGACTGTACTCCGTCTGCGGTCTTCTTTGCCCTTCCCCAATCTTCATGACTTTGCACTTGGTGGGATTGAACTCCAGGAGCCAATTGCTGGACCATGGAACATCTAGAAGCCGAACGTTTCTCCACCATTATTCCTTCGTCTGTCACCTGGCTCCGTTATGTTGACGACATTCTCCTCATAACTCCTAAACGCTTCAACGTTCAAGCTCTCCAAGACAAGCTCAACCAGGTCGAGCCTTCAATCCAGTTCGCACTTGAAGAAGAGGTCGACAACACTCTTCCTTTCCTTGATGTTCTGCTCTGCAAAGCTGACCACGAACTTCGTTTTAAAGTCTATCGAAAACCCACCAACCAAAACGATCTTCTCCACTTCTACTCTCACCACGACACCAAAACCAAACGTGGTGTAATTATAGGCTTCTTCCTGCGTGCACTCAGAATCTGCAGCAATGAGTTCCTTGAGGAAGAATGCACTATAATTGAACAAGTATTTTCTAAACTCCACTATCCTCGTCACTTCATCAGAGACTGCAGACGGCGGGCATTAAACATCTTCAACACACCCAGAGAAGACACTGCCGAGAAGAGATACATAGTCCTCCCCACCAACTCCATTGCCAAACATGTTTCCAACATCTTTTCCAATACATCATTCCAAGTATCTACCTCCACAACCACGACCATCAAGGACATCACCAGTAGTAGACAGGACAAGCCTCCATCCTCTGCAGGGGTATACATAATCCCTTGTAAAAGACTGCAACAAATTATATGTGGGCGAAACATCAAGAGACCTCCAACACGTATTTCAGAACACCAATATGCAAGCAGGACTGACGATACAAGGAATGCCTGTGTACAACATCGCAATTCACACAACCATTTAATTAACTACAGAAACTCAAGACTTATCGCCACAGAAGACAACACTCAATACCGAAGAATCCTGGAATCATCGCTTATCTCTATAACCAACAATTTCAACCAGAACAATGGCTTCATAACATAGCTAAACCACTCCCAGAACTTCTTCATCGTATCCCCACATAAAACAAGAACACTGCAGGGGGTCTACTCACAAACTTGTCATACCCCTGCCAACTACCCAAGACTCTATAACTCCACCCGGTAGATCATCAGATGCAGCATTCTCCACCTGACCTCAACATTCTGAACATGACTATTAATACTCCCGTACCTTCCACCCCAGGTAGATCTGTTTGTGACTTGAAAAAGCCCACTGTGTGGGTGAAACGTTGTCAATAAAGTATCACATTATACTGCATATGTGTTTATATTTCCATTCTGTATAATACCTAGTATGCTGTATAATACCTAGTATGCTGTACAATACCTAGTATGCTGTATAATACCTAGAAGGCTGTTAAATACTAGTAACTGTATAATACCTAGTAATTGCTGTACAATCCCTAGTATGCTGTATAATACTAGTATGGCTGTATAAAACCTATATGCTGTATAATACCTAGTATGCTGTATAATACCTAGTATGCTGTATAATACCTAGTATGCTGTATAATACCTAGTATGCTGTATAATACCTAGTATATTGCATAATATCTAGTATAGTGTATAATACCTAGTATGCTGTATAATTCCTAGTATGCTGTACAATACCTAGTATGCTGTATAATACCTAGTATGCTGTATAATACAAAGAAAATCGTGTTAAAGCAGTGACATTTGAAAGATTAGCAAATTTCATCATAACACTCAGGGACTGAATAAAGTATCTATCATAATTTTTACACGACATATTAGGCCATTCATGGAGTACGCGGCCCCAGCGTGGAGCCTTAACCTGGTCAAGCACATGCGCATTCTAGAAAAGTCTAAAGGTTTGAAACCTGGCAAGTACCAGAACTGTGAGGAATACGATTTTAGGAGAGGTTTATGGAACCGAATTTCACGATTTTAGAGGAAAGATGAACAAAGGGAGGACATGATTACTTCATAAAAAAAATTTAAAACGAACTGATGGGGCAGACAGGGACAGACTATTTGATTGAAGAGGACCAGGATCAACTGGACTCAGGTTCATGTTGAGGGCACAAATGAATCATAGGGATATAAGGAAGTATTTCTTTGTCCCAGTGTTGTTGAAAGGTGGGATGGATGGACGAGTCAGCACTCAAGACTAACTGTGAAAAGGCTTAAGATGCCAGAAGTCAGTGATGTCTATTATAGTTGTACAGGAGGCAAGTCTTAACACCCATAAACAAAGGCTGAGGAGTACTCTCTCTCTCCACCAGGCCACTGGGCGCCCTGGCGACTAAAGCTCTCGCTTCACACAGGGAGGGCTCGGGTTCGATTCGCGGTAGGGTGGAAACATTTCGACGTGTTTCGTTACACCTGTTGTCCTGTTCACCTAGCAGCAAATAGGTACCTGGGTGTTAGTCGACTGGTGTGGGTCGCAGCCTGGGGGACAAGATTGAGGACCCCAGTGGAAATGAGTTAGTCCTCGATGACGCACTGATTTTCTTGGGTTATCCTGGGAGGCTAACCCTCCGGGATTAAAAATCCGAACGAAATCTAATCTCTCTCTCTCTCTCTCTCCTTCTCTCTCTCTCTCTCTCTCTCTCTCTCTCTCTCTCTCTCCTGCTTGCAGGTAACTGACTCGTCAGTCTATGTTAGGAAATGACTCCAAAATGATTTCCTCGACCCTCACTGTGTTTGTGTTCCCGACCTGTTTTGTGTCTCATGGTGAGACACTCGTGGTCAGACACTCATGGTCAGACAATCATGGTGGGACACTCATAGTGAGACACTCGTGGTAAGACACTCGTGATGATACACTTGTGATGAGACACTCGCAGTGAGACACTCATGGTGAGAGACTCATGATAATGATCTCATAGTGAGGCTCTCTTAGTAATGTTCTCATGGTGAGGTTCTCATGATTAGGTCCTCATGATAAGGTTCTCATGATGAGGTTCTCATGATGAGGTTCTTATGATGTTCTCATGGTGAGGTTCTCATGAGGAGGATCTCATGGTGAGGTTCTCATGGTCAGGTTCTCATTATGAGGTCCTCATGGTGAGGTTCTCATGAGGTCCTCATGGTGAGGTTCTCATGGTGTGATTCCAATGATGTTCTCATTATTAGGTTCTCATGGTGTGATTCTCATGGTGTGACTCTCGTGGTGTGACTCTCATGGTGTGACTCTCATGGTGAAGTCCTTGTGAAGAAATTTGTCCGGTATAGGGGGTATCTGTCAGCCCCCATCAGCCCTCCGAGGGACTTAGCTCTCCTGGAAAGGGCTAATGGACTCTTGCTTCGTCATAAACAGATTAATCAAATCCACATGTCCGTACCAGCGTCACGAGACATGCTGTCCTCTCCTTTCTAGAGTTCAGTTCTTCTTGCAACTACAAGTGAGAGTTAAACTAGAGTAATTACCCTTCCCCTTAGTGGGAAAATTAAGGGAAAATCTGCACCTACTTTATCCACAAGTTGAGACTATTATCAGTTCTAGTCTATAGCTAGATAACAAAAATTCTTCCATCTTTTATTGAATACTGTTGCTATGTTTAGCATGGAAGAGAAATAAAGCTGAGTTCAGCATATACTTTGTGGGGATGATGAGGAGGAGGGCGAGGAGCGTCGGCGGGGCTCAGATTACTTTAAGGAACAAAAGAGAAACGCGTGTCACGAGCGCATTGCCTTCTTATTGAACAAAAGACAAAGGGATAGTAATGACCAGTGCGTTCTTAACAGTTGTTCATTTTGACAATCTGAGGAAACTAGGAAAGTTAGACTAGTTCCTTTATATGAGTCAGGAAATTCGCGGTAGAACTAATCATGCAGTGCTACTGCATATCCATGTTCTTCCTGTTGTGGATAATACCACGATGCTATGAGTAAATGATGGAACTGAATAGTGAAGTGCAACCGGTAGGGAGTGATTGCAAGAACACTCCCGATGTTGTGGTGAACATCAGTGCAACATTACCCGAGACACTCAAGTCTTCAGTCCATTCAAGCCAACTATATCGGTCTTCCATAGCTCACGTTACACGAGCACGGTAACGCCAATTAACAACTGCAGTTTTAGGCACACACAAGGTGATTAGAACTGGAGTTTACCTGGAGTTTACCTGGAGAGAGTTCCGGGGGTCAACGCCCCCGCGGCCCGGTCTGTGACCAGGAATTATCAGCGGACTTTTAAGCCCAAACCAAGTGAGTTCAACTAAGCTTTCTAGTTGTGAAATTCTGAAATATAAGCTTAATCGTGGCAAATTATATAATTAATCACTTTAATATACATCCCTGGTGGTAACTGAACGGCAGCCCAGAGGGATGTGAAGGCTTACTCAGCCCTGTAACAACTTCAGACAGTATTACCCAGGCTGGCTCCTCCTCAGGAAAATTAGTGAATAGAAAAAGAAATAATAACAGACAAACATAAACACTTTATTATATAGAAAATATAAAATATAAAACACTTAAATATGAAATATTAACCCTATATTAAAGAAAATGAAAAATGAAAAATATAAATGATAACTGAATTCAACGCTAATATGTATAGGGGCTTTGTTGTCTGTGTTGGTGACACTGTGTTGTTGAAATCGTAGCCGTTGCTGATGTGGGGGGGGGGGTCGCAGGTGTTGGTGGGTCCACCACCGGCTAGTTCTTCACAGAATATCGCCGTTGGGATTATATCCCGATGACAGGAAAGGGAAAACAGGTTACTTTACTGCTGCAATGATGAGGGTTTACGTCCTGCAATTTCCATACAGGTGACACAGGTTAATTTAATCCAAAATGGGGGACGTCTCCAGGGACGTTAGACATTCCTTCTGTTCTTCTCGTGGATTGACAGGTGGACCCTCTCTTGTCATCCAAGCTGGGAAAGATAGAAGGTTACCACTGCTTAAAAATCACTCTCCATGGCAAGTACCAATACCCAATGATGTGTGAAATTTTTGGGGTGTATACAAACTGTATCTAGAGCAAGACTGAAAGGACTAGTTTAGTATTGGTCAAAATTGAAGCTTCAACCAATAAATCCACTAGAATACAAGGCTGGCATGTACTTACATTTTAGTGTTGGGAGCTTGTGATGTCGAGTGATTACTGTTTGACCAGGAGCCCCCACACGTCACCTTTCGGGGGGAAGAAGAGGGATTGGGCGGGATAGTGGGAGTAGGACTGACCCTATGTTAACAGCAGCCGCAATCAAACTAATCACTTTAGGGGTGGGGAGAACGGGAGAAAAGGCTGGAGCTTTGACTTACCCTACCTTACAAGTAGCCGGCAATTGAACTACAACTTTCGGGCGGAGGGCGAAAAAAGGCTGGGAATATAGCGGGAAGCATTTGACTTACCCTACCTTAAGATTAGCGGCAATGAAAACTTATTGTTACTAATATCCCTCTCTATTCCTATCTATTGAACTTTTCCCTCACATCCCCTACCAAGACTTATAGTCAAGGAGTTAAGAAGAATAGGCGGAGTGAAAAAGTTCTAACATATGGAAGTTGCGTAAGGCAAGAATCTTCTAATGACAGTCACTGACTTAACCAGTCAGAGAAATTAAATTGGATGAACCATTGATATTACACAATATGGAACTTAAAATCCTGGAGTGCCAATGTCCACCTCAAGGGCGACTGTTGGTTCCCTTAAAGTTTCTGGTATATCAAAGGTTTATGAGTCCATTTCTAAAATGAATTCTTTTCCCAGCATTAAAATTTAAGTTGGAATACCCCACACAAGGCAAACATTCCTTTTCTATGGTGGATGGGTATCTCATTTTCTGCGGGAAGTAGTTTCCGGTTAGGAAGCAACAGGGAAGTGATGCAGTTACCATCATGGTATTGTAAGTAACACCGCACCTAAGCCAGTATTGGAGGCATCAGTTCTTAAAACAAAATGTTTTATTAATATCTGGGAATTTAAGTATAGTGTCTTTCGAAAAGATACTTTTAATTTCTCATTAAAGTTTTCCCGAGCTACATCGCGAAAGTTCAAGATGGGTTCCTTCACAGACTTTTTAAGGAAGTCGGGACTAAAGATGCCTGGGAGATCCAGTATAAGTAATGTTGGGATACACCGTGCATAAAAATTTACAGAACCAAGAAAGGTACGCATGAGCTTCTTGGTTTTGGGGAATGTATATTCTAGCAAAGCTTGATCTTACTGGGGAGAGGCTTGCAGAGGTTATTAGAAAGTATCAGTCCAAGATATCTAATCTTGTTATACCAAGGAAGCATTTCTTCGGTTGCAGTGAGGCCCCATGTGAGCGTAACCAGCAAAATGGACCGTTTAATGATTTGGATATGTCGCACACGTGGTGTCATTCCTTCCATGTTATCCCCCCAAAATAAACAGAAAACATTTGGATATTACCCAAGACCTTTCTCATTTCAGTCTCACGTAGGTTAGGCACAGGCAGTTACCAAACCGAAAGGGCATAAGTCTATACTGCATCAGTCCTTGGGTGTGTAGGAAAAGCGGTGTACTGCTTAGAAGAAGGATCTAATATTACTTGATGATATGCCTGTGCAATATCAATCTACATTGAAGTAGTTCATGTCTCTTATGGTCATCCAAAGATTCATTAATATTAATGTTGGTTGCGCCCGAGTGGTCCAGGAGTCACCAGTCATGTAGTTCTTCATCATAGTCTAAGTTAGAGGTGTAAATTATGCACACCTTACATTCTTCAGTTGTCTTATCAAGTTCGTGTGGAAAAACTAAGTCAAAGTTATTAAGGCAGTTAACCGAATTTCTTCGGTAATATTTCTTAAGGATGTTGATATGATAAAGCTTAGGTTTCCCCTTGACTTCTATGAGGTAGTCAACTTTCCCACGAATTTTTAATGCTTTAATATGGACCTTTCCCATGCTTTATAATTTATTTGACTTTATAGGCAAAAGTACAGAACTTCATCTCCTATTTTAAAAACTTCTCCTCTTGACTTTTGGAATCAAATTAGGTTTGTACTGGTCCATGACAAGCTTAAGTTTTTCGAAACTATGTCAGAGGTCTCCACAAGTTTGGTGCTAAGGTCAAGGAGAAACTGGTAAGAAGACTGAACCTCAGCACTCATCTCCTCATTAGTATAATGTCATGAAGGATGGGACAATGGCCTCTGACCTGTTCTTACCATAGAGGAGTTGAAAAGGTGGAAAACCCCAAAGAGTCACTGGGAACTTCCCACCATGGCAAAACAAAGCACAGGGTTAGTAACGGATTGCCACCCTTAGTTTAAGTAAGGGAGCCAAAGTTTCCTTAAAATGGACTTGAGAATCCCCCCCCCCCCCCTGAAGAATGCTGAGCGCTCAATCTCCATTACACGCTGGCGATGATAGGGTGTGGTGAAGAGCAGGCTTCATTCTAGAAGCGGTAGAGATGTGCATTAAGTCAGATGTGAATTGTGTCCCACGGTCAGACAAAATTCTCAGGGATGCCCACTCTGGAGAAGATGAACAAAAGAGCTTCAGCCACCTCTGTAGTAGTTATGGTCTTTAAGGGACGGCTTCAGGAAACTCGAAGCATAATCAACTAATGTTAATATATATCTATGTCCCCCAGATGAAAGTGGAGATAAAGGACCAACGATGTCAATAGCTACTCTTTCAAAGGGTACCGTAAAGACTGGCATTTTGACCATAGGTACTCGCCTGGTACCTCGGGAGGATGACAGTTGGCAAACTTTACACGATCTACAATAGGTAGTGACATCTGAGGACATTTTTGGCCAAAAATAGGTTTCCCTAATTTTATTTAAGGTTTAAAGATGCGAAAAAATGTCCGGCCACTGGCAGGTCATGAGCCATTTTAAACAGTCTCTCTTGCATTGACTTGGAACAACTAAGATGGAATAGTCTATTCATCTGAATTTAATTTGAATACTGACTTGTACAAGATACCTTTTATATATTCAAATTTATATGAAAAGTTTTTCCTTTGGATAACTTGATTTTGTTTAGCGGCATTATGGCAATTCTGAAGAGAAGGGCAATTACGTTGTAACATTGACAAAGGAGTCCTTCGATATATCTAAAGGCTTAAAGTCAGGAAAATCAAAGGATGGACAGTAGGAGAAGCCTGGGCTTTGGTCTGAGCCCTAGTCAAGACATTTATGGTATCGGAGGTGATATCTTCACTTTCATCTAACAAGTGAACCGGTGATCCTACTACCTCGCTTTCGAGAGTAGCATCACTGGTTTTTAATCGCACATGAATCTCGCGAGACATTGTCTCATCTGAACTTTCGAGGGGCTTCTCTGACTCTACAGGAAGAGGATCTGAAACACTATATCCATCTTTGGTGATGAAAGGTCAACCTCAGAAGGAAGAATGGCACCTTTTACATTACCTATTAGTACGGAGCAAGAAGTGATGGGAGCTAGTACGGCTTCAGACCAACCTGTGAACCATTTAGACCTAATGTAACAACGGATGGTAGGAAAAGTGTCCGTACGGCCCAAGTAGTCTGAAAGTATAGCAGAGGAATGAGTTTCTTTAAGGTTAGGGAACAGCTTATCAGAAATGACTATACATGTGCATCCAGTGTCTCGTAAAATGGTAGATACATTAAGTCCATTAACTGTTCCTGAACAGAAGGGTGCTTGGTCATTACAGTCTTTAAAACATCTTCCAACTTTTTGGACCTTCTTAGGACAATCTGGACGTTTATGTCCCTTAACACCACACAAATGACAAACAGGAATAAAAGAAGTCATTTTACTTTCCACTAGAGGCTTTGATTTCTTAAGGTCTGATGAACCCTTGCCCTTAGGGTTCGATCCTTTAGGTCTTTATAGGAATTGTGAGCCTCAGCATACAGGTCAGCAGCCTCAGCACTTCCTCAGCTTTAATCAGGTTTACGTTCTCTGATGAATGTTCGTATCTGGTGAGGAAGAGCTGTCAGGAACTGGTCAGCAACCATGAAGTCTCTAAGAGATTCATAACTGTGATCAATTCCTGAACTCTCTATCCAAAAGTCGAACAAACGAAAGAGTGTTACCTGTAACTGCTGAAAGTTCTGGCCAGGCTGTAAGGTGGCATACCTGAAATCTTTCCTGTAAGAATTAGTGGTTTTTTTGATATGCTTTAAGGATTGCCTTCTTCAGTAGGTTATAATTTACATATAATATCCTGCGACAAAGTTGCATAGATATTCAAGGCTGTACCAGAAAAATAACATTCCTAACCTGGTAGCCCAGGTGTCAGCAGGCCATTCACAGAGGGTAGCGGTATTTTCAAACTGATAATGTATGAAAGTAATGTCTTCCCCTCTGTGAAGGGAGGTAAATTAGGTGTTGGAATATGTGCACTAGCTGCACGTTGTTCCATTACTCCTTCCTCTAATTGTGTTGTGAAAAGTTAACTTTCTTATTCTCTAATTCAAGGCGAGATTTTTCGAGCTCCGATCCTTTATCTCTCTCTCTAACTCAAGTTCTCTGTCCATTAGCTTTTCCTCAATTCCCCTTAGATTTAACCTGTTCCTCACGTATCTTAGCTTGTTCCTCACGTACTCTAGCTCTCTCTTCACGATCAAGTCTATCACGCTCCTTTTTGTCTTCTCTTTCATTCTTCTCTTTCCTTTTCTTTTCTCTTTCATTCTCTCTCTCTCCTTTTTCTTCCTTTCCCTTCCTTTTCTTTCTTTTCTTCCCCCCTTTTAAGTTTTT
>NC_069460.1:30436393-30454227 GCF_026875155.1 Cherax quadricarinatus | reverse complement strand
GTGCATTTTTTTTTCGTTTCCCCAGGAGCTTTATAAGCCATTCAAACAAAATGGACAAGGGTATATAAAATTAATACCCTCTGTGCCCCATGAATTGTTTGTAATGGTTTGATAAGTCCTGGGGGGAGCGAAACGTTCCCACAATAAATGTCAATTGTTGCACTTGTGTCCTTTTATTTTTACATATTGTCGGTAATTCTACCAACTTTATTAGAATACAGAGTAATATATACAGACTTTGCAAAAGCCTTCGACAAGTGGACCATGAGTAATAGCGACAAAATGTGTGCCAAAAGGAAAAAGGGGAAAATCGGTCGAGGGAAATCTTAATTTCCTCACTAACAGACACAGAGAGTAGTGCCCCAGAGTAAAGTCCGAGGCAGCTTCGGTGAAAGCTTGTTCCACAAGCACAGTATAGTCCAATCTTGTTCCTCATCCTTATCGACATGACAAGGTTTGAGCCACAGCACCGTGCTTCTTTGCAGATGGACACCCGAATCGCATGACAGTGTTTCCATGCAGACACTGCAAGGGCTCCAGGGGACATAACCAAATCTTTCAGTGGGCTGCAGGAAAACATATGAAGTCAGATGAGAAATTTCAATTACTCGATATGGTAAAACGAGGAAATTAAATCTCATCAGAGTACAAAACAATTTTGGGCCACAAATAGACGAAACACCAACGTAAGCCTGGAGTGATCATGTGGAGGAATTCACCTTCAAGAACCATAACATTGTATAAATCGTTCTGCTAGAAAAATGACGGGATGGAAAATGAGAACCTTCAAAACTAGGGAGGCCAAAGCCCATAAAGACATCTTCAGGGGTCATGTTCTACTAGGCTGGAATATGCTGCACACTAAAGCCCCTTTCAAGGCAGGTGAAATTGCCGACCTAAGAAAATTAAAGAAACTTTCCGGTGGCATAACGGAGATAAAAACACCTCAATTACTGGGAGCGCTTGAGGTTCCTAAACCCTGTTTCCCTGGAACGGCGGCGGGAAGAGATACATGATTATATCACGGGAAATCCTAAGGGATTAGTCCCGAACTTGCACACGAAAATCACTAAACTACGAAAGCAAAAGACTTGGCAGTGATGCAACATCCCCCAAGAAAAGCAGGGGTGGTCACTAGCACTTTTAAGAGACCATCAATAAGTGTCAGGGGCCCGAGACTTTTCAACTTGCCTCCTAGCACACATAAGGCGGGATTACCAACAGACCCCTTAGTATGTATTATCGGGGGTCTCCCTAACCCTTCGACCGAACTTAATTACCCCCATTCTCCCCCCCCTATCCATCCTCCCATCCTCCCCTTTTTCCTTTCCCTTTTCTCCTCCTCCTCACCCCTCCCTTTTGCCCTTCCTCTTTTTAGCCTTCGGATTTCTCCCACAGGCGCGCTAGTTCCTAGGTAGGGGGAAAGGACACGGGGTCCATTCCCTTCCGTTGGGGGTTTTTTGGGCCCCGGTGGCGTAGTTTCCCTGTGGAATCTGGATGCCTAGGATGTCCCGATCCCTCTCGGTATCCGGAGTAGCTTTGGGTGTCTTTTGGGCGAGGGTGTATCTCTGGAAGCCCCTTTCGGATCCGGGGGTGGTGGCTGAAGGGGATGCTTTTGGGGATATGGCCGCCTCTCTTTGTCCACCGAGGGTAGTGGCAGATGTGAGGTTGTATCCCAGATTGCTGGTTTACTGGCATGAAGGTAGGGTTTTGGCAGGGGGTTCCATGCTGGCTTCTGCGCTACTAGCGGTGTCGAGTCCTCTTGGGCGCGGGGGGGATTACGGCCTTTCCTTCCTTCTGGGACTAATTCCCCCCCGCTCCCCCTTTTTTTATTTTTTTTTTATTTTTATTTTCTTTTCTTCTTTCTTTTTTTTTCTTATAAAAACAAAGCAAAGGAGAAACCCTAACCATGGCAGCCTAGTCCATGAAACCACTACCCCCGGGCCCCTTCTTGATACCGCCCCCCTTTCTGACCCTGCCTTGTGTTTAGACCACTCTTGGGGACACTCCTGATGCCCCGTACCTCTTGTGGTGCTGTTTCCTCACCCGCTTCAGGTAGGGGCTTCGACTGAACTTCGATTTGTCTAAAACCCGCTCTCCTTTGACTTGTTTTCCGCTTCTCCTCTACGGTCGGCAATTTCGAATCGCCCACCCTTTTTCTGCCGGACCAACTCCGGTCCTACTCTTAAATGCCAACATCAATCCCCTGATGATCCCTCCGTCGTTACCTTCCCATTCACTCGGAAACGCCGACACGTCAAGCACTCCTCTCACGCTCAGTTTCGGACCACACAATGGACTAAATTCTTATTTTAAAGACCAACTTCTTCTTCGCCAAACTTTCTGACCTTTAGTATTGCCAAAGCGCTCCCTGCGTCATGTTGCAGAGATATTTATTAAACGCTCTCAAGAGCGGTACCGAATCGTCACTGTCCAAAATTTGTACCACTCAGATCTTTCTCTCCTTTCAAAATTCGATTTACTCCTATCACTATGAAAAACATCTTTCTCTCAATTTTGTAGTGGTACTGTATTCTGCCAATACCTAAGTCCAACAGAATTTCCTCATGTGGGCAATGACATTTTGAACAGTGGAACTCCAGGATCTCCCAATCTAAAAGTAGACACTTATGCCCTTTCCCTTTGCCGGGGGCGGAGACGTTACCTTGCAATGTGGCTCTTTAACTTTTGACAGCGAGAACTCCGTCCTTGTATATGTCGCGGGAATGGTTACAAGTTCGAAAGTGATATACACCGAAAAACAATGTAGAAATGTGGCGTTTGGTCACCAGAAATATGCAGTTTAATGGCGAAATGCCGTCTGTGGTGCGAGCCATTCTAAACATCTTGCAGTCAACCTCCATCTTGCCTTAATGTAATGAAGCTACCCTTGTACTCCGCCGTTGCCAGGTTACTTAAATGAACGTGAAATCCGTTGCCAAAGAGGCAGAAGGTCTCCTTTTGCTATGGCAGTTTCCTTCTCCGCTCCAAGGGGGACTACCCGTGTTTTCTTTTTCTCGTGTTCCAAACGTCCCCCATTTGGGTCCCACTTCTGCACCCTCCTCTGTTGTTACCCCCCCTTAGCAAAACGGCTCTAATCCTTTTGCTGTCCTTGGCTCGACGTCCCGACTACAACTCAGTCTGTCTCACTCTTCGCGTCCTTCCTCACAGCCCAGTATTCGACAAGACCTCGTACGACACCTAATACCATCGCCCCTCTACTAGAAGTCCAAAAACCCACATGCTCAAATTGCTTTTGCCCTTCCTTCCTTCTTCCCTCCAAAACTTTACCTTTCCCAGTCTCGTACCTAGTTCTTCCCCCTTCTTCTGGCTTATTACAGTGTGGAGATTCACCCTCTCCTCGTACTATGCCTTCCACCCGTCCTCCCAAGTTTTCCCTTTCTGTCACCTCCCAGGTTTCACCTCTTCTGTCCCCCCCCACACTTATCTCCAGCCCCTTACACTTTTCCCTCCCCCTCTACTTTGGTACAGTCCATTTACTTGTCCCCCAATCTTTACTCACCCTCCTCCCTATCTCCATTTTGGTTTCCCTACTTTTTGAATTCCGGAAACATTTGGGCCCCATTTCAGAATTTATTGCGAGACTAAACTTCATGGACACGGGATTCATTTCCCTTTGTTCTTTCTTTTCCCCTCTCCTCCATCTTCACAACCCATCTTCGCAACGCTCCGTTCCTTCGCTACTTGAACTCTTCATCCCACCACACGTTGACTTTTCAACCCTCTAGTCGTAGGTGCCTTTACTACAGATTCCTGATATTTTTCTTCTGCCATCAGGGCCCTATTTACAGTGGAATATCGCGCCTCGGGAAATCGGGGTGAGCTTCAGTGTTTGTTTTCCAGGTTTTCCCCTGTTGGTGTTGTTTTCAAAAACCCAAATTACACTCGGCTGTTTCCAACCTATTAGGCTATAATTTTTGGGATTCTTCGGATCCTTCTCAGATGGACCTTTAATGAAATTTGCCCTTCTTCTACGCATGATATTCCTTTACTGAGCTATTTGCCCATACCTCGTGCATTACACTGCAGCCCGTATCCACTTGATAAGTGGTTTACAATATGTTCTTTATAATCTCTTCCTTCTCGGCATTTTCTATCCAGACTTTGCCTTTCTTGTTTACCCTTACCACCACACTTTGTTACTTGGTGATTTTAATGCCCACTTTTCCCTTTCTGGGGGGGGGTTTCATTGTGACTCACGTGGCATTCAGTTGGAGGCTTTTCTTGCCTCTCACCCCCTCCATGTTTTAAATACGGGTACTCCCACCCATTTTGATCCTCGTACTCATCTCTCTCTTGCATCGATCTATCAGTTGCTCTTCCTCCATGCACTAGACTTCACCTGGTCTGTTCTACCCGACTTACATGACAGCGATCATTTTCCGATCATTCTTACTTCTCCCTTCCCATTCACCACCTTTCCGTTTGCCCTCGCTGGCAATTTGATCGGGCAAATTGGGATCTTTACTCACACTCACTGCTTTTAGTGAGGTTTCCTTCTTCATCCTCCATTGATGAGCTCCTACACATCTTCTCGACATCGTTTATACCGCAGCCCTTTTCATTCTATACCCCAAACCTCAGGCAGGATCTCAGAAGTGCGTGCCTTGGTGGTCTCCTGCTTGTGCTCGTTTCAGTACGTTTGAAACGTGCTGCATGGGCAGGTACCCGGTACAATAGAACGCTGAGAGGAAATTGTTGATTTTAAGCAGAGCGTGCGATCGCTCGCCTGTCATCCCTGAAGCTAAACGCACTTGTTGGCGAGGGCTATGTTTCCACCCTCACCTCTGCTTCTTCTATGGTGCAGTCTGGAAAAAAGTGAGGAAATTGAGTGGTAAATACTCTCC
Organism: Cherax quadricarinatus; assembly: GCF_026875155.1. Taxonomy (NCBI): domain Eukaryota; kingdom Metazoa; phylum Arthropoda; class Malacostraca; order Decapoda; family Parastacidae; genus Cherax; species Cherax quadricarinatus. The sequence goes on along the minus strand of NC_069460.1, from coordinate 30,449,359 downwards.
TGGGCCCGGCTCCTGTTCTACGGGTCACTGGTGTTTATATAGCAAACCCTCTCGACGTTGCCATTGAACTTGGCACACATCTGGTCCGTATTTCCCGAGGGCTCCATCTATGCCCCTCGGGTTTTTTTCCTCAAAGTCTGCCAGGAGTTGTACCTTGGACTTTTTTTCTCTCGGAGAAGAACAGTATAATTTTGCCTTTTACACTTCAAGAACTGGAGGCAACGCTCTCAGCTTGCCGATCTCGGCAGCTGGGCCTGATGACATTCATATTCGTATGTTACAACATTTTTCATCGGTCAGCCCTTGTAGTCCTCTTACCTCTTCAATCTTATTTGGGCACAAGGAGTTCTTCCCCAGTTGTGGAAAACTGCCATTGTTCTCCCTTTCCCCCAAACCGGGTACTACAGGACATGATGCCTCCCCCTATCGCCCCATCGCTTTCAAGTGCAGTTTGCAAAGTGATGGAACGCCTCGTAAATCGACGTTTAATGTGGTATTTAGACACTTCCCCAACAGTCTCTCCGCTAGTCAATATGGCTTTGTAAGGGTCGTTCTACCATAGGACCCCTTATACGCTTGGATACGTATGTTCGTAATGCCTTTGTGAATAATCACTCAGTTATTGCCATATTTTTTGACCTTGAGAAGGCATATGGGCACAACTTGGAGGTATTAAAATTTTGGCCCCGCCCCTTCCTTAGGCCTCCGAGGCAATCTACCATCCTTCCTTAAGAACTTTTTAACTGACAGACATTTCCGTTTTTTCGAGTCAATAATGTTCTTTCCCCGGATTCGTCCAAGCTGAAGGTGTCCCCCAGGGGTGTGTTCTAAGCACAACACTTTTTCTCCTTGCTATAAATGATTTGGCCTCTGTTCTTCACCCAATATTTGGTCATCATCTATGTTGATGACTTCGCTATTGCTTGTGCAGGCACTGACTGTCACCTTATTGCAGTTTCTCTCCAGCATGCGGTCGACCGTGTTTCCACTTGGGCCACCACATGGGTTTAAATTTTCAAGTACCAAAACTACCAAATTACTTTCACTAGACGCTCTGTTATTCCGATCATCCTTTGTATCTCTATGGCTCCCGTATCCCGAACGTGATACAGTCAGGTTTCTAGGCCTTCTCTTTGACCGTCGGTTTTTAAACCCGGAAACCTCACATTACCTCTCTGAAGGCAACTTGTCACAGCCGGCTAAACCTTCTAAAACCCTTGCTTATCTTTCCCGGGGAGTGATCGTCGAACTTTTGCTTCGCCTACATTCAGCCCTCGTTTTATCGAAACTCGATTATGGTGACCAGATTTATTCCGCGGGCCTCTCCTGCTACTTCTCTAGCTTAACTCATCCATCACCAAGGCTTAGTTTGTGCCTTGGTGCTTTTCGCTCTTCCCCCGTTGAGAGCCTCTATACAGAAGCAAATGTTCCATCCTTGTCTGATCGCCGTGATGCCATTGCCTTCGTTACTATGTACGCTCTACGATCTCACAATCCTTCCATTTATAGAATGGTCACCGATATTAGTAAAACATTCTTTATTCGTTCGCCGCCCCTGTTTGCTCGTCCCTTTTCTCTTCGCCTACTTTCACTTTGTCTTCCCTTCAGTTACCACCTTTATATGTTCATGTAGCATCTCACTTTTCCCTACCCCCCTGGGAAGTTCCAGCTGTTGGGTCTGTTTTTTTCTCACTCCCTTGCTCGAAAGCTCAACTGCCTACGGTGGCTTCCCGCTCTCTTTTTCTTGATCACTTCCACTCCCATTCTCATGGGCCCCTGCTGTGTACACGATGGGGTCCCAAGTCTTCAGACGGCGTCGGATTACAGCAGTGTTTCCGGACAGCGTCGTCGAGGGCATTTACTATCTTCAGCTAGCATTTTTACTGCTGAAACTGTATGCCATTCTTGCAGCACTTATTTGTTTTCGCATCTATGCCTGTGTCATCATTTGTAGTAGTCTCAGACTCCCTTAGTGCTCTACAGGCATACGAAAATTTGATACATCTCATCCCCTAGTTTCCGTATCCAACTTTGGCTCCGCCGTTATCTTACCAAACATAAAGATATTGTTTTTTGTTGGGTCCCTGGTCATGTCGACGTTACGGGGAATGAACAGGCAGACACTGCTGCGCGGTCAGAGTATATGACCTACCAATTTCCTATCGAGGTGTTCCATTTCTGGGGGCTTTTTGCTGCAATAGCTACCCACCTTCGCAACCCGTTGGCAACAACGTTGGTCAACTCTGCCCCGGTAACAAACTTCATTCTATTAAACCGAAACTTGGTTACTGGCCGTCTTCTTGTCATCGTGCCGAGGTTGGGGACCACACTCTCCCGCCTTCGCATTGGCCACACTCGTCTTACTCATGGGTATCTCATGGAGAGGCACCCTGTTCCTCTCTGTGAGCAGTGTCAAGTTCCAGTATCGATTAGGCCCCATTTGTTAGATGCCCTCTCTATCAACGAGCACGCAGAATTTACCCAACGTCGTCTTCGTTCTCCTACTCTCTTTTCCTTCCTTCTTGCTGATGGACCCTCCTTTAATCCTGACTCTTCATTGACTTCTTGACAACGACTGATTTACTCCAAAACTCTGATGTACTTTTCGCACTCCCCTCAGCCCTTTCTGGTTCAGTCTCTTGCTGCCCCTTTTCCCTTTCACCATCCACTGCCCGCTGTTATCCGTTAACCTGTTTTCTCATCCATCTCCCTTTTGCCACCTGATGCCCTCGCTTCCTTCCTGCCCTGCAGCGCTGTATAGTCCTTGTGGCTTAGGCTTTTTTTTTGATTATAATAATAAAATCCTCTAACCTGCTGTCCTCCCGTGTCGTCAGGCCGATTTCCTTAACCTTTCTAGCTGTGGAAACTAGTTTTGTTTGAGACCCTTTGCACATTCTCTAAATTTTTTTGACGTGCTTGATCAAATGTGGGTTCCAAAAAAGACGCTGCATACTCCAGTATGGGCTGACGTACACGGTGTACAGAATTTTTTAACGTTTCCTTACTAAGGTATTTGGAACGCTGTTCTCAGGTTTGCCAGGCGCCCCTATGCTGCAGCAGTTATCTGGTTGATGTGTGCTTCAGGAGATATGCTCGGTGTTATACTCGCCCTAATTATTATTATAATCAAGGGGAAGCACTAAACTTGTAGGATTGTACGCGCCTGTGGGGGGGGAAGGCATTCAGGCTTAATTCGGGGAACTGGAGCACAGATCCAATTCCTAAATCAAGAGCCCCTCCCCAAAACATCAAGGAACCTTCCCTGAGGGGCCTACTCACCCAAAAGATCTTTCTCATTGAGTGAGGTTTGCAGTCTTTGTCTGCCTAGCCTATACTCTGTTGTGGTCTTCTTTGCCCTTCCCCGATTTTTCAAGACTTTGCTTTTGGCAGGGTTTAAATTCGAGAAGCCAGTTGCTGGACCAGGGTCCAGCCTGTCCAGGTCTATTGTAGTCTGCCTGATCATCTGATTTAATTCTCTCATTAACTTCACATCATCTGCAAACAGGGAAAACTTCTGAGTCTAACCCTTCCATCATGTCATTCACATATACCAAAAATAGAAATGGTCCTAGGACTGACCCTTGTAGGACCCCGCTCGTCACTGGCGCCCACTTGATACTCCATCATGTACCAGGGACTCATTCCCTGCCTGTCAGGTATTCTCTGATCCTCTGCAGTGCCTTTCCTGTTATGTGTGCCTGATCCTCTGGCTTTTGCACTAATCTCTTGTAAAGAAACGGGTGTCGAAGATCTTCTTGCAGTCCAAGAAAATTTACAATCTACCCACCCCTTCTCTCGTGTCTTCCGTTACCTTGTCATAAAACTCCAGTGGGTTTTGTGACACAGGTTTTTTCCTTCCTGAATTCGTGCTGTTTGTCCTTTATAAGCCTGTTCCGCTCCAGGTGCTCCACAGCTTTCCTCCTGAAAATCCTCTCCACGATTTTGCATACTATACATGTCAGTGACACTTCTGTAGTTTAGGGGACTCGTTTCTGTCTCCTTAAAATTGAGGACTACATTTGCTGTTTCCCTACCCCAGGTAGTTGCCAGTTTCAAGGGATGTGTTAAAGATTGTGGTTAGTGGCACACAGCATTTCTGCTCCCTTTCTAAGGACCCACAGGGAGATGGTGTCCGGTCCCCCTGCCTTTTAGGTATCAAGGTCACTTAGCAGCTTCTTCACCTCCTCCTCGGGTTGTGTGTTATTTAATTCAGCACTTGTTTGTACCTCCCCGTTCTGACTTCCCAGAGTCGTTTTTGTCTCCACTGTAAATTTCTTCCTTAAATCTCATGTTGAGCTCCTCACATACTTCTTGGTCATTTTTGTGAGTTTCCCAACTTTCTTTCCTCAGCCTGATCACCCGGTCTTTGACTTTTGTCTTCCTTCTGATTTTGGCTATACAAACAGTTTTGGGTCAGACTTGACTTTCGATGCTATGTTGTTTTCATACTGTCGTTGAGCTTTCCTCCTTATCTGTGCATTTCTCGTTTTGGCTCTCCAACTAAACTCTCTATTTTCCTGGGTCCTTTGATTTCTGTACTTTTTCGCTTCTCTAGTGTACTTAGTTTTTGTCTCCCTACATCTTCGGGGTAAACCAAGGGCTCGTTCTGGTCTTCCCATTATTTCTGTTGCCCTTGGGAATAAACCTGTCCTTGCCTCCTTGCATTTTGTTGTTACGTAGTCCATCATTTCGTTTACTGATTTTCCTACCAATTCTCTTTCCCACTGAACTTCCTGTAGGAAGTTCTTCATGCCTGTGTAGTCCCCCCTTTTATAGTTTGGCTTTTCCTATATACTCCTGTTACCATCTCTACTTGTAACTCGATGTATTCAAAACCAGAACCACATGATCACTATCTCCCAGGGGCTTTCATCCCTGCCCTCGTATCCGAGCTACTCGGTGAACCCTCACCTCTCTCTGGTAGTGTCCCTAACATTTTGATGCTTTGCTTTTTTGCCTCTTCTATTTTTCGGGCCCTTCTGCATTTCTGGGGCAGTTGTAATACTGTAATTTTTTCCTTTTGCCCCCCAGATAAATTGTCTTTGTAGTCCCCTTTTGCCCATTTGTCCATTCTTCCATTTCTTCAAAAACCCATCAATTTTATAATGAGCAGTGCAATCCTCCTCTTTGCTCCCTCTACTTTCCTAAGATTTGATATCCCGGTGGGAAAAATGGGTTTTTTATCCCGGGGTTTGGTTTTGTGGTGCTATGATGTCTGGGGACGTTCCTTGTTTCTTTGTGCCATCCTCAATTTTTTTTCTACGCATTCATATACCAAACTTTAAACTTCTTTTAAAAAACTGTGGTTTGGGGAGAACGTGGGGTTGGGGGGTGGGAGCCTGGCAGAGAATATGTGGGGTGCGTTGGGGTGGAGTTTGTGATGGGGGGTGGGGGCACAGGGTATGTGTGGGGGTTTTTGGGTTAGATTGGTTGATTGGGTTGTTGGGGTTGGGTCCTTCTGTAGGTGATTCTGGGGAGGTTGTATTTATCTTCCCCTGGTCTAATTTCTCCTGATCATCTCTGTCCTTCCCGCTTTTCTTCTTGTGTATTTTACCCTCTTTTTCGTTCCCCTTTCTTGTGTTCTTTGCAGTCGGGGAAACCCCCTTGTACATCGTTGCCCCTTATTTGTGTTTCTCTGCAGGATCCTGCTTTGGGCTGATTTGCCTTAAATCCCACTTTGACTGGCTGTTTTTTTTCCTTTTGCAAACCACTCTTTTCACAAAAAAATTTGTCAGTTGGGTCATTCACCCTTGCTTTCTGATACTTTACTCACTTTTTCTCGTGTTTTCTTGTTCTTAATTTTCCCCTTCAATTCCCTGGAGCCCATAAACAAAGCTGATCTCTCCCTTTTCCCCCTTCCATGGCTTTCCTTTTGATCCCCGAGTTGATTTAGTTGCCTCCATTGGCGCATTCCTTCCTTCAACCTCTTCTCTGTCTGATGCCCCGGGTGCTCAGAGGTCTGTCGTTTTCCTGTAGTTTTTCCTGGGCACTGCTGTGGTCTGTTAGGGCCTCTGCATATAGCTTAGCTCCTTCATTTTCTCCTGTCTCCTAATTCGATCCAAGTGTGCTCCTCATCTTCTTCTGGGCTCCATAGTCTTATAGGGCCTCCACATACAGTATAACTCCTTTGTTCCCTACAGACTCCTCGTTTGTGGCTGATGTAGCAGTTCCCGATGTCATGCCTGTACTGTTCTTTGGCTCTCTGGACTGTTTCAGATTTTTTAGTTTCTCTTCTAAGCTCTGTATCTTAGCTTCTGCTACTGTGGCTTGTAGCTCCCATTTCCTCTTCTTTGCCTGTGCGTGTGTGTGTGTGTCCTGACTAACCTAACCCATGTTGCCTGCTACTAGTTACACCTGTGTGTGTTGATCACGTGTTACAGTGTGTTCCGTAAAAGTACTGGCCGGTAACACCTGCTTATAACAATCATCCCAGTATGATTATACAAGCCAATACTTCAGGTAGGTTAGAATACAGATTTAGAGAGATTATCTCTGGGCCTTACACAGGGCCCCCAGAGACAATGATGGGGCCCTCATGGTCCCCAAGACACTGGTGGTTACTAGGTCCTCTTTGAAGGGTCCAGGAGCTATAATGTTATTTGTCTAGAGAGCTAGGGGTTGAGTCATAGCTCCTGGAACCGCCTCATCACTGGTGGCTACTAGGTCCTTTTTGCAGGATCCAGGAGCTATAGTGATGTGTCCCCCACTACCACTGCCACTCCCACCACTACCACCTCTGCCATTACCACCACCACCACCATTACCACTTACACCACCACTACCACCACCAACACCACCACTACGCACCACTACCACCAACCACCAACACCACCACTAACACCACCACTAACACCACCACCACCACTAACACCATCACTACCACCACCACCACCAGCACTACCACCACCCCTAACCATTACCACCACCACTAACACCACCACTTCCACTACTACCATAGCCACTCCACTACCACCACCACTACCATTACCACTACCACCACTAACACCACTACCACCACCACCACCACTAACACCACACCACCACTACCATTACCACCACCACTACCACCACCACCACCACCACTACCATTACCACCACCACTACCACCACCACGACCACTACCACCACAATCATACCATTACCACCACCACCACCATTAACACCACCACTAACACCGACCACTACCGCCACCCACCACCACCACAACAACACTACTACCACCACCACCATTACTACCACTACTATTACCACCACCACTACTACCACCAGCATCATGCCCTGGGCATCAGCTGCCCTGGGCAGAGCAATACCTGGTGGGACTTTCTCCCTTGTTCACAACACCCCGTTATAGTAACAGTACTAACAACAGTAATGACAACAGGTAGTAACAAAATTAGTGACGACAGTAGTAACAACAGAAGTGACAACAGTAGTAACAACAGCAGTGACAACAGTACTAACAGTATTGACAATAGTACTAACAGTATTGACAGTACTAACAGTAACAACAGTACTAACAGTAGTGACAACAGTACTAAAACAGTAGTAACAACAGTACTAACAATAATAACAGTTCTAACAATAATACTAACAAGAGAAGTAACAACAGTTCTAACAGTTGTAACAATAGTACTAACAAGAGAAGTAACAACAGTTCTAACAGTTGCAACAATAGTACTAACAGTAAAAACAGTACTAACAATAGTACTAACAGCAACAACAGTACTAACAGTAGCATCACCATTAGTAACAACAGTAGTACCAACAGTTCTATCAGTAGTGACAATACTAAAAGCGACAACAGTAGTGGCAACGGTACTAACAGTGCCAACAGTAGTGAAACAGTAACAACAAAACTAACAGTAGTGACAACAGTAACAACAGTGACAACAGGACTAACAACAGTAGTGACAACAGTACAAATAGTGAAAAGTACTAACAACAGTAGTGACAGCAGTAGCAGTACTAAAAACAGTAGTGACAACAGTAGTGAAACAGTACAAACAAGTGACAACAGTACTGACAACAGTACTAAAAACAGTAGTAACTATACTAATAATAATAACAGTACTAAAAATAGTACTAACAGTAACATTACTAACAGTAGCATCAACATTAGTAACAACAGTAGTGACAACAGTACTTACAATGGTAACAGTAACAGTAGTACCAACAGTTTTATCAGTAGTGATAATACTAACAGCGACAACAGTAGTGACAAAGGTACTAACAGTGCCAGCAACAGTAGTGAAACAGTAACAACAGAACTAACAGTAGTGTCAACAGTAACAACAGTACTAACAGTACTAACAACAGTAGTGAAAACAGTAACAACAGTAATAACGAGTAGTGACAACAGTAACAACAGTACTAACAACAGTAGTGACAGCAGTAACAGCAGTAACAACAGTACTAGCAACAGTAGTGACAACAGTAATAACAAGAGTAGTGACAGCAGTAGCAGTACTAACAACAGTAGTGACAACAGCAACAGTACTAACAGTGACAACAGAAACAGTACTAACAGTAGTGACAACAGTAACAGTACAAATAGTGACAACAGTGCTAACAGTAGCGACAACAGTACTAGCAACAGTAACAGTACTAACAACAGTAGTGAAAAACACCAATGTTATAAACCTTGTTATAGTAAACCAGTGTTATAAACCTTTGTTATAGTAAACCAGTGTTATAAACCTGTTATAGTAAACCAGTGTTATAAACCTTGTTATAGTAAACCAGTGTTATAAACCTTGTTATAGTAAACCAATGTAATAAACCTTGTTATAGTAAACCAGTGTAATAAACCTTGTTATAGTAAACCAGTGTTATAAACCTTGTTATAGTAAACCAGTGTAATAAACCTTGTTATAGTAAACCAGTGTTATAAACCTTGTTATAGTAAACCAGTGTAATAAACCTTGTTATAGTAAACCAGTGTAGTAAACCAGTGTTATAAACCTTGTTATAGTAAACAGTGTTATAAAACCTTGTTATAGTAAACCAGTGTTATAAACCTTGTTATAGTAAACCAGTGTTATAAAACCTTGTTATAGTAAACCAGTGTAATAAACCTTGTATATAGTAAACCAGTGTAGTAAACCAGTGTTATAAACCTTGTTATAGTAAACCAGTGTTATTAAACCTTGTTATAGTAAACCAGTGTTATAAACCTTGTTATAGTAAAACCAGTGTTATAAACCTTGTTATAGTAAACCAGTGTAATAAACCTTGTTATAGTAAACCAGTGTAATAAACCTTGTTATAGTAAACCAGTGTAATAAACCTTGTTATAGTAAACCAGTGTTATAAACCTTGTATAGTAAACCAGTGTTATAAACCTTGTTATAGTAAACCAGTGTAATAAACCTTGTTATAGTAAACCAGTGTTATAAACCTTGTTATAGTAAACCAGTGTTATAAACCTTGTTATAGTAAACCAGTGTAATAAACCTTGTTATAGTAAACCAGTGTAATAAACCTTGTTATAGTAAACCAGTGTTATAAACCTTGTTATAGTAAACCAGTGTAATAAACCTTGTTATAGTAAACCAGTGTTATAAACCTTGTTATAGTAAACCAGTGTTATAAACCTTGTTATAGTAAACCAGTGTAATAAACCTTGTTATAGTAAACCAGTGTTATAAACCTTGTTACAGTAAACCAGTGTAATAAACCTTGCTATAGTAAACCAGTGTAATAAACCTTGTTATAGTAAACCAGTGTTATAAACCTTGTTATAGTAAACCAGTGTTATAAACCTTGTTATAGTAAACCAGTGTAATAAACCTTGTTATAGTAAACCAGTGTTATAAACCTTGTTATGGGTAAACCAGTGTTATAAACCTTGTTATAGTAAACCAGTGTAATAAACCTTGTTGTAGTAAACCAATGTTATAAACCTTGTTACAGTAAACCAGTGTTATAAACCTTGTTATAGTAAACCAGTGTTATAAACCTTGTTATAGTAAACCAGTGTTATAAACCTTGTTATAGTAAACCAGTGTTATAAACCTTGTTATAGTAAACCAGTGTAATAAACCTTGTTATAGTTAAACAGTGTTATAAACCTTGTTATAGTAAACCAGTGTTATAAACCTTGTTATAGTAAACCAGTGTTATAACCTTGTTATAGTAAACCAGTGTTATAAACCTTGTTATAGTAAACCAGTGTTATAAACTTGTTATAATAAACCAGTGTAATAAACCTTGTTATAGTAACCAGTGTTATAAACCTTGTTATAGTAAACCAGTGTTATAAACCTTGTTATAGTAAACCAGTGTTATAAACCTTGTTATAGTAAACCAGTGGTTATAAACCTTGTTATAGTAAACCAGTGTAATAAACCTTGTTATAGTAAACCAGTGTTATAAACCTTGTTATAGTAAACCAGTGTAATAAACCTTGTTATAGTAAACCAGTGTAATAAACCTTGTTATAGTAAACCAGTGTTATAAACCTTGTTATAGTAAACCAGTGTAATAAACCTTGTTATAGTAACCAGTGTTATAAACCTTGTTATAGTTAAACCAGTGTTATAAAACCTTGTTATAGTAAAACCAGTGTTATAAACCTTGTTATAGTAAACCAGTGTAATAAACCTTATAGTAAACCAGTGTTATAAACCTTGTTATAGTAAAACAGTGTTATAAACCTTGTTATAAGTAAACCAGTGTTATAAACCTTGTTATAGTAAACCAGTGTTATAAACCTTGTTATAGTAAACCAGTGTAATAAACCTTGTTATAGTAAACCAGTGTTATAAACCTTGTTATAGTAAACCAGTGTTATAAACCTTGTTATAGTAACCAGTGTTATAAACCTTGTTATAGTAAACCAGTGTTATAAACCTTGTTATAGTAAACAAGTGTTATAAACCTTGTTATAGTAAACCAGTGTTATAAACCTTGTTATAGTAAACCAGTGTTATAAACCTTGTTATAGTAAACCAGTGTAATAAACCTTGTTATAGTAAACCAGTGTTATAAACCTTGTTATAGTAAACCAGTGTTATAAACCTTGTTATAGTAAACCAGTGTTATAAACCTTGTTTAGTAAACCAGTGTAATAAACCTTGTTATAGTAAACCAGTGTTATAAACCTTTGTTATAGTAAACCAGTGTTATAAACCTTGTTATAGTAAACCAGTGTTATAAACCTTGTTATAGTAAACCAGTGTTATAAACCAGTGTTATAAACCTTGTTATAGTAAACCAGTGTTATAAACCTTGTTATAGTAAACCAGTGTAATAAACCTTGTTACAGTAAACCAATGTTATAAACCTTGTTATAGTAAACCAGTGTTATAAACCTTGTTATAGTAAACCAGTGTTATAAACCAGTGTTATAAACCTTGTTATAGTAAACCAGTGTTATAAACCTTGTTATAGTAAACCAGTGTTATAAACCAGTGTTATAAACCTTGTTATAGTAAACCAGTGTTATAAACCTTGTTATAGTAAACCAGTGTAATAAACCTCGCCATAGTAACACCAGTGTTACAAACCTCGCTATAGTAACACCAGTGTTACAAACCTCGCCATAGTAACACCAGTGTTACAAACCTCGCTATAGTAACACCAGTGTTACAAACCTGCTATAGTAACACCAGTGTTACAAACCTCGCTATAGTAACACCAGTGTTACAAACCTCGCTATAGTAACACCAGTGTTACAAACCTCGCTATAGTAACACCAGTGTTACAAACCTCGCTATAGTAACACCAGTGTTACAAACCTCGCTATAGTAACACCAGTGTTACAAACCTCGCTATAGTAACACCAGTGTTACAAACCTCGCTATAGTAACACCAGTGTTACAAACCTCGCTATAATAACACCAGTGTTACAAACCTCGCTATAGTAACACCAGTGTTACAAACCTCGCTATAGTAACACCAGTGTTACAAACCTCGCTATAGTAACACAGTGTTACAAACCTCCCTATAGTAAACACCAGTGTTACAACCTCGCTATAGTAACACCAGTGTTACAAACCTCGCTATAGTAACACCAGTGTCACAAACCTCGCTATAGTAACACCAGTGTCACAAACCTCGCTATAGTAACACCAGTGTCACAAACCTCGCTATAGTAACACAGTGTCACAAACCTCGCTATAGTAACACCAGTGTTACAAACCTCGCTATAGTAACACCAGTGTTATAAACCTTGTTATAGTAAACCAGTGTTACAAACTTTGTTATAGTAACACCAGTGTTACAAACCTCGCTATAGTAACACCAGTGTTACAAACCTCGCTATATTAACACCAGTGTTACAAACCTCGCTATAGTAACACCAGTGTTACAAACCTCGCTATATTAACACAGTGTCACAAACCTCGCTATAGTAACACCAGTGTTACAAACCTCGCTATAGTAACACCAGTGTTACAACCTCGCTATAGTAACACCAGTGTTACAAACCTCGCTATAGTAACACCAGTGTTACAAACCTCGCTATATTAACACCAGTGTTACAAACCTCGCTATAGTAACACCAGTGTTACAAACCTCCCTATAGTAACACCAGTGTTACAAACCTCGCTATAGTAACACCAGTGTTACAAACCTCGCTATAGTAACACAGTGTCACAAACCTCGCTATAGTAACACCAGTGTCACAAACCTCGCTATAGTAAACACCAGTGTCACAAACCTCGCTATAGTAACACCAGTGTTACAAACCTCGCTATTGTAACACCAGTGTTATAAACCTTGTTATAGTAAACCAGTGTTACAAACTTTGTTATAGTAACACAAGTGTTACAAACCTCGCTATAGTAAACACCAGTGTTACAAACCTCGCTATAGTAACACCAGTGTTACAAACCTCGCTATAGTAACACCAGTGTTACAAACCTCGCTATAGTAAACACCAGTGTTAAAAACTTTGTTTTTGTAACTCCTTTGTTAAAACCTCGCTTGAAACACCAGTTTTAAAAAAACCCTCGCTTAGAAAAC
>NC_069460.1:30308893-30431393 GCF_026875155.1 Cherax quadricarinatus | reverse complement strand
TCTAGGAACCTAGACAACCATAGTGTTCCAAAAACCGAGACAACCGTGGTGTTCCAGGAACCTAGAAAATCGTGGTGTTCCAGGAAGATAGAAGAACCCTGGTGTTCCAGGAGGCTAGGCAACCGTGGTGTTCCAGGAACCTAGACAACCCTGGTGTTCCAGGAACCTAGACAACCCTGGTGTTCCAAGAAGCTAGACAACCCTGGTGTTCCAGGAACCTACACAACCCTGATGTTCCACGAGGTTAGACAACCATGGTGTTCTAGGAACCTAGACAACCATAGTGTTCCAGGAACCGAGACAACCGTGGTGTTCCAGGAACCTAGAAAATCGTGGTGTTCCAGGAAGATAGAAGAACCCTGGTATTCCAGGAGGCTAGGCAACCGTGGTGTTCCAGGAAGCTAGACAACCATGGTGTTCCAGGAACCTAGACAACCATGGTGTTCCAGGAACCTAGACAACCATGGTGCTCCAAAAGGCTAGACAACCATGGTGTTCTAGGAGGCTAGACAACCATGGTGTTCCAGGAAGCTAGACAACCATGGTGTTCTAGGAGGCTAGACAACCATGGTGTTCTAGGAGGCTAGACAACCATGGTGTTCTAGGAGGCTAGACAACCATGGTGTTCTAGGAGGCTAGACAACCATGGGTTCCAGGAAGTGGGACAACCATGGTGTTTAGGAGGCTAGACAACCATTGGTGTTCTAGGGGGGTAGACAACCATGGTGTTCCAGGAAGCTAGACAACCATGGTGTTCTAGGAGGCTAGACAAACATAGTGTTCCAGGAGACTAGATAACCCGTGTTTTCCAGGTGGCTAGACAACCCACGTGTTCCAGGAACCTAGACAACCATGGTGTTCCAGGAACCTAGACAACCATGGTGTTCTAGGAACCTAGGCAACCATGGTGTTTCATGAGCCTAGACAACACTGGTGTTCCAGGAACCTAGACAATCATGATGTTCCAGGAGGCTTCACAACCATGGTGCTCCAGAAAGCTAGACAACCATGGTGTTCTAGGAGGCTAGACAACCATGGTGTTCCAGGAGACTAGACAACCAGTGTTTTACCGGTGGCTAGACAACCATGGTGCTCCAGGAAGCTAGATAACCATGGTGTTACAAGAACCTACACAACCACGGTGTTCCAGGAACCTAGACAACCCTGGAGTTCCAGGAAGCTAGAAAACCCTGGTGTTCAAGTAAGCTAGACAATCATGTTGTTCCAGGAAACTAGACAACCATGGTGTTCCAGGAACCTAGACAACCATGGTGTTCCTGGAACCTAGACAACCATGGTGTTCCAGGAACCTAGACAACCATGGTGTTCTAGGAACCTAGACAACCATGGTGTTCCAGGAGGCTAGACAACCATGGTTTTTCCCTGGGAACCCTAGACAACCATGGTGTTCCAGGAGGCTAGACAACCATGGTGTTCCAGGAAGCTAGACAACCATGATGTTCCAGGAAGCTAGACAACCATGGTGTTCCAGGAACCTAGACAACCATGGTGTTCCTGGAACCTAGACAACCATGGTGTTCCAGGAACCTAGACAACCATGGTGTTCTAGGAACCTAGACAACCATGGTGTTCCAGGAGGCTAGACAACCATGGTGTTCCAGGAAGCTAGACAACCATGATGTTCCAGGAAGCTAGACAACCATGGTGTTCCAGGAACCTAGACAACCATGGTGTTCCTGGAACCTAGACAACCATGGTGTTCCAGGAACCTTAGAAACCATGGTGTTTCTAGGAACCTAGACAACCATGGTGTTCCAGGAGGCTAGACAACCATGGTGTTCCAGGAACCTAGACAATCATGGTGTTCCAGGAACCTAGACAACCATGGTGTTCTAGGAACCTAGACAACCATGGTGTTCCAGGAGGCTAGACAACCATGGTGTTCCCTGGAACCTAGAAAACCAGGGGTGTTCCAGGAGGTAGACAACCATGGTGTTCCAGGAAGCTAGACAACCATGATGTTCCAGGAAGCTAGACAACCATGGTGTTCCAGGAACCTAGACAACCATGGTGTTCCAGGAACCTAGATAACCATGGTGTTCCAGGATCCTAGACAACCATGGTGTTCCAGGAGGCTAGACAACCATGGTGTTCCAGGAAGCTAGACAACCATGATGTTCCAGGAAGCTAGACAACCATGGTGTTCCAGGAACCTAGACACCCATGGTGTTCTAGGAACCTAGACACCCATGGTTTTCCAGGAACCTAGATAACTATGGTGTTCCAGGAACCTAGATAACCATGGTGTTCCAGGATCCTAGACAACCATGGTGTTCCAGGAGCCTAGATAACTATGGTGCTCCAGGAACCTAGACAACCCTGGTGTTCCAGGAAGCTATACAACCATGGTGTTCCAGGAGAATAGACAACCTTTTTGTTCCAGGAAGCTAGACAACCATGGTGTTCCAGGAGACTAGACAACCAGTGTTTTCCAGGTGGCTAGACATCCCAGGTGTTCCAGGAACCTAGACAAGCATGGTGTTCCAGGGACCTAGACAATTATGGTGTTCTAGGAACCTAGAGAACCATGGTGTTCTAGGAACCTAGACAACCATGGTGTTCCAGGAGGCTAGACAGCCATGGTTTTCCAGGAACCTAGATAACTATGGTGTTCCAGGAACCTAGACAACCATGGTGTTCCTGGAACCTAGACACCCATGGTGTTCTAGGAGCCTATGCAACCATGGTGTTCCAGGAGGCTAGACAACCATGGTGTTCTAGGAGCCTAGATAACTATGGTGCTCCAGGCAGATAGGCAACTATGGTGTTCCAGGAACCCAGACAACCTTGGTGTTCCAGGTCGCTAGGCAACCATGGTGTTCCAGGAGGATAGACAACCATTTTGTTCCAGGAAGCTAGACAGCCATGGTGTTCCAGGAGGCTAGACAATCATGGTGTTCCAGGATAGACATCCATTTTGTTCCAGGAAGCTAGACAACCCTGGTGTTCCAGGAAATACTTAAATACTGAAAATACTGAAATCCCAGTACGACTCTATGTTTAGTGAGCCTCTAATCAGTCTGAGGATCGACGACCCAAATGATTTCTTCATGAATGAGCCTCAAAACTCCATAAATGTATGCCAGATTTCCGACATTACCCTAACTCCGATAGACTTTGTAAAAGCAATTGACAACTTGCCCATGCACTCAGCCCCGGGCCCAGACTCGTGGAACTCTATATTCATTAAGAACTGCAAGAAACCTCTCTCACGTGCCCTAAATACACTATGGAGGAGGAGCTTGGACATGGGTGAAATTCCACAGTCACTTAAAACAACGGATATAGCCCCACTCCATAAAGGTGGCAGCAAAGCATTAGCTAAGAACTATAGACCAATAGCTCTGACGTCCCACATCATAAAAATCTTTGAAAGAGGGCTAAGAAGCAGGATTGCAAATCACCTGGATCCCCAAAAACTGCACAATCCAGGGCAACATGAGTTCAGGGCAGGTCGCTCCTGCCTCTCACAACTACTGGGTCACTATGATATGGCCTTGGATGCACTGGAAGAAAATTAGAATGCAGAAGTAATATACACAGACTTTGCAAAAGTGTTTGACAAATGCGATCATGGCGTAATAGCGCACAAAGTATGTGCTAAAGGAATAACTGGTAAAGTGGGGAGATGGATCTCCAACTTCCTAAGCAGCCGAACACAAGGAGTAGTGGTCAACAGACTTAAATCGGAGGCTGCCATAGTGAAGAGCTCTGTCCCACAAGGCACAGTACTCGTCCCCATCCTGTTCCTCATCCTCATATCAGATATAGACAGAGATGTAACCCACAGCACCGTATCATCCTTTGCAGACGATACTAGGATCTGCATGAGGCTGTCATCTGCTGAGGACGCGGTTAACCTCCAAGAAGATATAAACAAAGTTTTCCAGTGGGCAACGGTAAACAATATGATGTTCAATGAGGACAAATTCCAACTACTCCGTTATGGAAAACTGGAGGAGATAATAACTAGAACAGAGTATACTACAAACTCTGGCCATAAGTAGAGCGGAAAAATAATGTAAGGGACCTGGGAGTAGTAATGTCTGAGGATCTCACTTTCAAGGATCACAACAGTGCCACGATCACAAGTGCAAGAAAATGATAGGATGGATAATGAGAACGTTCAAAACGAGAGATGCCAAGCCAATGATGATCCTTTTCAAATCACTTGTTCTCTCTAGGCTGGAATACTGTTGTACATTAACATCTCCATTCAAAGCAGGTGAAATTGCAGATCTAGAGAGTGTACAGAGAACCTTTACTGCACGTACCTCTTCAAGGGGGGCTCCTTGGCGTGGTGAAGAGGCTCTTGGTCTGAGGAATTAGCCCTGTCGGTCTTCTTCCTCAGACCGAACCTAATTACCCCCCATTCTCCCCTCCCCTATCCCATCCTCCCCATCCTCCCCTTTTTCCATTCCTCCTCCTCCTCCTCACCCCTCCCTTTTGCCCTTCCTCTTTTTAGCCTTCGTGATTTCTCCCACAGGCGCGCTAGTTCCTAGGTAGGGGAAAGGACACTGGGGTCCATCCCATTCCGTTGAGGTTTCTTGGCGGTGGCGTAGTTTGCCGTGGAATCTGGATTGCCTAGGGATGTCCCGATCCTCTCTCCGGTATCCCGGAGTAGCTTTGGGTGTCTTTTGGGCGACGGGTGTATCTCTGGAAGCCACCTTTCGGATTCCGGGGGTGGTGGCTGAAGGAGGTATGCTTTGTGGCGGATATCCGGCCGCCCTCTCTTTTGTCCACCGAGGTAGCTCGGCAGATGTGAGGTTGCTATCCCGGATTGCTGGTTTACTGGCATGAAGGGTAGGGTATGGCACGGGTTCCATGCTGCATCTGCGCTACTAGCGGTGTCGAGTCCTCTTGGGCGCGGAGGGAGATTTCCGGCCCTTTCATTCCTCCTGGGAACTATTCCTCCCCGCTCCCCCCTTTTTTTATTCTTTTTTTATTTTTATTTTCTTT
Source organism: Cherax quadricarinatus (assembly GCF_026875155.1). Lineage (NCBI taxonomy): Eukaryota > Metazoa > Arthropoda > Malacostraca > Decapoda > Parastacidae > Cherax > Cherax quadricarinatus. The sequence goes on along the minus strand of NC_069460.1, from coordinate 30,426,413 downwards.
TCTTCTTTCTTTTTTTTTCTTAAAAACAAAAAGCAAAGGAGTAACCTAACCATGGCAGCCCTAGTCCATGAAACCACTACCCCGGGCCCCTTCTTGATACCGCACCCCATTCTGACTCTGCCTTGTGTTTAGGACCACTCTTCGGACACTCCTGATGCCCCTGTACCTCTTGCTGGTGCTGTTTCCTCACCCGCTTCAGGTACCGGGGCTTCGACTGACTCCTTCGATTTGTCTGAACTCCGCTCTCCTTTGACTATGCTTCCGGCTTCTCCCTCTACGGTACGGGAATTTTCGAATCGCCCACCCATTTCATGCCGGGACCAACTCCGGTCCTACTCCTAAACCGCCAACGTCATCTCCTGATGATGCTCCGTCGTTACCTTCCCATTCTACTCGAAACGACCGACACGTCAAGCACTCCCTCTCCACGCTCAGTTTCGGACCACACAATGGACTAAATTCTTTACTTTAAGACCAACTTCTTCTTCTGCTACCTTTCTGACCATTGTATTGCCAAAGCGCTCCTGCGTCATGTTGGCAGAGATATTTCATTTCACGCTCTCAAGAGCGGTACGCGCATCGTCACTGTCCAGAATGCTACCCAAGCTCATGATCTTTCTCTCCTTTCGAATATCGATACTACTCCTATCACTATGAAAAACATCTTTCTCTCAATTCTTGTAGTGGTACTGTCATTTGCCCCATACCATAGTCCAACAGAATTTCCAGTCATGTGGCAATGACATTTTTGAACAGCTGGAACTCCAGGATCTCCCAATCCTCAAAGTAGACACTTATGTCCTTCCTGCCCGGGGGCGGAGACGTTACCTTGCAATGTGGCTCGTTTAACTTTTGACAGCCGAGAACTCCCGTCCTCTGTATATGTTGCGGGACATCGGTTACAAGTTCGAAAGGTGATACCTACACCGCAACAATGTAGAAATTGCTGGCGTTTTGGTCACCCAGCGAAATATTGCAGATCTATGGCCGAATGCCCAGTCTGTGTGCCGACGACCATTCTAATACATCTTGCAGTCAACCTCCATCTTGCCTTAATTGTAATGAAGCTCACCCTTGTACTCCCGCCGTTGCCAGGTCTACTTAAATGAACGTGAAATCCGTTGCCTCAAAGAGGCAGAAGGTCTCCCTTATGCTATGGCAGTTACTCATCTCCGCCTCCAAGGGAGACTCCCCCCGTGTTTCTTATTCTCGTGTTTCCAAACGTCCCCCCACTTCTGGGGTCCCATCTTCTGCAGCCTCTCTGTTGTTACCCCTCCCATAGCCACTACGGCATCTAATCCTTTTGCTGTCCTTGCTCTGACGTCCCGACTACAACTCAGTCTGTTCTCACATCTTCGCGTCCTTCCTCACAGCCCCAGTATCGACAAGTACCTCGTACGACACCTAATACCAATCGCCCTCTACTCAGAAGTCCAAAAAATCCACATTGCTCAAATCTTCTTTGCCCCTTCCTTCCCTTCTTCCGCCTCCACACTTTACCTTTCCAGTCTCTGTACCTAGTTCTTCCCCTCTCTCTGGCTCTATTACAAGTGTGGAGATTCACCCTCCTCCTCGTACTATGCCTTCCACCCCCGTCCCCTCCCAAGTTTCTCCCTCTTCTGTCACCTCCCAGGTTTCTGCCTCTTCTGTCCCCCCCCACACTTCATCTCCAGTCCCTTACACTTTTCCCTCCCCCTCTACTTTGGTACAGTCCATTACTGTCCCAATCTTTACTCACCCTCCTCCTCCTATCTCCAATATGGTCTCCCATACATCTTTGAATTCAGAAACACTTGAAGCCATTTCAGAATATATTGCAGAGACTAACCCTTCAATGGACACTGATTCACTTCCTGTTCCTTCTCTTCCTTCTCCTCCATCTTCACAACCCCATTCTTCGCAACGCTCCGTTCCTTCGCTACTTGAACATCTTCCAATGCCACCACACGTTGACTTTTCTAACCCCTCTAGTCCGTAGGTGCCTTTACCTACAGATTCCTGATATTTTCTTCATCGCCAATCATGGCCTATTTACAGTGGAATATCCGCGGCCTCAGGGGTAATCGGGGTGAGCTTCAGATGTTGCTTTCCAGGTTTTCCCCTGTGGTGCTTGCTTACAAGAACCAAAATTACACTCGGCTGTTTTCCAACCTATCTCAGGCTATAATTTATTGTATTCTTCGGATCCTTTCTCAGATGGGACCTTTAATGAAAGTGCCCTTCTTCTACGCAATGATATTCCGTACTGTCAACTATTTGTCCATACCTCGCTGCATTACACTGCAGCCCGTATCCACTTGAATAAGTGGTTTACAATATGTTCTTTATATCTCTCTCCTTCTCGAGCATTTTCTATCCCAGACTTTGCCTTTCTTGTTTCATCCTTACCACCACCACTTCTGTTACTTGGTGATTTTAATGCCCACCATTTCCTCTGTGGGGGGTCTCATTGTGACTCACGTGGCATTCAGTTGGAGGCTTTTCTTGCCTCTCACCCCCTCCATGTTTTAAATACGGGTACTCCCACCCATTTTGATCCTCGTACTCATACTCTCTCTTGCATCGATCTATCAGTCTGCTCTTCCTCCACTGCACTAGACTTCACCTGGTCTGTTCTACCAGACTTACATGACAGCGATCATTTTCCGATCATTCTTACTTCTCCTTCCTATTCACACCTTTCCGTAGCCCTCGCTGGCAATTTGATCGGGCAAATTGGGATCTTTACTCACACCTCACTGCTTTTAGTGAGGTTCCTTCTTCATCCTCCATTGATGAGCTCCTACACATCTTTCTCGACATCAGTTTATACTGCAGCTTCTCATTCTATACCCCAAACCTCAGGCAGGCATTCTCAGAAGTGCGTGCCTTGGTGGTCTCCTGCTTGTGCTCGTGCAGTACATTTGAAACGTGCTGCATGGGGCAGGTACCGGTACAATAGAACCGCTGAGAGACTTGTTGATTTTAAGCAGAAGCGTGCGATCGCTCGCCGTGTCATCCGTGAAGCTAAACGCACTTGTTGGCGAGACTATGTTTCCACCATCACCTCTGCTTCTTCTATGAGTGCAGTCTGGAAAAAAGTGAGGAAATTGAGTGGTAAATACTCTCCTGACCCGGCTCCTGTTCTACGGGTCACTGGTGTTGATATAGCAAACCCTCTCGACGTTGCCATTGAACTTGGCACACATCTGGTCCGTATTTCCCGAGGGCTCCATCTATGCCCTCGTTTCTTTCCTCAAAGTCTGCCAGAGAGTTAGTACCCTTGGACTTTTTCTTCTCTCGGAGAAGAAACAGTATAATGTGCCTTTTACACTTCAAGAACTGGAGGCAACGCTCTCAGCTTGCCGATCATCGGCAGCTGGGCCTGATGACATTCATATTCGTATGTTACAACATTTACATCGGTCAGCCCTTGTAGTCCTCTTACACCTCTTCAATCTTATTTGGGCACAAGGAGTTCTTCCCCAGCTGTGGAAATCTGCCATTGTTCTCCCTTTCCGCAAACCGGGTACTACAGGACATGATGCCTCCCACTATCGCCCCATCGCTCTTTTCAAGTGCAGTTTGCAAAGTGATGGAACGCCTCGTAATCGACGTTTAATGTGGTTATTAGAGACTCGCAACAGTCTCTCCGCTAGTCAATATGGCTTTCGTAAGGGTCGTTCTACCATAGACCCCTTACTACGCTTGGATACGTATGTTCGTAATGCCTTTGCGAATAATCACTCAGTTATTGCCATATTTTTTGACCTTGAGAAGGCATATGACACAACTTGGAGGTATAATATTTTGGCCCAGGCCCATTCCTTAGGCCTCCGAGGCAATCTACCATCCTTCCTTAAGAACTTTTTAACTGACAGACATTTCGTGTTCGAGTCAATAATGTTCTTTCCCCGGACTTCGTCCAAGCTGAAGGTGTCCCTCAGGGATGTGGTCTGAGCACAACACTTTTTCTCCTTGCTTATAAATGATTTGGCCTCTGTTCTTCCACCCAATATTTGGTCATCACTCTATGTTGATGACTTCGCTATTGCTTGTGCAGGCGCTGACTGTCACCTTATTGCAGTTTCCTCTCCAGCATGCGGTCGACCGTGTTTCCACTTGGGCCACCACACATGGGTTTAAATTTTCAAGTACCAAAACTCACCAAATTACTTTCACTAGACGCTCTGTTATCTCCGATCATCCTTTGTATCTCTATGGCTCCCGTAATCCCCGAACGTGATACAGTCAGGTTTTCTAGCCTTCTCTTTGACCGTCGGTTAACCTGGAAACCTCACATTACCTCTCTGAAGGCAACTTGTCACAGCCGGCTAAACCTTCTTAAAACCCTTGCTCATCTTTCCTGGGGAGCTGATCGTCGAACTCTGCTTCGCCTACATTCAGCCCTCGTTTTATCGATAACTCGATTATGGTGACCATGATTTATTCCGCGGCCTCTCCTGCTACTCTCTCTAGCCTTAACTCTATCCATCACCAAGGCTTACGTTTGTGCCTTGGTGCTTTTCGCTCTTCCCCTGTTGAGAGCCTCTATACAGAAGCAAATGTTCCATCCTTGTCTGATCGCCGTGATGCCCATTGCACTTCGTTACTATGTACGCTCTCACGATTACACAATCCTTCCATTTATAGAATGGTCACCGATATTAGTAGACATTCTTTATTCGTTCGCCGCCCCTGTTTGCTCCGTCCCTTTTCTCTTCGCCTACATTCACTCTTGTCTTCCCTTCAGTTACCACCTTTATAGTTCATGTAGCATCTCACTTTTCCCTGCCCCCCTGGGAAGTTCCAGCTGTTCGGGTCTGTTCTTTCTCACTCCTTGCTCGAAGCTCAACTGCCTACGGTGGCTTCCCGCTCTCTTTTTCTTGATCACTTCCACTCCATTCTCATGCCACCGCTGTGTACACAGATGGCTCTAAGTCTTCAGACGGCGTCGGATTCGCAGCAGTGTTTCCGGACAGCGTCGTACGAGGGCATTTACTATCTTCAGCTAGCATTTTTACTGCTGAACTGTATGCCATTCTTGCGCACTTATTCGTATTGCATCTATGCCTGTGTCATCATTTGTAGTAGTCTCAGACTCCCTTAGTGCTCTACAGGCTATACGAAAATTTGATACATCTCATCCCCTAGTTCTCCGTATCCAACTTTGGTACGCGTATCTCTACCAAACATAAAGATATTGTTTTTTGTTGGGTCCCTGGTCATGTCGACGTACAGGGCAATGAACAGGCAGACACTGCTGCGCGGTCAGCGTATATGACCTACCAATTTCTATCGAGGTGTTCCATTTCTGGACTATTTTGCTGCAATAGCTACCACCTTCGCACCCGTTGGCAACAACGTTGGTCAACTCTGCTCGGTAAACAAACTTCATTCTATTAAACCGAGCATAGGTTACTGGCCGTCTTCTTGTCATCAGTGCCGAAGTTGGGAGACCACTCTCTCCCGCCTTCGCATTGGCCACACTCGTCTTACTCATGGGTATCTCATGGAGAGGCACCCTGTTCCTCTCTGTGAGCAGTGTCAAGTTCCAGTATCGATTAGCCACATTCTGTTAGACTGCCCTCTCTATCAACGAGCACGCAGAATTTACCTCCAACGTCGTCTTCGTTCTACTACTCTCTCTTTACCTTCCCTTCTTGCTGATGGACCCTCCTTTAATCCTGACTCTCTCATTGACTTCTTGACAACGACCGATTTACTCCACAAACTCTGATGATACTTTTCGCACTCCCCTCAGCCCTTTCTGGTTCAGTCTCTTGCTGCCCTTTACCCTTTCACCATCCACTGCCCCGCTGTTATCCGTAACCTGTTGCTCATCCATCTCCCTTTTGCCACCTGATTCCCTCACTTCCTTCCTGCCCTGCAGCGCTGTATAGTCCTTGTGGCTTAGCGCTTCTTTTTGATTATAATAATAATAATAATTTACTGCACGTATAAGTTCTGTCAAGCACCTTAACTACTGGGAACGCTGGAAGCACTTGACTTGTACTCGTTGGAACGCAGGAGAGATATATCATAATCTACACCTGGAAAATCCTGGAAGGAATGGTCCCGAATCTGCACACAGAAATCCCTCCCTACGAAAGTAAGACACTGGGCAGGCGATGCAAAATACCCCCAATTAAAAGCAGGGGCGCCACTGGTACACTAAGAGAAAACACCATAAGTGTCCGGGGCCCAAGACTGTTCAACAGCCTCTCCCCAAGCATAAGGGGAATTACCAATAAACCCCTGGCTGCCTTCAAGACCCCTGGCTGCCTTCAAGACCTCTGGCTGCCTTCAAGACCCCTGGCTGCCTTCAAGACCCCTGACTGCCTTCAAGACCCCTGGCTGCCTTCAAGACCCCTGGCTGCCTTCAAGACCCCTGGCTGCCTTCAAGACCTCTGGCTGCCTTCAAGACCCCTGGCTGCCTTCAAGACCCCTGATTTGCCTTCAAGGACTCCTGGCTGCCTTCAAGACCCCTGGCTGCCTTCAAGACCCCTGGCTGCCTTCAAGACCTGTGGCTGCCTTCAAGACCCCTGGCTGCCTTCAAGAGAGAGCTGGACAGATACCTAAAGTCAGTGCCGGATCAGCTGGGCTGTGGTTTGTACGGTGGAATGCGTGCGGCCAGCAGTAACAGCCTGGTTGATCAGGCCCTGGTCCACCGGGAGGCCTGGTCGTGGACCGGGCCGCGGGGGCGTTGATCCTGGAATAACCTCCAGGTAGACTCCAGGTAAACGCTGGTGTTCCAGGAATCTAGATAACCATGGTGTTCCAGGAGGACAGACAACCATTTTGTTCCAGGAAGCTAGACAACCCTGGTGTTCCAGGAAGCTAGACAACCCTGGTGTTCCAGGAAGCTAGACAACCATGGTGTTCCAGGAGGCTAAACAACTATGGTGTTCCAGGAACCTAGACAACCCTGGTGTTCCGGTGTTCCAGGAAGCTAGACAACCATGGTGTTCCAGGAGGCTAAACAACTATGGTGTTCCAGGAACCTAGACAACCCTGGTGTTCCAGGAAGCTAGACAACCATGGTGTTCCAGGAGGCTAGACAACCATTGTGTTCCAGGAACCTAGACAACCATGGTGTTCCAGGAACCTAGACAACCATGGTGTTCCAGGAAGCTAGACAACCCTGGTGTTCCAGGAAGCTAGACAACCCTGGTGTTCCAGGAACCTAGAAAACCATGGTGTTCCAGAAACCTAGACAGCCATGGTGTTCCAGGAGGCTAGACAACCATGGTGTTCCAGGAACCTAGACAACCCTGGCGTTCCAGGAGGCTAGACAACCATGGTGTTCTAGGAGGCTAGACAACCATGGTGTTCCAGGAAAGTAGGCAACCATGGTGTTCCAGGAACGTAGATAACCATGGTGTTCCAGGAAGCTAGACAACCATGGTTTTCCAGGAAGCTAGACAACCATGGTGCTCCAGGAAGCTAGACAACCATGGTGTTCCAGAAGGCTAGACAACCATGGTGTTCCAGGAAGCTAGACAACCATGGTGCTCCAGGAGGCTAGACAACCATGGTGTTCCAGGAACCTAGACAACCATGGTGTTCCAGGAACCTAGACAACCATGGTGTTCCAGGAATCTAGACAACCATGGTGTTCCAGAATCCTAGATAACCATTGTGTTCCAGGAGGCTAGACAACCATGGTGTTCCAGGAACCTAGACAACCCTGGTGTTCCAGGAACCTAGACACCATGGTTTTTCCCAGGAACCTAGACAAAAACGGTGTTCCAGGACCCTAGAAAACCCCTGATTGTTCAGGAAACCTAGAAACCATGGTGTTCCAGAAACCTAGACAACCATGGTGTTCCAGGAACCTAGACAACCATGGTGTTCCAGAAGCCTAGACAACCATGGTGTTCCAGGAGCCTAGACAACCATGGTGTTCCAGGAACCTAGACAACCATGGTGTTCCAGGAAACCCCTAGACAACCATAGTGTTCCGGGAAAACCCTAGAAAAACTAGGGTGTTCCAGGAACCTAGACAACCATTGTGTTCCAGGAGGCTAGACAACCATAGTGTTCCAGGAACCTAAACAACCATGGTGTTCCAGGAACCTAGACAACCATGGTGTTCCAGGAACCTAAACAACCATGGTGCTCCAGGAGGCTAGTCAACCATGGTGTTCCAGGAACCTAGACAATCATTGTGTTCCAGGAACCTAGACAACCATGGAGTTCCAGGAAGCTAGACAACCATGGTGCTCCAGGAAGCTAGACAACCATGGTGTTCCAGGAAGCTAGACAACCATGGTGTTCCAGGAAGCTAGACAACCACGGTGTTCCAGGAACCTAGACAACCTTGGTGTTCCAGGAACCTAGTCATTGTGGTAGTATTAGTGGTTGTTGTAGTAACTGGTTTTCTTGGGTTATCCTGGTGAGGGCTAAACCTCCGTGCGATTGAAAAATCCGAAAACGAAATCTAATGCTCTCTGTCTCTCTCTCTCTTCTCTCATCTTATCTCTCTCTCCATGCTCTCTCTCTCTCTCTCTCTCTCTCTCTTCTCTCTCTCTCTCATGCTTGCAGGTAACTGACAGCGTCAGATCTATGTCGCAGGGTAGCGGTAGAATGACTCCAAATGCATTTCTCGACCTCACTGTGTTGTTTGTGTTCCCGAACTGTTTTGCTGTCTCCATGGTGGGACACTCGTGGTCAGGGACACCGTGGTCAAGTCTACCGTGATGAGACAATCATGGTGGGACACTCATAGTGAGAATCGTGGTAAGACACTCGTGATGATACACTTGTGAGAGGACACTCATGTTGATACACTTCGCGGTGAGCACTCATGGTCGAGAGACTAATGATAATGATCTCATAGTGAGGTCTCTTAGTAATGTTCTCATGGTAAGGGCTATCATGGTGAGCGTCTACTGTCATCGATGAGTTCTCATGATTAGCGCTCCTCATGTGAGGTTCTCATGATGAGGTTCTTATGATGTTCTCATGGTAGGTTCTCATGAGGAGGATCTCATGGTGAGGTTCTTCCATTGGTCAGTCGCAGGTTCTCCATTATGAGGTCCTACGGTGAGGTTCTCCATGAGGTCCTCATGGTGAGGTTCTCATGGCGTGATTCCAATGATGTTCTTCATTATTAGAGTTATCATGGTCTGTGATTCTCCTGGTGTGATTCTCCATGGTGTGACTCTCATGTGTGTGATTCTCATGGTGATAATGTTGACTTCATTGGTGTAGTCACTTGTGAAGAAAACAGTTTAGTCCGGTATAGGGGGGTATCTGTCAGCCCCATCAGCCCTCCGAGGAGACTTACTAGCTCTCCTGTTGGGGCTAATGCGGAATTGTGCTTCGTCATTATAACAGATTAATCAAATCCTCATCACCTAGTCAGTACCAGCGCACGAGGAATGCTGTCCTCTACTTACAACCATCAGTCGTTCCAGAGATCCTGAAACAACCATGGTTGTTCCAGGAACCTTGGACAAACCATGGTGTTCCTGTGAGAATAACCTAATAATCAACATGCCGCGGCTCCAGGGATGGCTAGTAACCATGGTGTTCCGGAACCTAGAGCATTTGCACTTGTGTATCCAGGAACTAGACCTAACAATGGATGTTCCAGGAAGCTAGACAACCTTAGGGCCTGCTCCAGGAGTGCTAGACGACGACCATGTTGTTCCAGGAAAGCAGAGACAACCATGGAGACGAGACCAGTGTGTCCAGGAGCTAGGACTACCCATCGGTGTTCCCAGGAACCGAGACAATCTATGGTTGTTCCATGGAACCTAGTCATATGTGGTTTGTATTTGTTAGGTTGTATTAGTAGTACCTGGTGATGGTAGTTGGTACCATGGTGATGGTAGTAGATAGGATCTGGTGGTAGTAGCTTATCAGTGGTGGTAGTTATAGAAAGCAAGTTGTATTGTAGTAGTGAGAAATCTACTAATCAGTAGTAGTTGTAAGTAGTGGTTACTTGACACGTTAAGTAGTATGTGCATAGTTCAACTAAAGCCCTAGTAGTGGTAGTGGTATTATTAGTAGTAGTCACAAGCCAGCCAGCTAGACTACTTCACTCTAACCCTTGACAGGCATATCGACTAGTGGTGGTAGACCAGCTGGTAACAGAACACAACCGTTGTTTAAAACATATGTCTGAGGAACACCTGTCCTTGTCCTCCACTAACCCACCATGACCCCATCCTAAACCCACCTTAAAACCTAACCCTAGGTACCCAAACTCCCATCCCTAACACCTATGCAGCATAAACTACCTATCCCGACATCCACTACCTATCATAAACCACCCTACTCAACCCACTAATCTCTCCTAATTCTCCTTACCCTAAGCCACCATAACCCGCCACTAACCCAACCTCTCTCATTTACACATGTTATAACTGTCCCAAACTTCTAATCTCATTCTAACCACCTAATCAGCTCCTTATACGCAACCCACCTAACCCACAATAAACTACATCTAACCTTATCCCTAGATACCCATCACCTGACGTGTCATATCCTCACTAACCCACGCATACACCCACGTAACCCAGCAATAGCCCCATAAACCCACCTAGCTACCATAACCCCTCAAACCCACCTTTCAGACTCCTGAAGCTTCGTTCATTCACATTAACCTCTGTTATGTACGGGTCAACAAATATGATAACAGCAAACTATCGCACCATTACGGTCGCTCTCTGTACACTGACAGACTTTCAGAGTTGTTGTCGCAGGCGCTCAACTGATACAACCAGCTAGAGTGTATGTTCGGTATCATGCATACACACAGAATGTTTGTTAAGTGTTTAGCAGTACACACATTCAGTGTTGGTCAGCGTATCATAGTCATCAACACAGCTTGCCTGCAGTAGTGTTTTAGGGTACTGTTACAACTACGTAGTGTATGTTAGAGTAGAAGCTAGTAAAATCATGATCTGTTGTTCAGATAACCGAGACATTAAAAACACCATGTACTCTATAGACAGTGATTGGTTCAGGTATAACAGACGTAACAACTCTAGTAGCTGTTGCGTACGTCAGTAACAGTATAGCTGAACACATGTAGAGTGTTTGTTACAGGTAACTTTGGAACAACAGACTATTTATCAGGTAACGACTGAATACACTGTTATGACTGTTGTTCAGGTATAGCGCAGTACAAATCGTACCGCCTAGACGTACGCTATGTTCAGGTATACAGTACAACAGTAGAGTGTTCAGGCACTACAGTACAATCATGCTGTTGTTCATCGTGCTATCTACAGTTGACGAACAGTAGATCAGTGTTGTTGCAGGTAACAACAGTGTACAACAGTAGAAGTGTGTTCAGGTAACAGTACAACAACTGTTGTTCATTGGTAACAGTATCAACAGTAGAGTGTTGTTCAGGTAAACAGTACACAGACTGTTGTTAGGGTAACAGTAAACAGTAGAGAATAGAGTGGTTTGTTCAGGTAACAGAGTACAAACAGTTTTGAGTGTTGCTTCAGCACTGCTCACTAACACTCGCTCTCACAGAATTCAACTAGACTGATTGCATTCAGGTAAACTAGCATCACAACAGTAGTAGCTGTTAGTTCAGTGGTGATCAGTACAACTGAGCTAGACTGAGGTTCACCGGTGGGACCAGTACAGAAAGCCACTAGAACTGTTGTTCAGGTGACAGTTGTCACTCACAGTAGCAGTGTTGCTTACGGTAACTAGCCTTACTACAGCGCAGCAAGTGTTGTTCATCGCGTCAATCAGACTACAACACTGACTGTTGATTAGGTAACAGTTAAAAAACAGTAGCAGTGTTGTTCAGTGTACTAGTTGTCACAGATACATGTAGAGACTATGTTAGCTTCATAGGTGACATGTTCTCTCAACAGCCTAAAGATAACTGTTTGTGCAGTCAGGGAACAGCTTTACTTAATCTAGTAGGTGTTGTTCAGATGTTTATACAGTACAACAGTAGGAGTGTTGTTCAGGTAACTCAAGTACTATGACAGTAGAGTGTTTTTGATCAGGTAATTCTGTTTACAACAGATAGAGTGATTGTTCAGGTAACATGTGACACAGATAGAGTGTTGATCGCATTTGAGTAACAGTACTAACAGTTTATGATGTGTTTATGCATCAGGTTGAACAGAAATTCGTACAACTGTAGAGTGTCTGTAGATTTTCAGCGGTCAAACAGTCTAACAGCTGAGTGTTGAAATCTAAGGTAATCTCATGTACAACCAGTTTGGAGCTGTTGTTCACTTTGGTAACTATGTTACAACGTTAGAGTGTTGAGTTCAAGGTCAATGCTAAGCTAGCAACAGTAAAGAGTGTCAGCGTAATGAATACAAATCGAAGAATAGAGTGTAATGCTTCACGTCGGTAACAAGTATACACTAGCTTTAGATAGTGTCTACAGGTTTCCACGGTATATGCTCAGTTTGACATAACTCTGAACTGCTGTTGATGCTTGCAGTAAACAGTTGACAAACTGTAGAGCAATACGCTTAGATTCAACTTGTGTAAGTCTCACGTTAAATCAGCTAGACCGTGATTATTCTCTCGTCCATCATGGGTAACAGTAGATTACTGTACAGTTGTACGAAGAACTAAGAACTTTTAGTGAGTGTTGGTTCATGGTTTTACTGTTTTATCTAATCTAGTTAGATGTTTGTTCAGGTATAACAGTACAACAGACTTGTTGTTCAGGTAACTAGTACAACAGTGTAGAGTGTTGTTCAGTGTTATACAGTTATCAATCGTAGAGTGTTGTCAGGTAAGACAGTACAACTAGACTGTATGATTCAATGGTGACAGTACATGACAGTAGACTGGTTGTTCAGGTGACAGTACAAAACATAGAAGTGTTGTTCAGGTAATTCAGTTAGAACCGATGAGAGTGTTGTGCTTCATGGTAACAGCTCTACCATCAATCAGATTGTAGTCGAGCCCTGTTAAGATGTCATGTAAATGTAAGATGTGTTATAACAGTTAGGTTTGCCAGAGAGTTGCCAGTTGAGCAGTGGGTAAGACGCAGAAAGACAGCAGTAGTCGTTAGATGTCAAGAGGTATAACAGCAACGTACAACAGATGAAGAGTGACCTTCGAGTCAGGCCTAACAGTACAACCAGCTCTGTAGACTGTTCCGTCTCACGTCAACTGCTGACACTAGTCAGCTACTGCCGCCCCCACGCTGTCCTGCCTTCACCCCGCCGGATAAACTGTCACTTTACAACAGTCTAGGGACTGTTGTTGTGCACGCTCCTAACCAGTCGCGCCTCCCCCGTGCCCCTACAACAGTAGTGTCTCGCTTCACTGGTCATCCGCTCTACACAGCGTCAGCAGTCCGGTTGGCATCACCGCCGTAGACCGTACATACAACGTAGCAGCTACGCTAGCTTCACGGCTTACAGTACAACACGCTACACTCCCCCTAGCGACCCGCTCGTCTGTTTCAGCCCGGTCACAGCTCACAAGTACAAGCTAGAGGTGTTGTTCATTGGCTTAACACCGTAATCCACAACGCAGTAGACAACTGGCTGTTCATGGAACGTGACGCTACTAACGAGGGATCCTAGTCTTACGTGCGTGCTTCGATCTTTCCTCTGCGGCAATCAGTGTTACAACCTACGTCCTTCTGTTTAGATACGTATTGTTCAGGTATTTAAGGTTTTCCTGCGTCCTCCAATCAGCTTCTCACATAGCTGTAGTAGTGTTGCTTCATGGTATACAGTTTACCAACACGCTAGTGCGTGTTTGCTCAGGTACAATACTAGCTACAACTAGGTATGATGCTCGTAGATTGAGGTAACTCAGACCTTTACTAAGACGTAGCTGTGTGTTTGTTCTCGTCTTGTTCAGGCTGAACAGTACACGCTAGATCTAGCTTTGGCGCCAGGTAACAGTTAGACGGAACCATGACTAGTTGCTGCGCCAGGTAATACCGCATGTAGACAACATGCCCATGTCTGATGTTCATGTTCCGCCTACAGCTCTGCGAACCACATCCCTTTCCTCGTTCTCCCCCACCCTCTCCCCCACACCACTATCTAACAGTGTCATAGTGGCTCCCGCTCTGCGCGCAGCGTTCAGTATCAAACAGTTAGAGTCCGCACGCTAAGTAGTCAAGTAGTTCGTACCTCCTGTATGTCGTTTTATATCTTTAGTAGACGTGTTATTCATGGCTCACACCCTCAGCCCTTACGTAGTCACAGTGACCGCAGCTTTCATGTCGGTAACGGCCCGGTCCAGTGCCAGAACTAGTAAAGTCCATTAGAGTTCGTTTTCGTAAAAGCTCAGACTAGGTCCTACATGTTGTTACGCACATTCCCTGCGCTGTAGAGCTCTACAACGTGCACTACTTACGTTGTACTCAGCCTGGTACACATGTACATTCAACAGACTGTTGACCTAGAACCACTTTGGGTATGTACATGTATCAATCTCTATGCTTCTTGTGAAGCACGTGCTTTATGGTATATTCTTGACCTCAGGTAGACTGGAGGAGAAAAGGTTACCAGTTAATTGCGTTTTGACATAAACCCCATGCTGGAGTGAGCGTCCAGGTGGGGAGGGGGGCCTCGGTCGGTCTGATCCTATTAAGCATTATCACAGTTGGTACTCAAGTCTTGTTGTCTTGACACGATTCGTACTTCAACACCTATTGCAACGGTTGATTCGGTTAGTTGTTCGCTATTCGTCATGGACTTTGATCGCAGGAGTGCCCGTATTAGATGCTCAGTTGCTATGACGGTTTATATTTTGGTTTGAGGTGTGCGTCGCTCCCGGTGTGTTCCTGGGCTCGAGTTGGTTTGTTTGTTTCTTGTGTCTGGTTGTGTTTTATGGTCACCACAAGGTCTCGCTCAGTCTTTCTCCCTTGTTTTTCTTGAGGGTGAGGTTGTCTAGTCTTCTACTGTCAATCAGATCTCTTGCTGTTCCACCTTATGCCTATCACTCTGTCCCTCCTGCGGGGTTCGCTGTCTATGTTGCCCCTCATCCGAATATCTATCAGATGTTACGTTAGCAGTGTGCCCTTTGCCTTCTATTTTGCCCCCCTCCTCTCAATCTTGATGTCTTTGGTGCATAAATATGGCCTGAGCCTTGTAGCAACTAGAACTTTGGGTACTTCTGCGTACTGTGACAAATTCGAGAGAGTGACCTCAGATGGTGTGCCCTGCCTCTCTTGTCCACCTACCCATGACCGGATAACCAGGGGAGTGAGTCTGTGCGGGCGTACATTGCATACACGAGTAGCTCCTGCTCTAAACTCAGTTGTTACTGGGTTTGTCTTCCCCTTGCCTCAGTGCCTCTGTCAGATTCTATATTATTGGTCTCAACCTCAGCTTCACGTGTCATCTATACAGTCGCGTAAGACAAACGTAGTGGTTACAGGTCTTCGAGGTATACAGGTTCTATTCCCTTTCCACTATTCATGTGTCGCTCTTTCGATATGCTATAGTGAATCCCCAATATATATCATGCTGTGGATTCTTAGAGTAAAGTTATCCTCACTGGACCCCTACATACATTGGAACCTCTCACGCTCGTGAACAGTTTGCTGTCCCCCACTTGTCTTTACAGGTCCAATCTGTTACTGTACTGCTATCACGCTACCTATGACTCTCGTTATGCAGTTGCCCTCCTACGCTGTAACCAGTGTTATTCCCCTTATCCATTGCAGTTTGCCCCCCTCCCTTCTTTTTACAGTGCGCCTCCCTGGTCTTGCCTTCTGATCCTCACAGCTTGTGCGTCCTGCATGCGTCCCGTGAATCTTCTTAACTGTGGGGGGAGCAAGGCGGAAGAGAAGGAACTGGAAAAAAGGAGTAGAGTGGGATCATCTGGTAATGATGGCAGAAACCCTTGGCGGTGAACCTTGTTAGCTGGTCAAAGCCTCCCCCCCCCTCCCTCCTTCCCTGCTCTGCGAGCTAGTATATTAGGAAGAAAGAAAAAGAGATCAAAAATGACTCGCTATGCTACCCAACCTCTCTGACAAACCACTCTCTCTCGTTTCTTTCTTGCTGTTTGAGCGTGCTGTTATTACTTGCGGTTACGCTTCGTCATATAAGTTCTCCCAAGGACGGTTTGTTGATTCAGGAAGGATCTTTTGCCTCCCCTTCCATTGAATCCCATCCATGCTTAGGCCTTTTTGCATTAGAGATATCTATTGTTCCCTTTCCAGGTTTACTGTGTTCGACTACAGCTACGACCACACGTTCCGCACTCCTCCTTCTGAATAATCTTTCTCCATGACCTTTTGCACACATTTACATGTGTCAAGTGAGCGAGGAATCAGGGTCTGGTAGTTATTAAAAGTTTAGTAGCCTGCTCGTTTACATGGTCGTTTGCCTGTTTCCTTTCGGTAATAATATATGTTGGGGAATACTTTTTGGCTCCCCTTGTCTTCCCATTTTATGCTCTGGTCAGCTTTGCCAGTTTGAGATTTCTCAAGGAGATTGGGTTGTTGAAGCTTTGATTGTGTGTGTGGTTAATTGAGTTATTTTTGTCTAATTTTTTCGGTAAATCATTGAATTACGGGACACCTGAAAAACGCAACGAAGCAATGTCGGCTCCTCTCTATCTCTCAAGGACCCATGGGGGAGATGTTTTTGTCTCTGGGTTTTTTTTTTGGTATTCCGTGGTGGGTGTCCGATCACTATCGCCTTTTGGGGGTGAGCTGGGGATCGGTGGTTAGGTCCCTAGTGTCGACGTTGTTGAGCTTCTTGCCTCATCACGCTCAGTGTTGGGCGTTTATTATCTATGTTTTTTTTTGTGTCATACGCCATAGCTCTTCGTGGTTGGTTATATCTTTATTTATTCCTTCTCTCTTCTGGGTATGTTGTTCCGCATTCATGTGCTTCTGTGTTTTTCCCTGCTTCCTCACCTACTGAGTCCTACCCTTCACCTGATCTGTACTGTACTAGAGAAGAAATATACGCTTCCTTATCAATCTCCTGTTCAGATCCCTCACATACCTCCCTGATCATTTCTGTTGTTGAGCGACATGGAGTTTCTTAGGTTCATCTCCCTCATTTACCTTGCTGGCCTGTATCTGTTCTCACTGGTCTTGGAACTGTTTGTCCTTCCTCCTGATGATGGCGTATAATATAACAGTTTTTCGGGTGTCATTTCACAGTATTGTTATCTGTACCAGATGCTATGTTCATCTTTCATACTGTCGCTGGGCCTCCCCACGGCGTCTCGCTCTCCTCCCGCAGTTTCCTTACCTTCGTGCGTCACTCGTTCCTTGGCCTCTTGCTCGCTTCTCTTCCTCTCTCAGACTCTCTGAATCTGAGACTCTATTAAATCCTCCATATTTAACGTTGTTATTAGTTGTTTTCCTGCGTTTGTCTGTAGATCGTTTTTCGCATTCTCTATTGCACTTTGTTTTTGCCTCGTCTATTAATTCACCGCGTTCATCCATCCGTGAGTTCTGAACCAGGGGCTCCGTTTTCGCTTGGTTGCGCTTCTCTGCGTTTTATATGGGTGTTCTAGTTAACTGTCTGCCCTTGAGGAAATAAATAATCATAAAACTATAAACCTTTCCACGGTACGCTCCTTTTGCAGTTTGTTTCGGTGGGCTGTTTACATATGGCGCATCATATCTTTCAATTTTCTAGGCCTTTCCCGTGCAGTTCTCTGTCCCACTGGGACCTCCCAGCAGGAAGAGGATAGCTTAGAAAGTAAGTCCAATGTTAGAGGGAAGATTTCTTCATACCCTAAATATTTTTGTAGGTCCCCCCTACCCGTTGTTAGTGGTAAGGCTATTTGTCACCCTATCAACTCTGGGTTGTATGTTAATTCTCTCCACTGTAGCAGCCTCTACTTTGTTTTCATACAAGCACAGAAAGCCACGTGGTTCGCTGAGCTTCCAGTAGGGGGAGGCTCTAGATTACTGGTTTGTCCTCAATGTACTAGCTGCCCCAGCGGATGGCCCCAGGCGTGGGAACACCACAGGTTCCACTCCCGTTCTGCTGGATCATCCTCCCCTCTACACTCTGGTTATGGTGTCCAACCTCTAGAAATAAAGTTTGAGTGCAGAGGTTTTCCCTAGGAACTCACGTCCATATACAGACCGGGCCCTTCTCATGTTTCGGGACGCCTCCCATGTTCCAGGGCTGCAGGCGCTTTACCAGTCACAGTCTTCCCTTGTGTGGTTGTGAAAATCCTCCCATGAACTCTAGCAACTTTGCGTCGCTGCTTTACCCAGTGCGAGTAGTGACGTGAGTTACACGTAGTGAGTCTTTCTTGACACCCTCAGCAAGTGTTTGTGTCACCATTGCTCTGTTGCTCTACATCATATTCCTCTCTTGGCCTCCCTCAGCAGTTCTGTGGTGGATTATACATCACCGTCTGCAGTATTGACACTTTGTGTTCCCCCAGGACTGAAGTGTTGTACCTGCTATGTAGGTCTCTTTCTCCGTCTCATCTATTCCTTCCATTTGCTCGAATTTTCAATCTGTTGTGTTACGGATTGTCGCAAAAAGCAGGCAAGGCGAACCCCACCGCCTGCCCCCTTACTATGCCCTCCCGTTCTATCTTTGTCCTCATTGATCTGGTATATCTGGCATTCGACTATTGGTGGGCAAGATTGCAGTGCTGTAGATCGTAATTGTCTCCATGAGTTTTGTTTCTGTAAACTGCTATGATGGTCTGGGGTATTCTCATTGATTCTTTCTATTGCATTCCTCATGTTTTATTCGTTATTAATCCATTGCCCCCACAATTTGTGTACCAAGACTTGAACTTCTGTTCCTATATGTTCAACTGTGAAGATGGCGAGTGCGGGGTGGGGTGGAGAACTGAGGGTAGTTCGGTGTGTGTTCTTGGTTGGTTTGATAGTTCAGTTGCTCTGGGTAAATGCTGGTTAATATCCTAGAGGGTTTGGTTTTTTACTGGCTATATTTTTGTGGGCTGCAGGGGGGTTTTTTTTCATTGTTTTTTTTTTCTATATACAGGAGGTCTTTTTTGTGTGTCGCTGTGTGTCCTGTGTTTGTTTCGGTATTTTTGTCCGCGGGTGTCGGCTGGGAAAGCTCGAATCATAAAATAATATGGCTTCCTTTACTGCAGGTCAGTTTCTAGGTGAGGTGTGCTTGCGCTTCTTGTGAGTGGATAGCAAGTGCGCTTTCCTGGTGACAACTAGGTACATGGTGCGTCGTTGCTCAGGTCTTGTCTTTCTGTTCCCTTTGCCATTTGATCCTGTGGTGGGTTGATGCTGCTCTTCCTTTTTCATATCCTCCGTTTCTCCTTTCGTTTTTTTTTTGAACTCTCTCTTTTTCAGTGTCTTCCTTTCGTCCTGTGTTCTGTCTCGTCGATCGAGGTCCACAATCGGACTCCTGCCCCCTCCCCCCCCCCCCCCCTCACACAATGACCTAGCTCAGCCAATGCTTTCTTTCCTGCAATGGATCATGTGCTCTCGGGGTTTTGTTTTTATTTTTTTTGTGTTGATTTTTTGTTTTTTTTTTTTCGGCGTTGTTGTTTTCTGTTTGTTAGATTAGTGTTGGTTGGTTTCACTCGCCTTGAAAATTACTTTGAGTGAACGAGCCGACGGCGTCCGACGACGATCGAATTATCCGATCGGAGCCGAGCGACGGAATAATTCCGCAGACTTATCTATTCAGTCCGTGGGTGAACCACCCGAATTCTCCGAAAAGTTTGCCACCTGGCGGGTGTCATGTGCCCCCCCTCTCCGATGTCTTTCTATGTTCACCCTCCCTCCGCCTATCAGGACCTTTTACATCGCATATCTTTCAATATCGCTTTTTTTTTACCTTTTGCAATTCCGACTGCTTTCTATATTCAGTCATAAGTTTCCCCTTTAGCTTCTCGTTTCTTAGCGTAGCCCTAATAAGACAGACAAACACGGATCTCCTCCTTTTCCACCTCGCACTGTGACTCCCATGGCATCCTTGATGTGTTTTAAGTTTTCCGTGGTGTGTCTCCTTCCTTCCGTCCCCCTTCCCTCTCTAGTTTGGCCCTCTTCTCCCACTGTCGCTTCTTGGTTTATCCTTCTGCTCGTCTACCTGGCATCCTGGGCCCCACAGGTATCTAGAGCTGGTGTTTTTTTAACGTGCGTACCTTGCAATGGTCCTAGTTTCCATTCAATAGGTCTCCATCCTCTCTACTGTCCCATGTCTAGTGACTAAGCTTCTGCCTGTCTTTTGTTTTTGGGCCCCCATGTGGGTTTTTTGACTGAGACCTCTGAGCATACAGTTTAGTTTCCACCAAGATTCCTTTCAGGACCTTGTATGTCTGTGTTTTTGATTGTTTAGCCCATTGCCATGCTACTTCTGTAATATCTTGTCTCTGTGCTCGTTTAGATGTCTCCGTCCTCCTCTAATACTCTCTTCCTTTTCCTTTACAGTCATCTAGTCCCTCTCCCATTCTTCCTCCCTTTTCTTGGAGAGCTCTACTCCCATTCGCTCCCTCCCAGATTCGCACTTGTGATGTGAGCGTTGCGCGGCTTCCTTGATGTGTAGTGCATGTCAAGTACATGTGTGAAGTAAAGTAGTATTATTTGTTCCTTTATCTTATTGTGGGTGAGTCGAGGTTGTAGATGCAGGAGGAGTGAGCGCTCTAAACCGCGTAGGTAGGGATTGTAGGATTATTTGCTCAGCGCATTGTGTCGGGGGTAAGTGGGTGAACAGGATACGGGTTAAAGGGTGGGAAGGTTGGGGAAGGAAGCGGGAGGACTGGGGGTGAAGGGGAATGGAGGAGATGGAAGTGTGTGTCGGGAAGGGAAGGGAAGAAGGTGAAGAGCGGGGAGGGGGGGGGGAGGAACGAAAGGGGGGGGGGGAAGGGGGTATGCAAGAGTGTACAGAGTAGCAGATGGGTAAGGGAAGGGGGGAGAAGTGGTGATTGAAAGTTGAACTGGGTAGGTGAAGAAGAGGCGGTGGGATAGACTCGGATGGGGTACCGAACGTAGTAGATCAGTAGGGCAGACTGAGTAGAAGAGTCGAAGGGCGGGGGAAGGGGAGAGTGGGGGAGAATATGGTTATACTATTGAGAACTCCAATGCAGGGAACCGGTTTGGCACAGTAGGATCCAATTTCCTCCGCTTAGACATTGATCAGCTGAGCCCGCTCACCAGTGTCATGGAAACCTGCCGTTCTAGAGGGGGCCGGTGGGCATCATAGTGATGTGTGCGCATCCATAGCAAGGAAGCGGCCATTTGTGGTAGGCCAGGTCCAGAGGCACATAAGCCCGGGGCAACCATGGGTGCCATGTTGTAACATAACGTGTGTACTTATTACAGCTTAACTCACCTTGTGTACTCAACAGTTTGAGGTTTGCAAGGGGGTTTCGATTCCAAGCTTCTTATGGCCCCGCTCCGCGCTCTCCCCGCCTCCCCGCCTCTCTCTCTCCCCCGCCCCACCACCCGTCCGCTCCCCGCCCTCTTCACTGTGTCACCACTAACGGTCACTCTCCGCTGAATTACACCATGTGGCGGTTTAATCGTCCTACTGCTTATCAGAGTATGGATTCCTGCCTCCACTTACATCCTACTTCCAAACGTATTCCACGTCCTCTGACCTACTCATGTCAGGCAGTCATATAGTAACTTCGGCCTTGGAAATAAGAACATAACCCTTCTAACATCCCTGGTGTTGGTTTGTCATTGTGTCTTGCAGCTTCCATCTAGTGTCAGGCGACCTAGATTGCTGTGTCCAGTCTCTGGTAACATCCTTGTTCTTTGTTCACCCTTGTCAATTCCACTCAGTATTTTTTGTGTAATTCGTTATCTATTTGTCCCCCCCTATCTCTACTGTCCTTCCAGTTTTGTCGTCAGTTTGATTTTCCATTAAACTCTCCTAGTAGGACATACTCCTTAGCTCTGGGAACTAGTCTTCTCTTGTGTGGCCAACCATTGCACTTCCTCTAGTTTCTTTACATGCTTGGCTAGGTTGTGGGGTTTCCGAACTGGTGCCCCGCATTACTCACAATATGGCCTCTACCCTCCCAAGTACACGGTGTACAGGGGTCCTGAGACGAGCTACTTGATTAGATGTCGGTAAGGGATAACGGCAATGGGCGGTACATGCATAGTCATGCTGAGGTTTGGCAAAGGCGCCCCAATATTTCTGCAGCAGTTATTTGAGATTGGTTTTTTGATGTTTTGATCTGTGCACTTCAGGAGAAGATGTGCTGGTGTTATTACTCACCCTCAAGACCGCTTTTTCCTTAGACGTGAGGTTTGTTAGTCTCTGTGCCCCCCTAGACTGATAGTTCCGTCCTACTGCGGTCTTCTTTTGCCATTCTCCCAATCTTCCAATGCAAGCTTTCTGCACTTAGTGTGGGTCATTGTTGAACGGCAAGGAGCTAATATGTCTGAGATCCATCGGAAACATCTAGACAGACCGTTAACGTTTTCGCTCCCTGTGCTTCTCATTATTCCTACGGCGTCTGCACCTGGCTCGTTATGTTCTGATCGACATTCTCCTCATAACTCCAAATGCTTCACAACGTTTATTTTTCGTAAGCTCTCCAGAAAGACTAACCAGAGTCGAGCCTTTCTTCAATCCAGTTTCACACTTGAAGAAGAAAGTCGACAACACTCTTTCCGTTCCTTGATGTGTTGCTCTGCAAAGTCTGAACCTCGAGACAAACTTCGGTTTTAAGTCTATCGAAAAACCCATCCCCCAATCCAACAGACGATCTATCTAACTACGCACTACTTCTACTCTCACCATCGACGCACCGAAACTACGAACGTTGTTGCGTTAATTATAGGCCTTCTTCCTGCGTGCACTCCAGAATCTGCAGCAATGGTTCGATGAGGAAGAATGCACTAAAATTGAAACAAAAGTATTATGTTCTAAACTCCACTATATCGCATCGTCACTTCATACCAGAGACTGCAGACGGCGGGGGCCATTTAAACATCTCTCAACACACCCATGAGAAGACACTGCTCGGTGAGAAGATTGATTACTATAAGTGCCTCCCCACCAACCTCTCATTGCCAAAACATCGATTTGCCAACATCTTTTCCAATTACATCATGCCAGTATCTACCTCCACAACCACGACCATCAAGGACATCACCGTAGTAGACAGGACAAGACCTCATCTCTCTGCTAAGGGAGCTTATAGCATTAATCCCTTGTATGTATGACGCTGCAACAAATTATATGTGGGCGACGGCGAACATCAAGAGACATCCAAGCACGTATTTATTTCAGAACACCTCAATAGTCAAGCTGGACTGAGCGCGATACAAGGAGCGATGCCTGCTCGTGTACACATTCGCAATTCACAACAACCAGTTTAATTAACTATCAGAAACTCCCCAAGCTTATCAGACCCTCAGAAGAAAACACTCAAATACCGCTAGAATTCTGGCAGATCATCGCTTATGCTCTAGTTAAGCAACAATTTAAACCAGATTCAACCGGCTTGCTATAACATAGCTCTTCCATGGACCACTCGCTATAAGAAACTTCTTCAGTCGATATCCCCACATAAAAAATAGAACACTGCAGAAGGTCTCTACTCACAACTTGTCCAATACCCCTGTCAAGCTACCCAAGGATCCTTATAACTCCACCCGGTAGATCATCAGATGCAGCTTCTCCCACATGACGCCGCAACATTCTGATAACATGACTATCAACATACCTCCGTACCTTCCCACCCCAGGTAGATCTGGTTGTGTGGTTGTGATTGATAAAAGCCCAATGTTGTGGGTGAAGTACGTTGGTCAATAAAGGATACACCATATAAACTAGATATGATGTTTATATTCATTCTGTATAATACTAGTATGCTGTATAATACTTAGTATATTGCATAACTATTTAGTATCGTGTCTTAATACCGAGTTATGCTGTTATAATACCTAGTATGCTGTACAATACCTAGTATGCTGTATAATACCTAGTATGCTGTTATATACCTGTATTGCGTATTAATACAAAGAAAGATCGGTGTTAACTGCTGTGACGTTTGCAAGATTAGCAAATTTCACATAAACACTCAGGTACTGAATAAAGTATCTATCATAATTTTTCACGGGACAGATTAGGCCTATTCATGACGTTACGCGGCCCAGCGTGGGAGCCTTACATGGCTAAGCACATGGACATCTCTCGGAAAAAATTCTAAAGGTTTGAAAACCTGGCAAGTTCCGTAACTGTGAGGAATTCTCGATTTTAAGAGAGGTTTATGTGAAGAATTTTCACGATTTTAGAGGATGAAATAGATGAACAAAGGCGAGGACATGATTACTTATAAAAAAACTTAGAGGAACTGATGTGGGCAGACAGGGACAGACTTTTTGATTGAAGCAGAGATGAATGGATCAACCTGGTGACTCATGGTTCATGTTGAGGGCACACAATGAATCAATAGGGATATAAGGAGTATTTCCTTAGTCCAGTAGTTCGTTGAATGGTAGGGATGGATGGACGAGTCATCACTCCAAGGCTACACTGTGAGAATGGCGGCGCCTTAAGATGCAGAGTCAGTGATGTTCTATTATTGTTAGTACAGGAAGATGTGGCAAGTCTCTAACAAAAAAGTCCTATAACACAAAGGCTGATGAGTATCTTCTCTCCACCCAGGCCATGGGCGCCCTGGCGTTAAAGCTCTCGCTTCACACAGGGAGGAGCCCGGGTTCGATTCGCGGGTAGCGGTGGAAACATCTGCGCGACGTGTTTGCGTACTCACTCCTCGTGTTCTGTTGTGCACCTAGCAGCAAATAGGGTATCTCCTGGCGTCTAGGTTAGTCGAGGTGTGGTCGCAGCTACTGGGGGACAAGATGTGAGGACCCCAGTGGAAATGAGTTAGTCCTCGATGACGCATGATTTTCTTGGGTTATCCTGGTGAGGGCTAAACCTCCGTGCGATTGAAAAATCCGAAAACGAAATCTAATGCTCTCTGTCTCTCTCTCTCTTCTCTCATCTTATCTCTCTCTCCATGCTCTCTCTCTCTCTCTCTCTCTCTCTCTTCTCTCTCTCTCTCATGCTTGCAGGTAACTGACAGCGTCAGATCTATGTCGCAGGGTAGCGGTAGAATGACTCCAAATGCATTTCTCGACCTCACTGTGTTGTTTGTGTTCCCGAACTGTTTTGCTGTCTCCATGGTGGGACACTCGTGGTCAGGGACACCGTGGTCAAGTCTACCGTGATGAGACAATCATGGTGGGACACTCATAGTGAGAATCGTGGTAAGACACTCGTGATGATACACTTGTGAGAGGACACTCATGTTGATACACTTCGCGGTGAGCACTCATGGTCGAGAGACTAATGATAATGATCTCATAGTGAGGTCTCTTAGTAATGTTCTCATGGTAAGGGCTATCATGGTGAGCGTCTACTGTCATCGATGAGTTCTCATGATTAGCGCTCCTCATGTGAGGTTCTCATGATGAGGTTCTTATGATGTTCTCATGGTAGGTTCTCATGAGGAGGATCTCATGGTGAGGTTCTTCCATTGGTCAGTCGCAGGTTCTCCATTATGAGGTCCTACGGTGAGGTTCTCCATGAGGTCCTCATGGTGAGGTTCTCATGGCGTGATTCCAATGATGTTCTCATTATTAGGTTCTCATGGTGTGATTCTCATGGTGTGATTCTCATGGTGTGACTCTCATGGTGTGATTCTCATGGTGTGACTCTCATGGTGTAGTCCTTGTGAAGAAATTTGTCCGGTATAGGGGGGTATCTGTCAGCCCCATCAGCCCTCCGAGGGACTTAGCTCTCCTGGGGGCTAATGGACTTTTGCTTCGTCATAAACAGATTAATCAAATCCACATGTCCGTACCAGCGTCACGAGACATGCTGCCCTCCCCCTTTCTAGATTTTCATTCTTTTTGGGCAACTAAAAGTGAAAAGTTAAACTAGATTAATTCCCCTTTTCCCCTTAGTGGGAAAAATTAAAAAGGGAAAAATCTGCACCTACTTTATCCAAAAGTTGAGACAAATTATCAGTTCTAGTCTATAGCTAATAAAAAAAATTCTTCCATTTTTTATTGAATTTATGTTCTATGTTTAGAAAGGAAGAAAAAAAAAGCTAAAGTTCAGAAATTATACTTTTTTGGGGATAATGGGGAGGAGGGCGAGGAGGCCCGGCGGGGCTCAGATTATTTTAAAGGGAACAAAAGAAAAATTGCTTTGTCACGAGCGCATTGCCTTCTTTTTGAAAAAGCCCCAAAGGAAGTTAGACTGTTCCTTTATATGAGTGGGAAAAATTCCCCGGTAGAACTAATCATCAGTGCAAATGCAATCCATTTTCCTTTCCTGTTGTGGATAATCCCAAAGATCCCTATGATAAAGGGATGGAACTGAATAGTGAAGTGAAACGGTAGGGAGTGTTGCAAGAACACTCCCGATTTGTGAACCTATGCAACATCCCAAAAACCCAAATAAATTTTTAAAAAACCATTCAAGCCCCAACTTACGGCCCTTCCATACCCCAACGTTACACGACCACGGTAACCCAATTAAAAAACTCCCAGTTTTGGGCCACACAAGGTGTTAGAACGGGAAGTTTACCGGGATTTTTCCCGGGAAAAGGTATTCCCGGGGGTAACCCCCCCGGCCCCCCGGGCCCGGGAAACCGGGAAATTTATCAGGGACTTTAACCCCAAACCCAAAGTGAGTTCCACAAAGCTTTTTAGTTGGGGATATGCGAAATTTTAACTTAATCGGGGAAAAATTTTTAAAATTTAAACACTTTAAAATACATCCCTGGTGGTAACTAAAAAGGGCAGCCCAGGGGAGGGAAAGGGCCCTTACTCACCCCTGTAAAAACTTCAGACAGTTTACCCGGCTGGTTCCCCCTGGGGGAAAAAAAAAGTGAATAGAAAAGAAATAAAACCCCAACAAAAAAACATTTTTATTATATGGGAAAATATAAAAAAAAAAACACTTAAATATAAAAATTTTAAACCCCTATATTAAAAAAAATGAAAAATGAAAAAAAAAAAAGAAAAACTAAATTTAAAACGCAAAATATTTTAAAGGGGTTTTTGTGTTGGTGACACTGTGTTGTTGAAAAATGGGGAGCCGTTGTTTAAATTGGGGGGGGGGGGTCGCAGGTTTTGGTTTGCCACCACCGGCTAGTTCTTCACAGAGTACCCGCCGTGCCCAATTTTTCCCCCCGATGAAAAGGAAAACAGGTTTTTTAAACCCGCTGCAATGATGGGGGGGTTTACGCCCTTTGAAATTTTTCATACGGGTTTAAAACAGTAATTAAACCCAAATAATGGGACGTCCCAAAGGACGAACCCCCCCCCCCCTTCCCCCCGTTTTTTCCCGGTTGATTGACGGGTGACCCTCCCCGTCCCCCCAAGCGGAAAGATAACGGGTTTTCCCACTCCCTTTAAAAAATCACTCTCCAGGGAAAAGAAACAAAAACCAAAAGATTGGGTTTTAAAACAACTGTCAACCTAGAGAAAGACTAAAAGGACAAATTTTTAAAGGGTCAAAAGTGAAGTTTTTCAACCAATAAAATCCACTAGAATACAAGGCGGGCTTTACTTCCCCAGAAGTGGGGAGTTTGTGAGTCGAGTGTTTACTGTTTGACCAAGCCCCACACGTCACCCTTTTTTGGGGGGGGAGGAGAAGGGGGGGGGGAGGTAGTGGGAGCTAGACTGACCCCATGTTAAACAAGCAGCCGGCAATCAAAAATATCACTTTAAAGGGTGGGGGAAAGGGCCCCATTTGATTTCCCAAACCTTTTAAAAAGAGCCGGCCCAAAGAAACTATTGTTTCTTATACTCCCCCTCTAATTTCCAAAACCAGCCCCCACCTCAATCCCCCATACCCAAAACTATAGTAAAGGGAGTATAAGAAGAATAGGCGGGGAAAAAAAGTTCTAAATTTGGGAAAGTTGCGTAAGGCAAGAAATCTTACGAAGTCACGACTTAACCAGTCGAGAAATAATTGGTGAACCTTTTGTTATAACAATATGGAATTAAAAGCGGGGATCCCAATGTCCACCTCAAGAGGCGATGTGGCCCCTTAAAGTTTTAGGTAATAAAAGGTTTATGGTCTTTTCAAAAATAAATTTTTTTCCAGAAATTTAAAATTTAAGTTTGGAGACCCCCCACAAGGGCCAAAACTTCCTTTTCTATGGTGGAGTATCTGTTTCTGGGGGAAGTAGTTTCCGGCTTAGGAAGCATACGGGGGAAGGGGTACCTCATGGTATTGTGTAACCCCGCACAAAGCAGATTGGGGGCACAGTTCTTAAAAAAAAATTTTTTTATTAATATCTGGAATTTAGATAGGGTCTTTCGAAAAGATATTTTAATCTCATTAAAGTTTTCCCGAGCTACGTCGGAAAGTTCGAGGGTTTCCTTCACAGATTTTTTAAAGGAAGTTGGATAGATGCCTGAAGTCAGAAAGGGTTTGGGTAAACCGTGATAAAATTTACGAACAAGAAGCTAGCTGAGCTTCTTGGTTTTGGGGAATTTAAATTTAGCAAAGCTTTGTTTACAGGGAGGCTGCAGAGAGTTATTAGAAAGTTCAGCCCAAGATATCTAATTTTGTTATACCCAAGGAAAAGCATTTCTTCGTTTGGGCGTGAGGCCATGTGGCGTCCCCTACGAAAAAACTACGTTAAATGTTTGGTAGTTCCCCCCCACGTGGTGTCATTACTTAAATGTTTAAAAATAAACTGAACATTTGGCATATTCCCCAAAGCCCTTTTCTCACGTTCACGTAGGTAGCACAGGCAGTTACCAATCAAAAGGGATAGTTCTTACTGCATCGTCCTTGGTGTGTGGGAAAAAGCGGTTATGCTTAGAAAAAGGTTTAAATATTATTTGATTTTGCTGTCCCAATATCATCTAATTGAAGTATTTCTGTTCTTATGGTCCCCAAAAGTTTCATTAATTTAGTTGGTGCCCCCCGAGGGTCCTAGTCACCAATCATGTAGTTCTTCATCATATCAAAAGTTAGAGGTGTAAAATTAGACCCTTTACACTTAGTTGTTTTTAGTTCGTGGGGAAAAAACAAAGTCAAAGTTATTAAGGCAGTTAACCGAATTTTTGGAAATTTTTCTTAAGGTTGTTTATGAAAAAGCTTGGGTTTTCCCCCTTGCTTCTATGAGGTATAACTTTCCACGAATTTTTAATCTTTATAGGGACCTTTTCCTGTACAAATAATTTATTGACTTTATAGGAAAAAGTACCAAATAATCTCCTTTTTTAAAACTTTTTGACTTTTGGAATCAAAATAGGTTTTGTACTGGTCCTTGACAAGTTAAAGTTTTTCGAAACTATGTCGAGGTCCCCTCAAGTTTGGTTTCAAAGGTCAAGGAGAAAACTGGAAAGAAGACTAAACCTCAGCACTCATTCCTCATTAGTCCATAAGTCATGAAGGATGGACAAGGGCCTCTGGCCCTGTTACCTAGAAAATTTAAAAAAGGTAAAAACCCAAAAGAGTCACTGGGACTTCCTCATGGCAAACAAAGAAGGGTAGGTAACGATGCCATGTTGGTTTAAGGGGCGTTTCCTTAAAATGGATGGAAGAATGCTGGCGCTAATCCCCCCTTCAGCTGGGATGAAGGGGTGTGGTGAAGAAGGCTTACTTCTAGAAGCGGGTTTGAGATGTTGCTTAAGTCAGATGTGAATTGTGTCCCACAGTCAGAAAAAATTTCTTGGGACCCCACTCGGAAAAGAGAACAAAAGGTTCAGCCACCTCTGTATAGTTTTGGTTTTTAAGGGAACGGTTCGGGGAAAAACTCGAGCATCATCAACTAATTTTAAAATATTATCTATGCCCCCAGATGAAAGGGGGAAAAAGGGGACCAACGATGTCAATAGTACTTTTTAAAAGGAAATGTAAAGACTGCATTTGCCCCATAGGTATCGCCTGGTCCCTCGGGAGGATGACATTTGGCAAACTTTACCGATTAAAAATAGGTAGTGACTCTGAGGACATTTTTGGCCAAAAATAGGCCCCAATTTTATTAAGGGTTTTCGATGGGAAAAAATGCCCGGCCCCACTGGCGGGTCATGAGCCATTTTAAGGCAGTTTTCTGTTTGATTGGAAAAAACTAAGATGGAATAGTCTATCTCATCTGAATTTAATTTTGAATACTGACTTGTACAAGATACCTTTTATATATTCAATTTATATGAATAGTTTTTCCTTGGATAACTTGTTTTTTTTTAGTGGATTATGGAAATTTCTGAAGAGAAGGGCAATTACGTTGTAATTTGACAAAGGAGTCATCGTTTAACAAACTAAATGGGGGAAAAATAAAGGTTTGGGACATAGGAGAAGCGGGGTTTTTGGTCTGGCCTATCAAGACATTTATGGTATCGGAGGTGATTCTTCACTTTCTCAAACAAGTGACCGTGCCACCTCCTTTAGGTGCTCACGGGTTTTTAACCCCACAGTTTTCGCGAGAATTGTCTATCTGAATTTTTCGAGGGGCTTCTCTGACTTCAGGAAGAGGATCTGAAACACTGAACCATTTTGGTATGAAAGGGCCCCCCCCCGAAGGAGGATTTTGGGACATTTTTCATTTCCTTGTAGGAGCAAGAAGGTGGGAGTGGTGGGCTTAGGGCCAACTGGACCTTTAGACCTAATGTAACAACGGATTTAAAAAAAGGCCGTACGGCCCAAGTGTCTGAAAGTATAGAGGGGGAAAAAAAGTTTCTTTTGGGTTTGGGGGAAAAGCTTATCGAAATGGGTTTACATGTGCATCCAGGTCTCGTTTAAAAAGGTAGTTCATTAACCATTAAATGTTCTGAACAGAGGGTGCTTGGTCATTAAGTCTTTAAAAATCTTCCCAAATTTTTGGACCTTCTTAGGGACAAACTGGACGTTTATGTCCCTTAACACAAAAAAATGCAAAGGAAAAAGGTTTTTACTTTCCCCTAGAGGCTTGATTTCTTAAGGTTTTGAAACCCTTAGGGCGACCCTTTAGGGCTTTATGGAATTGTGGCCCCAGGATACAGGTCAGCAGCCCAGCAACTTTTCAGCTTTAACAGGTTACTTCTCTGATGTGTTGTATTGATGGGGAAGAGCTGTCAGGAACTGGTCCAACCCCTAAAAACTTAAGGTTCATAACTGCGATCAATTCCCGAACTTCTATCCAAAAGTGAACAAAAAAAGGGGTTACTTTGTGTGAAAATTTGGCCAGGCGTAAAGGTGGAAAATGAAATCTTTCCTTTTAAAAATTAGTGGTTTTTTTGATATGTTTAAGGATTGCCCCTTTTTCAGTAGGTTAAATTAATATGATATCCTGCGACAAGTTTTCAAGTATTTAAAGCTGTCCCGAAAATAACATTCCCAACAGGTAGCCCAGTGCAGCGGCCATTCACAGAGGGTGCGGTATTTTAAAACCTTTATAATGTATGAAAATTTTTCTTCCCCCTCTGTGAAGGGAGGTAAATTAGGTGTTGGATATGTGCATAGCTGCACATTTTCCCTTACTCCCTTTATCTAAAAGTGTTGTGAGAAAAATTAAATTTCTATTCTCTAATTTAAGGCGAGCTTGTTCGACCCCCGATCCCTTTTTTCTCTCCCCCAACTATATTCTCTGTCCCTTTGCTCTTTTCCTCAAATTCCTTAATTTAACTTTGTTCCCCACGTCTTAGTTCTTTTTCAGATCAAGTCATCAGCTCCTTTTTGTTTTTTCTCTCTCTTTCTAACTGTCTGTCTTGGTTTTCTCTTTTAATTCGATCTCTTTCCCTTTTTTCTTTCTTTTCCCTTTTTTTCTTCTCTTTCTTTTCTATTCCCTCTCTTTCAAGTCTTTCCCGGATCTTGCACTAAAAGAAAGATTCTAAATTTTTTCCCCGTTTTTTCCTAACTTATTCCCCGGTTCCCCCCCCCGGTATTCCTCCTACTTGCAAGAATAACTTAAACTATCAGGGGGAAAAGAAACTGGATTAAAAAAAAAGGGTTCAATTCCCGCTTGCCCAAAATGTAAAAAACCAGGGCCGATCCCCCGTTCAATTAAAAAAAATTATTAATGAAAACGAAGGGTTCTAGCCGGCCCCCAGCAAACAATAAGTAGAATGGGGTACATGACCCCCTCCCAATCTTCTCACCAAAAAATCAAGATGGGGCCCTTTTACAGTTTTCCTGATATAATGAAAAGCTCAAAGAAAAAGTTTTCACTGGAAAATCTGGGTCCTAGAGTATAATCCTCAAAGTGTTTTAAGCTCACATGAAAGGTGGCGAATTAACTATTTATCCTGCCTGATTGATTTCAATAAATTTAGACTATAAAAATCACCCAAATCTTTTAAATTCTGTACCGTGCCTACCATAGAGAATGTTTTTCTCTTTGGTGGTGGTAACCGCTGTGGTATGCGGGTTTAAGTTCCTTTTGGGAGATTCGAGATGGGTTGAATCTTTATTCAGTAGGTTTATCCTGGCAAGGTTTCATTGTGAAGGTTTACTCGCCCCGTAACAAATTCGACGTTTTCCCAAGGGGGTGGGTCCCCCTCAGGAAAATTAGTGTTAGAAAAAAAAATAATAACAGACAAACATAAACGCTTTATTTATAGAAAATTAAAACATTAAAAAATGAAATTTTTAATCCTACTTAAAAAAAATGAAAAATGAAAAAATAAATGTAATGAATTTTAAAAGTAATATATTTAGGGGTTGGTGTTTGGGGACAATGTGTTGTTGAATGTAGCCCTTGCTGATGTGGGGGGGGGGGGTCGCAGGTGTTGGTGACCCCCACCCGGTAGTTTTCAAGAGTATCGCCGTGAGGAAAATATCCCGATGAAGGAAAGGGTTCTTTACCGCTGCAAGATGGGGGTTACGTCCGCAAAATTTTTACGGTGCACAGGGAATTAAATCCAAAAAAGGGAAGTCTCCCGGACGTTAGTCCGTTCCTTCGTTCTTTCGTTGATTTACAGGTGACCTCTCTGTCATCCAAACTTAAAAAAAATCTCCATGGCAAGTCAATACCAAAAGAGTGGTGGGTTATTACAACAGTCAACGGCGAGCAAAAACTGAAAGGACTAAGTTTATTTTGGGAAAAGTGAAGCTTTCAACCCAAAAAATCCACTAGAATACAAGGGAGGCTGTACTTACTGTAGTGTTGGGAGCTGTGAGTCGAGTGATTTACTGTTTGACCAGAGCCCCACACGTCACCTTTCGGGAGGGGGGGAGAAGAGGGAGGGGGAGGGATAGTGGGAGCTAGACTGACCCTACTTAACAAGCAGCCGGCAATCAAACTATCACTTTAGGGGTGGGGGAGAAAAGGTGGGAGCTTGACTTACCCTACCTTAACAAGTAGCCGGCATTGAAACTATCACTTTCGGGGAGGACGAAAAAAGGCGGGAATAGCAGGAGCTTGACTTACCCTACCTTAACAAGTAGCCGGCAATGAAACTATTGTTACTATATACTCCCTCTCTATTCCTATCTATTGAACTTTTCCCTCACAAGGGATGGCCAGGTTGGAGCTGCAGGACATCGTGATGTTACTGATAACTGACGATTGATATGTGCTGTTATATGCTGGAAGTGTAATTATCTAACCAGTTCACCACAGTCCTCATGGTGAGGCTCTCATGGTGAGGTTCTCATGGTGTGGTTCTGATGGTGTGGTTCTCATGGTGTGGTTCTCATGGTGAGGTTCTCATGGTGAGGTTCCCACTGTGTAGTCTTCATGGTGAGGTTCTCATGTTTTTGTTATTCACCAGCTTTACGTTTCCCTTACACCAACATCACAAACATTGATATGTATGAGGGAAACGTCAACAGTTTTATTTATGACTGAATGAAAGTAACTTGCTGTAAATATACCATAAAAGAAGGTCAGCATAAAAACCATACCCCCGGCCGGGATTGAACCCGCGGTCATAGAGTCTCAAAACTCCAGCCCGTCGCGCTAACCACTAGACCAGCTAGCCACAATAAGATTCATCCAACTAGGTATATTTCTACACCATAGGAAGGTTAGCACAGGCACCTCTGTGACCACAAATGCAAGTTTTTACAGACGAATCTCCAGCTAGCGTGGCCGTGACGAACTCTAGCTCAAGTCCCTTCACTGCCGTCAACATGACTTAAGAAATCGTAATGTGGCTAGCTGGTCTAGTGGTTAGCGCGACGGGCTGGAGTTTTGAGACTCTATGACCGCGGGTTCAATCCCGGCCGGGGGTATGGTTTATTTGCAATCGTGTCATTACGATTTCTTAAGTCAAGTTAAGGTCAGCATAGCCGCCACTGTCTCCACAGATGCTACTTTTTAACAGGTTAATCTTACATTATCATGGCTCTGACGTCCTCTATCTCAGGTCCTTTAATGACGCCAGAACTCACGAAATCGTAACAATACGAAAGCAAACAAGTCGTGAGACTAGTGTGGCTCCCAAGGCATGAGTGACCTGAAACCTCTGAGCCATGTGGATCTAGATATATTTCCATGCACCATAGGGAGGTTAACATGGGCCACACTGTGGGGCCCACGTTTTCCTATGCGAGGGGAGGGGGCCTCAGGAGGGGGGCTCAGGAGGGGGGCTCAGGAGGGGGGCTCAGGAGGGGGGCTCAGGAGGGGGCTCAGGAGGGGGGCTCAGGAGGGGGGCTCAGGAGGGGGCTCAGGAGGGGGGCTCAGGAGGGGGGCTCAGGAGGGGGGCTCAGGAGGGGGGCTCAGGAGGGGGCTCAGGAGGGGGGCTCAGGAGGGGGGCTCAGGAAGGTGAACTAACTAAAATTTAACAGAGCAAAAATATACTTGAAGATAATGGTAGACATTAGTGTGCGACGATAGGAAAAATATTAGAAATAAAAGGCAGGCGGTGGTACAGAGATGTTTGAAATGATCTCAACTTAGCAGAAAGATATGACTGAAGTGCTCAACGCATTGTCGACATGCGTTGGCGGTCTACACAAAAATATACATTGTTTGCCTTTTGATATTCACCAAAGTTTCCGTCAGAAAATTAGGGAACCACTGGAATTTGTAATTATCTTCATTTTTTTCAGACCGCAATGTGTATCAAAGGGAAAGATATTTATTAGAGTAAGAAATGTTGTGTTTGAGAATTACAGACGCTCACTTCTCTATATTGTTAGTTGAACACCTTTAATTAAAGCGATACAATTTGAAGATTTCCTTTGTCTAACTTTGTTCTTAATATTTATGTGGTTAATAATCTTTTCTTCTTCTTCTTCTTCTTCTTCTTTTTCTTCTTTCTTTCTTCTTCTTCTTCTTCTTCTTCTTCTTCTTCTTCTTCTTCTTCTTATTATTATTATTATTATTATTATTATTATTATTATTATTATTATTATTATTATCATCATCATCATCATTATTATCATATTAAAAAGAGCTGAACCGGTGTGGGTCACACAGTCTTCGTGAAATAATTGTTGGAAAGTGGAATAAATCTCATCGCTGCTACGGTGATGTCTGACGGTCTTTAAGACTCGGTATCCTGAATGTTTTCTGTCTCATAAAGACGCTAGATGACAGGTATATCTTGCTACTTCTAGTTGCACTTAGGTCACACTACACAGGCATGCACATGCATATATGTACATACATACGTATAGGTTTTTCTTCTTTTTTTCTAAATAGCTCTTGTCCTTCTTTATTTCCACTATTGTCCATGGGGAAGTGGAAAAGAATCTTTCATCCGTAAGCCATGCGTGTCGTATGAGACGACTAAAATGCCGGGAGCAATGGTCTAGTAATCCCTTCTCCTGTAAACATTTACTCTAAAAGAGAAGAAAAACTTTACAAAATTGGGATGCTTGAATGTGCGTGAATGTAGTGCGGATGATAAGAAACAGATGATTGCTGATGTTATGAATGAAAAGAAGTTGGATGTCCTGGCCCTAAGCGAAACAAAGCTGAAGGGGGTAGGCGAGTTTCAGTGGGGAGAAATAAATGGGATTAAGTCAGGAGTATCTGAGAGAGTTAGAGCTAAGGAAAGGGTAGCAATAATGTTCAAGGATCAGTTATGGAAGGAGAAGAGGGAATATAAATGTG
This sequence comes from Cherax quadricarinatus, assembly GCF_026875155.1. Lineage (NCBI taxonomy): Eukaryota > Metazoa > Arthropoda > Malacostraca > Decapoda > Parastacidae > Cherax > Cherax quadricarinatus. Next base: position 30,390,563 of record NC_069460.1, on the reverse strand, counting down.
TAAATTCAAGGATTATGTGGATTTAAATAAGGGTTGGATGCGAAAAGTAGGTCATAATAAGCGTGTATGCACCAGGAGAAGAGAGGAGTGTAGATGAGAGAGAGGAATTTTGGGAGATGTTAAACAAATGTACAGGAACCTTTGAACCAAGTGAGAGAGTAATTGTGGTAGGGGACCTAAATACTAAAGTAGGAGAAACATTTAGAGAAGTTGTGGTAAGTAAGTTTGGGATGCCAGGTGTAAGCGATAATGGGAGCCCTTTGATTGAACTTTGTATAAAAAAGGGGTTTAGTTATAGGTAATACATATTTTAAGAAAAAGAGGAATATACAAAATATGATGCAGGACGTAATGACAGTAGTTTGTTGGACTGCGCATTGGTTGATTAAAGACTGTTGAGTAGACTTCAGGATGTACATGGTTTGAGTTATATATGAGAGGGGGAAAAAGAAAGACGGGGACCTGAAGATATTAGAGAAGGGGATACGGAGGACCCTGGAGTCAGCAGACAGAGCGGTAATAGAGGGGCCCATAGATGAAGAGGAAGTGTGGATGGCGTTGAAGGGGATGAGCGTCGGGAAAACACCTGGGATAGATGGAATCCCAAATTATTTATTATTTGAGCAGCTGGGAGGTCATGAGGGAATTTTTGGTGCAGTTGGTGAATGATAAGGGAAGTATGAGTATGACACAAAGAACAGTGGTTATTGTTATGGTTACAAAGGAGGAAGTACAGAGTAGCATCATAGATTATAGAGGTTTGTCATTAATGTGAGGGGAATATAAATTGTTTGCCAAGATTTTAGGTAATAGGTTGTGTAGAGTTATCGGAAAGGTTATAGACACAGCACAGATGGGTGTGCCAGGGCAAACAATGTTTAGTGGGCATGGGAGGATAAAGGATTATATAGAGGATCATAGGATGGGCGGCGGAGGGGCTCTTGCTTTAGATTGGAAGGTGGCTTATGATTGTGTAGAGAGAGAAACGTTATGGATGATTGTGAGGCAGACGGGTTTTTGTAAGGAAACTGTGCTGTGGGCAGAAACTTTATACAGAGGTGCAGAAATACAAGTGCAGATAAATGGAAGGGTGGGGAAGATAGTATGGGTAGGGGGCTGAGGCACGGATGCCCCATGTCTCACATCCTATTTGCATGTCTGCAAGACCATTTATATAGGATGATTAATGTAGGGGTGAGTGAAGGGGGGAGTAAGGCATAGTGGAGGTACAGGTATAGTGGGTTATGTCGATGACACGACAGTCTTAGTGGGGGGAGAGGAGGGGTTGAAGAGTGTATGCAGAATCGTCGAGATATTTAGTGGAGCGACAAGTATGTGTGTTAATGGTGAAAAGTCGAAGTTACTGGAGGTTGGTTCGTGGGTGGGAGGGTAACTGGGGAATAAGTATGGATGGCAGGTGGTAGAACAGGTAAAAATTTGTAGAGTTTTATACAGAGGGGCAGCACAATAGGCTAGAGAGGCAAATTCAGGAAGGGTAGTGCAAGGGGCTTTGCGAAGGTTGGGGGGAATAAGATCGAGTGGTTTGATAATACAACAGAGTCATTGTGGTCAACACATTCATTTATCTTAAATTGTGGCATGTGGCAGTGGTGTATCCCTTGATGGCGACAGATGTGGGAAAGGTGCAAAGGAAAGTACAGAGTTTTATATCTGGATATGGTTGTCATTGGCTGCGAGAGACGGTTGTGATGACATCGCTGGCAATAGGGGGTTTAGTATTAATTTCTTTGGGTAGCAGACTGAAGATCATGTATGTGAAGCATTGTTATCTGCGATTGGGTGGGGACCGTGGTGTCATAGTGAGGGATGTGATGGACGACGTCCGGCGGTGGTGGGGGGTATAGGGACTTAGACGAGTGTATGAGTATGTTGAGATACTCATTACAGGTAAAAATTCCGGGAAATGTGTCGGTGTGTGTTTTGGGGAGGTTGGAAAGGTGTCATGAGGTGGTGGAGGGGGAGAGCGTTTTTCTGTTATATAATTGGAAATGCATCTGGGGAGCATTCAGTAAGTTACGGTTGAAGTCAAGGGTGAGGGAAACTGTGTATAGGTTTTTACATGGGATTTTGCCAACTAAAGTACGACTGTATCAGATGGGAATTTTGCAGTCTGTGTTGGGTTTTGTGGGGGGGGAGGGGAGGAAACAGCATATCATGTGGTGTATTTCTGTGAGTATATCTAGAGAGTACGTCTATGGTTTCGCAGAGTCTTGGATATGGTGGGTGGAAGTAGGTTGGTGGGAGTGGGAGATAGTGTGAGGAGGGCCGTAATGTATTTAGTGGCGGATTATATTTCTATATCGTGGGCGATGAGGGAGGTGGGGGGGGGGAGTAGGAAAGAATACGGGCTATAGCTGGACATTTCTATAAAACAACGTACGAGAATGAGGTAGTGTATGAACATAGATGGGCTATCGATTTTCCAGTATCGTATATCGGAATGACTGTGAGAAGACTGCGCGATTTAATGTTGTAATGGCTGGATGGACTCGTCTCTGCATAAGTGTGGGGGGAAGAGTGAAACATGTAATTAGTGTCAGTATTTCTTGTTATTTAGCACTGATTTAACTGTAGAAGTGTTTTCCCGAGTTATCAATGGGAAGCGAGAGAGAGCTTACCAAATCGATTAGGCGTATTGTATTTTGTGTGAAAAAGCAAGTTTGATAATGCTCTAAAACTTTTCAATATAATCTATACCATGTTACGCGTGATAATACATGTCTACTTATATAAATATGGGTATATGTATTGTTTGTGTTTCAATATCTAGTGTAAAGTTATCATATTAGTTGGTATTCTTCACTATTATCAAAGTGTTATCGTCTATATATTGTGTCCTAAGGTTTAATTATGTTAGTTATTATTATATAAGTTAAATGAACAATTGTAAGATGTGAAGTCTAGTGCAAGTTGAATATTTTATTTTCGCACTGGGGGGAAAGGAGGGGGGAATGTAAGTACTATTAATTGGATCATTACATCATGTAATTGTATGTGTGTACACTGTAATTAGCAGACGAAAAGGGGTTGTGAGGATTGTCTTTATTTGTATTAATTATAAAGTCAATTTAATGAATTATATATTACACACCTATCAGTCGAGTGATAAGTACACTAATTGTAATATTAATGCATATTGTGGGTTTAGCGCTTCTTCTTGATTATAATAATAATGCATATTGTAATATATTTTGATTGATTTAATGTATAATCTTGCGTAATCTTGCATTTAACATAGGTGTAAAGGAATGTAAATCACAGAGGATGAGAGATGGTTTGTGTCAGCACAAAGTTAAACCTTCAGTGTGTTTTTCCACAATGAAAATTTATAATTTCTGTGGAAGATCCGATACGGTGTTCTTTTATTTATTTAATGTATTGTAACGTTTTAATTAAAATATAAAAAAAATTAGCTGATGACACAAAGAGAGGTAGAATGATCGATTCAGTCGTAGATGTCAGGGAACTTCAGAAGGATATTGACAAACTGTAAAAAGTTCTGAAGTTCGGGAATGTTCGTAACCCTTGCATTTATCAGCTAAATAATGTAGAACTTAGCCATACAGATTGCGAAAAGGACTTGGGGGTTATGGTGAGCAGCAACCTTAAACCAAGACAGCAATGCCTAAGTGTACGTAATAAGGCAAATAGATTACTGGGATTTATATCAAGAAGTGTAAGCAACAGAAGTCCAGAGGTCATACTGCAGCTTTATACATCATTAGTAAGGCCTCACCTAGATTATGCAGCTCAGTTCTGGTCTCCATATAATAGAATGGATATTAATGCGTTAGAAAACATTCAGCGAACAATGACAAAATTAATTCATAGCATTAGAAGTATTCCGTATCAAGAAAGATTGAAGACCCTTAAATTACATTCACTTGTAAGACGCAGAATAAGGGGAGACATGATCGAAGTGTATAAGCGGAAAATGGGTATCACCAAAGGGGATATAAATAAGTTTTTAAGACTCTCTCCAGTAGAGAACCTACAACAATGGATTCAAATTAGATAAGTTTAGATTTAGAAAGGATATAGGAAAGTATTGGATTGGAAATAGGGTAGTTGATTAGTGGAACAGTCTGCCTAGTAGGGTTATTGAAGCTAAAACCTTGGGTAGTATCAAATTTAGGTTGGACAAAGCTTATTGCTTTGGTAGCGTTGAAAATGGGTTAGGCAAATTTTCTGTTAGTGGGATGGCTTGTGAAGGACCTGCCTAGTATGGGACATCCAGTGCCTTTATCAATACAAATTCTAGGTAATCGTCCCTCAGTCTTGGAGTTGGTGTAAAGAGCACCGTTGTGGTTAAGAATCTGGAGCACAGGCGAACGAACAAACGAACAAGTTTAGGTAAGATCCCAATGGAATGAGTGGGGAAGACGGGACAGACGAAGAATAGCGCTGACGAGGAGTGTTCTTAGTCGTAGAAATAGAGCCAGGGCTTAAACCAGCAGCTAAGGCGATCGTGGGACAGACATTGAGAACAGACATAGCAGGCTCTTCTGTTGGGACTCCGGTGGGGTGAGCAGGGAGGACGGGTGTAAATTGAGCCTGGGCTTAACCCAGCAGCTAATGCGAACTTGGGTCGGAGGTACCTTTCAAAGAATCCTAAGGTTATTTGTAGACAGGGTTACGAGCAGGCTCATACAAGGAGTAGAAAAGGTTGTGTCGGTTTATGGGTCTACGAATGTCTTCGTCAAGGAGAGAGGTCCAGTAGTTATGTTGTGTCTCAAGTTTGTCTATCTGTCTGTCACTGAGCGTCTTCCTGTACAGATTCAGCACAGGGATGTCTAATTGGGCATGGAGAGACTCGCTTGTGGCGAAGTCCTCCCATCTGACATCAAGCACCCAGCGAAGCGCCTTGTTCTGGACAAGCTGCAGTTTAATTAAGTTTGTTTTTGCTACAAGAGAGAGGGCTAGAGGAGAGTAAGTTATCAGAGGACGTATTAGGGATTTGTAGAGGTGTAGTTTGGTGTGTTGATAGGCATGTTTCAGCTTGTAGAGGCCCGCAAGGGCCTTACTAGCTATTGCATGCCTTGAGTGAATGTGTCCGTGTAAGCGTGATGTGTTTGAATTTGTTGGTGGGAGTTGTGCCTCTGATTTTTTTGATAAAGTTCCAGAAGGCTTTAGTGTTTTTAATACGCTGTTTGCCTGCTTGTTGTATGAGTTGTGACCAGTGATTGTTGTAGTCTTGGACTAGACTGTGTAGAATGTTGTTTCTAAGGTAAGTGAGATCTAATCGGACTTGATTAAATCTGTGTGTGTTGTAGAGGAAGCGATTGTGGTAGCAGATAATTAGTCTTCTTGTTCTGAGTGACGGTTTAAGGAATAACGAGTGGTGTGAGTTTTCTTTTGTATTGTGTTGTTGGCTGCTTGTGTAATGGTGTCCTGGATGAGATCAAGTTGAGTATCGATGTCAGTGATAGGTTTGTTGTTGTAGTCATAGGTGAGGTTAATATTGTCTATGTGTTGTTTAAAAACATCCCAGTCAGCGTTCTTGTAGGAGAAGGAAGGAATGAGGATAGGGTTGGAGATGTGTAAGATGACTGGGATGTGATCAGAGCCTGTAATAGGGCCGGGTGAGATGTGTTGAAATAGAGAGCTGACTCGGTTTGCCAGAATGATGTCTGGTTTGCCTTGGCCCATGTGATTGTAGAAGGTATTGAAGTCTGGGCCGAGATGAATTAGGTGTTTATGGTTCTTGAAGTTGAGTAATAGGTGACCAAGTTGGTTGTTACTGGAGTGTTGAAAGGCGGTGTGTTTGGCATTCATGTCAGCTAGTAGGTATGTTGGAATAGTTGAAGACTAAGGAAAGGTCGTGTATGTTGAGAATAGTGTTTGGGCGAGCATAGGTGGTGAAAAAGATAAATGGGCCAAGGTGGGTGTGTATTCTGACTGCAAGACACTGTTGGTGAATAAAAGGGATTGGGAGAGATTCGTGTTTTATGTTGGATTTGACAAGGATGGCAACCCCATCGTGGGGATCATAGGGGGACTGTAGTGCAGTGTAACCTTAATGTGCGGATATGTTGAGGGGCTTTGAGGCAGGTACTGTTTAGCAAAACAATATCTGGTTTCTCTGCTTCAAGGAGCTCGGCCAGTAGGTGTCTAATTGTAAAGTAAGAACGTACGTTGAACTGAATCACTTTAAATATGATTTAATGGTTTCGTCATAGCAAAGTTAATGTCGGGGGAGGAGTTTGGATTAAAGCCCGTGATAGTGGTGCCATCAGTGGATGTGAGTTTGTAGGTGTTACGGCCCCTTTTCCCTGGGGGGGGGGAAAGGTGGATCTGTTTTTATGTTCTTTTTCTGTCGTCAGAAGTTGGGGCGGTTTAGGTTTGAGTGGATTTTGTTGGAGGGGGGGAGTTGGACCTGGATGAAGTTTTGTTTGTGGGGAGGGAAAGGGGGGCGAAGGGTAGTGCAGGGAAGTGGAAGCTTTGGTGGGGATGGGAAGGGGAAAGCTATGGAAATTGATGGGGGCTTAGAGAAAAGCAGGAAGGGGGAAAATTTAAAAGGGGGAAGATTGTTAGCAGATAAGATTAGGTTAAGGACAGGAGTAGTTGTTGGGAAGCTTGAGAGATTACCATCCAGAGTGGGCGCAGTGGCAGTTGGCAGTTGTTTTTTGTCTTTTGGGGTGTAGGTGTAAAGGAAAAGTGTTGTAGTCTGTGTTTGGTGTTTGAAGTGTGTAAGTAGGAGAGGTAGGGCCAATGGTGGAGTAAACCCCGGCATTGGGGGAGGGGTGGGAAAGGATTGTAGGGGGGAGGTGCAGGGAAGGGGGGGGAGGGGGGGGTTGGTTTTTGAGGGTGGGGGAAATTCTTTTTAGAAAGGGGGAATAGCAACTGCAGTTGTGCCCACCGCAGTTAAACATTTAAGGGGGGGTTGCAAGTGTTCAGAAGTGGCCAGTTGCTAACATTGGAGCAGGGGTTTTGTGGAAGTGCATGAGTTTTGTCGTGGCCCAATTTTTTGCATTTCAGACATTGGTGTGGGGTGAAAGTTTGGATGAAGAGGGGTTTTTGGGGGAAGCGGATGGTCTTGGGAAAGGGTTCCCTTTTTGAAGAGTTAGAGGGGTCAAAGGAGTTTAACAGCGTATTTTGAGGATGGTAAGTTTTCGGTTATAAATATCGTAACAGAGAATTTGTTTTTGTTAAGTCTTTGATTAAGTCTTCTTTTTTGGCATAGGCATCAGGGAAAATAGTCTAGTGTTTTGCGATACTGGCATTGGGCGTGTCAGGAGTCCAATAAAGTGAGCCTGGTTAGAATTTTTGCTGGTCTCGGTTAGGTGTACTTTCGTAAGAATGTTGTCAGGTAGTTTTGAATCCTATTGGGTTTTAAGACTTTCAGTGGGGCGCCCAGTGATCTGGGGACAATAAATTTCCAGGACGATGTGGCATGATCAATTTGAGGTTTTAAGGGGGGGAAAAATTTGGGTTTGGAAGAGGTAGAGGCGGGGGTACCCCTTAAGGAAAGGAGTAGACAGAGTAGAGGCAGGTTTTTGGGCAGTAGAGGAGGAGTGGAAAGGGGGAAAAGGGGAAGGGAAAAGGGGTCCCCCTTAAAGGGGGGGGGGGGGGGGGGGGGCCCCCCCAATCGTTTTTTAAAAATTGGGGGGGCCAAATCGGGTGGAATAATTGGCTGGGGCATACGTATAATTTAGACACACTTACTTCCCTGGTTTAAAAATTTTAAAAGTTTTTTGTGGAGTCCGTTCTGGGGGGCCCACAGGCACTGAGGGGGTGAGCTGTGTTTGATGGAGAATTTTATGCCCTGAAGGGTTTGAGGAGGGCAACACGGCTGTAGGGGCGTGCGACCCCACGTACAGGTTGGGGGTGGAGACTTCAGACAGCAACGGGAGTGCAAAAGGGAGGTTTCCCTCCCTTGGGAAAGGCAGCCACCGAGGGCACCAACCCTGATGGTGAAGACAAAGGGTCCAGTAACCCCCAAATTCGGTGAAAAAAGAGCAACTTTTGGGTGTGAGCGTTGAGGAGAGCCAACATAGCTGTATGGCATGCAGACTTCACATACAGGCTGAGGGTGGGACTTCGACAAGGGGAGGAGAGGCAACCTGGCTGAATAGCGTGTAGAAAACACTTTACACCCTGGAGCGTGGAGGCTACAGATAGCAAAAAGGAGGGCAGGGGAGGTTTCCCTTCCCCCCTTTGGGTAGGCACCCAAACCGCGACCAACCCTGAAGGGGAAGACAAGGTCTAGTAACCCCCACTCTGAGGAAAAAGCCCACACTCAACGGGGAAAATTAGAGAGGCGAGATCGTTGGGCGATGGAGTGTGTGTCCCCAAAGAGTGAGTGGGAGTTGAAGTATGTATGTATAATGTTGCCAAGACCAAAAGTCCTGGCAAAGGGTCCCCAAACTTGGGGATGGGCCCCTCTCTGGCTCCCCATGGGGGAAGGTTTCCACAAAGATGCACGCATGCCGTCAAATGCCCCTTTTGGTCGTTCAATGGGCATCTCCAACACACCATATGTAACTATGGGCACTTGCGAGGAGGGGGGTTTGTCTTTAAACACAAGGGAACCCGCTTTTTCTGGTTCGTTGACCCCCTTGGGACAAAAGTGTGGCCGCAATCACTCTGGGTTCCCCCTTGGGAGGGAATATCACCCCCTAGTTGCCCCGCGGAAATGTCTTTCCCGTAGGCCTTTTGACTCCCAGAAATAGGGTGTTAAAGGGGGGGGACAAAAAGTGGGTGACATACTGGCACAAACTCCTCAGCCTTGTTCACCATCATCTTGGTGTGGAAAGCCCCAAAAGAAACCATGGATGGCGGTTTCAAAATGCGCTCTGGACCAGCTTCTACATATTTGGGGGGGGGGTTCTCCCTGAGTCGCTGTCGGGACCCCCCATGGTTTGGATGGGGTTTTCACCTAAGACCTCCCCCCTTTAAATTTCGTGGCTCTGGCAGCCACCATTTGGTCTGTGAAATTGAAGTGACAGGATGGGCCTTATATTTAAAGCCCGGAGGTGAGATGGGAGGCCATAGTAAGGTAAGAATGTTTTCTTTGGAAAAGGGCAGGTCCCTTTTCAAATTTCCCCCATTCACACTAGTAGAAGTTGACAAAGTTGAAATTTCAGATCTGTTTCCAAGGGTACCCTTGTGCTGCAGTGTCTGACAGAGTGAACATTAAAATGGTATAAAATACCGACAGGTTGTTAGGTAAGACACATATGCAACATTTAGGTATCTTTATTTCGAAATGTTTCGCCTACACAGTAGGCTTCTTCAGTCGAGTACAGAAAAGTTGATAGAAGCAGAAGATACTTGATGACGATGTAATCAGTCCATCACCCTTGATGGCGGGATTTGAGAGGGACCTGACCTTCCAACGACAACTTTCTTACCTCTACCAGTGGCCTACATCTCACCTTCTGGCGGTATATAAGGCTCCATCCTGTCACTTCAACTCCATATTGTTTCAGACTATGGAACAATACTTTTCTCCAGACTGAGGGGCTGACTACCTCAAAACTTCAAGGGTGATGGACTGATTACATCGTCTTCAAGTATCTTCTGCTTCTATCAACTTTTCTGTACTCGACTGAAGAGGCGAAACGTTTCGAAATAAAGATACCTAAATGTTGCACATGTGTCTTACCTAACAGAAGGAAGGTGTGGCTGGGATGAGGATAGGGTTGGAGGAGATGTGTAAGATGACTGGGACACTTATGCAGCATATGGGAATCTTTATTCAGGAAACGTTTCGCCACACAGTGGCTTCAACAGTCCAATACAAAGAGGAAGGCGTAAGGAGAGGAGGAGTATGAGGTAATCAGTCCCTCAGCCTGGAGTCGATGTGTTCAGTCCATCAATCTTGTAGAATGTTGTACCTTTATCAGGAGTGAAGGACTGAGCACATCGACTCAAGGCTGAACCACTGAGTACCTCAAACTCCTCCTCATCTCCCACCGTTCTTCTCTGTATTGGACTAAAGAAGCCACTGGATGGCGAAACGTTTCCAGAATTTGTTTTTTCAAAAATATTGCTTAAGTGTTTCAATTATCAAGATTATTCTTGTCTTTTTCTTTCCCCTTCCTTCCATACGTGGCCCTCAGATTATTAACATAGAAATTTCCACTCTTCACAGTGCATTCTCTCGACTACTCTTCTGATATCATAAACTTTGTCTACTCTCATGCCGAACAGATTTTATTTTCCAATGTAGCTTCTAAATCTAAACAATACCCCATGTTCTTTAGACATCAAACCAACTTATCGTCAAATAAATACTCTTTGTAGCAATCTAGTTTGTACTTAATGTTTCTAGAATCTCCTCCATTTCCTGCTTCTCTTGTCCTCTGTAAAACTTTGGAGAAACTGGCCGCTGTCTTTCTGACAGTCTAAAAGAGCACAAAAGAAGTGATAAATAGTTTGAAAACCGACAAGTTGAAGATTGAGACACTTTTGCAACATATGGGAATCTTTATTAAGGAAACGTTTCGCCACACAGTGGCTTTATCAGTCCAATACAAAGTAGAGAGCGGTAAGGCTTACTTTCTACAAGAGTGATGGACTGAACACATCGATTTCAGGCTGAGGGACTGATTATCTCATACTCCTCCTCTCCTTACCCCTGTCTGCTTTGTACTGGACTGAAGAAGCCACTGTGTGGCGAAACGTTTCCTTAATAAAGATTCCCATATGTTGCATAAATATCACAAAAGAAGTGTTAGCTCTTCTCTGTCGAGTTAGAGATCACAGTCATCCTTTTAACTGGTCCTCCTCCAAGACTGTCTACCCTTCTTCTAGCCTTCACAGACACCATTTTGAAGTATTCATTATACACAACATTCCTAGTTTGAATTTTAGCCCTGACTTTGTCTCTGTACACACCTTCCTTACTCATTACATTGTTATAAACCCTTAACCTCTGAACTCTCGTGACTTGACCTGATCTTTATCTTCTCTACTTTCCTGTTCTCTGTCTAGGTGGGTTCTCTCCCAAGGGGATTTTGTCTTACCCCCGTGAACCATTAGCTATACTGCAGTGCAACTCTGTTCTCATGCTCTGAGACTACCTCCACTATTGCTACTACTACTATTTCTTTGTTAGCACTTCACTCTTTGCCCTCTTTTCTTATTGCAACCTCTACCAAGGTTGCCTTGCTTCAACTAATACTGATGAATGTTCCAATCCAGAGTATTCCACACTGATGGAGTCGACGGGAACGTGGGCGGAGTTACTATGTATGTTAGGGAAAATTTTAACTGTAGCATCAGAAATGACATAAAGGCAAGAGGGACGAAGTTTAATGTAAACAAACATAAGATTCTATTCCTGGGAAAAGAAAGCAACTATGTCACCTGTAAACTAAATAAAGTAGATTTTAATTTAACTGAATGAGGAAAAACATTTAAGAGCTCAAGTTATCAGTAATATTATTGCCAAGAGAACAGCATATAAGTGTTTGCAATGAATCTAATAGAATTCTTGACTTTGTAACAAAAATCAGTATTAATAAAAGTATTCTAGGTGTTCTTCAACTTTATGTATCCTTGTTAAGGCTTCATTAAATTGTTTCTCTATTCTGGTCTCCACATTACAGGACGGACATAAATAAGCTGGAAATCTCACATAGGTGGGATTTGCACTCTTTGAAGAGGATATATAATAGAAAACTGGAATATATGAAGTTGAATTAAAAAAAAATACTGATTTAGCCAGAGTTCCAGATGTCAATGAAAAGAGAACACTGATAGCTTTGAAATCAGGTTGGACAGGTACATGAGTGAGTGAGAGCTGGACCTGTCTAACAGGGACAAGTAGGCTTTCTACAATGTTTCTTTCTTTTTTGTATGTGTCAGCTAATCACTAACTCAGTCATCTCACCACCAACACTGTCGCTTCAACACCAACAGTCACTGAACAACTTTACTGTCATCTGAGCACGGACGCCATGAGCTCTCCAACACTACTTCGCCACGATACCATTACGATCACTACACCTCCAGCATCGTCACCTCTCCAGGAACTCTTCCCTGACGTGCAAAGTCACACAATATCTCGAAACATTAATTGAAACTTCAAGCCATCATATGCGATGCAATTACATTCGCAGTCAGAATATCAGAACGTAACAAACTACTAGCTGAAGTTGTAAGCCTGAACACAATGCAGTCGTTTACGAACCCACTGGACAAGCGCTTTGCAAATATGAGATTCATCTAGATTCTATGCACGGGTGAAATGTAATCAACTGATTCTTGGTATAGTTAGGCATCTATAGTGCGGACGAAGTTAACGGTGAGTCTACCCAACATAATAATATATTTGTTAAAGAAGAGGCAGTGTTGGTCATCGTGGTAAACATAGAAGTGATAACCAATATCCAGATGTTTGTTGCTTCAAAGCTGCGAAGGATTTCCATTTGTTAACTTCCATCTGCATCATAGCATCCATGAGTAACTGTGGTAGCAACAGCTCTACAAGAAGAGATATCTTGTAGTGCAAGTCTTCTCCCAACCTTTACCTATCTTGTAAATTTTGTTGTATTTTCGTCATTATGGTATATTTCAACCCTTGTATCGTGCCAGCAGTGGTGGATGGAGTGGATTATTGGGAGAGCCTTCTGCTTTACTTTATTATTTCTGACATCTAGATAAAACATGATAATCCTTAATGCAGACAGAAAAACATAGTCTTTTTTCTGCAGATAGCCTCTATGTGAACTGTAAATTCATCGGTTTCTTTGTTATTCCTATGTACTCATCACCAACACAGTCACCTCTCCATCAACACTCGCACCTAACCAACAACACTTGTCTCACCACCAACATCGTCACCTTACAGCCAATTGGCACTGTCACTTCACAAACAGCACTGTCGCCTCTCCTACGAAGCTGTCACTTCAACACTACCAGTGTCACTCCAAAACCAACAAACACATCACCTCACCAACAAATGCCTCGTCTCACCAGCAGCACAGGCACACAGTCACGCAGACGTGGGTGACAAGGCTCCGGGAACCTTAGTGTTTTTAAGGCATGCAGTAACTGCTAGCAGTAAACAGTGGTAGTGACAACGTCAGTGAACAATAGTACGAGTGATAACTAAAGTTATTAGTTAAAAAAAAGTCGAGAGGAAGCCTGAAATCATTAATATTTCAAAGTGCCAAACTGTTAGGGGCCTAGTAGGCACTGTTGCCACACAGATTCAAATATACATAGATCAAAGTGAGTATGGAAGCGGGTGTTCAAGAATTACGAGAGATTGGTTAACAAGGAAATGTGGGGCACCATACAGTGAGAGTGAAAAAGTTAATAAGCAAAAGGAGAAAGGAAAAATAAAATATACAACAAGGGAAGGTGGAAGTAGGCCTGCTGAAGCAGTGACATCACAACAGTTGTATGCCATTATACATATAAAGTATAACACCGAATGTAAAGTGTATTCTGTCATAAGTGAAAAGTGAAATCACTTGAGGAACGCGGGATATATGAGCATATATGGTTATAAACATCAAGGGTAAAGGATTTTCAAAATAATGATAGAAGGCCTATGTACGACGACTACATAATCAGCATCTGGCAACTTGTCACCGCACCGCTGCCAGCGCAAGTATTGCTCATCTATTGTGGTTGCATGTTGTTGGGTTCTGGATTCTGGTCTTCCATCACTGTTAGATACTGGTCACTCACTACTGCAAGCTATTACCAGAATTAGAGTAGAAATAGCATAGTCGAGAGTGCAAGGAGTAAAGCGGTAGCGAGGGATAATGTCAGACACTTAAGCTGAGACAAGCTAAATTTTACAACCTAGCTACTTTCTGTATTTTATAAGTAGAATTGATAAGTGTTAGAAGTACTATTGGTAAGCTTTAGAATTACTGGTATTACTACCAGTGTTTATCAGCAGTATGAATATTTAGAAGTGGAGGCACACACACACACACACACACACACACACACACACACACACACACACACACACACACACACACACACACACACACACACACACACATACACACACACACACACAGGAACAAGCACTTGTAAAAGCTGTAGTACACACGCACATACACAGGATTTCACACCTTCCTGTGAACTGACCCTGTAACAATCCCTCCCTCTTTCTCTCCCTCTCTCTCTCCCTCTCTCTCTCTCCCTCTCTCAATACCTATCTCCCTCTTTACCTCTCTCTCTACCAATCTCTCCACCTACCTCTCTCTCTCTACCTATCTCTCTCTCTCTCTACCTATCTCTCTACCTATCTCTCTCTACCTATCTCTCTCTTTACCTATCTCTCTCTCTCTACCTATCTCTCTCTCTACCTATCTCTCTCTACCTATCTCTCTCTTTACCTATCTCTCTCTCTCTCTACCTATCTCTCTCTTTACCTATCTCTCTCTCTCTCTACCTATCTCTCTCTCTCTCTACCTCTCTCTCTCTCTCCCCTCTCCCATCTCTCCCCTCTACCTATCTCTCTCTCTCTCCCCTCTCCCATCTCTCCCCCTCTGACATCTCTCCCCTCTCCCTTTTCCCATCTCTCTCCCCTCCTCCCCTCTCTATCCCCCTGTTCTCTCTCTCCCCTCTCTCTCTTCCATCTCCCCCCTCTCTCCCCCTTATCCCTTGTTTTCTCCCTCTCTCTCTCCCCTCTCTTTGCCCCCTCTCTCCCTCCACTCTCTCCTCTCTCTCTTTCTCTCTCTCTCTCTCTCTCTCTCTCTCTCTCTCTCTTCTCTCTCTCTCTCTCTCTCTCTCTCTCTCCCCTCTCTCTCTCTCTCTCTCTCTCTCTCTCTCTCTCTCTCTCTCTCTCTTTTTTCTCTCTCTCTCTCTCTATCTTCTCTCTCATCTCTCTCTCTCTCTCTTCTCTCTCTCTCTCTCTCTCTCCTCTCCTCTCTCTCTCTCTTCTCTCTCTTCATCTCCTCTCTATATCATTCTTATATCTCATATCATTTCATATATAATAAAAAAAAATATATATATATAATATATATTATATATTATATAATATATAATCTCGCTCTCTCTCTCTTCCCCCTTTTCCCTTTCTCACTCTCCCCCTCTCTCCTTCTACCTTTCCCTTCTCACTCTCCCCCTCTCTCCTACCATTCCCCTCTCTCTCTCTCTCTCACTCAAAAAAAAAAAAAGAAAAAGAATGGTGGGGAGTGGCAGGAATCAGGGATAAGATGAGAATGGTTCTGGTAGGGAGGAGTGGATGGAGGAGCAGTGGAAAAGGATGGAGCAAGAGTGGGAGAGAAAATTATTAGAACTTTCTGGAAAAATGGAGACAGAGCTTTCTGTGAAATTGGAAAAGAGGCTGAAGAAGGAGACGAAGAATTGGGAGGCACAAGTCGAAACTGCAGTAGCCAGGATAAGGGTCCTAGAAGATGAGGTAAACAGGCTGAAGCGAGTTACAGGGGCAGTGACCAGAGAAGACACAGCATATGAAGCTGAGAGGCCGAACAGGAAGGAAGGAGATATGAATTATGCTAAGGTCATATCAGCCTGCCAAGAAAGGCCAAGAAGTGAAAGCGAAGAGCAGCTGGGTGCAGATAGAGAGGGTGATAGGTCGAACACAGAGGCACAACCATGCTATGAAGAGCCATTGGAAAAATCAAGGGAGAAAATGACCACATACAGACAGGATCCAAAGTCACAGAGGGAGAGGCAATGGGAGGAGGAAAGGGCAAAATCAGTGTTTATCTATGGGCTCCAGGAGAGAGAGGAAAGGACACGCACTGAAAGATGGCAGGAGGAAAGGAGATTGTGAAAATCATCAAGGAAATAGGTGAAGAAGACATGGATGAGACTGTAAATTTTAAGAGAATAGGGGGGTACTTGAAGGGGAGAAAATGACTGATCAAGCTGATTCTCAGGACAGACACAGTGCGGAACAGGATCCTCCAAGAGAAACCACTGGTGAAATACTCGGAAGAGTACAAGAGAGTGTTCCTAGACAGAGACAGAACACAAACAGAATGGCAGCAGCTGAGGGAGAGGACAAAACAGCGAAAGGAGCTAGGAAAGAAGACAAGGATGGAACCAGCAGAGGTCAGTCAGAGCAGAACCGAGCAGCAAAGGCAAGCACACAAACAACTATCCTCTAAACCCCACAACCTATCACACCATCCCAACACAAACTACAGTCAATACCCACAGCTTCCACCCAACACCCAGCTATAGAATCCCACAGTATGCTACCAGGTCTCCCACCCTCACAGGCCCCAAACCACAGTGTTTGAAAGGAAACTGAAGGTATGGTACACAAACGCTGATGGAATAACAAATAAGTGGGAGGAGTGGAACGAAAAAGTCGAAGAGGCAGCACCGGACATCATAGCTCTCACAGAAACCAAGCTTACAGGTATGATAACAGATGCCGTCTTTCCAACGGGATACCAGATCCTGAGGAAAGACAGAGGGAACAGGGGGGTTGGAGGAGTGGCACTGCGATCAAAAACCGATGGAATTTTGATGAGCTGGAGAGAGAAGACAGCGAAGAGGAAAGTGATTACATAGCAGGAATGCTTCACTCTGGAGGTCCCAAGGTGGTAATTGCAGTGATGTATAACCCACCACAGAAGAGCAGGAGACCAAGGCAAGAGTATGACGAGAGCAATAGAGCGATGGTTGACACACTGGCTGCAGTGGCCAGAAGAGCTCGTGCATGCAGGGCAAAGCTCCTGATCATGGGTGACTTAAACTACAAGGAGATCGATTGGGAGAACTTGGAGCCACATGGGGCCAAGATACATGAAGGGATAAGATGATGGAGGTGGTACTGGAAAACTTCATGTACCAACACGTAAGGGACACTACAAGAGAGAGAGAGGAGAGTTTGAACCAGCAAGACTAGACTTACTATTCACCTTGAGTAGTGCAGATATTGAGGACATCACATATGAAAGACCCTTTGAGGCCAGCGATCATGTGGTTTTAAGCTTCGAATACACAGTAGAGCTACAAGTGGAGGGGGAAGCAGGAAGGCCAGGCCAAATGAAGCCAAACTACAAGAAATGGGACTACACGGGAATGAGGAACTTCCTGAATGGGGTTCAGTGGGACAGAGAACTGGCAGGGAAGCCAGTTAATGAGATGTTGGAATATGTAGCAACAATTGCAAGGAGGCTGAGGGGAGGTTTTTACCCAAGGGTAACAGGAATAATGAAAAAGCCAGGATGAGCCCATAGTTCACCCAAAGGTGCAGGGAGGCAAAAACCAAGTGTGCTAGGAAATGGAAGAAATGTAGAAGGCAAAGGACCCAGGAGAATAAGGAGAGCAGTCGTAGAGCCAGAAACGAATATGCCCAGATAAGAAAGGAGGCCCAACAACAATATGAAAACGACATAGCAGCGAAAGCCAAATCTGACCCGAAACTGTTATACAGCCACATCAGGAGGAAAAGAACAGTCAAGGACCAGGTAATCAGGCTAAGGAAGGAAGGAGGAGAGACAATAAGAAATGACCGTGAAGTATGTGAGGAACTCAACAAGAGATTCAAAGAAGTGTTCACAGAGGAGACAGAAGGGGCTCCAGAAAGACGGAGAGGTGGGGCACACCAAGTACACACAACCGAGGAAGAAGTGAAGAGGCTTCTGAGTGAGCTAGATACCTCAAAGGCAATGGGCTAGATAACATCTCTCCATGGGTCCTGAGAGAGGGAGCTGAGGCGATATGTGTACCCCTAATAACAATATTCAAAACATCTATCGAAACAGGAAAATTGCCTGAGTCATGGAAGACAGCAAATGTAGTCCCAATCTTTAAAAAAGGAGACAGACATGAAGCACTAAACTATAGAATAGTGTCACTGACATGTATAGTATGCAAAGTCATGGAGAAGATTATCAGGAGAAGAGTGGTGGAACACCTAGAAAGGAATGATCTCATCAACAGCAGCCAACATGGTTTTAGGATGGGAAATCCTGTGTCACAAACCTACTGGAGTTCTATGACATGGTGACAGCAGTAAGACAAGAGAGAGAGGGGTGGGTGGATTGCATTTTCTTGGACTGCAAGAAGGCGTTTGACACAGTTCCACACAAGAGATTAGTGCAAAAACTGGAGGACCAAGCAGGGATAATAAGAAAGGCACTACAATGGATCAGGGAATACTTGTTAGGAAGACAGCAGCGAGTCATGGTACGTGGCGAGGTGTCAGAGTGGGCACCTGTGACCAGCGGGATCCCACAGGGGTCAGTCCTAGGACCAGTGCTGTTTCTGGTATTTGTGAACGACATGACGGAAGGAATAGACTCCGAGGTGTCCCTGTTTGCAGATGACGTGAAGTTGATGAGAACTTCAAAGGGATCTGGACAGGCTGCAGACCTGGTCCAGCAATTGGATCCTGAAGCTCAATCCCACCAAGTGCAAAGTCATGAAGATTGGGGAAGGTCAAAGAAGACCGCAGATGGAGTACAGTCTAGGGGGCCAGAAACTACAAACCTCACTAAAGGAAAAAGATTTTGGGGTGAGTATAACACCAGGCACATCTCCTGAGGCGCACATCAACCAAATATCTGCTGCAGCATATGGGCACCTAGCAAACCTCAGAACAGCATTCCGACATCTTAATAAGGAATAGTTCAGGACCCTGTACACCGTGTACGTTAGGCCCATATTGGAGTATGCAGCACCAGTTTGGAACCCTCACTTAGCCAAGCACGTAAAGAAAGTGCAAAGGTTTGCAACAAGACTAGTCCCAGAGCTAAGAGGTATATCCTACGAGGAGAGGTTAAGGGAAATCAACCTGACGACACTGGAGGACAGGAGAGATAGGGGGACATGATAACGACATACAAAATACTGAGAATTGACAAGGTGGACAAAGACAGGATGTTCCAGAGATTGGACACAGTAACAAGGGGACACAGTTGGAAGTTGAAGACACAGATGAATCACAGGGATGTTATGAAGTATTTCTTCAGCCACAGAGTAGTCAGTAAGTGGAATAGTTTGGGAAGCGATGTAGTGGAGGCAGGATTCATACATAGCTTTAAGCAGAGGTATGATAGAGCTCACGGTTCAGGGAGAGTGACCTAGTAGCGACCAGTGAAGAGGCGGGACCAGGAGCTTGGACTTGACCCTTGCAACCTCAACTAGGTGAGTACTACTACCTTTCCACCAACACTGTCACCATCAACACCACTGCGTCATCACTCAAACCTTTATCTGAGCACCAATATTGTCACCACCAACATCATCATCTTCACACCACAGTTTTGTGCAGTGTGATCCTCATCTTACAGATTCTCCTAATTAGCTCGCTTTCACTGCAACTCGAGCACCTTGCAAGATCTCAGATAATTTTCTGCAAGGCTGCGCTCAAGCAGTTGGTGCTCATTAGACTGTGTGAAAATATGGAGTGTGGCTACAGTCAATATATGAAGCATAAACATCGTTATGTTTGTGAATACGAGAATATCAACATGATAAATATTTTTTGTCTTATTTTAAGTTTGTCGGAAAGACAGAATCTAGATGAAAAAAAAAGCTCTAAATTGTTTTAATGCGCTTTTTTTTATTAAACCTAAAAAAACTTTGAATTTATACTAGTATATCTATAGAAAGTTATGTTTTTAGTTTTATTTAAAACTACTGAAATGTTAATCAGAGATATCAAAACGTTTAATTTCCTTGGTATTAAGAAAAACTCAAGTAGGTAACGTAAAATTAGACACAGTAAAACAACTGATAGTCTCTAGAATGAGTAATAATATAAACCAGGTACATAAAACATATTATTTCTCGACACATCATACAGATTCATTAACGTATATAAATGTGAAAAAATATTCGGGTCTCTGTTGTTCCCTTTTAAAATTCAAGAAAAATGTCATCATAGGACAGGTGATGACGTTTTATAGTTTATAATTTATTTGCTAATAGTAGAACGTTAACAAGTTAATATTAAACAGAATTAGTATGTCAAAAGTGACATGCTAACAGGAGTGGTGACATGCTAACAGGTGGTGACGTGTACTTAACTCAGTGGTGACGTGTACTTAACTCAGTGGTGACGTGTACTTAGCTCTGTGAAGTTCTGTCCAGTGTGTTCTCCGTGAATCTGCCCAAGATGTCCTCTCTTGAGCAACTGTACCAGCAGCTGAAAGAGGAGCTGAGGGTTGCTAAGCTTGAGATACGGCGACTGACAGAGGAAAGCAAGAGGATTCGAAGTAATCCTTCCCTTGTGAGTCCTCAGGTCAAGAGAGGAACCTGGTCAGTGGCCGGCCAACATGGAACAAAGCTAAAATCAAGAAGTCTGTTGGAGTGGCGGAAACAACGAAGATCCAGAAGATTGATGTGGAGACTTCCAACCTATTTTCGGTGTTACCAGACGAATGTGGGTTGTCTACTGGGAACGTCACAACGACCACCAAGGGAGCATTGGCAGACGTGAGTGAGATATCCCTTGATACCCCAATGAAGACCATCAAGAACGTCATGACAAATTCCACAAATGAAGGTAAGAACATTGTTTTAGTTGGAAACAGTCAGGATAAGTTTATGGATAGGGCCTTTTGTCTTAGGGACAGGAAGAGGAGGCAAAGGGTATGTTTTCCTGGGGCTGGGATGGGGGATATTGTTAGGCATCTGGACGACATCATGAAAGGTAATGGGAGCAATCCTATTTGCCTCAGTGTGGGAGGCAACGGTGTTGGCAGACGTAGGAGTGAGGACCTAATTAGCAAGTATAGGTCAGTAATAGAGATAATTAGGAAGAAGGGTGGGAACCCTGTCATATGTGGTATTTTGCCAAGGAGAGGAGTTGGAAATGAATGGTTGTCCATGGCAATTGGTATCAATTGCTGGCTGGACAAATACTGTAAGGAGAATGTGGTAACATTCATTGACAACTGGGACCTCTTCTATGGCAGAAATGACTTGTATGCCAGGGATGGAGTTCACTTATCTAGGTCTGGGGTGGGGGCACTGGCAATGGCAGTGGAGGGAGCTGTTAGGGCTTTAAACTAGGAATATATAGTGGTATGGGTTTTGACGAAAATACAGTGAAGTCCCAGTTAGTAATACTATGAGTTCTAGGGGAACTAGTAATAGGCAGAATGAGGTGGACATTGGAAAGCCAGTGGCACTAGGCGACAAGGACAGTAATAGGTTTAGTTGGTTGTTACTGGTGTGATGAAAGGCGGTGTGTTTGGCATTCATATCAGCTAGTAGGTATGTTGGTGTGTTGGTGTAGTTGAAGACTAAGGAAAGATCGTGTATGTTGAGAATGGTGTTTGGACGAGTATAGGTGGTGAATAAAAAGAAGGGTCCAAGGTGGGTGTGTATTCTGACCGCAAGACAGTGTTGGTGAATAAAAGGGATTGGGAGAAATTCATGTTTTATGTTGGATTTGACAAGTGTGGCAATCCCATCGTGGGGATCATAGGGGAACTATAGTGCAGTATAACCATAATGGCAGATACGTTGAGGGGCTTTGAGGCAGGTACTGTTTAGTAAAACAATATCTGGTCTCTCTGCTACAAGGAACTTGGCCAGTAAGTGTCTAATTGTGAAGTAAGAACGTACATTGAACTGAATCACCTTAAACATGATTTAATGGTTTCGTCATAGCAAAGTCAGTGTCGGGGGAGTTTATATTTAAGCCTTTGATAGTGGTGCCATCGGTGGGTGTGTGCTTGTAGGTGTTATGGACCCATTTCCTGAAGGGGGAGGAAGAGATGGATCTGTTTTTATGTTCTTTGGTCTGTATATCAGAAGTTGGTGCAGGTTTAGGGTTGAGTGTATTTCGTTTGGAGGAGGAGTTGGACCTGGATGAAGTCTTGGATGTGGTGGAGGAGGAGTGGGCGATGGTGGATGCAGAGGAAGTGGAAGCTTTAGTAATGGAGGAAGAAGTGGGTAAGGAGGTGGAGGGAGTAGTAGAAGTAGTTAAGAGGGGTAGGAGGGGTATATGTGAAGAGGGGTAGGGGCTGAGGGGTGTTGGTGGGAGTGAAGAGTGGTAGGTTAGGAGGAGCACAGGAGGGTGTAGGGAGAGGGGGAGTGGGGAGGTTGTAGGGGGTTTAGAAGAGAAGCAAGAAGGAGGGATGATTAGAGAAGGAAGATTGTTAGCAGACAAGATTAGGTTAAGGACATGTGAGTAGTCTGATTGGTAAGCTTGAGAGATTGCCATCGCAGAGTGGACAGCAGTAGTGAGTTAACAGTTAGTTTTGTAGTCTAGTGTGGGTGTAGGCGTAGATGGAGAGGTATTTGTAGTCTGTGTGTTGGTGTTTGGTGTGTGTAGGGTAGAAGAGGAAGACCAAGTGCGTGGGGAGGCCCAGGCATTGGGGTGGGGGAGGGTGGATTGGTTGAGGAGGGAGGCACAGGGATGGGGTTGGGGAGGGATGGAGGTTGGCTAGCTCTGAGGGAGGAGAGTGTCTCTTCTAGAAGGGCAGGAATTTGCAACTGCAGTGTGTGACCCGCCGCAGTTAGAACATTTAAGGGGGAGGTTGCAGGCATTCCAGAAGTGGCCAGTTGCTGAACATCTGGAGCAGACTTGTGTAGATATGCATGTGTTTTTGTCGTGACCGAATTTGTAGCATTTAAGACATTGTGTGATTGAGTGGAAGTTCGGAGTGAAGAGAGTGTTTGGAGGAATGCGGATGGTCTTGGCAAAGATTCCTTGACTGAAGAGTGTAGAGGCGTCAGAAGAAGTAGAACAGCGTATTTTGAGAATGGTAGAGTTATCGGGTCTGTAAATATCGTCAACAGAGACTTTGTTCTTAATACTGATGTCTTTTATTAAGTCTTCTTTGTCTGTGTCATAGGCTGTGAGGAGAGAGTAGTCTACGTGTTTAGCAATGACTGTACTTTTGGCACGGTGCTCAGAAGTCCGAATAATGGTGAAGCCTGCGTTGAGAAGTTTTTGTCTGGTATCGGTTGAGGTGCACCAGTGATCTGATACAATAAATTTCCAGGACAGATAGTGGCATCAGGATTAGAGAATTTGAGGTTTAGCGAGAAGGAATTGAATTTAGAAGAAACAGAGGCAGGTGTGGGCTGTTGGGGGAGAGTGGAAGGGGGGTGGGAGGTGGAAGGCAACGAAGGCATCGTTTAATTACGAAAAGATGAAATTGGCGGTGACAGTCGGCCAAAAAGTGAGAGTACTCAGCTAGGCATGTACGTGTAAGTTGACACACATACTTGCCTGGCGCAGGACACTGAGGAGGTGAACTGTAGTTTGATGGAGCACTGTATATCCTGAGCGGCGGCGAAACTGGCTGTATGGCGTGCAGTCAACAGGCGTAGAGAATTCAAGCAGCAACAGGCTTCCTGCCCTTGGGTAGGCAACCACCGACGCACCAATCCTGATGGTGAAGAGGAAGACGAAGTTCCAACAAGCACCTCTCTAAGTGAAGTCTCTCCCAACATGAGGTAATTCGAGAGAGGCGAGATCATCGATGATCAATGACCGTGTATGACAGCATAGGGCCGTAGACGTGGCTTATATACTGTAGTCAGGTGTGGCGTAGCAGGAGGAGGTGGTGTCAGTGGTACCATCCACTAGTCGAAGTAGGTCTTCGTCCAAAGGTTGGACAAGTGTTGAAGAATTCTTTGTAACAAGATCCCATGATGCTACAGTGTCTGACAGTTGTAATGAATGGTTTGAAAAACAGACAAGTTGAAGATTGAGACACTTATGCAACATATGGGAACTTTATTTAAAAAAACCCGAAAGTGCTTCATCATCCAAATTTCAAAGCAGAAGGGTAAGAAGGGGGGGATTTTTGCGGTAATCAGTCCCTCAGCCTGGAGTCGATGTGTTCTCCACATTTTGTAGAATGTACAGCATAGGGCCGTAGACGGGGGTTTATATACTGTAGTCGGGGTGAGGCGTAGCAGGAGGAGGCGAGGTCAAAGGGTCCATCCACTATCGAATAAGTTTTCGCCAAATTGGAAAAGTTTGAAGAATTTTTTTGTAACAAAACCCATGATGCTGCATGTCGAGAGTTGTAATGAAGGTTTGAAAAACCGACAAGTTAAGATTAGGCACTTGTGCAACAATGGGAATCGTTATCAGAAACTTTTTCGCCACACAGGGTTTTCATCTGTCCAGTAAAAGCGGTTAAAAAAGGAGATTTTGAGGTAATCAGCCCCTCAGCCTGGAGTCATGTGTTCATCCATCAATCTTTAGAATGTACAGCATAGGGCCGTAGACGGGCTTATAACTGTAGCGGGTGAGGCGTAGCAGGAGGAGCAGGTCAAAGGGGTACCATCCACTATCGAATAATCTTCGTCCAAAGGGGACAAGTTTGAAGAATCTTGAAACAAGACCCCATGATGCTGCGTCCCCTGACAGTTGTGATGAATGATTTGAAAAAGCCACTTTTTGGCGAAACGTTCCCAAATTTAAATTCCCTATGTTCATAATGTCTCAATCTTCATATAAATGGGTTTTGAAACCGCAAGTTGAAGAAATGAGACACTTATCAACCCATGGAATTTTTTTTTTTGAAGAAACGTTTCGCCACACAGTGGCTTCATCAGGAGGAGGCGGATAAATGGGACCTGCCACTAGTAAAAAGTGGTCGTCGTCCAAAGGTAGGCCAACGTTGAAGCTTTGTACCAAGACCCCCATGATATTGCGTGCGACAGATGTGATGAAGGGTTTTGAAAACCGACAAGATGAATCTTCAGAACTGTCAGACAGGGCAACATCAGGGATTTTGGGTACAAAGATTTTAAACGCTGCCCAACCTTTGGCACAACATACTTACACTAGGGCAGCCCCACTGTGCCCCGCCTCCTCCGCTTCAACCACCTGACGCAGTATATAACCCCCCTCCTGGGCCCTTTTCTGCCTTCCAACAAGATAAGGACTGAACACATTTACTCCGATTGAGGGACTGATTACCTCAAACTTCCCTCTCCTTAACCCCTTTCACTTTGCATTGGGACTGATAAGCCACTGTGTGGCGAAACGTTTTTTTTCAATAAAGATTTTCCCCGAGTTGCACATTGTCATAATTTTACAAGAAGGGCCCAAAACGACCGAGGAACGCCACTAGAGACTAAACCCATCAGATTTCACCCCATTTTGGTAAACCCCTGCTTTCTATTGGAAGCCATGCCCACCATCAAAAAATTTACCACCTATACCATGAGCGCCACTTTTCTTAAAACTCTTGTGGGGTACTCTTCGAAAAGGGTTTACTAAAATCCAAATAAACATATCAATTCCTTATCACGTCAACTTCTCAAATGTTCTATTGAAGAACGTCACAAATTTGTCAGGCAGGGAAAACCTCTCTGAATCCATGCTGAGATTCATTTTTCAATTATCTCTTCAAGGTGACTTCAATAATGTCAGCTATAAGATTCTAATAATTTGCCCAAATAAATGTCAGGGTTATTGGACGGGAATTTTAAGAACGGACTTTTCCCCTGATTTGAATATAGGGAAACCCCATTAGCCTCTTCCACAACTCTGGGACAAAACCGGGAAGGATTGAGTATTTTTTTTTTTTTTATTTTTATTAAACCCTTACAAAAATACAAAGGATGCATAATAATAGTAAGGAATACAAAAACAGTCTTTTACGCTACTAGTACCGGGTTTTTCCGGAGGTAACAAGTATTATAACAAAATCCTTTATAACAAACAATCACGCTAGACAAACCCACTAAAATAAAAGTCTTAATAGTTGCCGCCAAGCCATGTAACCACAAAACCCCCCAAAATGAAACTTTACATGGTTTTAAAAATATAAAATGAGTACCTGTCCCAAAACCCATTACAACAAAAACAACATACAAGACAACATACAAGATTTCTAAATTTAAATTTTTTCACATGACTAAAACCATAACCACCTTTAACACACCAATATATTACTACACATATCATGCATAAATAAAAAGCCCAACCAAAGCACCATAACAACTACAAAACAAGACAAACCCCAAACAACCCTCTATGACGGGTACAGAGTATTTATTAAATTTTGTTCATTAGATCCTAACCAATAGGGAATCGGAAAGGAACTTAAAACCTTATCACAAAAACCCTTTGAGATCGTATTTTAATATATTAATATTTAAACCTTCAAGTACAATAAATCTGATACGAAAACAAACACATACATGTAACAACAAAAATAAAATAACCCAAAACAAGTTTTTATAACAAAAACCTCGGGACATCAAAAAAGGGTTTTAAAACCAAACCCCTACAAAAAATTAAACCTCCCCATATTATGAAACCGAAAATCTTGTCCACAAGACTTTTTTGGTATAACCCCATAATAAGATTTGTAGATGAATGGTTCAGAGAACCGACATGTTGATAAATTAGACACATGTGCAACTCTTGGGTATCTTTATTGAGGAAACGCTTCGCCACACAGTGGCTTCATCACCCCGTAATAAACATGGTATAGACCCAAGACCTATACATACACTTAAAATTTTCCACATAGAACCTCCAGCAGACAATAAAAGTTAAAATAATACAAGATAAATAATAAGGATAAGGCCGCTGTATTTTGCCGGTCCCAAAAGAACTGACATGTATCTCAGAAAATTTTTTGTTGAAACCAACTTGCCAATCTAATTACTTGAAAACAAGATCCTAAGTGCTCGGTATCCTGGCTATCAAGGAAATTTTTAACACAGCGAGCATAACCATCAGGCTTAGAAAATTAACCCTGTAAGCTGCACTTATATCTCACTATGACAAACATTCTCGTGAAACATAGCGTCCCATCCATACTTAACTCTCACTACCTTCCTCTTACACATCACATAAGCTCCAGAGGAAAACAAAAAAAAACCACCCCCCCTTTACATCCCCACATACGGAGACCACCCCTTTGTCCATCCTCAGGGCCCCCGACAAAGTGAACCAACAGTGAAGTTCCTATAACCTTCCGGGAAATTTTTTTCCCAGGACGCCCCGTAAACCATCATATTCCTACACTTCGTCCTATAGAATCTAGCCGCCAACGCTTTTATCCTCGTATCACCCCTTACTCCCCTCATTCCCCATGAGATATCCAGATAATCTACTATGATATACATTATAACCCTTCCAACATCCCTAGGCACTCCCCTTACATCTAGTAGTAAAGCCCTTAAAAGCGGGAAACAACCCCCCCCCCAACAATCTGATAACCCCGCCCATCCATGATCTCACCCCTCCAAGGAGGTACAAAAGAAGACCACATGAAAACGCCGTTTCAAACATCACCACAAAACTGATAAAAAGCCTCTTCCACAAACCCCATACAAAGTAACACCTCCTTGGAAGCCAAAATCCCCATGATGAAACGATACACTAATTCTCTTACTCTAGCCGGTATCCTAAGCTTACTAAAATCTTTCCAAATAACCCCCCAATCATACGTTAGATACACGGCTACCCCTTGCATAATTCCCTGACCTTTCACTACCCTCACCAACCTTTTCACTTTGATGTTATCCCTGTTGCACTGTCAAAAAAAATCTCAACATATCTTCACAAACCCTCAATTCATTCCCACTCCACCATTTACGTGCCTCCTCCATAACTCTTCCTACTTTAGCGCCCCTCACACCCCCTTCCCTCATATACCTCCACTTGATATATACAGCCATTACTCTCAGTCCTAAAGGCAACAAACCTAAACCCCCTCTCCGAACATCCGTCATAACTACTCCTTACTTAACCCCTGCCCTCCCAAATCCCCACACAAACTTTAGCACCCTCCCCTCCATTTCCACAATATCTCGTACCTCTAAGGGAAAAACCTCTGCCACCCCCCATACCTTGCTATAGACAAGTGAATTTACCACCACCACCCTCTGATGTAAAGCTAAGTCCCTCGCACTTAAACCTCCTAGTCTACCTAAAACCTTACCCGTGACAGACTCCGAGTTTACCCTTCGGCATGCCTGCACCCACTCCATATACCATATCCCACATACCCTGATTCTGTCAACCACTGTCCATCCTGACCCCATCCCCAACCCCCCCCCATCCAATTACCCACCTCTAGTAACCTTGATTTCACCACATTAACTTGCATCCCCGTATTCATACCAAACATCTGAATCACTCTACCCACCCTCCTTAACTCCTCCTTACCCCATAGCAAAACAGTAGTATCATCCACATACCCAACGATGCCCCTTTTGCACCCCTCCTCCATCTCCTGTTTTTCCATCATTTCCCCTCAACAACTCATAAAAAGCAATTTTTGCACAAAACCGCAAAGAGCAGCTGTGACATCGGACAGCCCTGCCTCAAACCTCTCTCCATCGGTACACTTTCACCCAACCTCCCATTGACCTGTACCCTCACCTCTGCCTCAGCATTCAGGGTCTTCACCCACCTCACTACCCCCTCCCGAAACCCCAACCCCCTCTAGCAAACCCCTAAGAAATCTCTATCCACGCGATCATATGCGTTCTCCAAATCTAAACCTAGTATTCCCCCTCCCGTACAACTCTCTAGAAAATCCCTAATAAAACCATGTCCATCCCTCATCCTTCTCCAGGAATTCCCAACTGTCCCCTATGTAACACTAAACCCAACACTTTCCTCATTCTGTTGCCCAAAATCTTAGCAAAAATCTTGTAATCCCAGCACAAATTTAACGTAATCGCACGGTAATCATTCAAAACTCGATATTCCTTCTTTTTGGGCACTAAAACCGTGACACCCGTTCTTTGCGATTTCCCCATCCTCCCACTACTTAACATGGAAATAAATGGTATAAAATACCGACACAATGGCAATATAAACACAAATGCAGTATAATGTGATCCTTTATTGACTACGTTTCGCCCACACAGTGGGCTTTTTCAAGTCACAAACAGAACTACCTGGGGTGGAAGGAACGCGAGTATTTATAGTCCGGCTAAGGTCAGGTGAAGAATGCTGCATCTGATGATGTTTCCGAGTTGGGTTGTGAGTCTAAAAACTTGGGTAGCTTGGAAAGGAGACTGGACAAGTTTGTGAGCGACCTTCTACAGTGTTCTTATGTGGGATAGCGATGAAGAAGTTTCTTGGCAAAATGGTTCAGCTATGTTATAGAAGCCACTATTCTGGTTGAAGTTGTCGGATATAGAAATAAATGATGATTCCAGGATTCTTCGGTATTGAGTGTTGTCTTCTGGGCGATAAGTCTTGAGTTTCTGTAGTTTATCAAGTGGTTGTGTGAATTACGGTGTTGTACGCAGGCATTCCTTGTGTCGTCAGACCTGCTTGCGTATTGGTGTTTTTGAAATACGTGTTTGGAGGTCCCTTGATGTTTTTCGCCCAGTATAACTTGTTGCAGTCATTACAAGGGATTATGTATACCCCTGCAGAGGATGGAGGCTTGTCCTGCCTACTACTGGTGATGTCCTTGATGGTCGTGGTTGTGGAGGTAGATACTTGGAATGATGTTTTGGCAAAGATGTTGGAAACATGTTTGGCAATGGAGTTGGTGGGAAGGACTATGTATCTCTTCTCGGCAGTGTCTTCTCTTGGTGTGTTGAAGATGTTTAGTGCTCGCCGTCTGCAGTCTCTGATGAAGTGACGAGGATAGTGGAGTTTGGAAAATACATTCTCCTCATAACTCCTGATCAGCCGGGCTGTGGCTCGTACGTTGGTTTGCGTGCAGCCAGCAGCAACAGCCTGGTTGATCAGGCGCTGATCCACCAGGAGGCCTGGTCACAGACCGGGCCGCGGGGGCGTTGACCCCCGAAACTCTCTCCAGGTAAACTCCAGGTAAACGCTTCAACGTTCAAGCTCTCCAAGACAAGCTCAACCAGGTCGAGCCTTCAATCCAGTTCACACTTGAAGAAGAGGTCGACAACACTCTTCCTTTCCTTGATGTTCTACTCTGCAAAGCTGACCACGAACTTCGTTTTAAAGTCTATCGAAAACCCACCAACCAAAACGATCTTCTCCACTTCTACTCTCACCACGACACCAAAACCAAACGTGGTGTAATTATAGGCTTCTTCCTGCGTGCACTCAGAATCTGCAGCAACGAGTTCCTTGAGGAAGAATGCACTATAATTGAACAGGTATTTTCCAAACTCCACTATCCTCGTCACTTCATCAGAGACTGCAGACGGCGAGCACTAAACATCTTCAACACACCAAGAGAAGACACTGCCGAGAAGAGATACATAGTCCTTCCCACCAACTCCATTGCCAAACATGTTTCCAACATCTTTGCCAAAACATCATTCCAAGTATCTACCTCACAACCACGACCATCAAGGACATCACCAGTAGTAGGGGGGACAAGCCTCCACCCTCTCGGGGGTATACATAATCCCTTGTAATGCTGCAACAAGTTTTTCTGGGCGAAACATCAAGGGCCTCCAAACACTTTTTCAAAACCAATACCAAGCAGGTCTGACGACAAAAAAGGAATCCCTGCGTACAACACCGTAATTCACAAACCATTTGATAAACTAAAAACTAAAGACTTTTCCCCACAAAACAACATCAATACCGAAGAATCCGGGAATCACACTTTTTTCTATATCCGACAATTTCAACCAAATAGTGGCTTCTATACATAGCAAACCCCACTTCCCAAGAAATTTTCTTCATCGCTATCCCCACATAAAACACTGTAAAAGGTCTGCTCACAAACTTGCCCATCTCCTTTCCAAGCTACCCAAATTTTTTAGATTTAAAACCCCCCCAACCGGTACATCATCGATCACATTCTTCACCGCCTACCCGGATTAAATACCGCTTCCTTCCACCCCAGGTTTTTCTTTTTTGTGACTTGAAAAAGCCCACTGTTGGGCGAAACGTAGTAAATAAAGGACACATTATACTCATTTGTTTTTTATATTGCCACACTTAACATACAATTCAAAACCCCCACCAGAAAAATGCCGTACATCCCCAATCCCACCTAAAAAAATGTTTGGTATCCCGTCTTGCCTGGGGTTTTCCCCCTGGCAAGCCCAAAAAACTGCCTCTCCACCTCCGCTAACAAATACTACTTCGATCTGTCACTGTCCTTTCACTTAATCCCCTTTTAAAACCCCTTCATCCCCAAAACGCCCCTCACCCACCCCCCGCCAACCCTCCTCTTTTTCCCCTAAACCAAAATCTGCATACAAACAATATTTTCCAGGGTGGATCCCCTTGACCTCCTCAAAGCCCCCCCCTCGTACCTGCCTCAATATCCCCCAAGGGGGTTTTTCCCCACCTTTCCCTTTAAAAACCCCCTTAGAAAAAAACCCCGAGGGCCCTACCCCCCCTTAAAAATCCTCCAACCCCCCCCTAACTCAAATTGCCTAAATTTTTCATTTTGTTTCTCCCAACCTTTTTGCAAACGTTCCATGTCCCCTCTGCCCCCCCTTTCCTTGCATAAAGTCATTAAGACCTTCAAGATAATTTTGTAGACCATTGCTCCCCCTCGCCATTTTCTTCCCCCCGTATTTTAAAAACACCCCGAAATTCCCAAACTTACCCCTCTTTCCCCCAAATCCAGAAATCCTCTCCATTTTCCCCTAGTCCCCCAAAAGGATTTCCACCAATCTCAAAACCTGTAGAAACACCCCTGTCCCTAAGTACCCACATTCTTTTTCCCATACCCCCGCATAAACTCTCACTATGCCAAAACCCCAAATCTGTACAACAGCACGTGTCAGAAAAACCCACATCGGCCCTCACCCCTCCACCCTTTTCCCCCCTAACATAAACCTATCAACCGTGCCTCATATCCCCTACGATAAAAGTATGCTCCACTCCATATCCCTCTTCCCCCACATCTCCCCACTCCAACACCGCAAAACATGTCGCGAACCCCCAAACACAACCCCCCCCCACTGGGAACCAACCCCCATTTTAAAAAATTCCAATCCCCCCCAATCCCCAAAATAGCGGGAAAACCCTCAATGAATCCAGAACATCCGTACAAAATCCACCTTCCCCAAAGCGTTACTAGTTCTGGTTTTACACACTAAAAAACTAACCCTCCGGCCCCCCCAAAACCCATCCACCCTGAAACCCTCCCCCCCCCCCTCCTCCCAACCCGGAACGCAAAGGATGGTCTCCTTTAGCCCCCACAAACCAAAACCTCCTTTCAACCCAACATCACTGGTAAAAACCAAAACCTTTAAACAACAACCCACCTAACCAAAGGTTTTAGGTTCTTGAAAAAACAACTAATACAAAATCCCTCCCACTCCCCCATACCCTCTTACCTGGGTTTTTAACCTTTTTCTTAAAATTCACACCCTTTTTACAAAAAGGGCCTTACCCCCTGGCCGTGAGGACTTGGTCCTTTCATGGTCCGGTCCTTCCAAATCCCTCGTGCCCCCCCAACCCCCTCCCCTCCCCTTCCCGTCGTCTTCCCATTGCCCCCCCCACCCCCCTCCCCCTTTCTTCCTTTCACCACAGCCCCAAAAATTTTCCCCCCTTCTGCGCGGGTTGAATTTTTGCCCCTGTCTGAGCCCCCCTTCTTTCACTTTTTAACAAAATTTTCCAAAACCACTCTTTTTTGTGACCTCCCCCCAACCTCCTTTCAACCCCTCAAACTTCCACCCCTTTTGTTCAATCCCCCCTTGACATCCCTCCTCCTCACCCCAACCATGTGATCTTTAAAAAAACCTTCAGAAGCCTCCAAAATTTTTCCTGATGAATCGTAAACCTAATTGTTTTTACAATTTCCTCCCCCTTGTTTCCATGTAGTGAAACCACTTAAAATTGTCTGTCGACCTTCATTCCATCCCCCCTTTACCCCGGCTTTACTTATCATAAAGTAGGTTCTTTTTTTAGAACTTTTCATATTTTTGGGGGCTTTGCCGATTGCTCATAAAAGTCCATAAAGGCACGTTTTCCCTGCCCCGCTGTGACAAAAACCATGTTCTGTGTTCTATGAAATTGCTATGTGGTATCGGCCCCCTTGGGTCATTTTCAGGGGAAGGACCCTTTCCCCGGCACCCCTCGAAGGGCCGTCCCCCACATTCCCATAGCGAGTGTACAGTCCAAAACCCACTGAAACATCTTTAGACTGCATGCTTTTTTCCCCTCAAAGGTACATTCCGTACCTTCACCAAGTAAAATACTTAGACACATCATGCAAACATACTTCACTGCCAATTGATACTCATCCTCCTTTCTTAAAATTTCGTCGACGAGGGTAGAGTAAAGTCACCCCTCATAAACTTCACGAAGACCCTGAAAACCCATTCATCCCACACCATACAACTCTTCATTGGGAGCCATGACAGCCCCTGATAATGCTTGGCAGGAAACGTTACGTGGCGCTGCTTAAAGATCCTCAAAAACCAGCCATTGCGACAGTATTTTTCGCCATTTCATTCGCCCCCCTTTTGGGTGCAAATGCTATTTTTTTTCCTCACCAGTGGGGGTGCAAGAAAACTGTAGAAGCGTCCCCCCTCCCCCCCCGCGGTCGAGAGCGAAATGGACGTTTTAAAACACACCGTTAATGGTGACTAAGGGCTCCATCTTGATTCCTTAAGTACCGGGAAAAAACAACTCATCGGGTCCTGGGTTATTTTTGCTTCATTTTTGTTATCTGTTTAATAACCATGTCCCCCGTGACAGTAATTTTAGTTTAAATTCATCGGGAACTAAAAAAATTTTTAAATTTAACGGAATCTCTTTACATTTTCCCTATCATTTTTCTAGAAATGCGATAGATAATATTTGGGGCCCTTTTGAAGGTGAGACCCTCTGTCATTATCACTCCCAGCCCTTCACTTATTTTTTTTCGCTCTATTATATGGTTAAATTTGTCGTTAACCCTGATAAGTTTAAATTCCCTCAAGTTTTCCAAAATAATTATTTTAAAATCCTCTTCACTGAACATCATATTTTTTTTTAATGGTCAATTTAAAGTTTTGGGTTGATGCCCGCTTTGGGAGTCTTGTGGTGTTTCGATGGGGGTCACTGTTGGCAATTCGGGGGTCATTCACAAAGGAAACACCGAGCTATGAAAACATCTCTGTCTATATCAGATATGGGATGGGGAAATAAAGGGAGTGATACCGTGCCTTGGGAACAGGGGTTTTTTTCACAGTGTTTCCCCAAATTTTTGCTTTTTTTTACTATTACCTTTGTTTTTTACTTGTTAGGAAATTAAAATCATCTCCCAAACTTTTCCTGTTTTTTTTTATAACACATTTGTGCGATACAAACACCATGGCACACTTGTCGAGACTTTCGCAAAAAAATGTGTATACTACATATGCATTTTTTTTTTACTCTTAGCACCAGAACCTTGTGTGGTTTTGTGCTGTGCTCCAGTAGCTAAGACAGGAAGGAGCGACCTGCTCAAAACCCGGTTCCCCGGGGTTGTATAATTGAGGGTATCTAGGGGTGACGATCTTGCTTCTTAAACCCTTTCAAAGATTTTTTAATGTGGGAGTTAGTGCAATCGGTCCCGTAGTTCTTTGCAATACTTTGAAGAGTGGGGCTATGTCTTTTTTTAGTGAGTGTGGGATGACCCTTTGTCCTGCTCCCTCTTATAGAATCAAGGGGGGGTCTTCCCCGCAGTTCTTGATGAACCGGGGTTTAATGAGTTTGGGAAATTTAAAAGCTATAATCTAGTAATGGAAATAAATTTTTTTGTGAGTGTTGTCTTGTGGCTGTCTCCACCCCACCATGTGAGGTTGGGGCTTTGGGTTTCTCCACCCAACCATGATGGTGTTGGGCGTGGGTTTCCCCCCCCAACCCCTATGGTGTTGGCTTTTGGGGTTCCCACCCACACCAGCCCTGAGTGGTGTCTTGTGGTGGCCCCCAACCCCAAAATGATTTTTGGGGGGGGTCTTGTGGCTGTGCCCCCCAAACCCCCCCATGGTGTGTGGTCTTGTGGCTGTGCTCCCCCCCCAGCCATGAGTGTGTGGTCTTGTGGGTGTCTCCCCCAACCCCCATGAGTGTGTGGCTTGTGGGTTTTCCCCCCCACACCAGCCAATTGGGGGGTGGCTTGCCCCCCCCCCCAAATTTTTGTGTTGGGCGGGGGCCCCCCCAAAATTTAGGGGTGGTTGTGGGGCTCCCCCCACCAATGGGGTTTTTTCCCCCCCCCCCCCCCCTTTTTTTTTTGTTCCCCCCAAACCCGCCCGATGTGTGTCCTTTTTTTCTTCCCCCCCCCAAGGGGGGGTGGTTCCCCCCCCCAAAAATTTTTTTTGGGCTTGGTGGCCCCCACCCACCTTTGGGTTTTGGGGTTTTTCCCCCCCAAAAATTGGTGCTTTCCCCCCCAATGTTGTGTTTTTCTTTCCCCCCCCCCCAAATTTATTTGCTTTTCTCCCCCACCCAGCCTGATGGGTGTCTTGTGGCTGGCTCCCCCACACCCTGCCAAAGTGTGTGTTTGTGGGTGTGCCCACCCACACCCTGCCCTGAGTGTGTTCTTGTGGCTGGCTCCCCCACACCATTGGGGTGTGTGGTCTTTGGCTGTGCCCCACACACCAGCCTGAGTGGTGGTCTTTGGCTGTGCTCCCCCACACCATGCCAAATGTGTGGTCTTGTGGCTTCCCCCCCCCAAGGAAAATTTTTGGTCTTGGGTGGCCCCCCCCCAAACCCGGTGGGGTTTTTTTGGCTGTGCTCCCCCCCCCACCAAGGTGGTGGGTTTTTGGTTGCTCCCCCCCCCAAACCAAGATGTGGGTCTTGTGGCTGTGCTCCACCCCCCATCCAAGAGTTTTGGGTCTTGTGGCTTTTTCCCCCCCCCCCCATGAGGGGTTTGGGGGCGTGCCCACCCACACCATGCCAAAGTGTGTGGTCTTTTGGGTTTCTCCACCCCCCCCAAAAAGTGTGTGGTTTTGGTTTTTTTACCCCACCATGCCATGAGTTGTGTCTTTGGCTGTGTCCACCCCCACCCTGCCATGGTGTGTGGGCGTGGCTGTGCTCCACCCACCCATGCCCTGGTGTTGGGCTTTGGCTTGCCCCCCCCCCATGCCGAGTGTGGGTCTTTTGGGGTGGCTCCACCCACAGCAAAGTGAGTTGTGGGGCCCTTTTCCCACCCCCCTTGCCTTTTGGGGGGGGTCTTTTTGGCCCGTGCTCCCCCCCCCCAGGTGGTTTGGGGTTTTTGGGTTTTTGGCCCCCCACCCCACCATGAGTTGTGGGTCTTGTGGTGTGCCCACCCCACCTGGAGGGTGGTGGTTTGTGGCGTGCCCCCCCCCCCAAAGGGGTTTTTGCCGTGGCCTCCCCACACCATCCCAAATGGTGGTTTTGTGGCGTGCTCCCCCCACCATGCCATGATTGTGGTCTTGTGGCTGTGCTCCCCCAAACCCTGTCATAGTGGTGGTCTTGTGGCTGTGCTCCACCCACACATGCCCGATGTGTGGCTTGGGCTGTGCTCCCCCCCCCCCATAAAAAGGGGGGTCTTTTGGGTGTCTCCCCCCACCATGCCGGGGTTGGTTTGTGGTGTGCTTCCTCCCACACCACATTTTTCCCTTTCCTCCACCCACACCCTGCCAAATTTTTTCCGGGCCCCCCACCCAGCCCCCCCCCGGGCCCCCCCCCCCAACCCCTTTTGGGGGGGCCCCCTTTTTTTTTTTCCCCCCACCCATCCAAAACCGGGTCCACCCCCACCACCAATTTTCGTGGGGGCCCCCCCCCCCCAAACCCGCCCAAAGGGGCCGGGCCCCCCCACCACCCCTTTTTCCCCCACCCACCCCAAACCCATCCCGGGGGTTTTTTCCCCCCCCCCCCAATCCAAAGGGGTTTTTTTTCCTCCACCCCACACCCGCAATTTTTCGGGGTTCCCCACCCACCCACCGATTTTTTCCCCCCCCACCCACACCAGCCATATTTTTTTTTCCTCCCCCACCCCACCAAATTTGGGGCCCCCCTTCTCCCACCCCTTTCCCTCCCAAAGGGGGGGTTTCGGACCCACAACCTCCCCAATTTTCTTTCCCCACCCCACCCTGCCCCAAAAAATTTCCTTTCCCCCCACCCAAAAACCAACCCAATTTTTCCCTTTTCCCCCCACCCACCAATTTGGGGGCTTTTTTTTCCCCCCCAAAACCCCCATAGGGGGGGTCCCCCCACCACAATCCAATTTTCTTTCCCCAACCCCCAAACCCTCCAAAATTTTTTTCCCCCCTCCCCCACACCATCCAAGGGGCTTTTTTCCCCCACAAACCATGCCAATTTGGGGGCTGTGGGCCCCCCCAAATTTAAAATGGGGTGGGGTTTTTTTGTGGTTACCCTCCCCCCTGGTGGGGGTTTTGCTGTGTTCCCCCCCCCCATTTTTTAAAATTTTTCCCCCCCACCAAAACCCAAAATTTGTTTTTTCCCCCCAAACCCCTTTTTTTTTTTTCCCCCCACCCCCCAAAAAAAAAAAAACCCCCCCCCCCCCCCCCCCCCCTTTTTTT
Organism: Cherax quadricarinatus; assembly: GCF_026875155.1. Taxonomy (NCBI): domain Eukaryota; kingdom Metazoa; phylum Arthropoda; class Malacostraca; order Decapoda; family Parastacidae; genus Cherax; species Cherax quadricarinatus. The sequence continues at coordinate 30,353,312 of NC_069460.1, read as the reverse complement.
TTCCCCCCCCCCCCCAACCCCATCCAACTTCCCCCAAACCCCCCCCACCATAAAAGGGGGGTTTTTGGGGTCCCCCCCCCACAACCCCCATAGGGGGGGCCTTTCCCAACCCCCAAACCCCCAAAAATTTTTTTGGCCCCCCCCCCCAAACCAATTTTTTCGGGCTTTCCCCCCACCCAACCAATTTTTTTGGGGCCCAACCACAAACCCCCAATTTTGGGGGTTTTCTTCCCCCCCACAACCAGGGGGTTTTCTTTTTCCACCCACCACCAAATGCCCCCAAAACCCCCCCTAGGGGGGCCCCCACCCCAACCAATATTTTCGTGGCCTCCCCCCCCACCATCCAATTTTTTCCCCCCCACCCCACCATCCCCCGACTTTTTTTCCCACCCAACCACCAATTTTCCTTTGGGGGGCCCCCCCCAAATCCAAGGGGTTTTTGGGGGGTGCCCCACCCCCCAAACCCGGGTTTTTGCTTTGGGGTTGCTCCCCCCACCATGCATGAGTGTTGGGGGTTTTTGGTGTGTCCCCCCCCCATCCAAACCCCCGGGTTTTCCCCCCCGGGGGGGGCCATTTTGGGGTGTGGGGTTTCCCCACCCACTTGCCTTTTGTGGGGTTTTTGGTGTGCTTCCCCCCCTCCTTTTTTTGGGGGGGGTTGCCCCCCCCCCCCAGGAAATGTGTGGTCTTGTGGCTGTGCCCCCCCACCCAAGCCAAGGGTGTGGTCTTGTGGCTGTCTCCCCCTCCCCATGGTGGTTTTCTTGTGGCTGTTGCTCCCCACCCGCCATGAGTGTGTGGTCTTTTGGCTGGTTTTTCCCCCCCCATCCGGGGTTTCTCTTGTGGTTGCTCACCCCAACCCCTGCCATGGGGGGTGGTCTTGTGGGGGCCCCCCCACTCCCCTTTTTGGGGTGTCTCCTTTTTTTCCCCCACCCCCCCGCCATAGTTGGGTTTTTTTGGTGTGTCCCCCCATCCATGCCATGAGTGGGTCTTGTGGCTGGTTTTTACCACCCAATTTCCCTGAGTGTGTGTCTTGGGGCTTCCCCCCCACCCCCATGAGTTTGGGGTCTTGTGGTTGACCCACCCCCCCCCTGAAATTTTTGGGCCCCCCCCCCCCCGGGGTTGGTGGCTTCCCCCCAACCATTCTGAGTGTGGTCTTGTGGGTGTTCCCCCAAAACCCCCAACCACCAAATGTGGGTTTGTCGTGGGTTTTCACCCAAGCCATGGGTTTTGGTGTGCTCCCCCCACCCCCCCCATGAAATTTTTTGTGGCTGTGGCTTCCCACCCCAAATGCTGGGTGTTCCGGGGGGTGCCCCCCCCCCACCCCGGGGGATCATTTTTTTTTCTTTGGGTTTCCCCACCCCCCTTTTTTTTTCCCCCCCCCAAGATTTGGGGGGGTCATTTTGTTTTCCCCTTTTTCCCCCAAGGGGAATTTTTCCCCTTTTCCCCCCCCCCCTTTTGGGGGCCCCCTAACCCCCCTTTTTCTTCTAAAACCCCTTTTTTTTTTTTCCCCCCTTGGTCTAATTTTCCCACCCCCCCCAATTTTTTTTGGTTTTGGTCCCCCCCAAAATTTTCCCCTAAATTTTTTGGCCCCACCCCAAAAACCCCCCCCCAAATTTTTCCCCCCCTTTTTTAAAAACAAGGGGTTTTTTCCAAAAAAACCATGAAAATTTGGTTTTAATTCACCACCCCAATTCCCCTCCCCCCTCCCTTTCCCCTTTCTTTCCCCCCCCCCTTTTTGGGTTTGGGGGCCCAAAAACCCGGGTTTTGGTTGAAAATTTTAAAAAACCTTTACCCCCCAAATTTTCCCCCCTTTTTAAACCACCTTTTTACCTTTTTCCCTACTATGAAAACCCTGCCTTTCCCCCCCCCCCCCTTTTTTTTTTTTTAAAAACAAACCCCCCAAAAAAAAACATTTAAAAAGTTTTTTTTGGGTTTTTTGATTTCCTTTATTTTTTTTTTTTCCCCCCCCCCCAAAAACCGGGTTTTTTCCCCCCTTTTTTTTTGCCCCCCCAAACCTTTGGGTTTTCTTTTCCCCCCCCAAATTTTGTTTTTTCTTTCTTTTTTTTTTTCCCCCAAGCAACAAAATTTAAAAAGGTTTAAAAATTTTTTTAACCCAATTTTTTTTCCCCTTTTTCCCCCCCCCGGGTATTTTTGCTTCCCCCCCCAACCGGGTTTTTCCCCAAAAAGAAATTGGAGAAAAATGGAAACATATTTTAAAACCCCCGGGGGAACCCCTTTCCCCCCCCAAGCTCCTTCTTTTTGGCCCTCCATGGTTCACATGAACATTCAAATTTAAACCCAACTTGTTTTTCTCTCCCCTTTCCTTTTTTTGGTTTCCCCATCTTTTTTTCACCCCAAATTTTTTTTCTCCCCCCCAGCTGTGCCCATTAACAGGTCAGCGTCTTCTGCCCCCCCCCGTCCACACTATTTTTATTTTTTAAAAACATAATTTTAAAAAAAAATCATAAAAAGAGCTTAAATACAATTAAAACAAATAAAAGTTCTAGGGAAAATTTCCCTTTTACGTTGTTTTTTTCCCCCTTTTAAAAACCGAAATAATTAATACTTTTAAAACAAATAACTGGCAGAAATGCCCTAAAAATTAAATTTTCCCTTTTATTTTAAACATTTCCTATACAGTTTTCCCTTTTTTTTTTCCCAAAAAGGACGACAGAGTAAAAAAAATTTTAACCAGAAGTGTTAGAAAAAGGGTTTTGGTTAAGGGAAAGGAAAAAAGCTTTTTTTTTTTAAATTGTGGTATATTAATGCTGCATTAAACATTTTCAAAACCAACGAGAAAATTTTTTTTGTAAAAAAAATAATTATTAAATTAACTTGGGGGCATTTAATGTGCGGAGAGAATTTTATCTGGTATATATTCATGATTAGGTTTTTTTTTAAAACTGGTTTTTTTCTTTTTGTTAATTATACCATGTATTTTTTTTTTCTTTTGCTAATTTATCCCATAGCATTTTTTTTTCTTTTTGTTAATTAAATAAATAGCATATTTTTTTTCTTTTGTTTAATTTAATCCCTTTAGCATTTTTTTTTCTGTTTTTAAATTTAAAACAACAGAAATTTTTTTTCCGGTTGCAAAAATTATACCATGGGTATTTTTTTGGGGCGTTTTGCTTCTTGTTTTCATATTATATAAAATTTTTGGTATTTTTTTCCCATTTTTTTTTTCCATAAAAAAATTTAAAATTCTTGTCGCCCCCCCAAAAATAAATTTTTATTATTATGTTTTTTTAGCATTACCCTTTATGAAAATTATTCTTTACATTTTTAAAAAATTTTTGTTTTTCGAACATTCTTTAAAAATGTTTTTTTCCGAATTTTTTTTTTTAAAAAAATTTTGGTTCGAAATTTTTTCAAATATATTGGGTTCAAACTTTTTCCAAAAACCAATTTTAACAAAAAATTTAAATTTTTTTAAAAAACTCCCCAATTTGACTTTTATAAAAAATCTTGCAAAAATCCCAATTTAAACTAATTTAAAAATTTACTTTCAAGATGATTTAAACACTTTTGATATGAAAACAAAATTTTTCTTGTGTGTATTTGAACAAAGAAGTTTACATGTGTTGTTTATGTACGGGGAAGTTTACTTCGTGTACAGGGTCAAATTTTAATCTGGTATATGTCGAGCTTTTTTACTTCGGTTTTTTAGGAACTAGAATTTTCATGTGTGTTTATGTACGAGAATTTTAACATTGTGTATTTTTTCAAAAAAAGGGTTTACATGTTGTATATGTACGAAAAAAGTTTACTTTCTGTGTATATGAAACGGGGAATTTTTACTCCGCCCCCAAATTTTTTAGAGTTTTAAAAGTATTTAAATCTCTTTTAGTTTTAAAAATTTAAAAGGCATTTTGGGGAAAACCCCGAGCATTTTGAAAAAACCCCGGGGCTTTTTTTTTTGAAAACAACCCCCGAGCGGGGGTTTGAAAAACCCCCGGGAAGCATTTTTTTTGGGAAAAAAACCCCCGACCAAAGTTTGAAAAACCCCCGAGCATTTTTGAACCCCCGACCGGGTTTTTGAACAACCCCAAACCCCCATTTTTTGGAACAAAAACCCCGAGCAGTTTGGAACAACCCCGAGCATTTTGAAAAAACCCGACAGTCATCATTTGTCTAACTCAGATAAAGGGAAAAAACCCTTTTAAGGGGCACGTTATTCCTCCGTTTTCAAACCCAATAAGTTCTTTTTTTCCACAAAAATCTACCTTTTTCCATAAAACAATAAATTTATTTTTGTTTCTTTAAGGGTAAAGTCCAGGATTTTTCCCCCTTAATTCAGGGTTTTATAATTAAAAAACAAAAATTCCCTTTGGGTTTGGGGGGGGAACTTTTTTTAAAATTTTGTTAATTTCTTTAAAATCCCCCCCCCCCCCCCCAAAAAAAAAAAAAAAAACCCTTTGCATAGAAAAGGGTTTTATTTTTCCCTTTTTTTTATCCCAATTTAAGCCAAAAATTTTAAACATTTTGAAGTCTTTTTAAACTCTTTAATTTTTAGGGAAACTTTACAATTTTTTCCCGGGCCTATTTTTTTTTAATTATTAAAAATAAAATTATTTTTTTCTAAAAGTTAAGATATTTATTTTTTAATTTTTTCCCTTCATACACTTTTTTTTTTTGGGTTTTTATGGACGAAGCTTTAAAAATTTTTCAAACTTTAAATTCTATTATTTTTGGGTTTTAAATTTTTTTTAAGTACTTTATTTTAAATTTAAATTTCTTTTTAAAAAGTTTTTTAATTTAAAAAAGGTAAAATTTTAAACATTTAGGTAGGGGGTTTTGTCTGTGTCATTTAAAGTTGTAAACTTTTTCTGCGCTTTGAAATTAGGTTTACTCTTGATACTTACTTTTTTAAAGGGCGAATTGTGAGATTTTGGGGGGAAATTTTGGGGGTGGTAACGGGGGCAATTCTTTTTATTTTGGGGCCCCTTCCCCAAATATAAACTTTAAAAAACCTCAGTTCGCAAAGCTCCACTCCATCAAAAAATTTGATTGATTGTATTAAGAAAGAAACAATCAATCTTTTTCAAAAAAATTTAACCAACTGGGAAAATTTTTTTAAAAAACAAAAACCCGTCTACTAGATACCGATACTGTAATCTTTTTACTACCCGCCCCCACAGGGGGGGTATGGGGTGGGATAATAAACATATTAAACTACCGGGTACCTTTTTAAAAAACTGCTACCCAAATTTTATCGAATACCAAAGGGTTTGGGCAGGGAGTTTCGCCGTTTTTCCAAATGGGTTTGCAAAGCAATCACAGTATTGATTGGGGAAATTGAAAGCCCTCAAAAACAAATCACATGAAGCTAAAAAATTATAATCACAGAAATTTTTCTCTTAAAAGTACCACCCTTTTCTTTTAAAAATCTCAAAAGGAAAATGGAAAACCAACGTCCCTTTTAAAAAATTTGCCCCCAAGAAATTTATACCACACCCAAACCCAATAAAGATCGCCCGCTCTCATCAGGGATTTACATGGCACAGGGCGTAAATTTTCCCACCAAATTTTTAAACTTTACCCCATGAAACCTTTTTATGATTCTCCAGACCTGCTTTTTCACGTGTTTTATCAGCAAAACTAAAAAGTTTAAACTGCAAGTTTTAGAGTCTCCAAAACCTTTTCCCCTTTAAAATTTATTTCTCCTTTCATCTCCCTATCTATTGAAAGTTTTACTAGCAAGAGGGGCCCTATTTACAATTAATCTTTTTTGTTTTTGTCTCTGGTGAAATTTTTTATTGGGCAACTGACAAGTGTTTTAAAAAACAACTTTAGTTATTCTTTGAATTTGGCTTTAAAATTTCCCTCCAGAGTACGAATTTTTTCTCAACCCTTTTACCCCCGAGTATGAATGTCTCTCTCAACCTTTCACCCAAATTTTTGAAAGTCTCTCCAACTTTTCCCCCCAGAGTTTGAAAGTCTCCTCACTTTCACCCAGAGTAAGGGGAAAGTCCCCTCTCAACTTTCCCCCAAAATTTGAATTTTCTCCTCAATTTCACCCAGATATGATTTCTCTCTCAACTTTCGTCCAGATACGAATGGTCTTTGTACTTTTTATCCAGTTCGAATATCTCAACTTTTTCATGAGTAACCCAAAGTCTCTCTCGACTTTCCTAGATTTCGAATGTCTCTTTTCAACTTTCACCCCCCGTACAAAAGTGTGTCTGTACCTTTCGTCCAGAGTTTCGAAGTCTCTCTCAAAATTTTTTTCAAAAGTACGAATGTGTCTTTTTGACTTTCACCCCCCAGTTTCAATGGGCCCCTCTCGGGCTTTCACCCCAGAGTTCGAAAATCCCCTCTCGAATTTCCCCCAGAGTAGAATGTTTCTTTTCGACTTTCACCCCTTTTTTGGAATGTTTCCCCTCAACTTTTAACCCCAAAGTTTTGGGGGGTTCCCCCTCAAAGTTCACCTACTGTTTTGGGCCCCCAGATTTAAAAATTTCATCTTCTGGGGAAAATGTTATCTCATATTTACCCAGACTGGGCACGTCACAGTTTATATTCGCCAAGTGTCGAATGTCCCACTTAATTTTTCATATCCCCACAAAATTTTCCCCTTTTTTGTATTTTTCCAACCCCCCGCAAAGTTTCTTCTTTGTCTTCCTTCCCGCCACCAAAAGCCATTATTGTTTTTTTTAATTTTTCCATCTCACCTTTTAATTTCTTCCCTTTTTTACCTAAAATTTTTTTCTATTTCTTTCTCTTTATTATTATCCGTTTGGGTTTTTCATTTCCCCATTCTTTCCTTTTCCCAAATTTTTACCAAAACCAGTGTCTTCTCTTATCCTTTTCCCTTGGCCCCCCCCCCGGGGTTTTCTCAATTCCTTTTTTATTGTCGAAAAGGGAAGGCCCCCCCCTCCCGCTTTTTTCTTCAAATTAAACGAGTTTTCCCCCCCTGGGGCCCCCCAATGGGGTCTATGGGCCAGAAAGTCTTTTTTCACCCTAACTTGTCACTCTTCATTCTTCCTCTCTTCCCTGTTTGGGCCCGATGGTTTGTGGGGTTTATGGTAGTGGCCATGATGGTGTGGAGATGATGGTAGTGATATTGTGGGAAAATGGGGATGATGGTATGACCATGATGGGAGTGAAGATGATGGTTTTTTTAAACCCTGATGGTTTTGGGGATGATGGAAAAGGGCCCTGATGGGGTGTAGATGATGGGATTTGCCATATGGGGGGTGAAGATGATGGTATGGTCATGATTTGGAAATTTAAGATATGGTAGTAGCCATGGTGGTAGTGAAGATGAAGGGAGTGGCCCTGATGGTAGTGGAGATGAAGGTAGTGGTCATAGTGGTGTGGGAGAAAGATGGTGTGGCCATGATGGTATTCGGATGATGGTTTGTGGCCCTGATGGTAGTGTAGAGTTTGGAGTGGCCAAGATGGGGTTTGGGGGTGATGGTTGAGGGTCTATGGTAGTGGCCAAGATGGGGGGTGGGAAAATGAGGTGGGGCCATGATGGTAGTGGAGATGATGGGAGTGGGCCTTTATGGTAGTGGGAGGTTTGGAAGTGGGGCCAAAGATGGGAGTGAAAATATGTTAAATGGCCATAATGGTAGTGGAGATGATGGGAGTGGCCAGATGGGGAGTGGGGATGATGGGAGTGGTTTATTTTTTTGGGAGTGGGATAATGGGAGTGACCATGATGGGAGTGGGAAAATGATGGTATGGCCTTTTTGGTTTGGGGTGGTGGAGAGGCCATGATGGGATGGAGATGGGTGGTAGTGGGGATGATGGTTTGTGGTGATGATGGTTGAAACCATGAAGGTAGTGAAGTGATGGTTTGGCAATGGTTTGGGTAGTGGAGATGATGGTATTGGGCCCTAGTGGTAAATGGAGGTTGGGAAAGGTTTGTGGCCATGATGGTATTGAGTGATGGTTTGTGGCCCAGTTTGGGAGTGGGAAAATGATGGTTTGTGGCCATGATGGTAGTGGAGATGATGGGATGGTCCCTGATGTTAGTGGGGCCTGATAGTAGTGAAGATGATGGTTTTGTTTGGGTATGATGGTAAATGGGGTGATTTGGGAGTGGGGCCCGATAGTATGGAGAGAAAGGTAGTGGCCATTGTGGGGCATGGGCAGTCGTCAGTGGGCCGGTGTCAGCGTCAGGGGGCAGTGGTCAGTCGTCAGTGGGCGTGGTTTAGTCGTCACGTGAGGTCACAGACCCCCGACTGCTTTTTGGGGGAAAAATTTGTGTGGACGGGTTTCAAGCATGGCTTGCTTCTGCAGTGTTTTTAAAAAATTTAAAGGGTTTGGGGAGTTGAAGGAGGAGGGCTTGTTCTCCAGGAGGAATTAGGAGGGGTGAAAAGGGCCCCCTCAATGGGGCTGGGAGAGAGTGTGAGGGGGCTGGGGGTTGTGGGGAATAGGGTTCAAATGAGGGCAGTCTGTCTCTCGCTGTGAGGAGGCTGTAGTGGGGGGGTAGCAACGGAAACCCGCAGTGAGGTGCAGTCCAACCCCCTGCACAATGGCGAGTGGGTTCACAGTAAGGAAAAGGGGCATCCGAGTTTAAAGGAAAATTAAAAGGAAGATCTGAAGGTTGGAAATCGCTTCTCTGTTCTTCAGGATGGGAAAGTTCTTCGTGGCCAGTGAAAAATAAGGGTTTTAAATGCCCCCGCCCAATGGGGTAAGCGCAATTTTTTGGTTGGTGGGGTCTCAGGTAAGATATAAAGGACCCTTTTCTTTTTTGTAATAGGAATAAGAAGATGAGAGTTTGAAATGTGCTTCCCTGGAGTGGTTTTTGGGGCCCTTGTCAAAAGGCGGGGTTTAAAATCATGTCGGGAATGGGGAAAAAATTAAAATTTTCTGTCCCATGCTGGGGGGGAAATGATTTGGGGAAGGGGGAGGAAGAAGGTGCTAGATAAGTACAGGTCAGCTATTGATTTTTATTAAGTCCCCAAGGGGGGGATCCCAATCAAAATGAAAAACTTGCCTAGAAGGGGAGTAGGAAATTAAATGGGTTTTCAGGGCAATTGGTGTAAATTGCTGGCTAGACAGATACTGAAAAGGGAAATTTCAAACCCCTTCATTTACAACTGGAAAAAATTTTTTTGGAAAATGATATTAGGGAAGGGATGGGGTTTCATCTCTCTGGGGCTGGGGGGGTAGCACTTGAGACTCGATTGAATGGGAAATTTGGGGAAATGCCCAGGGTTTTAAAAATGATGGAAAAATAGATTTTGGGTTTTTTGGGGGGGGAAACAAGGGAGGTTTTCAACACTTGGTTGGGGGAAAAAGTAAATGTATAAAAGGCATTCAGCGGAAGGTTTATAAATAAAGACAATAGATCAGGTCAGCAGACAAAGGGGGACAGCAGAGGGCAGCAAGGGACTAGCTCCCTTAAGGTTTACTATACTAATAGCAGGAGTGTAAGAAATAAGATAGATGAGCTAAGTTAATTGCAAGTGCAGGAAACATAGATATTATTGCTATAACAGAGACCTGGCTCAAACTGAAAGATAGAGAGATGCCCTCTGAATGTCACTACAAGGCTATAAAATTATTCCACACTGACAGGGTCAACAGGAAAGGTGGTGGAGTAGCGATGTATGTCAGAGACAATTTAAATTGTTGTGTTAGACAAGATATTAAATTAGAAGCGTCAGCCACTGAATCTGTTTGGTTACAGCTTCTCGAGGCCGAGAAAAATAATTTTGGGTGTGATTTACAGGGCCCCAAATCTTGATAGGGAGTGCAGTAAACTTCTATGGGACGAAATTCGGAAGGCATCTACATACGAAAATGTTGTGCTAATGGGAGATTTCAACTATAGACAGATTGACTGGAGCAATTTGACAGGAAATTTAGAGTCAGGTGACTTTCTTGATACGATCCAGGATTGTTTTTTAAAACGTTTGTGACAGAGCCAACTAGGGGAAATAACCTCCTTGACTTGGTTCTTGCCAGTAGGGAAACACTAATTAATAATCTTGAGGTTAATGATGAGCTTGGGAAAGTGATCACAAATCACTCAGTTTTAATATATCATGGAATTCCCCTAATAATGGCAATCAAGTCTCGTCCCTGACTTTCGCTTGGCTGATTTCATAGGACTGAAAAATTACTTAGGTGGGCTGAACTGGAATGACCTGACTAAGGGTCAGGTAGGTGGTGATGGTTGCCGATATGATGCTTTCCAGGGCATAGTTCTAGCTGCTCAGTCAAATTATGTTCCAAATAGGGAAATCAGATCAAACAAAAATGATCCTAAATGGATGAACAATAGATTAAAATATCTGATTGGTCAAAAGAGAGGCATATATAGGCAAATCAAAAGAGGAGAGGGGCAATTGAGAAATCGATATATTCAGTTAAAGAGAGAAATAAAAAAGGGAATTAGAAAAGCAAAAAGAGATTATGAGGTTAAAGTTGCAAGAGAATCGAAGACTAACCCAAAAGGATTCTTTCAGGTATTACAGAAGTAAGATCAGGGACAAGTATAGGCCCACTCAAAAGTTCTCGGGTCAGCTCACTGACAGTGATAAGGAAATGTGTAGAATTTTTAACACATACTTCCTCTCAGTTTTTACACAGGAGGATACCAGCGATATTCCAGTAATGATAAATTATGTAGAACAGGACGATAATAAACTGTGCACTATTAGGGTCACAAGTGACATGGTCCTTAGGCAAATAGATAAATTAAAACCTAACAAATCCCCAGGCCCTGATGAACTGTATGCAAGGGTTCAAAAGGAATGTAAAGAGGAGCTTAGCACCCCTTTGGCTAATCTTTTCAACATATCACTACAAAATGGCATGGTGCCAGAATAAGTGGAAAATGGCAAATGTGATACCTATTTTCAAAACAGGTGACAGGTCCTTAGCTTCGAACTATAGACCAATAAGCCTAACCTCCATAGTGGGAAAATTTATGGAATCAATAATTGCCGAGGCAGTTCGTAGCCACCTTGAAAAACTTTAAATTAATCAACGAATCTCAGCATGGTTTTACAAAGGGGCGTTCCTGCCTTACGAATTTATTAATTTTTTTTCACTAAGGTATTTGAGGAGGTAGATCATGGTAATGAATATGATATTGTGTATATGGACTTCAGTAAGGCTTTTGACAGGGTCCCACATCAGAGACTATTGAGGAAAATTAAAGCACATGGAATAGGAGGAGAAATTTTTTCCTGGATAGAGGCATGGTGGACAAATAGGCAGCAGAGAGTTTGCATAAATGGGGAGAAATCAGAGTGGGGAAGTGTCACGAGCGGTGTTCCACGGGGGTTCGTGTTGGGCCCCTGCTGTTCACAATCTACATAAACGACATAGATGAGGGCATAAAGAGCGACATCGGCAAGTTTGCCGATGACACCAAAATAGGCCTTTCCGAATTCATTCTGACGAGGACATTCGAGCACTCCAGGAAGATTTGAATAGACTGATGCAGTGGTCGGAGAAGTGGCAGATGCAGTTTAATATAGACAAATGCAAAGTTCTAAATGTTGGACAGGACAATAACCATGCCCCATATAAACTAAATAATGTAGATCTTAATATTACGGATTGCGAAAAAGATTTAGGAGTTCTGGTTAGCAGTAATCTGAAACCAAGACAACAGTGCATAAGTGTTCGCAATAAAGCTAATAGAATCCTTGGCTTCATATCAAGAAGCATAAATAATAGGAGTCCTCAGGTTGTTCTTCAACTCTATACATCCTTGGTTAGGCCTCATTTAGATTATGCTGCACAGTTTTGGTCACCGTATTACAGAATGGATATAAATTCTCTGGAAAATGTACAAAGGAGGATGACAAAGTTGATCCCATGTATCAGAAACCTTCCTATGAGGATAGACTAAGGCCCTGAAACTGCACTCTCTAGAAAGACGAAGAATTAGGGGGGATATGATTGAGGTGTATAAATGGAAGACAGGAATAAATAAAGGGGATGTAAATAGTGTGCTGAAAATATCTAGCCTAGACAGGACTCGCAGCAATGGTTTTAAGTTGGAAAAAATTCAGATTCAGGAAGGATATAGGAAAGTACTGGTTTGGTAATAGAGTTGTGGATGAGTGGAAACAAACTCCCAAGTACCGTTATAGAGGCCAGAACGTTGTGTAGCTTTAAAAATAGGTTGGATAAATACATGAGTGGATGTGGGTGGGTGTGAGTTAGACCTGATAGCTTGTGCTACCAGGTCGGTTGCCGTGTTCCTCCCTTAAGTCAATGTGACCTGACCTGACTAGGTTGGGTGCATTGGCTTAAGCCGGTAGGAGACTTGGACCTGCCTCGCATGGGCCAGTAGGCCTTCTGCAGTGTTCCTTCGTTCTTATGTTCTTATGATGGTAGTGGATATGATGTTAGTGGCCATAATGGTAGTGGAGATGATGGTAGTGGCCATGATGGTAGTGGAGACGGTAGCGGCCATAATGGTAGTGGAGATGATGGTAGTGACCATGATGGTAGTGAAAATGATGGTAGTGGCCATGATGGTAGTGAAAATGATGGTAGAGGAGATGATGGTAGTGGCCATGATGGTAGTGAAAACGATGATAGTGGCCATGATGGTAGTGAAAATGATGATAGTGGCCATGATGGTAGTGGAGATGATGGTAGTGGCCATGATGGTAGTGCAGATGATGGTAGTGGCCATGATGGTAGTGGCCATGATGGTAGTAGCCATGATGGTAGTGAAAATGATGGTAGTGGAGATGATGGTAGTGGCCATGATGGTAGTGGCCATGATGGTAGTGGCCATGATGGTAGTGGAGATGATGGTAGTGGCCATGATGGTAGTGGAGATGATGGTAGTGGCCATGATGGTAGTGGAGATGATGGTAGTGGCCATGATGGTAGTGGCCATGATGGTAGTGGAGATGATGGTAGTGGTCATGATGGTAGTGGAGATGATGGTAGTGGCCATGATGGTAGTGGCCATGATGATAGTGGCCATGATGGTAGTGGCCATGATGGTAGTGGAGATGATGGTAGTGGCCATGATGGTAGTGGAGATGATGGTAGTGGCCATGATGGTAGTGGAGATGATGGTAGTGGCCATGATGGTAGTGGCCATGATGGTTAGTGGACCATGATGGTAGTGGCCATGATGGTAGTGGCCATGATGGTAGTGGCCATGATGGTAGTGGCCATGATGGTAGTGGAGATGATGGTAGTGGCCATGATCGTAGTGGAGATGATGGTAGTGGCCATGATGGTAGTGGCCATGATGGTAGTGGAGATGATGGTAGTGGCCATGATGGTAGTGGAGATGATGGTAGTGGCCATGATGGTAGTGGAGATGATGGTAGTGGCCATGATGGTAGTGGCCATGATGGTAGTGGCCATGATGGTAGTGGCCATGATGGTAGTGGCCATGATGGTAGTGGCCATGATGGTAGTGGCCATGATGGTAGTGGAGATGATGTTAGTGGCCATGATGGTAGTGGAGATGATGGTAGTGGCCATGATGGTAGTGGAGATGATGGTAGTGGCCATGATGGTAGTGGCCATGATGGTAGTGGAGGCGTCGTTAGTGGAAGAAAATGTAAGAGGGAGTAGCAGTTGGTACCTTCATAATATAATACCAATTTAAATTAGCACTTTCTTGCAATTCGGTGTGAGGACTAATTTGGTTTGCAAAACAGATCCTATATACGTAGTTTATAAAGCTGTTTTTTGTCTGTGTCCTCAATCTAACCTACCGCACTCTCCAAAATAATTGTATTTACTATTATTATTATAATTTTTATTATTAGTAGTAGTACTTAGCATTAACACATAAGCCGTCTCCCACCGAGGGTGGGTAGCCTAAGAAGGAAACACATTCACTGTCACTAAATCAATTGGTGTCTTGCCAGTACAGTGATAACATCGCAGTTCAGGTGTTACTTAGAGCTTCCTCTATCTATTTTTTTAGTGTGCAGACACTGTACAGTACCCGCAGTGTCTGCAGGAAACTGTGCCGGTCCTGCAGACACTGTACAGTACCCGCAGTGTCTGCAGGAAACTGTGCCGGTCCTGCAGACACTGTACAGTACCCTCACAGTGTCTGCAGGAAAACTGTGCCGGTCCTGCAGACACTGTACAGTACCCGCATAGTGTCTACAGGAAACTGTGCCGGTCCTGCAGACACTGTACAGTACCCGCACAGTGTCTGCAGGAAACTGTGCCGGTCCTGCAGACACTGTACAGTACCCGCATAGTGTCTGCAGGAAACTGTGCCGGTCCTGCAGACACTGTACAGTACCCGCACAGTGTCTGCAGGAAAACTGTGCCGGTCCTGCAGACACTGTACAGTACCCGCATAGTGTCTGCAGGAAACTGTGCGGGTCGTGCAGACACTGTACAGTACCCGCACAGTGTCTGCAGGAAACTGTGCCATTCCTGCAGACACTGTACAGTACCCGCATAGTGTCTACAGGAAACTGTGCCGTCCTGCAGACACTGTACAGTACCCGCACAGTGTCTGCAGGAAACTGTGCCGGTCCTGCAGACACTGTACAGTACCCGCATAGTGTCTGCAGGAAACTGTGCCGGTCCTGCAGACACTGTACAGTACCCGCATAGTGTCTGCAGGAAACTGTGCCGGTCCTGCAGACACTGTACAGTACCCGCATAGTGTCTGTAGGAAACTGTGCGGGTCGTGCAGACACTGTACAGTACCCCCACAGTGTCTGCAGGAAACTGTGCCGGTCCTGCAGACACTGTACAGTACCCGCACAGTGTCTGCAGGAAACTGTGCGGGTCCTGCAGACACTGTGCGGAGGTGGGAATATTAATTACATTGTGTGTGCCGATAACATCAATGTTCATATACAGAAACAGAACAACCGCCTAAGGTGTGGAAGACAGTAAAACCCAGTTTCATTTTTTAAAAAAGGAGACTTACAGGCAGCTGTAAACTACAGACCAGTGTCACTGACATGTGTAGTATGTAAAAAAAAGCCATGTAGAAGGTTATTAGCAGAAAAGTAAGGAGCTTCTATAAAGCAATAGGCTCATACATGGCAACCGCATGACATTACGAAGATAAATCCTGCGTCACAAACCTACTGGAGTTTTACGACAGAGTAACAGAAGTAAGACAGGAGAGAGAGAGTGGGGGGGGGGGGCGGTCGTGAGTAGACTGCATTTTCTTTAACTGAAGGCTTTGGACACAGTACCACACGAGACAGGAGCAGGCAGGAATAGGGAGGAAACTACTGCAATGGATCAGGGAATAATAGGAAAGAAACAACATGTGTTGTTACGTGAGAGGTTGTCAAGTGGGCGCTTGTGTCGAGCGGGGTTCCCCCAGGGTCAGACTTAGGTCCATGCTGTTTCTTGTATATGTGAATGGGACAAAGGAAAGGATCGATTTAGAGGTGTCCCTGTTTGCAGGAACATGAGTGCCTGGGCAAACCTAAAAATCTTTTCGAACCTTAGTAAGGAGTCATTCAAGACACTGTACATTGTGTATGTCAGGCCCATATTGGAGTAAGCAGCACCAATATGGAACCCCACACCTAGTCAAACACGTCAAAAAATTGGAGAAAGTGCAAAAGTTTGCCACAAAACTACTCCTGGAGGCAAAGGGGAATGTCCTACGAGGAGAGGTTAGGGGACCCACCTGATGACGCTGGAGGACAGGAGGGATTTGGAGAACATTATAATATTTATTAGACACTGAGAGGAATTGACAAGGTGGACAGCGCCAGAATGTTTTTAGAGATGGGACACCCGGAACTAGGGGACACACATGGAAGTTAAAAATTCAGATAAATCATAGAGATTTTAAGAAGTAATACTTCACTCATTAAGTTGTCAGGAAGTGGATCAATCTGGAGAGTGAAAGATAGTGGAGGTAGCATCTATACATAGCTTTAAGAAGAGATACGATAAGGCTCTTGGAGCAGAGAACGAATAAACTTAGTAACTTTGCAACCACAAATAGGTGAGTACACACATCCACAGGATATGAGGTGCACTAAGCACTGCCAGTCACGGGATCTAATCTCTCACCCGAGAACAGAATATTCTTCATGTTCTAGTGAGCGGAAGAGGAGAATGACCTAATATAGATAAACCAGTTTGATTCACCTTTCACACTGTACTCGATAGATAGAGAAGATGTTTGTGCCTTTAACGCTGTGTTTGATAGACATGCTGTATGTGCCTTCCTTACTGTGTTGATACACAAGCCGTACATGCCTTCCCTACTATGCTCGATAGATTGACTAGATACTGTAATTGTTTCTGTTTCACCCATTACATTCTTTGCGTTTCTCGCAGTATGCTCTTTCTGTTTCGCTCAATGTCTTGTTTTCATTTCGTTCATTGCGTTCTACCCGCTTTTCCCATTACGCAACATTCGGTTTCCTTAACAAAGCCTCGTAACTTATTGTTACTACTGTGATGTCGTAACTTAAATAAAATATTCCTGGCTCCTAAAGGCTGCTCACACTGTCTAGGGTTTATAAAATTACTCTGAAAGCACAGCAAACCTTGGGCTAGCATGGACTCATATGTTAAACAATATTAATTATTGCTATTATAAGGAACGACATAAATAACTAAACCTATATAAAAATATATGTATTATAATAATAAATACTTACATACAACTTACAAGTTAGACAAAATATATGAACATTTATGAACATGGAGGCTCCATGACATACCTCGCTCTTCACATCTGCCTGGTAGACTAATTACCAGAAGGTAAAACACCATATAGTACTCTCGCAATAAACAGGCCTTTGCATACTAGGGCCTTTTCAAATAAACATGAGAGCACTTAAACACAAACACCTATAGTATACACCAAAAAACCTACCAAAGTTACCTACTCAAACTACCGGCCAAACGTGATGACTTTACCTCCATCACCACCCGTCTTGGTACTGAACTAAACACACCTCTCATCTGCTACTGGTATAAAACGCGTTCGCTTACAGGGAGTAGTACATGTCCACGTTCCGTATACTACACGGAAAATGACATGATATATGGAGCGTTATTTTATAAAAATATTTTTTTACAGTACTCCATGATACTTATAAGAAATATAATTTTTAAAGGGATGGACCGGTAAGTCAGTGGAAGGCTTCTATCAGAATACCAAAAGTCCTCTTGGGTGTCATCACATGACTAAGATCCGGGTTAAGAACCACTTGTTTTGTCTCCTGACGAATCTTGCCATGACTTTTCTGCCTCATAAAGTAACGCTACCGAAAGAACACTCCACCGACCCTCAATCTGGAAGGGCTCGATACGGTGTCAGCTGTCAGGGGCCCTATAATTCATAAGACCCTCGTTACAGTGTAAGCTGTCAGAGGCCCGATAAAACACTTCAGGCTGAAAGACCAGAAATAAATAGCTGCGTTTCTCTTTGCTTAGAGCATTATCAAATTATGATTGAATTTTACACATCGTCACAATATTTCCTTGTATAAAGCTTCATCATGTCAGAGTGCAGCTCAACATAGCGAAACAGCAAGTGATTTGATATAAAGTTATATAAACATTCTCTTCCAGTCCCTGCGAAACCTCCCCAGTCTTAGGCAAAAAGATTCGTGTTTCTTTACAAATTGCAGTCAGCACAGTGCCTTGGGAAGGATATACCAGGGCGCTGAGAACGCAGTTATATAGAACTGGAGTGAAAGTAAACACAAGAACCACTCAGTAAAGTACTAGTTAGTATTTTCTCAAATGAGGCTTTAAACCGTGTAGGTAATTGTGGTTTGATATCACCGTGGGGAGGATCAGTCCACTCTTCTTGTGCTAGTGCGGGATGACGGAATGAGTGAGACACACGGGTAACCCCTCTGGAAACTTGATTGTTGAACGTTTCTGCCCTCAGCATTCTTCACTGAGTAGAGAGTGACTCGAGTAATTTTGTGTTCGACTGGAGAGGCTTGCTGAGCATGTGATAGTTTACGACAACGAGAAAGATCGATCACCATCTGGAAACATGTAAAGGTGAAATGCAATGCTGAACAGACTTCAGATATTATAACTAAATTATTGTAAGAGAGCTTTAAGTATGTGATACTTACACATTATATATAGACACGATATTAATCAAGTGCAACATCACTGTTCCCCGGTATTATATAACACTGTGCATTATACAACAGTGCACATATATATATATATATATATATATATATATATATATATATATATATATATATATATATATAATATATATATATATATATATATATATATATTTTTATATATATATATATATAATATATATATATATATATTTATATATATATTATAATAAATATATATATTTTATTAATATATATATATATATATATAATATATATATATATTTATTATATATATTATACAAAACAACCACTGTGAAAGAATAGAGAATTTCCAAGCACTTTCGTGACTACTCACATTATCAAGGAAGAATGAAAGTAAAGCATCAAAGGAAGGTATATAAAGGGGTAGCCCACATCTCACTATCAGATCCCACAACAACGAAACACCTGACGCGAGACAGCAGGCCCGCCGGCCGAACTAGACAAGTCCTTCATACAACCCACCAACAAACTATTCTACCCAAGAAATAAGAAATTTAAAAAATTATTATTTGTCCAATGTATTATTAAATTCTTCCCAAATTCTATTAATTATAAATGGATCTAATTTATATAAACCAAAGGAAATATTCATATTATTGTCAAAACTGCTTTTTATGAAGCAAGATTCAATTATATTCCTGTCGACCATGGTCTTGCTTGATACTACTTTCTCAACTTTTTGAAAATCAATTGGATGGTTAAAATATCTTACATGAATAAATAGAGCATTGGAATCTTGTCCAGTTATAATGCTATATTTATGTTGTTTTAATCTTAGTTCGAGATTTTTACCAGTTTGACCATAAACTTCATCGCAAATTTTACAAGGAGTCCATCAGCATTTTGGGGGGAATTCTTTATCAAAAGCTTTTTTACTGTATCAAGATTTTTGAATACAACTTTAATATTAAAAGTCGTAAGAAGAGAAGGCATATCAACCAAGTTTTCATGGTAAGGGAGAACCAACATATTTTTAGTTGAATAAGGCTGGTTGTCCCTTTTTGGATTGTAAAAAAGTATTTCTAGCAATTTTAAAAGATTTATCAATTATATTTCTTGGGAATTTCAAATCATTACCTATTTCATAAATTTTGGATATTTCCTCATCTATGAACTCTGGACTACAAATTCGTAAAGCTCTCAAAAGTATTGATGAGAAAACAGACAGTTTAACTGTGTCTTGATGGGAAGAATAACAGTGGACATAGGAACAGTTACTTGTAGGTTTTCTGTAAATTTTAAATTTGAATTCATTATTACCCTTAATAATTAAAACATCTAGAAAAGGCAATGAGTTATTTTCTTCAAATTCAACAGTACAATTTATAGAATGGGCTAAGCTATTTAATTTGCCAAGGAAATTGTGTATATCTACATTTTTGGGCATAAGACACAAAATATCATCAACATATCTGAACCATTTAGCTCTATTAGGGAGGATTGTGTTAAGCAGTCTTGTTTCAAAAAATTCCATGTACAGGTTACTAAAAACAGGTGAAAGAGGATTTCCCATTGCCATACCAAACTTCTGAGTGTAAAACTTATCATTAAATACAAATTTTGCATCAACAATGCAAAGTTTAATAAGTTTAATGATAGTAGGAACTGGCAATGGTAAATCATAATTAATGAGTTCTTCAGATAAGAAACTTAATAAATCATCAACAGGAACTTTCGTAAACAAGGAAGTAACATCAAAACTAACCATGTTAAAATCATTTAAGTCAGTCAATGAGCTTAATTTATCAACTAAATCTATGTTGTTTTAACGTTAAAAGTTAGAAATTTTGCCAACAATAGGGCTCAAAATATCAAGAAGCCATTTGGATAATTTATATGAAACTGATCCTATGGAGCTAATAATTGGTCTGACTGGAATCCCTTGTTAATAATTTAGAAGTTTCAGAGGAACATAAGAACATAAGAACATAAGAAAGGAGGAACACTGCAGCAGGCCTGTTGGCCCATACTAGGCAGGTCCTTTACAATTCATCCCACTAACAAACATTTGACCAACCCAATTTTCAATGCTACCCAAGAAATAAGCTCTGATGTGCAAGTCCCACTCAAATCCAACCCCTCCCACTCATGTACTTATCCAACCTATATTTGAAACTACCCAAAGTCCTAGCCTAGGTAGACTGTTCCACTCATCAACTACCCTATTTCCAAACCAATACTTTCCTATGTCCTTTCTAAATCTAAACTTATCTAATTTAAATCCATTACTGCGGGTTCTCTCTTGGAGAGATATCCTCAAGACCTTGTTTAATATCCCCTTTATTAATACCTATCTTCCACTTATACACTTCGATCAGGTCTCCCTCATTCTTCGTCTAACAAGTGAATGTAACTTAAGAGTCTTCAATCTTTCTTCATAAGGAAGATTTCCAATGCTATGTATTAATTTAGTCATCCTACGCTGAATGTTTTTTTAACGAATTTATGTCCATTCTGTAATATGGAGACCAGAATTGAGCTGCATAATCTAGGTGAGGCCTTACTAATGATGTATAAAGCTGCAGTATGACCTCTGGACTTCTGTTGCTTACACTTCTTGATATAAATCCCAGTAATCTATTTGCCTTATTACGTACGCTTAGGCATTGCTGTCTTGGTTTAAGGTTGCTGCTTACCATAACCCCCAAGTCCTTTTCGCAATCTGTATGGAACTGGGTGCTAGCGACCACAAATCAATTACATGTAGAATTGAATGGAAGTATGATAGTAGGGATAACTCAGTAACAGTCCCAGATTTTCGCTTAGCAGATTACGATGGGCTTAGAGAACACTTATCATCTGTTGACTGGGGTAACGAAGAGAGCTATCAATATGACAGTTTTCTGAACACAATACATGCTGCTCAAAGAACGTCTATCCCTTATAAGGAAATTAGATCAAATAGAAATGACCCAAAATGGATGAATAATAGGCTGAAATATCTAATAGGGCATAAGAAAGGAATTTATAGGCGTATCAAAAGAGGCGAGGGTCATCTTATGAATCAGCATATTGACATTAAGAGGGACATTAAAAAGGGGATAAGAAAAGCTAAAAGGGACTATGAAATTAAAGTTGCTAGGTATTCTAAAACTAACCCAAAAAGTTTTTTCCAGGTCTATAGAACAAAAGTCAGAGATAAGATAGGTCCCCTTAAAAATAACTATGGGCATCTTACTGACAAAGAGAATGAAATGTGCTCGATTTTAAATAATTATTTTCTCTCGGTTTTTTCACAGGAAGACACTAATAATATTCCGGTAATTAATTTTTATAGTGGATCAGAAGAAGATAAAATTATGTAACATCACAGTCACTAGTGAAATGGTTGTGAAGCAGATAGACAGACTGAAGCAAAATAAGTCACCGGGTCCTGATGAGGTTTTTTCAAGGGTTCTAAAGGAATGCAAAATGGAAGTCTGTGAACCATTAACTAATATTTTTAATTTATCTCTTCAAACAGGTGCAGTGTCTGATATGTGGAAGATGGCTAATGTAATTCCTATTTTTAAAACAGGGGACAAGTCGTTACCGTCAAATTACCGCCCAATAAGCCTGACCTCAATTGTAGGCAAATTACTAGAGTCAATTATAGCTGAGATTATAAGAAGCCATCTCGATAAGCATAGCTTGATTAATGACACTCAGCATGGATTCACAAGAGGCCGGTCTTGTCTAACTAATTTATTAACTTTCTTCAGTAAAGCTTTTGAGGCTGTTGACCACGATAAAGAATTTGATATTATTTACTTAGATTTTAGTAAGGCATTTGATAGAGTTCCGCACCAAAGACTGTTGAAGAAAGTAGCAGCTCATGGCATTGGGGGAAGGGTGCTCTCGGATCGAATCATGGCTCACAGACAGGAAGCAAAGAGTGTCCATAAATGGGGTTAAATCCGAGTGGGGATCAGTAACAAGTGGCGTTCCACAGGGATCAGTCTTGGGCCCATTGTTGCTTATAATTATATCAATGATCTTGATGAAGGAATTACTAGTGATATGAGCGAATTCGCCGATAACACATAAGAACATAAGAAAGAACATAAGAAAGGAGGAACACTGCAGCAGGCCTGTTGACCCATACTAGGCAGGTCCTTTACAATTCATCCCACTAACAAACATTTGACCAACCCAACTTTCAATGCCACCCAAGAAACACGCTCCGATGTGCAAGTCCCACTCAAATCCAACCCCTCCCACTCATGTACTTATCCAACCTAAATTTAAAACTACCCAAAGTCCTAGCCTCAATAACCCAACTAGGTAGATTGTTCCACTCATCAACTACCCTATTTCCAAACCAATACTTTCCTATGTCCTTTCTAAATCTAAACTTATCTAATTTAAATCCATTACTGCGGGTTCTCTCTTGGAGAGATATCCTCAAGACCTTGTTTAATATCCCCTTTATTAATACCTATCTTCCACTTATACACTTCGATCAGGTCTCCCCTCATTCTTCGTCTAACAAGTGAATGTAACTTAAGAGTCTTCAATCTTTCTTCATAAGGAAGATTTCTAATGCTATGTATTAATTTAGTCATCCTACGCTGAATGTTTTCTAACGAATTTATGTCCATTCTGTAATATGGAGACCAGAATTGAGCTGCATAATCTAGGTGAGGCCTTACTAATGATGTATAAAGCTGCAGTATGACCTCTGGACTTCTGTTGCTTACACTTCTTGATATAAATCCCAGTAATCTATTTGCCTTATTACGTACGCTTAGGCATTGCTGTCTTGGTTTAAGGTTGCTGCTTACCATAACCCCCAAGTCCTTTTCGCAATCTGTATGGCTAAGTTCTATATTATTTAACTTACAAGTGCTAGGGTTATGGACACTCCGAGCTTCAGAACCTTGCGGGAGCTAGACTGACCCTATCTTAACAAGCAGCCGGCAAACAAACTGTCACTTTCGGGGACGAAAAAAAAAGGGGGGGGGGGTAGTGGGAGCTGGACTTGCCGTACCTTAACTAGTAGCCGGCAATGAAACTATTGTTACTATATCGCTACTCCTATCTATTGAACTTTTCCCTCACTCTTTGACGGTACCATGAAATTCACAGAATGACTGTACCATACATTTAAAACAAAATTTGTACCATACAGTACCCACTGTGATTCCATTTTAGTAACACTGGGGACGAAAAAATTTTTAGTACACACAGGGGACTGTACCAAAACAGTACACATTTGTGATTTGTGCTTTCAGTACTCACAGTGACTGTACCATACAGTACACACTGTGACTGTACCATACGTACCCCTGTGCGTCCCATACAGTATTACTGGACTGTACCATCCCAGTACACACTTTGGACTGTACCATACAGTACAACATTTAATGGGCCATACAGAAAAACCCAAAATTATGTGGGGGACAGAGGGTTTTATTTAGAAAGTCCATTTCCCTTACAACCCACCCCCCAAATACTGAAGCAAGTGACCAAGAAAATTAAAAAACAACATCGAAGAATAGTGAGCAGGTTTTACAAAAGACCCGGGGAAGAGCTCACTGTTTGGAAAGACCCAGGAAGAGCTCACTGATAAAAAGATCCAGGAAGAGCTCACTGAGGGAAGACCCGGGAAAGGGAGTCACTGATGGAAATCCAGGAAGAGCTCATGAGGGAAAGATCCGGGTAGAGCCATGAGGAAGACCCAGGAAGAGTCCCTGATGGGGGATCCGGGTGAGTCACGATGGAAGATCCGGGGAAGAGCTAATGATGGAAAATCCGGGGAAAGAGCTCACTGATGGAAAAATCCGGAAGAGTCATGAAGAAGATTCAATGGAAAACCTTGGTGCCATAATTTTAAGGAACCAATAAAAGGATAGAGAGAAGTTGGGAGGAAAACCAACACCCCTTAATAGCCTCCCATCTAAAATTTTTGGGAAATTTACCCCTTAAAGGGGCGGTTGGGGGTTTCTAAAGGGAATAACAACAACCCAGTACTGTTTTTTTTAAATATTTTGGGGGGGGGCCCCATTTAAACCGGGAAAAAAAATACATAGCTTGTGAGTTAAAGTAGCGCCTGAGCAGAAACTTTGAAATTTTAAAAATTTTTCGGGAAAAACCCCAAAAATTAAAAAAAAAAGTTAATGGGGAAGACTAAGTCTTTAAACAAAAGGGGCCCCAAAAAAAAACACGTCTGAAAGAAGTGAGCAGGAAGCCAGCGAGTAAATTATGCTGAGTTAGGCACTGCAATAAATTCAGTAAAAAAGTTTCCCTTAACTGGTATTGGACACCATCTACATAATTAAGGTAGAAGAGGATAAAACAATACCGTGAAAGAGAGTCTT
Organism: Cherax quadricarinatus; assembly: GCF_026875155.1. Lineage (NCBI taxonomy): Eukaryota > Metazoa > Arthropoda > Malacostraca > Decapoda > Parastacidae > Cherax > Cherax quadricarinatus. The sequence continues at coordinate 30,328,966 of NC_069460.1, read as the reverse complement.
CAAAAATTAGGAAACGAGACATCATGTTACTATTGGTTCTGAGAGAATGAGAAGAAAAATTGCGTGAGCCGCTAAATAATGTTTTCAGCAAATCATTGGAAACAGAGTAATTACTAGAGATGTAAAAGAAAGCCAAATTATTCGGAATATTTAAAAGTAATACAGATAGACTGAAGCGAAATACAGGTTTTCGAACGTCTATGCCAGATTTAATTTGATTCGGAAACAGGACAAATATCACGTGATGAATCTTTTGATGATCCTTCAGTGAAGGTAATGACCGAGGTTGTCTGCTGGCATTACGATCCACCAAATAAAAAGTAATGATAACATCATTTGATGGTGATTAGATATCATCCATTTTCAGGATTACAGGAGTAAAGCAGGGAAGAGGCGTACAGTGCTAGTCGCGGCATTATGCCGGTGCGCTCACCCGGCATAATGCAGTGAGGAGCACTGCATGAACATAAGAAAGAACACTGCAACAGGCCTACTGGCCTATGTGAGGCAGGTCCAATTCTCCCACCGGCTTAAGCCAATGCCTTAACAAAGTGAGGTCAGACACGTCACTTAAAGGAGGAGCACGGCATCCGACCTAGTAGCACAAGCTAGTCAGGTCCAACTCACACCCACCCACACCCACTCATGTATTTTTTCCAAACTATTTTTAAAATACGAACGTTTGGGCTTCTATACGGTTTTTCGGGAGTTTTTTCCCACATCCCAAACTCTGTTCCCAAAACCCCAGTGCTTTCCTTATCCTTCCGGGAATTAAATTTTTTCCCAAATTAAAAAACCATTGCTGCGAGCCCTGTCTATGTTAGATATTTTTAGCACGCTTTTAAAACCCCCCCTTTATTAATTCCTGTTTTCGTTTTACCCCTCCCTATAAACCCCAAATTTTTCGCCTTTTTTAGAGGTCCCAGTTTCGGGAGCCCTCGTCTATCCTCAAAAGGGAAAGATTTCTGATCCCATGGGATCAACTTTGTCCTTTTTCCGGGTGAAATTTATATCCATTCTGAAAACCGGTGACCAGAACTAAACAACATGGGTCAAAGAGGCCAAACCCAAGGTATATAGAGTTGTAAAAAATTTGGGTTTAAAATTTACCGAAATATGTAAAGAAAAAAGGACAAAAGTGCAACTAATGAAACATTTATTGGGGCCCAACTTTTCGCTCTCCAGGAGCTTTATCAAGCCTTAAAAAAAACCCAATCCCGGGGAACAGGGGTATTAAAAAGGGCTCAGAGGGGGTTGCAATTACCCCCCCCCCGGGTTTGGGGGGTACCATTTCGATGTTCATAGGGGTTTAGTGGTAGTAGTAGTGTAGTATTTTAAAATGGTAGTAAACAAAAGTAATAAAATTATGGTAGAAAATTTTAATTGTACATGAGAAAAATGATATAAAAGCAAATTACTTGGGTAACAAAAACCATAGAAAAATTTAGAGTGGAAAAGAGGCCAGCTTGTTTCATGCCCACTCTTGAAATGTGTTTTGTGTATTTTAAAAACGGGAGGACTTTGTGATGGCAGCGTCGTGTGATTCGGGAAACTTGCTCTGCGGAAATTATTTTCATTGTTTCACAAATTGGGCGTCTCTGAATTTTCTGAGAAAATTTGGTGGGAATTTCGGTTTTTTACCCAGGCGTTCTTAAATTTTTATCTTTCCCTTACATGCGTAAAGGGTTCTTTGAGGGGGGGGTTTTTGTGAGGTTTTTGCTGTTTCACCTACGTGCTTGTCACAGCCCCCCCCACAGGGAATAGTGTAAACCCCTGCTTTGACGGGGTTCTTTGGTGCTTGGATTTTGCCGGGGTTAGTTTTTTAAATTAAAAGGTGCTAAAAGCGATGGGACTCTGGTGTTTGCTTGTGAAAGTATTTTTGAGACGTTCAGTGCAACCGGTTTTTGGGAAAAATTTTAAAAACTTTGTTGGGAGGGTGTTGATGCCATCGTTCTAGCATTAAATTAAAGGATCAAACCAGATTTACGTAGGTTAAAAACAGAAAGAAACCCGACACCCCCCTCAAGGGAACACATTTACGTTGTAGGAACGAAACTTGAAAAAAACGCCGGGTTTTAAAAACACCAAAATTTCCCAAACCAATCATCTCATAAAATTTCAGAGACGCCCAATTAGTGATGAATGAAACTAATTTCCGCAGACGCAAGTGCCTCGAATCAGCACTGATCGCTGTTTCAAATACAATTAAACAAAACAACAGCAGCTTCACCATCTCCGAAGTCTTAGCAAGAATCCTCCTGAAAACAGTAAACCCTGCCATCACATAGTCTCTCCTGTTATACTACACAAAGCACATTACAGAGAGTGAACAGTGAAACAAGCTGCCTCTTTCCACTCTATATTTGTCTATGGTTATGTTACCCAAGTAATAGCTTTTATATCCTTTTACTCATGTACGAATTAATTGCTCTACCATATTGTATTACTTTTGTCACTACCACTACTACTACTACTACTACTACTACCACTAGTGAACATCGAAATGGTACCTCACTAGTATTGCACCTCACTCTGAGCCTTTATATACCCTCTGTGTCCGTGTATTGTTTGTAATGGCTTGATAAAGCTCCTGGAGAGCGAAACGTTGCCACAATAAATGTCACATTAGTTGCACTTGTGTCCTTTTACTTTACATATATAGAGTTGAAGAACAACCTGAGGATTTCTATTATTTATACTTCTATCTATGAAGCCAAGGATTCTGTTAACTTTATTGTGAACGCTAATGCACTTCTGTCTTGGTTTTAGGTTACTGCTAACCAGAACTCCTAAATCCTTTTCGCAATCCGTAGAACAAAAAGACAATACAGTTACTGGATCGCCTCTGGGTCTTGTGTTGAGTAATCAGGTAAATTCCAAAATAAACGCATATACTCTGTTTCGTCCATCATGCGTATATTCACGAAGGACTTCACAATAGTTCTCAATGTCTGTTTTCCTCTAAATCTATAAGGTTGCATATTATATTGCTGAACCACGTGACTGTCGACGCCATTTGATGGTTCAGAGGCAATATGGGATGTCTTGTTCTGCTCTCTTGGAATAGTGTTCCTAACTGGTGAGTGTTGTGGTGTTAGGGTTGACACATTGGCTGTAGTCTTTTCCTGCAGCACGGGGCGCGACCCCATTGCTGATGTTTCCTCGGCTTCCTTCGTCACTGGTATAATAATAATAATAATAATAATAATAATAATAATAATAATAATAATAATAATAATAATAATAATAATAATAACAATAATAATAATAATATATTTATTTACTACAAGTACATGTGTAAGGTATACAGTCCTAGCTGACATCACTGACATACTACTAAATAGAAAGCCCTTTGTAATGCCGAGTATTTCGGGCAAATTAGGTCAATTTTATCCCAGGATGCGACCCACACCAGTCGACTAACACCCAGGTACAGTGGTCCCTCGTTTTTTGTAATTAATCCGTTCCTGGAGCCGTTACTATAAACGAAATTTACGATGTACGAATCAATTTTCCCCATAAGAAATAACGTAAATACAATTAATCCGTTCCTGACACCCAGAAGTATTAAAACAAAACATTTTTAACATGAAATATACATGTAGTACATAAACAATACAATGGAAAATGATGAATGAAACATTAACAGCATAACACTTACCTTTATTGGAGATTCTTCTTAGTGTATGGGAGACTGGAGGAGGAGAGAGAGTGGATTGTTTATAGTTTGGAAGGGGAATCCTCTTCCATCAACACCTCAGGTACCATTTGCTTTTCTGGGGTTGCTTCTCTTCTCTGTTTCTTAATGCCACTAGGACCACCTTGAGAGTCACTGGAGTCCTGTCTCACAAAATAACTTTTGGAGAGAGCTCTTTTTCTGGCGTCTTTTAACACTTCCCTAAAATGGCCCAAGACTTTGTCACTGTACATGTTGCCAATATGGCTTGCAACAACCTTGTTAGGTTTAGGGTTTCTCCATAAAGCTTTCCTTTCTTACCCCACATAGTAAAAATCTCTTTAATTTCTGAAGAAGGCCCCTTCTTCCATCTCTCTTTCCTCCTCCTCTGCAGCAAGATTCTGAGCTGCAATGTGTTGCTCTTCCTGCTGAAGCTCTTGCAGCTCCTCAGTGGTGAGCTCTTCATTGTGGTCTTCCCCCAATTCTTCCACATCCTCCAAACTCACATCCAAACCCCAGGGAAAACTCCCCAGTGCCACAATGATTTTAAAAACAGACATAGGCTCATTAGGGTCAGTCCCAAATCCTTCAAAATCCCTCTTGTCGATACAATCTGGCCAAAATTTTCTCCAGGCAGAGTTCAAAGTCCTGGTAGTCACTCCCCCCCAAGCCATACCTATAAGGGTTATCCCAGTGGAGGATGCTGAAGTGTTCTCTCCAAAATTCCCTTAGGGTCAAGTGAGTGTCTGTGGTCACAGTCAAGCACCTGTGAAACATTGCTTTTGTGTAGAGTTTTTAAAGTTTGCAATAACCTGCTGGTCCATGGGTTGGAGGAGGGAGTGGTATTTGGGGGCAAGAACTTTACTGTGATGAACCCAAACTCCTCGAAAATTAGGTCACCCAAAGTTTGGAGGATGAGCAGGTGCTTTGTCCATTACTAGCAGGCACTTGAGATCCAATTTCTTTTCCAGGAGATACTCCTTCACACTAGGGCCAAACACTTCTTGAACCACCCGACGAAAATTTCCCTCGTGACCCATGCCTTACTATTAGATTTCCAAAACACACACAATTTACTCTTCATAACATTTTTTTTCCTGAACACTTTTGGATTTTCAGAATGGTACACTAGTAATGGCTTCACTTTAAAATTTCCCCACTAGCATTAGCACAGAACATTAGTGTCAGCCTGTCTTTCATAAGCTTGTGCCCTGGCATTGCCTTTTCCTCTTGTGTAATGAAGGTCCCCTTTTGGGCATTTTCTTCCAAAAGAGGCCTGTTTCGTCACAACTGAACACTTGTTCAGGTTCAGTCCTTCAGCCTCTATGTACTCTGGAATTCATGCACTTTATTTTTCAGCCGCTTGTGGTCCGAACTGGCAGCTCACAATCCCTTTAAACCACTAGTTTGCCAGTACGGTTCTTAAATCTCTCAAACCACCCTTTGCTGGCCTTAAATTCAGTCACTTCCCCACTATTTGCAGGCAATTTCTTTACCAAATCTTCATGCAACTGCCTAGCCTTTTCACAAATAATCGAAGTCATAAGAGTATCTCCTGCTAATTGTTTCTCATTTATCCACATCAATAAAAACTTCTCAACCTCTTCCAGTACTGGTGATCTCATTTTTGTCAGCATAGTTACTCCCTTCGCAACAACAGCACCCTTTTTATTTCCTTTTTCTTGGCCACTGTGGAACAAAAGGTTGTGTAGGGTTTCTTATACATCTGGACAGTTCGGCCACACTTGTACCACTTTCATATTGTTCAATGATGGTTTTTTTTAAATTTTAAATCGTATTTCTCACCCTTCTTTACCACAGGCTTGGCACTAGGAGCTTTCTTTGGAGCCATGGTAGCTTATTTAGTACTTGCAAGCACTAAAATAAATGGAATATTATGAAATATTTCGCTGGAGCACGTGAGGGGACCTTCGCTCACTGGTAAACAATGCCAGACTGGCTGCCGCCCCGGCTCACGCCGTGGGTACGCGTCCCGGACGAACTACGACTTGTGAGTCAACCTATGAAAAGCGAGTCCATGTTTATACGAAAATAACCCTATGATTGGCGAATTTTACGATTGCCGGGAACTACGAAAAGCGGGGGACCACTGTACCTATTTGACTGATGGTGAACATAAACAGTTTTTCTCCAGTCCACCTCTATCATTCTCTTCTACTGCTCCTACTTTTTTTTTTCTTTTTTTTTTTTTTTTTTTTAACACAGGGTTTGACAAGGTTAAGGATCCCTAGCTTTATTGACAAGCTATTTACAGGTTAAGGATTCCAAAATTTTAAATGGAAAAGCTAGAGCTTTTTACCTACATCAGCTCTTTTGAAAGCATTTTTATTGTTATGAGACATACAAGTAGGGAACAGGATGAAGTTGGAGCCATCTGTGGGCCAGCATTTTCATGTGATCAACTGACATTATCTCGTTGACATCATTATGCTGTACGAAGTGTTCCATACTCGGTCATCCTGGGTATAAATGATCTCAGATGAAGTGATGTTCTGGAGACGGGTACAGCCCGAGTGAAGTTGCTACTTTCTGCCGTCTTGTGGTATAAAAGCTTGTTTCACGCTGTCCTCGAAGTGGATCCAAGTGTGGTACTTTCACAATATTTGGCCTTGTAAAATAACAGTAAGGCCACCCACATCCCTCCGGTTAAAGGAGAGCTCGGCTGGACCCATCCTGGGTCCAGGCGAGAGATGAGACGTCTTGCTCTGATCTACTCTGTCAAGCAGTCGCGATGAGAGGGGGGGGCAGGCAAACCAAGAAAGTGGAGCATACTCAAGGTGTGAGCGTACTTGTGCCTCGTACAGGGAAACTTGCAACCCCTACTGTCAAGCAGATGCGAGATACGGCGAAAGTGCTGTAAGCTTCCTAGCTGCCTTGTTTGCAAGATTTACAACTGGTTCTTCATGGTCAGTTTGGAATCAAATTTGACCCCAAGGATTCAACTTCTTCTCCAGGTTGCCAACACCCTCCCCTTCATCCTTACTACTGCACCAGCATTACCCTCACTACTGCACCAGCTTACCCTCAGGTGCCTCTAGACGATCATCATTTGCGTTTTCTCATGTGCAAATGTTACTTGCCATCTATTTCCCAAGCGATACTTCTAAATTACTACTATTACTTCTACTACTACAACTGCTACTGCTACTTCCCTTTGTTCCTTCCTTTTACTTGATTTTGTTTTTTTGGTTCTCTCTGTTTGTTGTGATAGATAATGTCTAGTAAGGACGGAAACCTCGTCTGGTAACTTTCTTTCTAATGTTGGTCATTTTTAAAATTGTTGCAGCTAAGGGAAATGTGACTTTTATTCTTCTCTCTCCTAAGTGAGAGTTTTGACGTCTCTTCCTTCCATCTTCTCTCTTCCAAGTGAGAGTTTTGATGTCTCTTTCTTCCCTTTCCCTCTTCTCTTCTAAAATGAGAGTTTTGACGTCTCTTTCGTCCTTCCATCTTCTCTTCTAAATGAAGTTTTGACGTCTCTGTTTTTCCTCTCATCTTCTCTTCTAGGTGAGAGTTTTGACGTCTCTTTCTTCCTCCCCATCTTCCCGGTTATTGTGGTCAACTAACTTTTCGTTCCATGATCTTCCTCATCTTCTTTATCAATAATTTTCTCTTTAGCTTCTCTCATATTTCTTTTTTGGATCGTTTTTGTCTCTCCCTTTTCATATTTCTCCTTCTACTCCTCCTTCCCCTCCGTCCTATTTCCTCTCTGTTTCCTTCATCCTCTTTTTTTATGATTTATGTCTTCTCCCCTTCCTTTTTCCTGTGATTTATCTTTTCCTTCTCCTTTCGATGCTCATTTGTTTCTTTACTATTACTCTCTTTTTGCTCTGTATTTCTAATCTTTCCACTAGTTTTATCCCTCTTCATTCCTTTCCTGTTCCCATTTATGCCTCTTCCTCTTTCTCATACTCTTCTTCTTCTTCTTCTTCTTCATCATCTTTCCTTCCTCCACCTCCAGTACGACCAACTACACTCACTACCTGACCATGTTATGGCGTAATATCTACTTACACAAGTTTATAATTCCAAAATTTGCTGCGTATAAGCTAGGCTGCCAATCCTGGAGCTGCAGCCGCGTTTTTCAGCCACAGACTTTCTGAAACTTCAGTTCTAATTGGGATGTGAAAGAAAAATTCTGAATGATTTAGTCTTTACAAACCGCTGACTAAACTCTTGGAGGCAGGAATTAGAGCGGAGATATTAAAGGTCTAGAAAAAATGACACATCATCTCAAGGCCTCAAGAACGTAAGGAAAGTGTTATTATAAACCTTAAGAAGCTGATGTAAACACAGTAGACACAGATAACTGAGGATTGAGAAGAAATACGTTAATGGCAAAATGAGAATTACGAAAACGAGGAAGAGTAAGAGGAAAACAAAGAAGAGGATTAAAAAGTGGAGAAATTGGATAATGAGGAGGATTAAAAAGACGAAGAAGCGACAAAAATACTGGTGAAAAATTAGGAGAGTTGAATGAGATCGTGAAAATGAAAGTTGGAACTGCGACGTTTGAAAATAACAGCCCAAAACACTAACTGTGATGTACAGTGACGGTAATACATATTTTTTTTTATATATTCGTTGATTTGTTTGAGTGTCTTTGGTATAAAAGTTACGCTCATTATGAATCTGGCAATAAGAACATAAGAACATAAGAACGAAGGAACACTGCAGAAGGCCTACTGGGGCCCCTGCGAGGCAGGTCCAAGTCCCTACCGGCTTAAGCCAATGCACCCAACCTGTCAGGTCAGGTCACATTGACTTAAGGGAGGAACACGGCAACCGACCTGTTAGCACAAGCTATCAGGTCCAACTCACACCCACCCACATCTACTCATGTATTTATCCAACCTATTTTTAAAGTACACAACGTTTTTGGCCTCTATAACTGTACTTTGGGGGGTTTTGTTCACTCATCCCCAACTTATTACCAAACCAGTATTTCCTATATCCCTCCTGAATCTGAATTTTCCAACTTAAAACCATTGCTGCGAGTCCTGTCTAGGCTAGATATTTTCAGCACACTATTTACATCCCCTTTATTTATTCCTGTCTTCCACTTATAAACCTCAATCATATCCCCCCTAATTCTACGTCTTTCTAGAGAGTGCAGTTTCAGGGCCCTTAGTCTATCCTCATAGGGAAGGTTTCTGATACATGGGATCATCTTTGTCATCCTCCTTTGTACATTTTCCAGAGAATTTATATCCATTCTGTAATACGGTGACCAAAACTGTGCAGCATAATCTAAATGAGGCCTAACCAAGGATGTATACGAGAGTTCCATTAACTTACACAGGAAGCTCCAGCAGCTTTCACAGTAAATCTATCTTCACTTCCTTCACAGTCATCCAGGTTATGAACTCAAAATCTTGTTCATATATATGACTTCCAAGGCTGTGAGGAGATGTTTACTCGGACAGTTGCTACAGCTGTGGGAAAGAATAAATTTGGGTCGCAGATGGCGCTGCTGATGCAGACATGAATATTTATCTGGTGGGTTTTCTGAGGGTCAACGCCCCCCGCTGGAAGATCAGAGCCTCATCAATCAAGCTGTTACTGCTGGCCGCATGTATTCCGACATATGAAACACAACCCGGTTGATCGGGTATAGACTTTGTGTACCTGTCTTGTTCCCTCTGAAAGACAGCCATGGGTCTATTGGTTATTCCCCTTTTACATGGTGAGAGGCTGTTGAACAGTCTTGAGACCCTTACATTTACTGTGTTTTCTCTTAGTGTACTCATGGAGTCCCTTCTTTTCATTGGTGGTATGCTACACTGTTTGTCAAGCCTTTTGCTTTTGTAGGGAGTGATTTCTGTGTGCAGGTTTGGAACCGGTCACTCTATGATTTTCCAGGTGATAATTATGATGTTTATCTCTCACTTGCACTCCAGAGAGTACAAGTGACTCCAAACGTTCCAGTAATTAAGGTGCTTAACTTAATTTATATGTACAGTAAAGTTATCCTTATATTCTCTAGTCCTGCAATTTCACTTGCCTTGAAGGAGCTGTTAGTATACAGTAGTATTCCAGCGTAAAGAAAACAAATGGCTTAAAGAAAGTCATCACTGGCATGACAACCCATCTCATTATCCTTCTTATGTTATTCCTTGCAGATGTGATAGTGAAAGTTAAGACACATGTGCAACATCTGGATATCTTTATTGTAGACGTTTCGCCATCCAGTGGCTTTATCAATACAGATTCTAGGACATAATAGGAAGACAGTAGAACTATATACAAAAGATGAGGTAATCAGTCCCTCGGCCTTGGAGTTAGTGTTCACAGCATCGTGGTGGAGGAGAATCTGGAGCAAAGGCAAGAAGACTGGCGGTTATATAGGCGTCAGTGGATAGGGACGAGCAGCAGACGAGGGGCAGTCACGGGTTTGGCGGGATTCCCCAGTGGAAGTAGGTCCTTCCCAAAGAGATGGGTTAGTTGCAGCAGCCGTGAAGAAGGTCTTGTAGATGCCTCTGAACCAAGATTCCATGATGTTGCAGTGTCTGACAAATTGCAAGAAAGGTTAAAATACCGACAATATGAAAGTTAAGACACATGTGCAACATCTGGATATCTTTATTGTAGACGTTTCGCCATCCAGTGGCTTTATCAATACAGATTCTAGGACATAATAGGAAGACATTTAGACTATATACAAAAGATGAGGTAATCAGTCCCTGGGCCCTTTGGGAGTTAAAGTGTTAACAGCATCGTGGTGGAGGAGAATCTGGAGCAAAGGCAAGAAGACTGGCGGTTATATAGGCGTCAGTGGATAGGGACAGGCAGCAGACGAGGGCAGTCACTGGTAGGCGGGATTCCCCAGTGGAAGTAGGTCCTTCCCAAAGAGATGGGATGTTGCAGCAGCCTGAAGAAGGTCTTGTAGATGTCCTCTGAACCAAGATTCCATGATGTTGCAGTGTCTGACAAGTTGTGCCTTTGCTCCAGTGGTGACGTGTACTTAGCTCTGTGAAGACCTATTTGTGTGCTCTCTGTGAATCTGAACCAGGATGCCCTCTCTTGAGCAACTTTACCAGCAGCTGAGAGAAGAGCTCAGAGTTGCTAAGATGGAGATACGGCGATTAACGGAGGAGAACAAGAGGATTCGTAGTAATCCTCCTGTTGTGAGTCCCCAGGTTAAGAGGGGAGCTTGGTCAGTGGCCGGGCAACATGGAACCAAGCTGAAGATCAAGAAAACGGTTGGAGAGGCAGAAACAACGAGAAACCAGAAGACTACCGTGGAAACTTCCAACCCATTCTCGGTGCTACCCCACGAATGTTTAGTGTTCTACTGGGAATGCCAACAACGAGCACCCAAAGAAGAATTGGCAGACGTGAGTGAGACATCCCTAGAAACCCCAACGAAGGACCATCGAGAACGTCTTGACGAATTCTACAAGTGGTGTAATGCTACCTGGCGAATGTGAGCGACTACTCGGAGCATCCGACGGACGACGCCAAGGAAGGTTAAAAACATTGTTGTTGTTGGAGATAGCCAGATTAGGTACATGTATAGGGCATTCTGCTTGAAGGACAGAGTAGGAGGCAGGAGTGTGTTTTCCTGGGGCTGAGATGAAGGATATTGTTACCGTCTGGATGACATCATGAGAGATAATGGGGAAATATCCCATCATCTGTCTCAGTGCTGGAGGCAAAAGATGTTGGCAGACGTAGGAGTGAGGACCTGATTAGCAGGTATAGGTCAGCAATAGAGATAATTAGGAGGAAGGGTGGGAAACCTGTCATATGTGGCATTTTTCCAAGGAGAGGAGTTGGAAATGAATGGTTGTCCAGGCAATTGGTGTCAAAATTTCTGGCTGGACAAATACTGTAAAGGAAAATGCGGTAACATCATTGACAACTGGGACCTCTTCTATGGCAGAAATGACATGTATGCCAGGGATGGGGTTTTACTTATCTAGGTGTGGGGTGGGAGGGATGGCAAACGCAGTGGAGGGAGCTGTTAGTCTTTAAACTGGGAATAGTTAGTGGTATGGGTTTTTGCGGGAAAAACTGTGAAGTCTCAGGGTGTATTATGAGTAAGGAGAACTAGAAATAGTCAAAAAAAGGTGGATATTGGAAAGCGTGGCATAATTGACAAGGACAGTAATAGGTTTAGGGGAATAACAAAAAAGGACAGGAAGGGGTAAAGAGAAAGGAGGGTCCAAAGTAATATTAAAAAATGTCGAAAAGTGCTGGAATAAGATGGACGAGTTGAGACTAGTTGCTAGTGCAGGTAACATAGAGTTTTTTCCATTATGAGACGGGTTTAATTCAAAAAGTCGGGATATGCCTGCAGAATGCACATTGGGTTTCAAATTTTTCCCAGTAGATGAAGAAAGGGGAAGGGGGGGGTGGGGTGGCATTGTATGTCCGAGATCACTTGACTTTTCTTTAAAAACGGGTATTAAGTCTAAAGTCCATACAGAGTTGTTTGGAAAAATTTTCAGGGGGCTAAAAAAATTAACTTTAGGTTGATAACCGCCCCCAAATTTAGAAGGGACCAGGGGAGACCTAGGGGGGAAAATTGTTGGGGCCCAAAAGGGCACGATAATGTAGTAATTCTAGGAGATTTTAAACTTTAGTATATTGATGGAATTTCTTGACGGGGGAATTTAGAATCAAAAGATTCTTAGAAGTAGTTCGGGGATTGTTTTTTGAAGCAGTTTGGACAAAAAAAAAAGGGGTAATAACCTGCTTGATTTTAGTTCGGGCAAACAATGAATCCTTGTTAAAATTTAAAGTTGAGGAACGGGTGCTAGCGACCAAAAATAAATTACATTTAAATTTGAAGGAAGTATATAGTAGGGTAATCAGTAAATCCCAGTTTTTCCCCTTAGGATTATGATGGGCTTAGAGAACCTTATCATCTGTTGATGGGGTAACGAAGGAGTTTTCAATATGACAGTTTCTGAACAAAATAATGCTGCCCCAAAGAACATTTATCCCTTAAAAGAAATTAGATCAAATAGAAATGACCCAAAAGGGTGAAAAATAGGCTGAAATATCTACTAGGGAAAGGAAAGGGAAATTTTTTTTGGCGTTCAAAAGGGCAGGGCATCTTAGAATCAGTATTTTGCTTTAAGGGGGACATTAAAAAGGGGATAAGAAAAGCAAAAGGGATATGAAATTTAAAAAGTTGTGGGATTCTAAAAAAAAACCCCAAAAAATTTTTTTTCAGGTCTATAGAAAAAAGTCAGAGATAAGATGGGTCCCTTAAAAATAACTATGGGGATCTTTTCGACAAAAAGAAAGAAAAATTTCTCGATTTTAAATAATTATTTCTCTCGGTTTTTACACAGGAAGACACTAGTAAAATTCCCGGGTTTTAATTTTTTTTATGGGCCAGAAAAAGATAAATTAGTAACATCACAGTCACTGTAAATGGTTGTGAAAACGATAGCCAACTAAACAAAAAAAGTCACCGGGTCCTGATGAGGGTTTTTTCAAGGGTTCTAAAGGAATGCAAAAGGAAATCTGTGAACATTAAATAATATTTTTAATTTATCTCTTCAAACAGGTGTAGTGTCTATTGTGGAAGATGGCTAATTAATTCCATTTTTAAAACAGGGGGACAAGTCGTTACCGTCAAATTACCGCCCAAAAAGCCCGACCCCAAATTTTAGGCAAATTACTAGAGTCAATTTAGCCCAAAATTTTAAGAAGCCCCTCTCGATCATAGCTTTATTAAATGAACTCAGCATGGATTCACAAAAGGCCGGTTTTTGTCTAACTAATTTATTTTCTTTTTCAGTAAAGCTTTTGGGCTGTTGCCACGATAAAAAATTTGATTTTATTTACTTAATTTTTTAAGGATTTGTCGAGTTCCCCACCAAAAACTGTTTTAAGAAAATCAGCTCATGGCATTGGGGGGAAGAGTGCTCTCTGGATCGAATCATGGCTCACAGAAAAAGCAGAGAGTGTCCCTAAATGGGGTTAATCCGAGTGGGGTCAGTAAAAATGGCGTTCCACAGGGATCAGTCTTGGGGCCCGTTTTTGTTTATAATATATATCAAGATCTTGATGAAAGGGAATTTCTAGTGATATGAGCAAATTCGCCGATGACACGAAGAAGGAGGATAATTGATTCAAAGTAGATGTTAGGGAACTTCGGAGGATTTAGACAAAATCTACTCTTGGTCAGAAAAGTGGCGATGCGTTCAAAGTAGTTAGGGTATGGTTTGAAAAAAATTAAAAAATGATTTGGGGAAATTGTTATGCCTGATATTTAAAAATTTTAATAGTAACTGTCATGGAGTAACTCGGGGGTAATGATAATTTCAGAAATTGTGAAAAAACAAAGATGAATAGGAAAAATGGCAGAAAAAAAAATATTGAGGGATTTTTTGCTAACAGTCGAAGTGCAAAAAAAAAATTAATGAACTACGTTTGGGTAGATGTCGGGAAATTTTGATATCATTGCATTAACTGAAACGGGGTATGTTTTAAAGAGTCGGGATATGGCTGCGGGTGAATATTCAGGGTTTTTAAGTTATTCAATGTGGACAGATGTAATGTGAAGGGGGGAGAGTTGCATTGCATGTTCGAGAAAATTTTAAATTGTTGCAAAAAAAAAAAGGTTAAAAATAGATGGAGCAGTAACGGGGTCTGTTTGGTAGAGTTCGGGGGAGGGTCAAGAAAAACAAATTCTAGGTGTGATATCCCGCCTCCAGGTTGGATCACGATAGAGGGAGACTTTTTTGGGGACAAAATTGTTAGGGCTTTGGACCAGTAACGTTTTCATAGTAGGGGACTTTAACTTTAGCCAAAATTGACTGGAATTCTTGACAGGAAATCTGAGTCCAGTGACTTCATGGAAAAAGTTCAAAATTTTTTCTGAAAAGAGTGTAACTGAACCTCCCAGGGGTAATAATTTGCTAGCCCAGTCGTCAAAAAAGGGGAAACACTCTTGAAAATCTGGAGTCACTGAAGAGTTGGCGAAAGTGATCACAAATCCACCCCTTTTAGTTTAATTGGGAATGCAAGAATAATGTAATACAGTAAAAAATCCCCGATTTCGTTCTCCCGATTAAAAGGACTTAGGGACATCTATCTAAACTTGATTGGGGGTTTTCTAGCTAATGATTTTATTGACGATAATTACTTATGAAAATGAAGGGACGCTTTTTTAAATTTTTTTCTTAATAATGTACACAGTGCCCAGATATATACTTCCCCCAGAGAAATTAGGGGCTAAAATAACGATCCCCAAAAGGGTTAACGGGGGCTAAAAATCTATTAGGGGGGAAAAGGGGAATTTTTTAGGGCCCTCAGAAGAGGGAGGTTAACCTTACTGACCAATTTGTTCAGCTTAAAAGAGAAGTAAAAAGGCGATTTGAAAGGCAAAAAGTGACTATGAAAATTTGAGTCGTAATGAATCAAAAGATAATCCAAAGGGGTTCTTTCAAGTGTATAGGCGAAGTGAAGGAAAAAGTAGGACCTCTGAAATCTGGGAATGGACAGCTGACGGGTAATGAATGGAAATGTGTTTCCCTTTTTTAATGACTATTTTTTGTCAGTTTTACACAGGAAGATGTAAATGAATTCCAGTAATTAACAATTATTTAGTTCCCGATGAAATTTTAAATTAACTAATAATTTCAGTCAGAGGACATGGTTATTAAAAAAGTTGACAAACTGGGAAAAAAATAAGTCCCCGGGACCCCATGAGTTGTTTTCAAGGGGACTTAAGGAATGCAAGATGGAGCTTTGTCGCCATTAACGAGGTATTCAATGGTCCATCCTTTCCAGTGTTGGCCAGAGATGTGGAAAATGGCTAAGGGTTCCCTTTTTCAAATAGGGGATAAGTCCACTCCTTCAAATTACCGTCCAATAAGCCCACATCTGAAAGAACATTAAAAAAAGGTATAAAAACCGCAGTTGTTGGAAAACACATATCAACAGTTAGGTTCTTTTTTTTGAAACGTTTTGCCCACACGTGGGTTTTTCAGTTTGAGTACAGAAAAGTTTATGAAGGGAAATACTTTAAGACGTGTAAACAGTCCATCACCTTAAAATTTTTAGGGGTCAGTCCTCAGTTGGAGAAGAGCATTGTTCGTTTTCGAAACAAATTTTTTCAGACAACGGAACAATGCTCTTCTCCAGACTGAGGGACGACCCCCTCAAAACTTTAAGGGTGAGGGTGATTACATCGTCTTCAAGTATTTTTGTTCTATCAAAATTTTCGTATCGACTGAAGAAGCCACTGTGTAGGGGAAACGTTTCAAAAAAAAGATACCTAACTGTTGATTGTGTCTTACCCAACAAGCCTCACACTAGTGGGGAAGTTTTTGGAATCAAATTATAGCTACATTACAGAAGTCACCTTGAAGAGCATAACTTGATAAATGAATCTCAGCATGGATTACGAGAGGTCTTTCCTGCCTGCAAATTACTGACGTTCTTAATGAACATTGAGGAGTTGACAGTGATTGGAAATATATTGTTTTTTTGGGTTTTTTGTAAAGCCTTCGACAGAGTACCAAAAGAGACTTTTAAGAAAAAGGGCAGCTCATGGTATAGGAGGTAAAGTTCTAGATGGATTAGGCTGGTTACCATAAAAGAGAGAGTTTACCATTAATGGAGTGAAATCTGAAGGGGGATTGTCACTAGTGGGTTCCACAGGGATCAGTTTTGGCCCCCTCTTTTGTTCATAATTTACTTTAAAACCTTGATGAAGGGATTACTAGTGACAGAGAAAATTTTGCTGATGATACAAAGATAGGCCGTAAAATTCATTTGAGGAGGATATCAATGAACTCCGGGACGATTTGAACAAATTATTGTCTTGGCTGAGAAATGGCGATAAAGTTTAATGTGGTAAGTGTAAGGTACTTGCCCTTGGTAATGAAAATAACCCTCGAAGCTATAATCTAGGTGAATAGGTTGGTATACAAAATGTGAAAAAGATTTGGGGAGTCTGGTAAGCAGAAATCTTTTGATGAAGGGTTCGGGAAACCCGACATTTTTGATAAATTTAGAACCATATCAACTCTTGGGTATTTTTATTGAGGAAACTTTTCGCACCACGGGGTTTCATCAGCCCCATACGTAGGAGAAACTTGAAGAACGGGGGGAGAATGGGGTATCGTCCCTCAACCTTAGTCGATGTTTTTCAGTCCTAAATTTGGGGGGACTGAACACATCGACTCGGGTTGAGGGCTGTTTCCCTCATTCTCCTCCTTTCTTAAAGTTTCTCTACGTATGGACTGATGAAGCCACTGTGGGGCGAAACGTTTCCTAAATAAGATCCCCAAAGAGTTCATATGTGTCTATTTATAACAAAATCAAAGCCAAGACAGCATCCCTCGTGGCGCAACAAGGCCAACAGATTACTTGGTTTACTCAGAAGTTAAGAACAGAAGCCCAAAAGTTATTTTCGCTTATACATCACTACATACTAGTGGGGGCCCTATTTGATTATGCTGCTCGTTTTGGTCCCCTTATACGGGATGGACATAGACTCTTTAAAAGAAAAACAAGAAAAATGTTTAAAAAATGATTTACGTGTAAGGAACCTCCCGTATGAAGATAGACTTAAAGCCTTAAACTCCACTCTCTGGAGAGGCTTTTGAATGAGGGGAATTTCATTGAAGTGTATAAGTGGGACGGGCATTAAAAAGGGGAGACATTAAAAAAGTAGAGGGTGTCGAACCAGGTAAAAACGGGGAATAAGGATTTAATTGGTAAATTTAGATTTGAAAGGCATGGTAAGTATTTTTTTCTAACAGAGTTGTGATGCGTGGAACATCTTCCGTGGGGTGATAAGGTTAGGACCTTGGTAGCTTTAAGAAGAGACTGGAAAAATAATGAGTGGGAGGGGCTGGGTTTGATTGGTGCAAGGGGTAGGGGAGATTTCTTGATAGTTTTTGGTAGAGTCGTTTTGATAAGGGACTGCCTCGTATGGGCCGTAGGCCTTTGCGTGTTCCCTACATTCTTATGTTTTATAAACCGTTGGTGGGAGAGGTGCAGCAGTCTAGGCGGTGTACATTTGTATGTCAAAGATCCCTTTTATGGACGATGAAGCCCCCTGGTGGCGAAACGTTTCCTCAATAAAGATACCAAGAGTTGCACTGTTCTAATTTATCAACATGTCGGTTCTCTGAACCCTTCATCTAAAACAAACAATATTTACCCTTTTTGGGTCGTTTGTAGTGGCGTTCCCATAGTCGACTCACATTTGCGGGTAGCATCGAGAATGCATTGGATGTTTTCCAAAAAAAGTTTCCACAGCGTCTCTTTTTTTCTTCGTCGTCTCTACCTTTCCATTCGTCTTCTTGATCGTCAACTTGTTTAGCTGCCAGCCCTTTTCCACGTTCCCTTCTTGTTTTTAGGACTCGAAAAGGAGGACTTACGAATCCTCTTGTTTTTTCAGCAATGCCCTATCTCCATCTTCGCTACCCCAATTCTTCCTTGCTGCTGGTTAAAATTGCTCGATGGGGGGGCATCTTGGTCCAGTCCACGGGGGAAACACAAGACACTTCTTCACAGGTTAAGTACAGGTCACCCGACAGGATACATGATCACATTGTGTACCTGCCCATCACTAATCATTCGGGACCTTAACTGTGTTAAAAACATTATTCTTAAAATGCTATTTTAACAAGTTAAGGTATGAATAGATGTCTTTTTCGAAGGGCAGGCCGAAGTTTTGGGAGACAGTAAATCGACACCGCCCCAGCCTTGAAAAGCTACTCCCAGTTCCTCACTGAAGCTCCAATACAAACATTCTCCATGTTTCTTTTGTCTGGGGCTCAGCTTATGAAGCCCTGTGATTTGAGCTAAGTTTCAGGTATTAAAGACTTCCTTTTACCAATAGTAAGATGTATGCCCCAAACCAAAAAGGGGAAAACTGGACAAAAGTGGGGTGGATGAGAGACAAAAGTGTAGCAGTTTTTCACCACGGGAGCCACGTGAGCAATGGAAGTCACTGTGAAGTGTGGTGAAGGCCGTGACTCTGCTAACATTCTACCCACGAATGCACTGACGGGGAAAAAACCCCCTGTTGGAGACCCTTTTAAATTCCATCACAGCAATGTATGGGGGGGCGCTCACCGGGGTTGTTGGGGTGGCGGTATGTCAGACATATTTTAAATGTAAATTTGGCAAGATATAAAATTTTGAAGCGACGGGCACCCAAACTGTTTGGGTACATGTTTTTGGGGGACGGAAAAAATAATCCTGGGTGTGATTTTGAGGTCCTGAACCTTAACAGGAAATGCAGTAAACTTTTATTGGAGTAAATGTATAAGAATTATTATTATTTTTTTTTTTATTTCACCCTGGGCCATTCCACCCAAAGGCAGGGGGGCCCCAAAAAGAAAAACTTTCACCACACTCACTCCATCATGCTTGCCCAAAAGGGGGTTTAACTAATTTTTAAACTGCAAAAAATTAACACCCCCCCTTCAATGCAGGCATGTAATTCCCCCTCTCCGGACTCAAGTCCGGCCTGCCGGTTTTCCCCGAAACCCCCTTCATAAATGTTATTTGCTCACACTCCCCAGCACGTCAAGTATTAAAAAAAACCATTTGTTCCTTCACTCCTAAACAAACACGCTCCACATGCCTGCTGGAAGTCCAAGCCCCTAGCACACAAACCCTTTACCCCCCCCCCCTCCAACCTTTTCCCAGGCCCCACCCCTACCCCCCCTTCCTTTCCCTACAGACGATACATCTTGAAGTCATTTTTTTTCGCTCCATTCCTTACAGTCCAAACCCCTTTTATATGAAAGTTTGTGCTATTAATAGGAGATTTTAACTTTAAGAAAATGACGGGCTATTTGACAAGAAAAATGGTCTAGTGACTGTTATACGATCCAAGACTGTTTTTTTAATACGTGTGTGAAGAACCAACTAGAGGAAACAACCTTTTGACTTGTTTTGTCACAAGGAATAATTAAAATTAAAAATTCTTGAGATTAACGATCCAATCACTCAGTTTAAAAATATTAACAACAACCAAGTCAATGTTCCGGGCCTTGCTTGCCCGTTTTTATGGAAATGCAAAAAAACCTGGGTGGGGGATGAAGGGTTTTGGGGTGATTGACTGGTCTAATCCCCTGGGGGGGTTGCCCAAATTGACTCTTTTAATGTTATTTTAATGATATCGAAATCTTATGGGCCAAATAGAAAAAATTTAAAACAAGGAAAAAAAGATCCTAAATGGTAGAACAATATATTAAAAATCCTGTGCATTTACAACTTGAGGGCACTTAAGAAATCATATATTCAACAAAAAAAAAAATAAAAAGGAACAAGAGTAAAAAAAACATTATAAAGTTAAACGCAAAAATTGACGATTAACCCCAAAAAGTTTTCTTTCAGGTATATAAAAACAAGATTAGAGACAAGATAGACCCCACTTAAAAATTGCT
>NC_069460.1:30271524-30308393 GCF_026875155.1 Cherax quadricarinatus | reverse complement strand
AAAACTTTCTGCAACCACATCTTCTTGATGGACCTCCACCCCCACATTGCTCTCCATTAAACCCTACTCAAGTCTTTTTTCACCGTTTTGTTCGCCCATACCTTGACATACCAAACCCTCAATCCCCTTCCACACCTGCCCCGATTTCCAAAAAATCCTTTCAGCACAGCCCCCAAAAATCCCTTCCTGAGCTAAATCTGTAATACCTAACGGTCGGTCTGCAGCGATTTTCCCCTCCCCCTTCGTTTCCCTGGTGTGAAAACACACGTCTCCAAAACACCTCTGCTCTGTCGACCCCCTCACCCCATACGCCCTTACCCGGTTTTCCCACTTCCCCCGTAAAACGTCCAGGGTTCTAATTGCGTGTCTTCAGAAGTTTCTTTTGACCCTAGGTCCCTGTCTCCTGGGGATTTGCCGCCATGTGTCATAAAAGTCCAAAAAGGGAGTTTTCCCTCTGCCCCCATAGTGTAAAAAAACCCTATGTTCTGTGTTCTAGCAATGGACTATGATGGTTGGGCCCTCCTCAGGGTTCTTTTTCAGTGTAAAGGACCTTCCCGGCTCCCCTCGAAAGGGCCCCGCCCTCCACATTCCCATGCTCCCCGGTGTACGTCCCTAACCCTAAAACAAATTTGTAAAAATGCATGCTGTTGCCTCAAAAGGTACTTTCCCGTCCCTTCTCCAAGTAAAATACTTGAACAATATGCAAGCATATTTTACTGCCGAATTGATACTCATCCGCCTTCCTGAATTGTCGACGATGGGTAAAGTAGAAGTCAGCCCCTCATGAACTTCACGAAAGCCCCTTGACATACCATTCAGGCCCACCATAAATTTTCATTGGGGTGCCATGACGCCCCTGATAATGTTGGCAGGAAACGTTCATCGGGGCGCTGCAAAAGATCCCAAACCCGCTCATTGCAGCAGATTTATGCGCCAGTACATTGGGTCGCCATTTGGTGCAAATCTATGTTTTCTCACCAGGTGGGGGTGCAGAGAAACGTAGGGAAAGGGCCTTTCTCCCCGCAGGTCGAGAGCGAATGATGGACGTATTAAACACACTCGTTTAAAGGTGACTAACTCCATCTTGCATTCCCTTAATACCCCGGAAAAAAACTCATGGGTCCTGGGGACTTATTTTGCTTCAGTTTGTCTATTGTTAATAAATGTCCCCCGGACAGTAATATTAGTTAATTTAAACTCAGGAAAAAAAAAGTTTAAATTTTGGAATCTTTTTACATTTCCTATCATTTTTCTGCGATGCGATAGATACTGTTGCGGGCCCTTTTAAGGTGAGATCCTTGTCTTTCATCCCCGGTCCTTCACATTTCTTTTTCGCCCTTTTAAAATGGTTAGAATTTGTCGTATCCCTGATCGTTTTTAATTCCCTCAAGTTTCCCTAACTAATTAGTTGAAATCTCTCTTCACTGAAATCAATTTTTTTAAGTGGTCAAATTTTAAAGATTTGGTTGTTTTCCGCTTTGGAGTTTTTGGTGTTTCGATGGAGGTCACTGTCTGGCAATTTGGGTGTCATTCACAAAGGAAGACACCCACTATGATTACATCTCTGTCTATATCAGATATGGGATGGGAATAGAAAGGGGTGGGAACCCCCTGCCTTGTGGAAAAAGCTTTTCACAGTAGTTCCTCAGACTTTGTCTGTTTATATTACTCTTTGTTTTCTACTTGTTAGGAAAATTTTAATCCACACCAACTTTTCCTTTTTTTTCTTTTCAACTTTTGTGCGAATTACACCATGGGTCACACTTTTCGAAGACTTTCGCAATTGTATACTACTATGCTTTTTTTTTTCCCTTTTAGCATCCAGAACCTTTTTGTGGTCTTGTGGCTGTGCTCCCCCGTAGCTAAGACAGGAAGAACGACCGCTTAAAACCCTGGGCCCGGGGTTGTATAATTGATGGGTATCAGGTGGTTGACGACTTGCTTCTTAGAACCCTTTAAAAATTTTATAATGTGGGTGTTTGTGCAAACGTTGTAGTTCTTTTTCAATTACTTTGAAAAAGGGGGCTATGTCTGTTGCTTTTGTGAGTGTGGGATGACCCCTTTGGGCCCTCTCCTTTCATGAAAGTGAAGGACGTGACAGGGTTTCTCGCAGTTTTTGATGAACGGATTTAATGAGTTTGGAACTTTTAAAAACATAATCTTTGTAGAGTGGAAATAAATGTTTTAGTGAGTGTGTGATCTTGTGGCGTGCTCCCCCCCCACCATGCCATAGTGTGTGATCTTGTGGCTGTGCCCCCCCACCATGCCATGGTGTGTGGTTTGGGTGTGCTCCACCCACCCCTGCCTTTAGTGTGTGACTTGTGGCGTGCCCACCCACACCACCATGATGTGTGTCTTGTGGTGTTCCCCCTCCATGCCTGGTGTGTGGCTTTTGGGGTGTGCTCACCCCCCCCATGCATGAGTTGGGTCTTGTGGCTTGACCCCCCACACCATGCCATGGTGTTGGTCTTGTGGCTTGCTCCCCCCACTCCTGCCATGAGTGGTGGTTTGGGTGTGCTCCCCCCACTCCTGCCATGGTGTGTGGTTTGTGGCTGTCTCCACCCCCCCCATCCCCAGAGTGTGGGTCTTGTGGTTTGTGTCCCCCCCCATGATGAGTGGGGGTTCTTGGGGCTTGCCCCCCACCCATCCCATGGGTGGTCTTGTGGCTGTGCTCCCCCATCCATCCCTGGTGTTTGGTTTTGGCTGTGCTCCACCCACCCACCCTGAGTGTGGTCTTGTGGGTGTCCCCCCACTCCTCCCATGAGTGTGTGGTCTTGTGGCTGGTCCCCCACAAATTCCCATGAGTGTGTGTCTTGTGGCTGGCCCCACCCCCCCATGCCTGAGTGTTGGTTTGGGGTGTGCTCCACCACTCCATGCCATAGTGTGTGGTTTGGGGCTGTGCTCCACCCCCCCATGCCCATAGTGTGTTTTGTGCGTGCTCCACCCACCCCCATGCCATGAGGTGTGGTCTTTTGGTTGTTTCCACCCCCCCTCCCATGAGTGTGGGGTCTTGTGGCTTCTCCACCCACCCATCCCATGATGTGTGGTCTTGTGGGTGTTTCCACCAACCATGCCATGGTGTGTGGTCTTGTGGCTGTGTCCACCACCCATGCCAGGGACTATCATTTTCTTAGTTTCTAGGAGTTCTCTCACCTTCAAAAATTCCTATAATTTTCCCATGTTTATGGGGTGGATATTATTGATTCTTCCTTCACTGTAAGTGGGAATTATTCTCAAAATACTTTCCTCTCCCCTTAAGAGGCACGAAATTTCCCTCCGTTTCAAATAACAGTTGGGTTTTCCACTATATCTCCTTTCAATAATATTCAATTTGTTTGTTTTTTTGTAAGTGAAGTCCGGAAATTTTAAAAATTCATGGTAAAACTTAACAAATTTTTGAGGACAATTATTTTAAAAATCAATTTTAAAACAAAATTTGTCATCAAATTTTTTCCATAAAAGAAAACCATGAATTAAAGGAAGACCCTGGCTTCATTTTAGAAACAGACAGGCAAATGCGTAAAATTATGAACAAGGTGATTTAGGGGAAAAAATGAACATATAATTAGAAGACGGGGGGAACTTACGTCCCTTTTAAACCCCCCCTTTTTTTGGGGTACTCCCCGGGGATCACATAAAACATTCTTTACCCAACTTGTATTTCTTTTCCCTCTCTTTTGGTTTTCCATCTTTTTTCTCCATTTCTCCCCCAGCTTTTCCCAGCAGTAAAGGTCAGCGTCTTCTCCCCGCCCCACTGTTTATTTTTTAAACATAATTTAAATCAAAACTAGCTTCAATACAATTCATTAAAAAAGTATTATGATATTTCATCGTTGTTTACCCGTTTATGAAACTTAATCTTTATCAAAAAGACTGGAAAGATGTTAGAAATTTATTTCCTTTATTTTAAACAGTCTAAAATTTTTTTTTTTTCCCCCAAAACGACGAGTAAAAATTTACCAGAAAAGGGGGGGAAATTTTGGGTTTAAAGCTTTTTAACTTTTAAATTTTTGTTTTTAAATTAAAACCCGAAAACATTTAAACCAAAATATTTTTTAAAAATTTTAATTTTGTTTTTTTTGGGATTAAAGTGTTAAAAGTTTTTTGGTTTTTTTTATTGGATTTTTTTTTTAAATGTATTTTTTTTTGCTAATTATCCATAGTATTTTTTCTTTGGTTAATTTTAAAAATTTTTTTTTTTTTGTTTTTTACCCAAAATTTTTTTTTTGTTTTAAATTTTACTAAGTATTTTTTTTTTCTTTTTAATTTTAAAAGTTTTTTTTCTGGTTTTAATTTAATAAAATTTTTTTTTAATTATCCTAAAATTTTTTTTTGTTTTAAAAAAAAAAATTTTTTTTTTGTTTATTTACCCTTAAAATTTTTGGGGATTTTCCTTTTTTTTTTTTTTTTAAAAAATTTTTGGTTTTTCGTTTTTTTTTTCAAAAAGGGTTTCATTTTTTCCCCCCAAAAAAAATTTTTTTAAATTTTTAAAAAAAATTTTTTCATAAAATTATTGTAATTTTTTAAAAAAAATTTTTTAAATTTTTAAAAAAAATTTTTTTAATTTTTTCTCAAAAATGGTTTAAATTTTTTCAAAAATTTTTTTTTGAATTCCAAAAATAAATTTAAAATAAAATAAAGGTAAAATAAACTTCTTTTTTAAATTTTAAAACCCTTTTTCTTTTATAAAAAGTCAAAAAGTTTACTTGTGTTATGTAGAGAAGTTTTCATTGGTATTGACGAGAAGTTTTTAATGGTTTATTGTGAATTTACAGGTTATTTTGGAAGTTTAATTGGGGTTTATTCGGAAGTTTAATGGGTTAAAACAAAAAATTAAGGGTTTGAAAACAGTTTAAAAAACGAGAAATTTAAGGGGAATTTGAAAAACTTGAAACGGAAATTTTGTTGTAAAGAGAAATTTACAGGATTTGAAGAAGTTTTATCGTGCTTACAAAAATTTTTTGGGACAACAAATTTATTTTTTCAAATTAAGTTTTTACAAATTTTTTGTTTTTTAAATTTTTTTGTTACTACGGAAAATTTTCCACCCCCGTTTAAATAAAAAAATTTTTTAGTTAAAATAAAGGATTTAACAACCCCCCCCAAAAAAAAAAATTTGCAAGAATTTTAAAAACCCCTTTTTTTCAAACCCAAACATTTTTAAAAAGAGCATTTAACAAAATTTTTAAAAACCCCCCAATTTAAAACCCCCTTTTTTCAACCCCCCTTTTTTAAAAAAACCCAAAATTTGAAAAAACAGCTTTAAAACCCCCCAAATTTTTAAAAAAAATTAAAAATTTTTTTAACAACCCCAGGGTTTTTAACAAGAGTTTAACACCCCAGAGGGTTTCTCCCAAATTTAAAAAACCCGAGCGTTTAAAAACTTTTTAAAACCCCCCTTTAAAACCCCCAAGGGGTTTGAACAACCCCGAGCAGTTTGAACAACCCCGAGCAGTTTGAACAATCCCGAGCAGTTTGAACAACCCCGAGCAGTTTGAACAACCCCGAGCAGTTTGAACAACCCCGAGCAGTTTGAACAACCCCGAGGAGTTTGAACAACCCCGAGCATTTGAAAACTAACCCGAGCAGTTTGAACAACCCCGAGCAGTTTGAACAACCCCGAGCAGTTTGAACAACCCCGAGCAGTTTGAACAACCCCGAGCAGTTTGAACAACCCCGAGCAGTCATCAGTGTCTATACTCAAGATAACGAGCCAAATCATTAAGGGGCACGTTAGTTCCTCCGTCTTCTAACAATAAGTTCATTTTTCCACTATAATCTACCTTGTCCATAATTACTATCACATTTACTTTGTTTCGTAACGTGAAGTCCAGGATCTTTCCTTAATTCATGGTATAACTTAACAAATTCCTTGGGATTTCGTATCTTTATAAATACGTATAGTATAATTTCATCAATCCCCCCCACCCCCCCCCCCCAAAAAAAAAAAAAAAAATCCTGCATATGCAAAGTTTTATATTTCCTTTTCTTTATCACAATCTTAAGCCAATATTTTAATACATTTTGAAGTCATTTTACTACTATAATATTTATTGTACTTTACAATATTTTCCTGCTATTTTATTTATTATTCACATCAATTATTTTTTCTATATGTTCAGAGATTTACTAATTAATATTTTCATTCATACACTTTTAGTTTTGTTTATATGGACGAAGCTTTAATATTTTCGACTTTAAATTCTATTAGTTTTGTTTAAATTGTTTAAGTACTTTATATTAATTATTTCATCTATTATAAGTGTTTTTAACTTAATGAGGTAAAACTTAACATTTAGGTAGGAGGTTTGTCTGTGTCATGTGAGTTGTAAACTTGTACTGACGCTCTGTATTAGGATTACTCTTGATACATACTTCTTTAAGGCGAATTGTGAGATGTTGAAATTTGGGGTGGTAACTGAGGGCAGATTCTATTATTTTGCGGCACCTTCCCAATATCATCTGTTACAAAACCTCAGTTCGCAAAAGCTCCACTCCATCAACAAATTGATTGATTGTATTAAGAAAGTACAATCAATCGTTTCAACAAAGTAACCAACTGGGAAATATTTTTTCCAAAAAACACAAACCAGTCTACTAGATACCAGATACTGTAATCTTTTGACTACCGCCCACAGGATGGGTATGGGGTGCATAATAAACATATTAAACTACCAGATACCATGCAAAGACTGCTACCAAGTATTTATCGAATACCAAAGGGCTTTGGACAGGAGAGTTCAGCCGTTTTCCAACATGTTAGCAACAGCAATCACAGTATTGATTGGAAAGTTGCCGCCATCAAACACAAATCACACTGAAGCTAAAAATTCATAATCACAGAAATTGCTCTCATAGCTACCACCCTTACTTTTAACATCTCACAGGGAAAATGGAAATCTGACGTCATTTCAAAATTCGCCACCAAGAAGTATATACCAGCACCCAACCTAATAAAGATCGCCAGCTCAACATCAGGGATTACATGGCACAGACGTATTTCCTACCAAATTTTAAGCTTTACCTCATGACCTTTCATGATTCTCCATGACCTGTCTTCTCACGTGTTGATCAGACAATCTATGTTTATCTGCAAGTTTGAGAGTCTCAACCTTCCCATAAATTCATGTTCTCCTTTCATCTGCGTATCTATTGAAGAGTATACTAGCAAGAGGCCGATATTTACAATTAATCTTTTTAGTTTTTGTCTCTGTGTGAGTTATTATTGACAACTGACAAGTGTTCATTACACTTTAGTTATTCTTTGAATGTCGTGCTCAACTTTCATCCAGAGTACGAATTTCTTTCTCAACTTTCACCCAGAGTATGAATGTCTCTCTCAACTTTCACCCAGAGTATGAATGTCTCTCTCAACTTTCACCCAGAGTATGAATGTCTCTCTCAACTTTCACCCAGAGTATGAATGTCTCTCTCAACTTTCACCCAGAGTATGAATGTCTCTCTCAACTTTCACCCAGAGTATGAATGTCTCTCTCAACTTTCACCCAGAGTATGAATGTCTCTCTCAACTTTCACCCAGAGTACGAATGTTTCTCTCGACTTTCACCCTATGTTGGAATGTTCCACTCAAAGTTCACCTACTGTGAGACCGCCAGATTTAACATTCATCTTCTGTGAAAATGTTAGTCTCAGTATTCACCCAGACTGACACTGTCACAGTTTATATTCGCCAAGTGTCAGAATGTCCCACTTAATATTCATATCTCACAATTTCCCTCTTTATTGTATTTTTCAATCCCTCGCATATGTTACTTCTTCTGTCTTCCTCCTGCAACCAACGCCATTATTGTTCTTATAATTTACCATCTCACTTCAATTTCTCCTTTCTTACCTCAATTTTCTTCTATGCTCTTTCTCTCATTATTATCCGTCGATATATCATCCTCATTCTTTCCTCTCTAAATTTCACAATCCAGTGTCTTCTCTTATCCTTTTCGCCTTGCCCCTCCTTGCGTTTCTCAATTCCTTCTTTATTGTCGACCTGTATGCTCCCTCTCCCGCATTTTGCTTCACTTAATCGAGTCTCACCCACTGGGCCGCCACTGGCTCTAGTGGAGCCAGAATGTCTTTTACACCCTAACTTGCTCACTCTTCATTCTTCCTCTCTTCCCTGTGGCCATGATGGTAGTGGAGATGATGGTAGTGGCCATGATGGTAGTGGAGATGATGGTAGTGGCCATGATGGTAGTGGAGATGATGGTAGTGATCATTGTGGTAGTGGAGATGATGGTAGTGACCATGATGGTAGTGAAGATGATGGTAGTGACCATGATGGTATTGGAGATGATGGTAGAGGCCATGATGGTAGTGGAGATGATGGTAGTAGCCATGATGGTAGTGGAGATGATGGTAGTGGTCATGATGGTAGTGAAGATGATGGTAGTAGCCATGATGGTAGTGAAGATGATGGTAGTGGCCATGATGGTAGTGGAGATGATGGTAGTGGTCATAGTGGTAGTGGAGATGATGGTAGTGGCCATGATGGTATTCGAGATGATGGTAGTGGCCATGATGGTAGTGTAGATGTTGGTAGTGGCCAAGATGGTAGTGGAGATGATGGTAGTGGTCATGATGGTAGTGGCCAAGATGGTGGTGAAGATGATGGTGGTGGCCATGATGGTAGTGGAGATGATGGTAGTGGCCATGATGGTAGTGGAGATGATGGTAGTGACCATGATGGTAGTGAAGATGATGTTAGTGGCCATAATGGTAGTGGAGATGATGGTAGTGGCCATGATGGTAGTGGAGATGATGGTAGAGGTCATTGTGGTAGTGGAGATAATGGTAGTGACCATGATGGTAGTGAAGATGATGGTAGTGGCCATGATGGTATTGGAGATGATGGTAGAGGCCATGATGGTAGTGGAGATGATGGTAGTGGTGATGATGGTAGTGGTGATGATGGTAGTAGCCATGATGGTAGTGAAGATGATGGTAGTGGCAATGATGGTAGTGGAGATGATGGTAGTGGTCATAGTGGTAGTGGAGATGATGGTAGTGGCCATGATGGTATTCGAGATGATGGTAGTGGCCATGATGGTAGTGTAGATGATGGTAGTGGCCATGATGGTAGTGGAGATGATGGTAGTGGTCATGATGATAGTGGCCATGATAGTAGTGAAGATGATGGTAGTGGCTATGATGGTAGTGGGGATGATGGTAGTGGCCATGATAGTAGTGGAGATGATGGTAGTGGCCATGATGGTAGTGGATATGATGTTAGTGGCCATAATGGTAGTGGAGATGATGGTAGTGGCCATGATGGTAGTGGCCATGATGGTAGTGGAGATGATGGTAGTGGCCATGATGGTAGTGGAGATGATGGTAGTGGCCATGATGGTAGTGGAGATATGATGGTAGTGGCCATGATGGTAGTGGCCATGATGGTAGTGGAGTGATGGTAATGGTCATGATGGTAGTGGAGATGATGGTAGTGGCCATGATGGTAGGCCATGATGATAGTGGCCATGATGGTAGTGGCCATGATGGTAGTGGAGATGATGGTAAGTGGCCATGATGGTAGTGGAGATGATGGTAGTGGCCATGATGGTAGTGGAGATGATGGTAGTGGCCATGATGGTAGTGGCCATGATGGTAGTGGCCATGATGGTAGTGGCCATGATGGTAGTGGCCATGATGGTAGTGGCCATGATGGTAGTGGAGATGATGGTAGTGGCCATGATGGTAGTGGAGTGATGTAGTGGCCATGATGGTAGTGGCCATGATGGTAGTGGAGATGATGGTAGTGGCCATGATGGTAGTGGAGATGATGGTAGTGGCCATGATGGTAGTGGAGATGATGGTAGTGGCCATGATGGTAGTGGCCATGATGGTAGTGGGCCATGATGGTAGTGGCCATGATGGTAGTGGCCATGATGGTAGTGGCCATGATGGTAGTGGAGATGATTGTTTAGTGGCCATGATGGTAGTGGAGATGATGGTAGTGGCCATGATGGTAGTGGAGATGATGGTAGTGGCCATGATGGTAGTGGAGGCGTCGTTAGTGGAAGAAAATGTCAGAGTGAGTAGCAGTTGGTACCTTCATAATATAATACCAATTTAAATTCGCACTTTCTTGCAAATTCGGTGTGAGGACTAATTTGGTTTGCACAAACAGATCCTATATACGTAGTTTATAAAAAGCTGTTTTTTGTCTCTGTCCTCAATCTAACCTACCGCACTCTCCAAAATAATTGTATTTACTATTATTATTATAATTTTTATTATTAGTAGTAGTACTTAGCATTAACACATAAGCCGTCTCCCACCGAGGGTGGGTAGCCAATGAAGGAAACACATTCACTGTCACTAAATCAATTGGTGTCTTGCCAGTACAGTGATAACATCGCAGTTCAGGTGTTACTCAGAGCTTCCTCTATCTATTTTTTTAGTGTGCAGACACTGTACAGTACCCGCAGTGTCTGCAGGAAACTGTGCCGGTCCTGCAGACACTGTACAGTACCCGCAGTGTCTGCAGGAAACTGTGCCGGTCCTGCAGACACTGTACAGTACCCGCAGTGTCTGCAGGAAACTGTGCCGGTCCTGCAGACACTGTACCGTACCCTCACAGTGTCTGCAGGAAACTGTGCCGGTCCTGCAGACACTGTACAGTACCCGCAGTGTCTGCAGGAAAACTGTGCCGGTCCTGCAGACACTGTACAGTACCCGCAGTGTCTGCAGGAAACTGTGCGGTCCTGCAGACACTGTACAGTACCCTCACAGTGTCTGCAGGAAACTGTGCCGGTCCTGCAGACACTGTACAGTACCCGCATAGTGTCTACAGGAAACTGTGCCGGTCCTGCAGACACTGTACAGTACCCGCACAGTGTCTGCAGGAAACTGTGCCGGTCCTGCAGACCACCTGTACAGTACCCGCATAGTGTCTGCAGAAACTGTGCCGGTCCTGCAGACACTGTACAGTACCCGCACAGTGTCTGCAGGAAACTGTGCCGGTCCTGCAGACACTGTACAGTACCCGCATAGTGTCTGCAGGAAACTGTGCCGGTCCTGCAGACACTGTACAGTACCCTCACAGTGTCTGCAGGAAACTGTGCGGGTCGTGCAGACACTGTACAGTACCCGCACAGTGTCTGCAGGAAACTGTGCCGGTCCTGCAGACACTGTACAGTACCCGCATAGTGTCGCAGGAAACTGTGCGGTCGTGCAGACACTGTACAAACCCGCACCAGTGTCTGCAGGAAACTGTGCCATTCCTGCAGACACTGTACATACCCGCATAGTTCTGCAGGAAAGTGTGCCGGTCCTGCAGACACTGTACAGTACCCGCACAGTGTCTGCAGGAAACTGTGCCGGTTCTGCAGCACTGTACAGTACCCGCATAGTGTCTGCAGGAAACTGTGCGGGTCGTGCAGACACTGTACAGTACCCCACAGTGTCTGCAGGAAACTGTGCCATTCCTGCAGACACGTACAGTACCCGCATAGTGTCTACAGGAAACTGTGCCGGTCCTGCAGAACTGTACAGTACCCGCACAGTGTCTGCAGGAAACTGTGCCCGGTCCTGCAGACACTGTACAGTACCCGCATAGTGTCTGCAGGAAACTGTGCCGGTCCTGCAGACACTGTACAGTACCCGCATAGTGTCTGCAGGAAACTGTGCCGGTCCTGCAGACACTGTACAGTAACCCGCATAGTGTCTGTAGGAAACTGTGCGGGTCGTTGCAGACACTGTACAGTACCCGCACAGTGTCTGCAGGAAACTGTGCCGGTCCTGCAGACCACCTGTACAGTACCCCGCACAGTGTGTCTGCAGGAAACTGTGCGGGTCCTGCAGACACTGTACAGTACCCGCACAGTGTCTGCAGGAAACTGTGCGGGTCCTGCAGACACTGTGCGGAGGTGGGAATATTAATTACATTGTGTGTGCCGATAACATCAATGTTCATATACAGAAACAGAACAACCGCCTAAGGTGTGGAAGACAGTAAAAGCAGTTTCATTTTTTAAGAAAGGAGACTTACAGGCAGCTGTAAACTACAGACCAGTGTCACTGACATGTGTAGTATGTAAAGCCATGTAGAAGGTTATTAGCAGAAAAGTAATGGAGCTTCTATAAAGCAATAGGCTCATACATGGCAACCAGCATGACATTAGCGAAGATAAATCCTGCGTCACAAACCTACTGGAGTTTTACGACAGAGTAACAGAAGTAAGACAGGAGAGAGAGAGTGGGGGAGGGGGGCGGTCGTGAGTAGACTGCATTTTCTTTAACTGTAAGGCTTTGGACACAGTACCACACGAGACAGGAGCAGGCAGGAATAGCAGGGAAACTACTGCAATGGATCAGGGAATAATAGGAAAGACACAACATGTGTTGTTACGTGAAGAGGTGTCAGAGTGGGCGCTTGTGTCGAGCGGGGTTCCCACAAGGGTCAGACTTAGGTCCAGTGCTGTTTCTTGTATATGTGAATGGCACAAAGGAAAGGATCGATTTAGAGGTGTCCCTGTTCGCAGGAACATGAGTGCCTGGCAAACCTAAAAATAGCTTTTCGACACCTTAGTAAGGAGTCATTCAAGACACTGTACATTGTGTATGTCAGGCCCATATTGGAGTAAGCAGCACCAATATGGAACACACACCTAGTCAAACACGTCAAAAAATTGGAGAAAGTGCAAAAGTTTGCAACAAAACTACTCCTGGAGCTAAAGGGTATGTCCTACGAGGAGAGGTTAAGGGGACCCACCTGATGACGCTGGAGGACAGGAGGGATTTGGAGAACATTATAACTATTTATTAGACACTGAGAGGAATTGACAAGGTGGACAGCGCCAGAATGTTTCAGAGATGGGACACAGGAACTAGGGGACACACATGGAAGTTAAAAATTCAGATAAATCATAGAGATTTTAAGAAGTATTACTTCACTCATTAAGTTGTCAGGAAGTGGATCAATCTGGAGAGTGAAGTAGTGGAGGTAGCATCTATACATAGCTTTAAGAAGAGATACGATAAGGCTCTTGGAGCAGAGAACGAATAAACTTAGTAACTTTGCAACCACAAATAGGTGAGTACACACATCCACAGGATATGAGGTGCACTAAGCACTGCCAGTCACGGGATCTAATCTCTCACCCGAGAACAGAATATTCTTCATGTTCTAGTGAGCGGAAGAGGAGAATGACCTAATATAGATAAACCAGTTTGATTCACCTTTCACACTGTACTCGATAGATAGAGAAGATGTTTGTGCCTTTAACGCTGTGTTTGATAGACATGCTGTATGTGCCTTCCTTACTGTGTTGATACACAAGCCGTACATGCCTTCCCTACTATGCTCGATAGATTGACTAGATACTGTAATTGTTTCTGTTTCACCCATTACATTCTTTGCGTTTCTCGCAGTGTGCTCTTTCTGTTTCGCTCAATGTCTTGTTTTCATTTCGTTCATTGCGTTCTACCCGCTTTTCCCATTACGCAACATTCGGTTTCCTTAACAAAGCCTCGTAACTTATTGTTACTACTGTGATGTCGTAACTTAAATAAAATATTCCTGGCTCCTAAAGGCTGCTCACACTGTCTAGGGTTTATAAAATTACTCTGAAAGCACAGCAAACCTTGGGCTAGCATGGACTCATATGTTAAACAATATTAATTATTGCTATTATAAGGAACGACATAAAAACTAACCTATATAAAAATATATGTATTATAATAATAATAACTTACATACAACTTACAAGTTAGACAAAATAAATGAACATTTATGAACATGGAGGCTCCATGACATACCTCGCTCTTCACATCTGCCTGGTAGACTAATTACCAGAAGGTAAAACACCATATAGTACTCTCGCATAAACAGGCCTTTGCATACTAGGGCCTTTCAAATAAACATGAGAGCACTTAAACACAAACACCTATAGTATACACCAAAAAACCTACCAAAGTTACCTACTCAAACTACCGGCCAAACGTGATGACTTTACCTCCATCACCACCCGTCTGGTACTGAACTAAACACACCTCTCATCTGCTACTGGTATAAAACGCGTTCGCTTACAGGGAGTAGTACATGTCCACGTTCCGTATACTACACGGAAAATGACATGATATATGGAGCGTTATTTTATAAAAATATTTTTTTACAGTACTCCATGATACTTATAAGAAATATAATTTTTAAAGGGATGGACCGGTAAGTCAGTGGAAGGCTTCTATCAGAATACCAAAAGCTCCTCTTGGGTGTCATCACATGACTAAGATCCGGGTTAAGAACCACTTGTTTTGTCTCCTGACGAATCTTGCCATGACTTTTCTGCCTCATAAAGTAACGCTACCGAAAGAACACTCCACCGACCCTCAATCTGGAAGGGCTCGATACGGTGTCAGCTGTCAGGGGCCCTATAATTCATAAGACCCTCGTTACAGTGTAAGCTGTCAGAGGCCCGATAAAACACTTCAGGCTGAAAGACCAGAAATAAATAGCTGCGTTTCTCTTTGCTTAGAGCATTATCAAATTATGATTGAATTTTACACATCGTCACAATATTTCCTTGTATAAAGCTTCATCATGTCAGAGTGCAGCTCAACATAGCGAAACAGCAAGTGATTTGATATAAAGTTATATAAACATTCTCTTCCAGTTCCTGCGAAACCTCCCCAGTCTTAGGCAAAAAGATTCGTGTTTCTTTACAAATTGCAGTCAGCACAGTGCCTTGGGAAGGATATACCAGGGCGCTGAGAACGCAGTTATATAGAACTGGAGTGAAAGTAAACACCAAGAACCACTCAGTAAAGTACTAGTTAGTATTTTCTCAAATGAGGCTTTGAACCGTGTAGGTAATTGTGGGATTGATCCATCATCCGTGTGGAGGATCAGTCCATCATCATTCCTTGTGCTAGTGCGGGATGACGGATGAGTGAGACACACGGGTAACACTCTGGATAACTTGATTGTTGAAACGTTTTTCCTGCCCCTCAGCATTCTTCACTGGAGTAGAGAGGTGACTCGAGTAATTTTCGTGTTCGACTGGAGAGGCTTGCTGAGCATGTGAGAAGTTTACGACAACGAGAAAGACTCGTTATCACCCTTCTGGAAACACTGTAAAGAGGAAATGCAATGCTGAACATGACTTCAGACTATATAACTAAATAATTGTAAGAGAGCTTTAAGTATGTGATACCTTACACACTGTGAAGTAGACACAGCATTAATCAGGTGCAACATCACTGTCTCACCCGGTATTATACTAACACTGTGCATTATACAACAGTGCACACTATATATATATATATAATATATATATATATATATATATATATATATATATATATATATATATATATATATATATATATATATATATACATATATATATTATATTATATATATATATATATACATATATATATATATATATTATATATATATATATATATATATATATATATATATATATATATATATATATACATATATATTATATTTTATATATATATATATATATATATATATATTATATATATATATATATATATATACATATATATACAAAACAACCACTGTGAAAGAATAGAGAATTTCCAAGCACTTTCGTGACTACTCACATTATCAAGGAAGAATGAAAGTAAAGCATCAAAGGAAGGTATATAAAGGGGTAGCCCACATCTCACTATCAGATCCCACAACAACGAAACACCTGACGCGAGACAGCAGGCCCGCCGGCCGAACTAGACAAGTCCTTCATACAACCCACCAACAAACTATTCTACCCAAGAAATAAGAAATTTTAAAAAATTATTATTTGTCCAATGTATTATTAAATTCTTCCCAAATTCTATTAATTATAAATGGATCTAATTTATATAAACCAAAGGAAATATTCATATTATTGTCAAAACTGCTTTTTATGAAGCAAGATTCAATTATATTCCTGTCGACCATGGTCTTGCTTGATACTACTTTCTCAACTTTTTGAAAATCAATTGGATGGTTAAAATATCTTACATGAATAAATAGAGCATTGGAATCTTGTCCAGTTATAATGCTATATTTATGTTGTTTTAATCTTAGTTCGAGATTTTTACCAGTTTGACCATAAACTTCATCGCAAATTTTACAAGGAGTCCATCAGCATTTTGGGGGGAATTCTTTATCAAAAGCTTTTTTACTGTATCAAGATTTTTGAATACAACTTTAATATTAAAAGTCGTAAGAAGAGAAGGCATATCAACCAAGTTTTCATGGTAAGGGAGAACCAACATATTTTTAGTTGAATAAGGCTGGTTGTCCCTTTTTGGATTGTAAAAAAGTATTTCTAGCAATTTTAAAAGATTTATCAATTATATTTCTTGGGAATTTCAAATCATTACCTATTTCATAAATTTTGGATATTTCCTCATCTATGAACTCTGGACTACAAATTCGTAAAGCTCTCAAAGTATTGATGAGAAAACAGACAGTTTAACTGTGTCTTGATGGGAAGAATAACAGTGGACATAGGAACAGTTACTTGTAGGTTTTCTGTAAATTTTAAATTTGAATTCATTATTACCCTTAATAATTAAAACATCTAGAAAAGGCAATGAGTTTATTTTCTTCAAATTCAACAGTACAATTTATAGAATGGGCTAAGCTATTTAATTTGCCAAGGAAATTGTGTATATCTACATTTTTGGGCATAAGACACAAAATATCATCAACATATCTGAACCATTTAGCTCTATTAGGGAGGATTGTGTTAAGCAGTCTTGTTTTCAAAAAATTCATGTACAGGTTACTAAAAACAGGTGAAAGAGGATTTCCCATTGCCATACCAAAACTTCTGAGTGTAAAACTTATCATTAAATACAAATTTTGCATCAACAATGCAAAGTTTAATAAGTTTAATGATAGTAGGAACTGGCAATGGTAAATCATAATTAATGAGTTCTTCAGATAAAAAACTTAATAAATCATCAACAGGAACTTTCGTAAACAAGGAAGTAACATCAAAACTAACCATGTTAAAATCATTTAAGTCAGTCAATGAGCTTAATTTATCAACTAAATCTATGTTGTTTTTAACGTTAAAGTTAGAAATTTTGCCAACAATAGGGCTCAAAATATCAACAAGCCATTTGGATAATTTATATGAAACTGATCCTATGGAGCTAATAATTGGTCTGACTGGAATCCCTTGTTAATAATTTAGAAGTTTCAGAGGAACATAAGAACATAAGAACATAAGAAAGGAGGAACACTGCAGCAGGCCTGTTGGCCCATACTAGGCAGGTCCTTTACAATTCATCCCACTAACAAACATTTGACCAACCCAATTTTCAATGCTACCCAAGAAATAAGCTCTGATGTGCAAGTCCCACTCAAATCCAACCCCTCCCACTCATGTACTTATCCAACCTATATTTGAAACTACCCAAAGTCCTAGCCTAGGTAGACTGTTCCACTCATCAACTACCCTATTTCCAAACCAATACTTTCCTATGTCCTTTCTAAATCTAAACTTATCTAATTTAAATCCATTACTGCGGGTTCTCTCTTGGAGAGATATCCTCAAGACCTTGTTAATATCCCCTTTATTAATACCTATCTTCCACTTATACACTTCGATCAGGTCTCCCTCATTCTTCGTCTAACAAGTGAATGTAACTTAAGAGTCTTCAATCTTTCTTCATAAGGAAGATTTCCAATGCTATGTATTAATTTAGTCATCCTACGCTGAATGTTTTCTAACGAATTTATGTCCATTCTGTAATATGGAGACCAGAATTGAGCTGCATAATCTAGGTGAGGCCTTACTAATGATGTATAAAGCTGCAGTATGACCTCTGGACTTCTGTTGCTTACACTTCTTGATTTTAAATCCCAGTAATCTATTTGCCTTATTACGTACGCTTAGGCATTGCTGTCTTGGTTTAAGGTTGCTGCTTACCATAACCCCCAAGTCCTTTTCGCAATCTGTATGGAACTGGGTGCTAGCGACCACAAATCAATTACATGTAGAATTGAATGGAAGTATGATAGTAGGGATAACTCAGTAACAGTCCCAGATTTTCGCTTAGCAGATTACGATGGGCTTAGAGAAAAACTTATCATTGTTGACTGGGGTAACGAAGAGAGCTATCAATATGACAGTTTTCTGAACACAATACATGCTGCTCAAAGAACGTCTATCCCTTATAAGGAAATTAGATCAAATAGAAATGACCCAAAATGGATGAATAATAGGCTGAAATATCTAATAGGGCATAAGAAAGGAATTTATAGGCGTATCAAAAGAGGCGAGGGTCATCTTATGAATCAGCATATTGACATTAAGAGGGACATTAAAAAGGGGATAAGAAAAGCTAAAAGGGACTATGAAATTAAAGTTGCTAGGTATTCTAAAACTAACCCAAAAAGTTTTTTCCAGGTCTATTAGAACAAAAGTCAGAGATAAGATAGGTCCCTTAAAAATAACTATGGGCATCTTACTGACAAAGAGAATGAAATGTGCTCGATTTTAAATTAATTATTTTCTCTCGGTTTTTACACAGGAAGACACTAATAATATTCCGGTAATTAATTTTTATAGTGGATCAGAAGAAGATAAATTATGTAACATCACAGTCACTAGTGAAATGGTTGTGAAGCAGATAGACAGACTGAAGCAAAATAAGTCACCGGGTCCTGATGAGGTTTTTTCAAGGGTTCTAAAGGAATGCAAAATGGAAGTCTGTGAACCATTAACTAATATTTTTAATTTATCTCTTCAAACAGGTGCAGTGTCTGATATGTGGAAGATGGCTAATGTAATTCCTATTTTTAAAACAGGGGGACAAGTCGTTACCGTCAAATTACCGCCCAATAAGCCTGACCTCAATTGTAGGCAAATTACTCAGAGTCAATTATAGCTGAGATTATAAGAAGCCATCTCGATAAGCATAGCTTGATTAATGACACTCAGCATGGATTCACAAGAGGCCGGTCTTGTCTAACTAATTTATTAACTTTCTTCAGTAAAGCTTTTGAGGCTGTTGACCACGATAAAGAATTTGATATTATTTACTTAGATTTTAGTAAGGCATTTGATAGAGTTCCGCACCAAAGACTGTTGAAGAAAGTAGCAGCTCATGGCATTGGGGGAAGGGTGCTCTCGTGGATCGAATCATGGCTCACAGACAGGAAGCAAGAGTGTCCATAAATGGGTTAAATCCGAGTGGGGATCAGTAACAAGTGGCGTTCCACAGGGATCAGTCTTGGGCCCATTGTTGCTTATAATATATATCAATGATCTTGATGAAGGAATTACTAGTGATATGAGCGAATTCGCCGATAACACATAAGAACATAAGAAAGAACATAAGAAAGGAGGAACACTGCAGCAGGCCTGTTGACCCATACTAGGCAGGTCCTTTACAATTCATCCCACTAACAAACATTTGACCAACCCAACTTTCAATGCCACCCAAGAAACACGCTCCGATGTGCAAGTCCCACTCAAATCCAACCCCTCCCACTCATGTACTTATCCAACCTAAATTTAAAACTACCCAAAGTCCTAGCCTCAATAACCCAACTAGGTAGATTGTTCCACTCATCAACTACCCTATTTCCAAACCAATACTTTCCTATGTCCTTTCTAAATCTAAACTTATCTAATTTAAATCCATTACTGCGGGTTCTCTCTTGGAGAGATATCCTCAAGACCTTGTTAATATCCCCTTTATTAATACCTATCTTCCACTTATACACTTCGATCAGGTCTCCCCTCATTCTTCGTCTAACAAGTGAATGTAACTTAAGAGTCTTCAATCTTTCTTCATAAGGAAGATTTCTAATGCTATGTATTAATTTAGTCATCCTACGCTGAATGTTTTCTAAACGAATTTATTGTCCATTCTGTAATATGGAGACCAGAA
This sequence comes from Cherax quadricarinatus, assembly GCF_026875155.1. NCBI lineage: Eukaryota > Metazoa > Arthropoda > Malacostraca > Decapoda > Parastacidae > Cherax > Cherax quadricarinatus. Next base: position 30,288,512 of record NC_069460.1, on the reverse strand, counting down.
TTGAGCTGCATAATCTAGGTGAGGCCTTACTAATGATGTATAAAGCTGCAGTATGACCTCTGGACTTCTGTTGCTTACACTTCTTGATATAAATCCCAGTAATCTATTTGCCTTATTACGTACGCTTAGGCATTGCTGTCTTGGTTTAAGGTTGCTGCTTACCATAACCCCCAAGTCCTTTTCGCAATCTTATGGCTAAGTTCTTATTATTTAACTTACAAGTGCTAGGGTTATGGACACTCCCGAGCTTCAGAACCTTGCGGGAGCTAGACTGACCCTATCTTAACAAGCAGCCGGCAAACAAACTGTCACTTTCGGGGACGAAAAAAAAGGGGGGGGGGGGTAGTGGGAGCTGGACTTGCCGTACCTTAACTAGTAGCCGGCAATGAAACTATTGTTACTATATCGCTACTCCTATCTATTGAACTTTTCCCTCACTCTTTGACTGTACCATGCAGTACACAGAATGACTGTACCATACAGTACCACACAGTGTACCATACAGTACCCACTGTGATTACCATATAGTACACACTGTGACTGTAAAATATAGTACACACAGTGACTGTACCATACAGTACACACTGTGACTGTGCTATACAGTACTCACAGTGACTGTACCATACAGTACACACTGTGACTGTACCATACAGTACACACTGTGACTGTACCATACAGTATATACTGTGACTGTACCATACAGTACACACTGTGACTGTACCATACAGTACACACAGTAACTGTGCCATACAGTAAACACCAATATGACTGGGGAGACAGATGGTAGTAGTACCATTTACCTACAACCCACCTCCAAATACTGAAGCAAGTGACCAAGGCAGACTTCAAAAACAACATCAGAAGAATAGTGAGCAGGATATACGAAAGATCCAGGAAGAGCTCACTGATGGAAGATCCAGGAAGAGCTCACTGATGAAAGATCCAGGAAGAGCTCACTGATGGAAGATCCAGGAAGAGCTCACTGATGGAAGATCCAGGAAGAGCTCACTGATGGAAGATCCAGGTAGAGCTCACTGATGGAAGATCCAGGAAGAGCTCACTGATGGAAGATCCAGGTAGAGCTCACTGATGGAAGATCCAGGAAGAGCTAACTGATGGAAAATCCAGGAAGAGCTCACTGATGGAAGATCCAGGAAGAGCTCACTGATAGAAGATTCAATGGAGAACCTGGTGCCATAATGTAAGGAACTCAATGAGAGATAGAGAGAAGTTGGGATGAACCAACAAGCCTTACACTAGCCTACATCATACAATATCTGGAATTAGCAATAAAGGCAGGTTGGGGGTTTCTGAAGAATAACAACAATGCAGTACTGACTTTTTAATATTATGAGACAGTAAACCAGGAAAAAATACATAGCTTGTGAGTTCAAGTAGCGCCTGAGCAGCACTTTGAGAATTACACTGCAACACATAAAAAATAAAGTTAATGTGAAAGACTAAGTCATATACTAAAGATGACCAGACAACACGTCTGAAGAAGTGAGCAGGAAGCCAGCGAGTAAATTATGCTGAGTTAGGCACTGCAATAAATTCAGTAAAAAAGTTTCCCTTAACTGGTATTGGACACCATCTACATAATTAAGGTAGAAGAGGATAAAACAATACCGTGAAAGAGAGTCTTCAAAAATTAGGAAACGAGACATCATGTTACTATTGGTTCTGAGAGAATGAGAAGAAAAATTGCGTGAGCCGCTAAATAATGTTTTCAGCAAATCATTGGAAACAGAGTAATTACTAGAGATGTAAAAGAAAGCCAAAATTTTTCGGAATATTTAAAAGTAATACAGATAGACTGAAGCGAAATACAGGTTTCGAACGTCTATGCCAGATTTAATTTGATTCGGAAACAGGACAAATATCACGTGGGGTGAATCTTTTGATGATCCTTCAGTGAAGGTAATGACCGAGGTTGTCTGCTGGCATTACGATCCACCAAATAAAAAGTAATGATAACATCATTTGATGGTGATTAGATATCATCCATTTTCAGGATTACAGGAGTAAAGCAGGGAAGAGGCGTACAGTGCTAGTCGCGGCATTATGCCGGTGCGCTCACCCGGCATAATGCAGTGAGGAGCACTGCATGAACATAAGAAAGAACACTGCAACAGGCCTACTTGCCTATGTGAGGCAGGTCCAATTCTCCCACCGGCTTAAGCCAATGCCTTAACAAAGTGAGGTCAGACACGTCACTTAAAGGAGGAGCACGGCATCCGACCTAGTAGCACAAGCTAGTCAGGTCCAACTCACACCCACCCACACCCACTCATGTATTTATCCAAACTATTTTTAAAACTACGCAACGTCTTAGCTTCTATACGGTACTCGGGAGTTTGTTCCACTCATCCACAACTCTGTTACCAAACCAGTGCTTTCCTATATCCTTCCTGAATCTGAATTTTTCCAATTCAAAACCATTGCTGCGAGTCCTGTCTATGTTAGATATTTTTAGCACGCTATTTACATCCCCTTTATTAATTCCTGTTTTCCGTTTATACGCCTCACTCATACCACCCCTAATTCTACGCCTTTGTAGAGAGTGCAGATTCAGAGTCCTCAGTCTATCCTCACAGGGAGATTTCTGATACATGGGATCAACTTTGTACGTTTTCCAGTGCATTTATATCCATTCTGTAAAACGGTGACCAGAACTGAACAACATAGTCTAAATGAGGCCTAACCAAGGATATATAGAGTTGTAATAAAGTTGGTAGAATTACCGACAATATGTAAAGTAAAAGGACACAAGTGCAACTAATGTAACATTTATTGTGGCAACGTTTCGCTCTCCAGGAGCTTTATCAAGCCATTACAAACAATACATGGACACAGAGGGTATATAAAGGCTCAGAGTGAGGTGCAATACTAGTGAGGTACCATTTCGATGTTCACTAGTGGTAGTGGTAGTAGTAGTAGTAGTAGTAGTGGTAGTGACAAAAGTAATACAATATGGTAGAGCAATTAATTCGTACATGAGTAAAATGATATAAAAGCTATTACTTGGGTAACATAACCATAGACAAATATAGAGTGGAAAGAGGCAGCTTGTTTCACTGTTCACTCTCTGTAATGTGCTTTGTGTAGTATAACAGGAGAGACTATGTGATGGCAGCGATCAGTGCTGATTCGAGGCACTTGCGTCTGCGGAAATTAGTTTCATTGATCACTAATTGGGCGTCTCTGAATTTCATGAGATAATTGGTGGAATTTCGGTGTTATACACAGGCGTTCTTCAAGTTATCGTTCCTACATGCGTAAATGTGTTCATTGAGGCGGGTGTCGAGGTTTCTTGCTGTTTCATCTACGTAAATCTTGTCACAGCCTCCACAGGGTATAGTGTAAACTCCTGCATTGACTGGTTCGTGGTGCTTGGATTTTGTCCTGGTTAGATCCTTTATTGAAATGCTAAAAGCGATGGCGACTCTGGTGTTAGCTTGTGAAAGTACTTTTGAAACGTTCAGTGCAACCTGGCTGTTGGGAAGAATTATAACTTTGTTGGGAGTGGTGTTGATGCGTGGAGAATTAATGATCTGAAGAGCTCTTTTCTTGCAGTCTTTGGTGAAAAAAGAAGGAAAATGTAACTCAGTGAATGTTTTTCTTTCAATAACAAGCTCTACAAACAAACCTACGGCATGGGAATGGGGTCCCCCATAAGTGCCGTCCTAGCCAACTTAAGCATGGAACACCTAGAGTCCGAACACTTCGCCAACATCATCCCTTCAAGCGTCAGTTGGTTACGTTACGTGGACGATGTCCTCGTAATAACTCCAAAACGTTTTGATGTACGGGATCTTCAGGCAAGGCTCAACGCAGTTGAACCGGCGATCCAGTTTACACTAGAAGAAGAGTCCAATGACAGCTACCTTTCCTCGACGTCCTCTTCACAAAGTAGACAACAACCTAAGATTTCAAGTTTATCGGAAACCCACCAATAAAAATGATCTCACACACTTCTATTCCAGTCAAGATACCAAGACTGATTACCTCATCTTTTGTATATAGTTCTACTGTCTTCCTATTATGTCCTAGAATCTGTATTGATAAAGCACTGGATGCGAAACGTCTAAATAAAGATATCCAAGTTGCACAATGTGTTTAACTTTATACCAAGACCAAAAGAGGCATCATCATCGGGTTTTTCCCAAGAGCATACCGAATTTGTAGTCCTGAGTTTCTTGACGAGGAATGTACATACATTCACCAAAAATTCATGAGTTACATTTTTCCCTTTTTTTTTTAAACAAAAAAACATTAATTCTCCACGGGATCAACACCCTCCCAACAAAGTTATAATTCTTCCCAAAAAAGGGCCCGGTTCATGAACGTCTCAAAAATACTTTCACAAGCTAACACCAGGGTTTGCCATCGCTTTTTGCACCCTTTAATAAGGAAACTAACCAGGGCAAAAAACCAAGCACCACCCAAACCCCGTCAATGCAGGGTTTACCCCTATTTCCCTGTGGGGCTGTGTGAAAAAGATTTAGTTTGGTTAAAACAGCAAAAAAACCCCCGGGGCACCCGGGCCTTTCCCCAAAGAACACATTTTTCGCATGTAGGAAAAGATAACTTGAACAACGGGCCCGTGTACAACACCGAAATTCCCCCAATTTTTATTAAAGAAATTCAGGGACCCCCCAATTTTGTGATCAATGAAACTAAATTTTCCCCCCCGCGGCCCAAATGCCTCGAATCAGCATGATTTGCTTTTTTTCAAATACAATTAAACAAAACAAGGGCAGCTTCACCATCTCCGAAGTCTTAGCAAGAATCCTCCTGAAAACAGTAAACCCTGCCATCACATAGTCTCTCCTGTTATACTACACAAAGCACATTACAGAGAGTGAACAGTGAAACAAGCTGCCTCTTTCCACTCTATATTTGTCTATGGTTATGTTACCCAAGTAATAGCTTTTATATCCTTTTACTCATGTACGAATTAATTGCTCTACCATATTGTATTACTTTTGTCACTACCACTACCACTACTACTACTACTACTACTACTACTACCACTAGTGAACATCGAAATGGTACCTCACTAGTATTGCACCTCACTCTGAGCCTATATATACCCTCTGTGTCCGTGTATTGTTTGTAATGGCTTGATAAAGCTCCTGGAGAGCGAAACGTTGCCACAATAAATGTCACATTAGTTGCACTTGTGTCCTTTTACTTTACATATATAGAGTTGAAGAACAACCTGAGGATTTCTATTATTTATACTTCTATCTATGAAGCCAAGGATTCTGTTAACTTTATTGTGAACGCTAATGCACCTCTGTCTTGGTTTTAGGTTACTGCTAACCAGAACTCCTAAATCCTTTTCGCAATCCGTAGAACAAAAAGACAATACAGTTACTGGAACGATACACAAATAACCTGCACACAGGAAACAGAAGCTTACCACACTTTTAGGGTTTCCGACAGGAAAACCATTTTAAAAAGTCCATTCAAACGAGTGAAAGATTTGTCATTTTGATTCGTCAGGAACTGCGTCCTGACAATGGTCTTAATTCTAAGATAACTGAGGATCCTGAGATGTTTGAGGATTCTAAGATGATGTGTTAATTTAATTTAGGTTTTCTGTGGCTGCATTTCCGGGGCCCTTTGCGTACCCCCTTTTCCCCCCCCCCCACACCCCAAAACATTTTATGTACTCCAGGGAGCTGGGGCCCATCACGCCTCCCATAAATCGCCCCCCGGGGTCTTGTTTTGAGTAATCGGGGAAATTCCAAAAAAAACCCCATATACTCTTTTTCGTCCTCATGCGTATATTCACAAGGACTTCACAATATTTTCTCAAGGGTCTTTTTTCCCTTTTGAATCTAAAAAAGGTTGCATATTATTTGCTAAACCCATTGCCCCCTTGTCGAGCCTTTTTGGGGTTTTCAGAGGAAATTTGGGGGATGTCTTGTTTTTGCTCCCTTGGAATAGTTTTCCCCAAAATGGTGAGTGTTGGGGTTTGTTGGGGGTTTGGGAACTTTGGGGCTGTAGTCTTTTCCTGCACCCGGGGGGGGCGACCCCATTCTGATTTTTTCCTGGCCCTTTCCCCTTCGTGACTGGAAATAAAATAAAAAAAATTTAATAATAAAAATTAAAATAATAATAATAAAAATAATAATTTTTTTTTTTTTTTTTTTATCCCCCGGGGCCCGATTCCCAAAAAGGGGAGGGGGGCCCGAAAAAAAAAAAACTTTAAACCAATCATTCCCCTCCATCACTTTTCTTGCCAAAGGGTGCTTTAAAAATACAGTTTTAAAAACTGCAACATTAACACCCCCCCTTTCCCAGGTGCACACTGAAACTTCCCATCTCCAGACTCAAGTCCGGCCTCCCGGTTTCCCTAAAACCCCCTTCTAAATGTTACTTTGCTCAAAACTCCAAAACCCCGTCAATATTAAAAAACCATTTGTCCCCCTTTTTTCCTATCAAACACGCTAAAGAAAGCCTGCTGGGGAAAATCCAAGCCCCTTTGCACACAAAAAACCCCCTTTTTTCCCCCCCCCCTCCCAAACCCCTTCCTAGGCCGACCCCTACCCCCCCTTTCCCTTTCCCCTACAGATGATACACTTCTTGAAGTCATTTTGTTTCGCTCCATTCTCTCTACATGTCCGAACCACCTCAACAAAACCCCTTTCCCCAGGGCCCCCTTTGGGCAAAAAGTTTTTTTGGGAATCCCGGGACCTCCCCCTAACTTCCCAAAATTTCGAATTCTCTGCATTAAAAATTTACAACCCCCCACATTGCCCCCAGAAAGACATCTCCCTGCCTCCCGGCCCTTTTCCCGCTTTCAACCCTTCATCACCCACGGGTTCACAAACCCCTATAAAAAAGTTTGGTTTAAAAATTTTACTCTCATACATTCCCCTCTTTGGGGGCCCCCAAGGGGGGCAAAGTTCCCTTTTGTCTCCACAGGGGGCTCCCTAAGTGGGGGGGCCCACACTTTTTTTCCCCATCTTTCATGATTACCTATCTTTATAGACCCATCTGCTGCACGTCACCCCCAAATATCTGAATATTACCCCTCCTACTCTCTCCCTCCAATTGATTTCAATCTTTCATCACCAAATTTTTTTGTTACCCTCATAACCTTACTCTTTCCTGTATTCCCCTTTTAATTTTTTTCTTTTGCACCCCCTACCAAATTATCCACCAATTCTGCAACTTTCTTCGAATCTCCCAAAGCACATTTGTCATCAGCAAAGGCACTGTGACAAACCCCCAAACTTTGGTGTGATTCTTTATCTTTTAACTCCACGCCTCTTGCAAGACCCTCGCATTTACTTCCTTACAACCCCATCTTAAAAATATATTAAACAACCACGGTGACATCACACACCCTTGTCAAAGGGCCCTACTTTTAAGGGAAAAAATTTTTCCCTTTTTCCCACATACTCTAACTTTGAGCCTCACTATCCTGTAAAACTCTTCACTGTTTCATAACCCCCCTACCCCATACACTTGCAACATCTGCCAATTGCCCCCCTATCCACCCTGCATACCCTTTTCCAAATCCATAAATGCCACAAAGCCTCTTTACCTTACTAAATACTGTTACTTATATGTTTCATGTAAAAACCTGGCCACACCCCCTACCTTTCCTAAAGCTCCTTTTTCATTGTATCCTATTCTCCGTCTTACTCTTAATTCTTTAAATTAAAAACCTCCATACACTTTACCAGGTACATTTCAACAGATTTACCCCCCTATAATTTTTGCACTCTTTTTTATCCCCTTTGCCTTTTATACAAAGGAACTAGCATGCTCTCTCCCAAATCCCTGGGTCCCTTTACCTTCTTCCATAATTTTTTAAAAATAATTCCCCAAAACCACTCCAAAAATATCCCCACCTCTTTTTACATTTCTATCTTTATCCCACAATCCCGGTCCCTTTACCCCCTTTCATTTTACCTACTGCCTCCAAAACTTCCCCCACACTCACAACTGGTTTTCCTCACTCCTACAAGTGTTATTCCTCCTTGCCCTATACACAAAACCCACGTTTCCCTTCTTCATCAACATTTAACAATTCCTCAAAATATTCCTTCCATTTTCCCAATACCTCAAACTCTCCATTTAATAACTCTCCTCCCCTATTTTTAACTGACAAATCCATTTGTTCTCTAGGCTTTCTTAACTTGTTAATCTACCCAAAATTTTTTCTTATTTTCAACAAAATTTTTTGATAACATCCCCCCACTCTCTCTTTTTGCTCTTTTTTACATTGCTTCACCACCTCTTAACTTTTCTCTTTTTCTCCTATACTCTTCCCCCCTTGCTCACTTCATTTTGTAAAAAATTCTCATATGCTAATTTTTTCCCCTTACTACCTCTTTACATCATCATTCCCCCAATCGTCCCCCTTCCCCCTGCACCCCATTTTCCCTGTAACCACAAACTTTGCTAAACACTCTAAACTCTTTTTTAAACCTCCCCCATACCCTTCGCCCCCATTGCCTATGCCTCATTACCCCATTATCCCCCAAATAGCTGTTAATATTTACCCTAACTGCCTCCTTTTTTTAGTTTATAAACCTTCCCCTCTCTTTTCCCTGATGCTTCTATTCCCCTTGTATCCCTTACCTTTTTTCCTTTAGTGTAGCTACAACTAGAAAGTGATCTGATATATCTGTGGCCCCTATTTAAAAATGTACACCTGAAGTCTACCAAAGTTTTTATTAAAACCAAAACTAAACCAACAAACTACTTCATTTTGCCTACATTTCGTGTATACTATTTATCCCCTTTTTCTTAAAAAATGTATTACCTTAACTAAACCCCTTTCTTACAAAGTTCAATCAAAGGCTCCCTTTATATTTACACCGGGCCCCCCAAAAACTTACCTACCCCCCCCTCTCTAAAAGTTTTCCTACTTAGCATTAAAGCCCCCTCCCCACAATTACCCTCTCATTTGGTTCAAAGGCCCTATACTTTACTTAACATCTCCCAAAATCTTCTCTCTCCTCTGTTTCCCTCTCTTCCCAGGTGCATCACGCTTATTAGACCAACTTCTCGCATAAAAACCTTTACTTTATCCAAAAATTTCTTAAATTTTCACATTCATATTCTCTTTTCTCCTTCATAACTGATCATTTAACATTACGCTCCCCCTTTCCCTTTTTGCTCTAACTCTTAGATACTCCAGTTTTAACCCCATTTTTTTTCCCCCCACAAAACCCTTTCCTACCCCCTTCAGTTTTGTTTCGTTTAGGGCCGGGACATCCAACTTCTTTTTCATTATAACATCAAATATCTTTTTTCTTGTCATCCGCACTACATCACGACTTTTAAAGCAACCCATTTTTTAAAAAGTTTTTTCTTCTTTTTTTGAATTGATAAGGAAAGGGGTTCTAGCCCATTGCTAGTACAATAAAATAATAATATATTTATTTACTACAAGTACATGTGAAAGGTTTTAACAGTCCTAGCTGACATCATGACATACTACAAAATAGAAACCCTTTGAAATCCCGGATTTGGGGCAAATTAGGTCAATTTTATCCAGGATGCGACCCACACCAGTCGACTAACACCCAGGCAGTGGCCCCGTTTTTTGTAAATTTAAACCGTTCCTGGGGGCCCCTTATATAAACGAAAAATTTTCATGTACGAATCAATTTTCCCCATAAAAAATAACCTAAATACAATTTAAACCGTTCCTGACACCCAGAAAATATTAAAACAAAACATTTTTTAAAATGAAAATTTCAGTGTTAAACATACAATGGGAAATGAGAAAGAACTTTAAAAGCATAACATTACCCTTTTTTGGAGATTTTCTTCTTAGTGTTGGGAGACTGGAGGAGGAGAGGGGTGGTTTGTTTATATTTGGGAAAGGGGGAATCCTCTTCCATCAACACCTCGGCCCATTTGTTTTCTGGGTTGTTTTTCTTTTTCTTAATGCCACTAGGCCCACCTTGAGAGTCCTGGAGCCCTGTCTCAAAAAATAACTGGGGAGAAGCTCTGTTTCTGGCTCTTTTTAACATTTCCCCTAAAATGGCCCAAGATTTGCCCTGTACATGTTGCCAATAGGCTTCAAAACCTTGTTGGGGTTATTTTTTCCCCATAAAGTTTCCATTTTACCCCACATAGAAAAAATCTTTTTAATTTTCTGAAGAAGGCCCTTTTCCATTCTTTCCTCCTCCTTGCACAAAGATTCTGAGCGCAATGTGTTGCTCTTCCTGCTTGAAGCTCTTGCAGCCCTCATGGTGAGCTTTATTGTAGTTTTCCACCAATTCTTCCACACCCTCCAAACCCACCCAAAACCCCATGGAACCCCCCAGTGCCAAAATTGTTTTTTACAACAGCATAGGCTCATTAGGGTCGTCCCAATCCTTCAAAATCCCTCTTGTCGATACAATCTGGCCACAATTTTTCCGGGCAAGTTCAAAGTTGGTGTCCTCCCTCCCAAGCCTCCCTAAAAGGGTTATGATGGAGGATGCTGAGTGTTCTCCAAAATTCCCTTAGGGTCAAGTGAGTGTCTGTGGTCACAGTCAAGCACCGGGAAAACTTTGCTTTTGGTAGATTTTTTTAAATTTTGCAATAACCTGTGGCCATGGTTTGGGAGGAGGGGGGAGGGTTTGGGGGCAAAAACTTTCTGTGTGCCCCCAAACTCCTCGAAAATTAGGTCACCCAAGTTTGGAGGATGAGAGGTGCTTGTCCATATAGCGGGCATTTGAGATCCAATTTTTTTCCGGGAGATACTCTTACACAGGGGCCAAAAACATTTCATTGAACCCCCGACGAAAATTTCCCTCGGACCCCATGCCTTACTATTAGATTTCCAAAACACACACAATTTATTTATAACATTATTTTTCCTGAACACTCTGGGATTTTCAGATGGTACACTTTGAAATCCCCACTAGCATTAGCCAAAACTTTAGTGTCAGCCTCTTTCATAGGCTTGTGTCCTCATTGACTTTCCTCTTGTGTAATGAAGGTCCTCTTTGGCATTTTTTTCCCAGAAGAGGCTGTTTCGTCACAATGAACATTGTTCGGTTTTAGTCCCTTCACCTTATGTATCCTGGAATTCATGCACATATTTTTCAGCCCCCTTGTGGTCCGAACGGGGCAGCCCTCCCCCATCCCTTACCACACTGTGTATGCCCGTAGGGGTTCTTAAATCTTCAAAAACCCGCCTTTGCTGGCCTTAAATTGTCATTCACCCCTATTTTCAGGCAATTTTTTTACCAATTTAGCAACTGCCTGCCTTTTCACAAATAATTTGAAGCAAAGAGTATCTCCTGCTAATTGTTTCTCATTTATCCCCACCAATAATAACTTCTCAAAACCCCTTTCCCGTACTGGTGATTCATTTTTGTCACTATTATCCCTTCGCAACAAAGATCCTTTATTTCCTTTTTCTTGGGCCCCTATGGAACATAGGTTTTTGTAGGGTTTCTATCATCCTGGACAGTTTGGCCACACTTGTACCCCCTTTAAAATTGTTCAATGTGGTTTTCTTAATTCAATCGTATTTTTCACCTTTTTACACAGGGTTGGCATAGGGGCTTTCTTTGGGCCCCTGGTAGCTTTTTTAGTCTTGCAAACATAAAATAAAAGGAAAAATTATGAAAAATTTTTGTGGAGCACTGAGGGGACCTTCGCCCCACTGGGGAAACAATGCCAATGGGTGCCGCCCCGGCTCACGCCCTGGGTCGCTCCCGGACAACTAGGCTTGTGAGTCAACATGAAAAACGAGTCCAATTTTTTTTACGAAAATAACCCTATGATTGGCGAATTTTTCGATTGCCGGGAACTACGAAAAGCGGGGGACCACTGTACCTATTTGACTGATGGTGAACATAAACAGTTTTTCTCCGGTCCACCTCTATCATTCTCTTCTACTGCTCCTACTTTTTTTTTTCTTTTTTTTTTTTTTTTTTTTTAACACAGGGTTTGACAAGGTTAAGGATCCCTAGCTTTATTGACAAGCTATTTACAGGTTAAGGATTCCTAACTTTATTGGCAAGCTAAGAGCTGTTACCTACATCAGCTCATTTGAAAGCATTTTTATTGTTATGAGACATACAAGTAGGGAACAGGATGAAGTTGGAGCCATCTGTGGGCCAGCATTTTCATGTGATCAACTGACATTATCTCGTTGACATCATTATGCTGTACGAATGTGTTCCATACTCGAGTCATCCTGGGTATAAATGATCTCAGATGAAGTGATGTTCTGGAGACGGGTACAGCCAGAGTGAAGTTGCTACTTTCTGCCCGTCTTGTGGTATAAAGCTTGTTTCACGCTGTCCTCGAAGTGGATCCAAGTGTGGTACTTTCACAATATTGGCCTTGTACATAACAGTAAGGCCACCCACATCCCTCCTGTGTTAAAGGAGAGCTCGCTGGACCCATCCTGGGTCCAGGCGAGAGATGAGACGTCTTGCTCTGATCTCTACTCTGTCAAGCAGTCGCAGATGAGACGGGGGGGGGGGACAGGCAAACCAAGAAAGTGGAGCATACTCAAGGTGTGAGCGTACTTGTGCCTCGTACAGAATCTTGCAACCCCTACTGTCAAGCAGATGCGAGATACGGCGAAGTGCTGTAAGCTTCCTAGCTGCCTTGTTTGCAAGATTTACAACATGGTTCTTCATGGTCAGTTTGGAATCAAATTTGACCCCAAGGATATCAACTTCTTCTCCAGGTGCCAACACCCTCCCATTCATCCTTACTACTGCACCAGCATTACCATCACTACTGCACCAGCATTACCATCATGGTGCCTCTAGACGATCATCATTTGCGTTTTCTCAGGTGCAAATGTTACTTGCCATCTATTTCCCCAAGCTGATACTTCTACAATTACTACTATTACTTCTACTACTACAACTGCTACTGCTACTTCCCTTTGTTCCTTCCTTTTTTCTTGATCTGTTTTCTGGTTCTCTCTGTTTAGTTGTGACTAGATAATGGTCTAGTAAGGACGGAAACCTCGTCTGGATAACTTTTCTTTCTAATGTTGGTCATTTATAAATTGTTGCAGCTAAGGAACTGTGACTTTTATTCTTCTCTCTCCTAAGTGAGAGTTTTGACGTCTCTTCCTTCCATCTTCTCTCTTCTAAGTGAGAGTTTTGATGTCTCTTTCTTCCTTCCATCTTCTCTTCTAAGTGAGAGTTTTGACGTCTCTTTCGTCCTTCCATCTTCTCTTCTAAATGAGAGTTTTGACGTCTCTGTCTTCCTCTCATCTTCTCTTCTAGGTGAGAGTTTTGACGTCTCTTTCTTCCTCCCATCTTCCAGGTTATTGTGGTCAACTAACTTACGTTCCATGATCTTCCTCATCTTCTTTATCAATAATTTTCTCTTTAGCTTCTCTCATATTTCTTCTTGGATCGTTTTTGTCTCTCCCTTTTCATATTTCTCCTTCTACTCCTCCTTCCTCTCCGTCCTATACCTCTCTGTTACCTTCATCCTCTTTTTTTTATGATTTATGTCTTCTTGCTTCCTTTTCTCCTGTGATTTATCTTTTCCTTCTCCTTTCGATGCTCATTCGTTTCTTTACTATTACTCTCTCTTTTTGCTCTGTATTTCTAATCTTTCCACTAGTTTTATCCCTCTTCATTCCTTTCCTGTTCCCATTTATGCCTCTTCCTCTTTCTCATACTCTTCTTCTTCTTCTTCTTCTTCATCATCTTTCCTTCCTCCACCTCCAGTAGGGACCAACTACACTCACCCCCTTACCTTGTTTGGGGGAAAATATCAAATTTCACAATTTTTTATAAATTCCCCAAAATTTGCTGCGTAAAAAGCTGGGCTGCCAATCCGGGAGCTGCAGCCGCTTTTTTAAAAGCCCCCAGATTTTTCCTGAAATTTCAGTTCAAATTTGGGATGTGAAAAAAAAATTTCTAAATATTTAGTCTTTACAAACCGCTGACTAAACTTTTGGGGAGGCAGGAATTAGAAACGGGGGATATTAAAGGTCTAGAAAAAATGACACAAACATCTCAAGCCTCAAAAACGTAAAGGGGAAAATGTTTTTTATAAAACCCTTTAAAAAGCTATGTAAACACAGTAACACGATAACGAGGAATTTAGAAGAAATACTTTAAAGGAAAAAAGAGAAATTTTCGAAAAAAGAGGAAGGGTAAAGGGAAAAAAAAGAAGAGGTTTAAAAAGTGGAGAAATTGGATTTAAAGAGGGAGATTAAAAAAAACGAAAAAGCGACAAAAAAACGGGGGGAAAAATTTGGAGAGTTGAATGAGATCGTGAAAATGAAAAATTTGGAAAATGCGACGTTTTTAAAAAAACAGCCCAAAACACTAACTGTGATGGGCAGGGGACGGTAAACATATTTTTTTTTTTATATTTTGTTGATTTGTTTGAAATGGGCCTTTTGGGATAAAAGTTTCCCCTCATTATGAATCGGCAATAAAAAACAAAGCCCTTTAAAACCAAGGAAACCCCCAGAAGGCCATTTCCCATTCACCCCTTCCCAAGTCCCCCGGGTTTTGAATCAAAACCCGTTTAAATAAATGCCCTTAAGGGAGGGAAAAAAGACCCCGGACAAAATTGCCCCCCAACCCCCCCTTAAAGAATAAAATTTTGGGGGCCAACGTTCTGGCCCATAAATTTTTTTGGGGGTTTTTTATCAACCCCCAAACCCCAAAAATTTTTAACCCCCCAAACAATTTTTAACTTTAAAAATTTCTGGGCCGCATGTATTTTTGACATATTTAAAAAAACCCTTTAAATTTTAGACTTTTTTAAAACCCCTTTTCCCCCCAAAACGCCCTTCTAAAAGGTTAGGGGCCCTTTTAACCCTGGGAAGGTTTTGAATCCTTTGGGGTTCATTTTTGTTTTCCCCCTTTGTACTTTCCTGTTTTTTCATTGGTGGTATGCTACAATTTTTTGTAAACCTTTGCTTTGTAGGGAGTGATTTCTTTTTCGGTTTGGAACGGTCACTCTAGTTTTTCCCCAGGGAAAATTTAAAAGGGTTTTTATCCTCATTTGCACCCCAGAGGTACAATGACTCCAAACGTTCCAAAATTAAAGGTGCTTAATTTTAATTTTTGTACAGTAAAGTTATCTTTATATTCTCTAGTCCTGAAATTTTCCCTTTGCCTTGAGGAGCTTTTGTAAAAGTAGTTTCCACGTAAAGAAAACAAAGGGTTTAAAAAAAAGTATCACGGGGGCATGACAACCCATCTCATTATCCTTCTATGTTTTTCCCTTTGCAGTGTGATATGACACTGTTATGACCCTTGAAGGTGATGCCTCTAATAACACTCCCGAGTACATCACACATTTTTCTCGCTTTAAGTGTGGTTGAGTTTGTGTATACTTTTCTAGCTATTTTTTTTCCAGTTTTCCAAAATGGAAATTTGAATTTGCCCTCATTAAATATCAATTTTTTTTCCCATTCCCCTTTGGAAAACTGGTTTATATCCATTTCGAGTTTTCCCGCGCCCAGTGGTGACAGTCTCATGCAGATTGAAAAATTAAGAAACAGGGGAAAACCTTTTGGGTATATTTTTTTGAGGAAACGTTTCGCCAACATGGCTTCATCAGTCCAAAAAAGGGAGAATTTGAAAACAGGAGGAGAATGGGGAAAATCAGCCCCTCAACCTTGATCGATGTGGTCAGTCCACAATCTTGAAAAAATACGGCATACGTTGGAAAGGAGCTTATAAACCGTTGGCAGAAGGTGCACAGTCATAGGGCGGTAAAAAATTTTTTCAATTTGAATAGGTCGTCCCCAAAAATTGGCAAGCGAAGAATTCCCAAATATTAAGATCCCAAGAAGTTGCAGTGTCTAAGACCTGTCAGCCTACGTCTCACCCCTTTGGGGCTATAAAAAGCCCCCCCTTCACTTCTTCTCCCTATTGTTTTATACTACGGAACAATGTCTTCTCCAGACGAGGGCTGACCACCTCAAACTTTTAAGGGGGAGGACTGATTACATCGTCTTCAAGTATCTTCTGCTTCTATCAACTTTTCGTACTTGACTGAAGAAACCTACTGTGTAGGGGAAAATTTCTAATAAAGATACCAACGGGTTTCTGGTTTACCCAACAAAAAGCGGATTTTAACCCTTTTAATGTTCAAACTTTCAGAACGCAACACAAGGTTCTTGGTACGACCTGCAATAACTTCGACAACTTCCACTAATGAGAGGGGGGGGATTTTTTGGGGACCTGACCGCTAACATCTAGTTCTTACCTCTCCTATGGGCCCACGTCTCATCTTGGGGCATAAAAAGCTCCACCCTTCCCCTTTTTCTCCATATTGTTTCATACTACGGAACAATGCTCTTCTCCGACTGAGGGGCTGACCACCTCAAACTTTAAAGGGGGATGGGCTGATTACATCGTCTTTGTATCTTTTGCTTCTACACCTTTTTGTACTTGACTGAAAAGCTACTGTGTAGGCGAAACTTTTAAAAAAAAGATACCAACTGTTGGGATAAACCTTGGAATAAATACCCACAAGTTTGGTTTTTGAAAAACACGTAACAAACACTAAACATATTTATTTGAAAACTTTTTGGGCCTGGAACCTTGTCCTCTAACAACGGAAAAGGGGCATTTTATATATAGGGGAGAGTGGATGTAAAGCACGTGACCTGAGGGAAGTCAAAGAACATAAGAAGGGGAAACTGCAAAGCCCCTTTGGGCCCCTGCGAGGGGAGGGAACATAAAACACGTGACTCCTTTTTGTTGGGTTTTGTTTTTATGCCAAAGTTTTTGAAATTTTTAGTTTCCAGTGTTGCGTTCTATAGTGTCGGGGACGTGATTTTGAGGCTTCTGGCAAACCCTCGGCCTGAGGTCTGGTTTGGTGAAAGAGTTTTGCCTCGTTCCAGTTTCATCAAAATGCCCCCTGGAGTCTCTGTGGGGGACCGGCTACCTTACATCGTCCCCTTTTTAGAGGCTTTCGTGCTCATTCAGGTTTGGGCTGCAAGACTCTGCCGCTCGCCTACAATTTCTTGGGCAGAACCCCACAGGGGATAGTGTAGACGCCTG